>JARHVA010002184.1:1077500-1702500 GCA_037957365.1 Torreya grandis
TAAAATTTGATGGCAGCAACTCTTATACTAGTTCTAGAGCTGGAGTAGTTTTAATATCTCCTCAAGGAGATATTTTCCCATATGCATATAAGTTGTAGTTCAGCAAAACTAACAACACTGCTGAATATGAATCACTGATTCTCAGTTTAAAGGCTACTCAAGATAAAGGTGTTAATCTCCTTTATGCTAAAGGAGATGTTGAGATAGTGGTTTGTCAAGTGAGAAGCTTGTATCAAACCAAGAATGAAAGATTGTGACATTATCACAATCTAGTGTGGGACTGCATTGAAAACTTTGATGCTTTCAGTATTTTTGCCAGGCCTAGAGAATTCAACAATGATGTAGATGCATTGGTTGTCTCTGCAACTCTCTTGGTCCTTCACCAAAATTTTAAAGAAGACAGGTACACTATCACGTTGGTCTTTTGACTAAGTGTACCTAATAATGCTGACCATTGGCAAGTGTTTAATGGTGACAACCAAATCATTACTTTTCTAGAATAAATAGATAGCTTTGAAAAGCTTCAATTTGAAGGTAGTGAATCTCTATCATGAGAGTCAGCTCTCGAAACAAATTCAAAGGCTGATGAAGAGTTCCTTCAACTCAAAGGAAATAAAATTGCTAAAGGATTAGTTTCTCTTGAGAAACTATTTGATAAGCATTATAGGTTTGTCAAAGAATAGCAAATGAATTCAAAATCATCCAAGGATTTTGAGCAAATAAATTTGAGTACAGAAGACAATCCAAAAATGGTCAACATTGGAAATTATTGTACCCTTGATGAAAAACTCAAATTTATCACTCTACTTCACCATTACATTGATGTTTTGGTATATTCATATGATGATCTAAAATCTCTCAAACCTAAAGAAATCAAGCACA
The DNA here is from genome assembly GCA_037957365.1 of Torreya grandis. Lineage (NCBI taxonomy): Eukaryota > Viridiplantae > Streptophyta > Pinopsida > Cupressales > Taxaceae > Torreya > Torreya grandis. Next base: position 1,078,383 of record JARHVA010002184.1, read on the forward strand.
AAATTTTTCTCAAGATTGGATCGTTGCCTCATAAGCAGAAGCAAAGGCAGTACAACCCTAAGATATTAGGCATGATTTTGTCTGAGATACAAAAAATGCTAAATGCAAAGATTATTTTCCCAATCCATCATTCCACCTAGGTTGCAAATATAATCCCTATAAGAAAGAAGAATGGATAAATTCACCTATGTGTTGATTTCATAAATCTGAATCAATCATCCTTAAAGGACAACTATCCCCTGCCCATCATGGATCAGCTGTTGTAGATAGTGACTAGCACTGAGATGTTATCAATGCTAGATGGCTTTTAAAGATATAATCAAGTGGAAATTGGTGAAGAAGACCAACATAAGACCTCCTTTACAACACCTTGGGGCATCTTTGCATATTGCAAAATGCCTTTTGGCTTGATCAATGTTGGCACCACCTTCCAAAGAGTGATGGATCTTGCTTTCAGAACTAAAATGGGGAAGTTCATTGTGGTATACATTGATGATTTAATAGTCTTTTCTAAGCATCATCTAAAATAAGTGCTAGAATAATGTAGGTAAAATGGTATTTCTCTTAATCCCAATAAATCAGTTTTTGGGGTTACTAAAGGGAAACTTCTCGATCACACTGTGTCTCGAGAAGGCATAAAGATCAACCCAGAAAGGGTCAAATCCATTCAAGAGATTTCTCTTCCTACTAGTAAGACGTTAGTTCACTCTTTCTTTAGAAAGGTGAACTTTCTACAAAGGTTCATTCCTGAATTTGTAGAGAAGACTCGCCACATTGTCAATATGATGAAGGGCAAAGCCACTTTTAGCTAAACTAAAGAAGGCAAATCAGCATTTTGAGATATCAAGGAAGCTATCACCCACACCCCAATTCTAGTTTATCTTGATTATACCAAAGACTTTATGATGTATAGCTATGCTTCTGAATACATGCTTTCAGTTATTTTGGTCTAGTAGAATAAAGAAGGTGTGGAATCTCCCATATCTTTCATGAGTTATCCTCTCAAAGCTCATGATTTGAAGTTTTAAAACATGGAAATCATACTTATGTTGTGGTAAATTTAGTAAAGCACTTCCATTTTTACATCTTGAATTCACACACCGTTGCTCTAGTCCCTGATACAACAGTCAAGTCCATACTAACTCAGTAGGAGTTTGGGCCCAAAAGGGGAAATTGGATTGCCAAAATCTAAGATTTTGATCTTGTTATCAAACCAATGAAGTTTTTGTGGGGAAGGGGCCTCTGCCAATTAATTATTGATAACATACTATAATAATTAGAGTATGAAGAAATAGGAGTTGAAGACACGCCAATAGTTCTCTTTATCACCACTACGAATGAGTGGTATTCAAATATTACTCATTTCCTTACCTATGGTGAGTGTCTTGCTCACATGTCTCATAAAGAAAAAAGGACTGTTAAGCTGAAAGCTTCCAACTTTGTCGTGTGTGACAATGGTCTGTACAAGAGAAACCTTGATGGGGTATTCCTTCGCTACGTGGATAAAGCGCAGTAGAACAAACTTTTAGAGTCCTTCCATAATTTGGCTTGTGGAGGAAATTTTTTTGTGCCTATAACTATCCATAAGATTTTGTGAGCCAAGTATTATTAGCCTATTCTATTTCAAGATTCATACGCTTGGGTGTGTAGATGTAAGTTGTGTCAATAGTTCATTGGCAAACCCAAGTTGGTTGCATTACCTCTCAAGCCTATGGTGATAGAAGAGCCATTTCAATAATGGGGAATTGATTTCATTGGCATTTTAAATCTATCCTCAAGTGTTGGACATATTTATGTCCTTACAACCATAGACTACTTTACCAAATAGGTGGAAGCCATTTCAGTCAAGCATGCCACTTCAGAGGTGGTATGTAATTTTCTTAAGGAAAACATCATTTCCAAATCTGGGGTCCCAACCAAGATTGTAATAGATAATGCAGTCTATTTCTCTTCTCATGAGATCACCCAGTTCTACTAATATTATGAGATTATCCTTTCCAACTCATCTAACTATTATCCACAAGGAAATGGTCAAGCAAAATCAAGCAACAAGAATCTGGTGACCATTATCAAGAAGTTGGTAGATGACAATCAAAGAACTTGGCATAAATCATTGCTTAACACTTTATGGGAAGACAGAACTACACTCAAGAGGGAAATTGGTATGTCCCCATTCCAACTTCTATATGGTCTCAATGCAGAGATATTAATCACCCTAGAATTACTAGCATTAAAGTTAGTGAAGGTAGTAGAAGATTCAACTTTTGAAAGTTCCATCGATAAAGGATTATGTGCTTGACTGAACTTAATGAGCAATGAACTATGGTGGTGGACCGAATTGCTATGCATCAAAGTTTGGTGAAGAGACTCTTCAACTAGAAAGTAAGGATTCATGATTTTTAGATTGAAAATCAAGTCTTTTTGTGGGACAAGAGGAGAGAACCAAAAGGAATGCATGGAAAATTGGATTCCTTATGGAGAGGCCCATTTGCCAATCATTGTTTAAATAGTGAAAATAGTTTCTTGCTGAGATATCAAGATGGAATGCCATTTACTCTGCCTCACAGTGGGCAGTATCTGAAGTACTTCAATCCTTGAAGTATTAGATAAGTCCATTTGTATATATGTATAGTCTTTCTTTGTTTTGTGTTTTTCATTTGTTTTTGGTGCCATTTGTTTTTGGCACCTTTCTTTTTAGGTAAGCATGACTCTATATCCCAGTGGCATAGATAAAGGCACTGAGATTCTAGTTTCTACTCCCTTTGATTGCTTCAATTTTCAATCGATGAAAGTTCCCCAACTGGAGCCAGCTGTTGTTCCCAAAATTTGTCACTTATTTTTGTTGACAATAGGTTGATCATTTTGGTCTTGAAGGCCAAAATGGTCTCTCTCTTTTCTTTCTCAAAAATGTTTTGAGCAATTAAGTTTTTCAAATATTCAAGCATTTTCAGCTAAGGAAGTCGCAGGTTCAATAGGCGGGCTTTCTCAAAGGGAAGTTCAAAACACTTAAGGCATTTCCTTAGTGTTTTAAGGATGGTTCAATGCTAAGGTTTGATCAAAAAGACTTAATGGCAGGCTTCAAATAAATAGAATGAACCACTTTGAACCATTAAACCATTGAATACCACCTCTGCAAGGTTCAACAGGTTAAAAGGTTCAACGACTTCGGAGGACTTAAAGAAATGAAGGATTCAAAGAGTTAACATTGAATCATTGAATGATTGAACCTTAAACTTTGAAAGGTTCAAAAGCTCAAAGGTTCAATGGGTTCAAAAAGTTCAAAGGACTGAAAGAAAAGAAGGCTTCGAAGAGTTAACATTGAACCGTTGAACCATTAAACCTTGAACCAAAAAGAGTTCAAAGGTTCAAAGGTTCAACAAGTTTATAGAGTTTGACAAACTTAGAAAAGGAAAGGATCTAGAGAATTTGAAGCTTCAAAGTATTGAAAGAAATAGAATGAACCATTGAATCTTGAACCAAAATGGTTGAAAGGTTTAAAGGTTCAACGGGTTCAAAGAATTCATAGTTCAAAGAGAATCTTCGAGTGAATGGATGAAGTGAAACGTTCCAAAAATAAGTTCAAAGAAATGGTTCAACTGAAGATTAAAAAGAGAGCGAACGTGACTCTTTACAAAACATTGAATCGATGAACCATTGAACCTTTGAACCAAAAGAGTTCAAGGTGACCAATGACATCCCCACAGACATCAAATTCAGGGTAATAGAATAGCCATTGATTTTCAAAAGACCTAAGAACAAGCTCAGTGACCAGCCCAAAAAGGACCCAAAAGAGTAGAAAAAAGTGAGAAGATAGCCATGAGAGCTCAGATTGCCAAGGAAAGACAAAACATGGCAAGGAAAGAGAGAATAACTACAAGAAATCTAGAAATATCTGTAGGTGAGTTATTTTTAGTTGGTATAATGGTCCAACAGGTGGACATCAGAGAACACAAACATTCAAAGGCATGGCCTATTTTTTTGCATTAAGTAAAGGTGAATAGATAGTTGTGTAAGCATCATAAAGAAGACCAGACAACCCATGCTGAGGTGTAGACATTTGAGATGATTCAAAATGCCAAAGTCAAGGCCAATGACCTATTCTAGCATGGCCCTTTCATAGATATTCAATGCATTCAATTCAACATGGGCCATTTTCATGAAAAAAAGCACCCAAGTCTTTCTTGTGATGCTATATATTTTAATCTCTCATTTTGTATAAGAGAGATCTCTCTGTTATTAGAAGCAAAGCTCTGCCCAAATTGAAAGGCATTCCTAAGACTTTGAGCTCAGACTGTTAATCATATTTTTTTAAGTGAATGAGAAAGCAAGCGACCTTTCAGACTTTGTGTGGGAATAAGCTTGTGTCATCTAGGAAATTGTTCTTATGTCTGTTTCTTAAATACAGTCTTGTCCATTTAATCAAACAAGCAGAACAAGTGAAAATAACCTGGAAGATGTCTTGAAGCTGACTATGGGAGACTTTGTTCTACCATAATTGTCTTCTGTCTATGTTTTGTGTAAAGGATACTAGAGAGACTTTGAGCTCTCTTTATCCTTCGTAATCCTTTACTCTATTGTAGTTTTAGCTGCAAAATTTGAGCTACACTTAATCCTACTGAGTTCCTTTGTCCTAATCAGTAGGAGAGACAATGAAAGCCTTTGTGTTTTCATTGGTTTCTTTTGGTTTCAGTTACGACCCAAGAAGAATCCTATTATTTGTTGAATATCACTTTTAAAAGAAGAGAAGTGCTTTTTCAGTAATTACACCAAAATTCTCCTCTATTTTGTGAACATTGTCTATGAAAAAATAGAGATGGATGGTATGATTTCACCCCTGTGTGTATTTTATATATATATATATATATATATATATATATATATATATATATATATATATATATATATATATATATATATATATATATATACTTTAGTATACTATAGATTATAAGGAACCTCCCCTTGCTGAGAGGAGAGATTTATCTCATTCTGGCTATGGTCACCACACCCATTTTGCCACATAAATCTCCTTATGTTGTGGTTTATGTAACCATTTTGTCATCAGTCAGCTAGTGAAAAAATATTCAACCAACAGATGTCATTTTGAGGTAAATGGCTTGGTGTAGACACCAAAAATATTCACACTTATTATTCCAAATGTTGAATATACCCTTGGACCTACCTTAGGCCCCTTTGGTACCAACCTACACATATCAAGCTTAAACCAACCAATCTGCACTCAGTTTCACCTAACTAAATAACCCTGGCCTTCAAGACCCTATCCTTGTAGACCCTGACCGTCAATGGTCAGGGTGACCATCAATGGTTAGCCTTGGGGACCCCTGACCTTTAGTGGTTAAGATCTACCTTCTCACCAAGAGTATGCAAACTCTACCGACCCTTTTCTAAATATAACTTGTCTAATTTGTGTTATGAGATTTTGCATGCATAAAATATATTTAGATGACCCACTTACACCTTGACTTTCACCTCTTGCTTATGCCTATAAAAGATAAATGCCTAAGAGGTAAAATCTATCTATAATAATTATCAAGAACTCAGGCACTTAAGAGATTTCTTTTGTAGATCAATCAAGTCAATTACTTCATTAATGTTATCAAGCATTATCAACCATCTTATTGAGATCCAACTCATCAGTTCCTCTCAATCAAGATTTAATGTACCATTACTCTACTAGAATCAAGCCAAGTTCCACCAATAGGCTAACTGCATCAACCACCCACTCACTAACTGACTTCTAGTAAGACAAGTGTTTATTTATCAATATTCACGTGTTTTTATTCCATTTCACAATCAGTCTAGCCCTTGCCCAACTCTTAGAATCTATTTGTGTAATCATATCATCTTCTATTTATCAAACCAAAAAATACATAGTCAACCACTGATGGTCAGACCCCAACTGTCGATGGTTAGGCATAACCATTGACGGTTATCACAACCACCGACATTCACCTATGGTAGAAAAACTAGCAAGCTGATTTCACCCACCCACACCTAACCAAATCCACTTTTCTATGTTTGTGACCACTCATAGACCCCTTTCAAAAAAATTTAAGCATACCCTGACTGGTTAGCACTAGTATTAATTAGTCTATCACTAATTAGATCATTTTTAGTCTATTTTTATAACAAGCTTTCTTATATTCATTTTAGTACCTTTTGATTATTGATGCAAGTACCTTATTTCTAGATTTATCAACTTGACTATTTGAAACATGTGGATTGACAACCCCTAAGGAAGCTCTCGCTCCCATGATCTAGTTATTGCTAGGCAATCCACCCAACTATTTGTCTAACAAACAAGTTTGCTTTAGTGCTTTCTAGTTCTTCCTCCCAAGCTAAAAAGGAGATCTTCACAATATTTTGATTCAACATGCACACAAACAAACATATTTTTTAAGAAAACTTGTATCAATTTTCTTTTCTCTCTTTCTTTTGAACTTAAGTGAAAATTTACATGAAACATTCTAGCACGTCTAGTGGGATTTATAGTCTTTACTCACATTTTCTTTGCATTTGTATGCTCTCCTCTCTATTTGTACTCATAATTAAAGCTGAAATTGCTTTTGCGCTTAAAATAGATTACATCCATTACTTGCTTGTAACATTAGTTCACTTTGAATTAAATCACAATAATCTTATCGTAGCATCACATTTGTTGCACACACTAGCCAGACCACTTTCATCAATCAATCATCAAAACAATTTGAGACAAGGCCCAACTAGGATTTCATCATCCAAAAGTCACCTTACCCATTCTTATCAATCCTACTTGGAGTTTATTACCAAGGGGAGAACCAACTTAGCTCTCTAGTTGAGTATAAACTCTAGACGTCAATATATATTAGCTAAGCAACCGACACCCTTATCACTACAAGACTGTGAAGTGAGGGGGTAGGCCCCAATACCAAGGCACATGTTGATTCTAATATAGACTATTTTGAGCACCTAATTAACCTTAAACCAACCATAGACTACTTTTATAGTACCTAACCTACAAGCCAACTTCTATCACACACTCTCATAAACTAAGGCAGAAGCCAATCGAGGTTAAAATCTAACCTCTAGGATTAACATACTTCATAGTGTGTGTCTTGATTTCCTTGATTATTTACATGTCTTTTTTTTTTTGAGTGGTGAGTTTGTTCTTATTTTCCCTCCCCTTTTTCTTGTATGGTTCTCACTCATCAGCAGTGAAGAGACCTAGTAGAAAAAAACCCATCACTTAAATCAACCTCTTCTACCTCCTCATTTATGGAGTACATCTATGAGGTAGAAGATTCACCTCATCCATTGGTAAGTCTACTTTCCCTCATGTATTTCCCCAAGGAGACATGGATTTTACCACTTTTCTAGACAATAATCTAGTTGCCCTTCAACACTATCTTAACACCTATTCTCGTCATATCCTAGTTTCAACTCCACATCAGGATCCTCCTTATGGCATGCCATCCCACTTTATAAAGGGTATCCCTTTTTCCATGATCACTACCTAACCTTAGACCACTCAGGCATCTAATCCCTTTGATGTTACAGTTAAAAACCAACCTATCCAGCTAACCATTACCCTTACACCTTCCACCCTTACTAATGACTCCTCTACCTTGGGGACAACCCAAACATTAACCCATCATGTTCCACTTATAGTTGGAGTACCCACCACCAGCACTACCAACATCCCCTCTATCAAACCTAATCCATCAGTCAATACCCCTTTTCTAAGATTAGGGGTATCTATCCCTTCTACTTCACCACCTATTAGTACCAAGGTCACTACCTCACCCCTTATTACTAACCCAACTACCACCCATGCCCAATCCATAGGGACTCCTCGGTAGTTACCTATTTCACCCAATCTAGGATACATCCCTAACCCACAAGGGTATGTACCCACTACCTAAACACCATCATCTACCTCCCCTACCCAACCTCTAGCATCCATATTTCAATATGTGGTAGCCTCTCAACCACCAAATAATTACCAATATGTTATCCAACCTCAACCACAGTATTAGCCTTACAATCCTTTTGGTACACCACCTCAAACTGACTTAATGAAAATGCTCATAGACAAGATGACCAACCTTGAGTCATCCATTTTAGGGGCTCATAACATCCTATTCTATGATCATATTTTTAATGAACCTATTCATCCTTCTATCCCCATCAGACCTTACCCTCCTCAATGGGAGCTTCCAAAATTTACCAAATTTCAAAGCAAGGAGGACCCCCAACAACACCTTAGGGATTTAAGTCATGCATGTTACATGATTGCTTATGATGATTCCCTCCTCCTTTGATCCTTCCCCATGTCTTTATCTATCCCAGTGCTCGACTGGTATAGTGCCCTCACCAAGCATTCCATCTTTTCTTTCACCCAACTAGCACAAGTCTTCTTAGATCACTTTTCCATAAACATTTCCAAGAAGGCCTCTATCACAGACCTCTATTCTATTAGGTAATTAAATGATGAGTACATTGCCAATTATATCACATGTTGGATAATCTTAATTAATCAACTTTCATTTTCCCTACCTCAACCTAAACTTATAGAACTTTTTTCTCAAGCCTATGCAAAACATATATCTTCTACACTATATGTCAAAATCTTCAAAACTTTTGATGAGGCTTTTACCATGGCACGTAAGCTAAAAAATCAGGCCATAGATGAGGGTAAATTAAAGTTATGAAATAATAACTCTACCTTCAAGACCAATGAAACCTCTTCCTCCAAACCAAACAACCAAGCCAATACCAAAACCAAGATGAGGGGAACCGCAAATGCCATCATCCTTAAAACTTCCCCTCCACCCAATTTCAATCCACAAAATTCTCCCATTAGCTCCAATCAAAATACAAGGAACCCAAACCGAAGCAACTAAAATCAATTCACTACACTTGGAGAATACTATATCTCAGTTTTGGAGAAGCTACTAAAAGCTAACCTTATATAACTTCCACCCATAAAACCTCCCTAATAGTTTGATTCTTCACACCCAACACCTGTTTGGTATAATGATAATGACCTCTAAGCTTTTCATCAGGTAATTAGACATGATGTTAGCTGATATAATACTTTCAATAATGTTGTTCAAAGTCTTATTGACAAAGGGGAACTCATGTTGGATAATCCTAATACCCCTCAAAATCAAGCTCTTGACATCTTTAGGAAACCTTTTCCCAACCATGCCCCTATCAAAGTTGAGGACAAATAACTTTAATATTTTCATGATGCCCACATGGTCAATATGGTCCTCGATGCACCTAGCATCCAACCTACCTACTTTTACCCCACTTCTTCTATCAAGGTGGTGAAGTCACTTTCCCTTCCTTTAGAAGCCTAAACCAAGGAGGTCTCTTTTTCCTTAGTTTTGCTCATAGAGGTTTTGGAATCATCAAGCACCCCTTTGGATAGCCAACCTAAACAAATAACCATTCCTAGCCCACCATCTCCCCTGACTATAGACTAAGCCACAACTATGGACATTGTGCCCAAGGGAGTGTATTTTTCACAAATACCCCTCATATAATAGATATCTAGCTCGAACTTACCTCCCTTTCTTGAGGAAATTAATGAGGCTACCAACCCTCCTCCTCAACCCATAGGTGTCTCCTCGATACCTACTACCCTAGAGGATAGACTAGTCTACAAACCTTTTTCCAAACTCATTCAAAAGTTAGGTGTGGATACAAACCATACATGGATCAAACCACTTTTTGGCAACATTTAGGGCTTCCCCCCATCAACAGACCTAAACCTTATAGCATACCCCAACCAACCAATCTATTATCTCTCCACCACCTCTTAAACCAATCTATACTTCTACCAACCCCCACCTTCTCAGTCAACCAAAATAATCACTACCTCACCAACTAAACCTTTCAAAACTCTTGGTGCCTTCCCTACTTAAAGTTTGGTTCACCCATCCTTGAAATTAGATTTAACTTCACCCAATTTTATACCCAAGTCTTGACCCACACCAACCAAGAGTATAAAAACATTGAAGGGACACATGACTAAGATTTTACCTCCCTCTACCTTGCCATCTATCTTAGGGCCTCACCCTTTCACTTTGCTTAAAAAGTAACCCCATGTAACATATGTTACCCACTATCATTGATTACACTAGCACATTTATTATTTGAAGAATCATTCTTTTCTAGATTACCAATAGTCAAGCCATCAAACTCGACCACCCCAACTACCAACATAACCAGAGCAAAACCATCAACTAGAAATACCACCCTACCCAAACCATCTCTCACCAAACCTACTACCACCAACATGCCCATCTTACCAACCCAAACCATGAACCCTGAGACTTTATTACCTCTAGCATAATCTTATACGACCATTGTTCAAAGATCATTTTAGACCTCTTACTTCACATTACCTCTTATCAAACGTTTTGATCCTCTCAGTTCGAAGCCAACCTGGTATAATGACCATCAAATTTTCTCCTATCATAGGACACTTAGGCATGACATAGAGAATTTCAAAGATCTCCAGGTCATTTTCCACTAACTATATAAAGAGGATGATCTTTTGGTAGATGACCTTCCATCCATTCCTCCACCACTACACCCAATAGCCAGTCACTAATGCATTCTTAATCCCCCACTCTCACCTTAGAGTGACAAAGAATCTACCTAATCCCCATTCACACATTGCCCCTTTATCCATAGGATTAATTTGGTCACATGATCATAATGAAAGGATAAGGGGAAGGCCAAAGTGTCCATTCCATGGACATACCCACAAATTTACCCTAAACAAAACCAAGTCTAAACCTCCACATCTATAGCTAAGCCCAAAGTCACCATCTTAGGCACTTTGAAGGCTAACCCCTATGAATCCATTAGGAGGGTCATCCTTAAACAACTCCACCAGATCCCAACCAAGATAAGACTCTATGATCCCATTTCCACCTCACCTTACTATTATCAAGCCATGATCGAGGCCATGCAAGCCATATAGATTAGACCAGGAGACTCCTAGCCTATAGAGGCATTCATTGGTGCTCTCTAGATCTCCACCCTTATTACCTTCAAGGAATCAAAGATACCTTATATCCACCCCAAAGACCCAAATCCCCCTATTTTTATTATATCCCACATCAACAAACCTACATCAATTGGGTTATGATTGATGAGGGAACCAGTATCAACATCATCTCTTTCCATGCATATGAGCAACTCAAACTACCGAACAATGTCATGTCCAAAACTTTAGCCATCTTTAGATCCTTTAATGACATAGTGACCACTACCTTAGGAACTATCATCCTTCATATTTAGATAGGACTTATCACACTCCCTAAACTCTTCTATGTGGTTGAAGGTAAATTCTAGTATAATGTTTTACTAGGGAGACCTTATATTTGGGCCATGGGTTGTGTACCTTCCACCATCTATCATTATGTTAAGTTTGAACAAGAAGGTCAAATTATTACCATACAAGCTGACCCTAGACCTTTTTTAGCATGTAATATGACCTACCAACCTAATGATGTTCTCCTACCTCCATCCAAAGCACTACAAACAACCATCATCAAGCCCTCATCCATGGAAGCTAAAGCCATTACTTCCTCCCCTTCCACTGAGGCATCTACTAGTTCATCTATTCCCATGAACTAGATACCCATCTTTGATCCTTTAGAACCTACATTATAATTCCTTGCCCTTGCATAATACCATCTCCTCACCCTTGATGTCTTTTAAACCCCTCAAGAATATAAAAATCTCAACCATCAACTAGGGTACAATCCTAACATTGAATCCATTATTATTTTAGGACCTCATAAATATCAAACCCACTTTATTTATGAGGGAATTGACAATCCTCTTAATAATTCCACCACTCCACCTCAAACATTCATCTCTACCTTCTCTTATTTAGACAACCCAGACTTTTCTAAACTATACCTTCATAGGTGTGCCTGGAAGGGATTTGGTTTGGGATGATATGATCATAACCTACACATATTAACCTCTATTGAGACCCAAAATCCTCATGAGAAACATGGCCTTGGATTTATTCTACCTAATACGAAGAAAGCCAAACAACCTACCATTACCATTGTTAAAGAAGAAACCCCTTCCTCACCAACAACCCCACCACCTGAGAGTGAGGATGAGGACATCATCTTACCTAACTTTTTTTTGTCAACATGATAACCCTTGGGGCCCTAACTTATAAAAAGGAAGGGGCACCTATATCCATCCCTTTACTCCATCTTAAAATGGTGGGAGAAGACTCTTCTACTATTCATATTGTCCAATGTCAGGATGATGATTCTATTATCACCTACCTTGGTACACTATCTTCCTCCATCCAAAAATATTTACTTTTAAAAACCTCAACCATGTTGAATTAATCTACCATCGATATTGACTTTGGCACTCCAAACAACCCTCATGTTGTCAAACTTGGTCAAAACCTCTCCCCTAAGGAACTATAAGACTTCTCTACCTTCCTCCAAGACTACAATATTACATTCATTTGGTCATATGCTGATATTCCTGGTATTGACCTAGCCATTTCCACTCCTAACATCTTAACCAATCATGATGCTAAACCTATTAGAGAGATAATTCATTAAATGCATCCTCACATAGCCCTCCTTATCAAATAAGATCTTCAATGCCTCATTTATATCAACTTTATTTAACCCATTGATTATCCCCAATGGGTTTCAAACATCATACCTATCACTAAATCCATAGGGGGACTTCTTATCTATGTGGACTATCATGACCTCAACCTTGTCTACCCAAAGGATGACTTTCCTATACCTATTATTGACTAACTTGTTGATCTTACAGCAAGACACGAGATGTTATCTTTCATGGATGGATTTTTGATTTATAATCAGATTTTGATTACCCCTGAAGATCAATACAGAACTACCTTTATCACCCCATGGGGGACTTTATATTATAGAGTCATGCCCTTTGGTCTTGAAAATTTTGGTGCAACCTACCAACATGTCATGACCTATATTTTCCATGACCTTATCCATACAATCATCAAAGACTATGTGGATGACCTTCTCGGGAAGTCCAAGCTTCATAAAGACCATTTATCCATTCTCCAGATTATCTTTGATTGATTTATCCACTATCAAATCCACCTCAATCCCAAAAAATGTATTTTTTGGGTCTTGTCAAACAAACTTCTTGGCTTCATTATTTCCCTTTGAGGAATCAAGGTTGATCTATCCAAAATTAAATCCATCCTTGAGATGCTACCTCTAACTAATCTCAAAAAACTCTACAACTTGCAGGGGATGATTCAATCCATTCATCATTTTATCTCCCAGTTCTTCAACCGGTGTTAACCCTTCCATCACCATTCAAAAAAGGACATCTCTTTCAAGTGGAATGTCGATTGTCAAAATGCCTTTGATGCACTCAAAGAGTACTTACTATCTTCACCTAGCCTTACACCTCTTAAGGATGACCACCCTTTCTACCTCTATATCTCTTCCATATACCATTCCCTAGGGGTGATGCTTGACCATCAAGATGAACAAAACAAAGAGCAAGCCATTTATTACATTAGCCACACACTTTTTGAATATGAGACTTGATACACATATACTGAGAAATTTTGTTTGGCTCTAGTCTTCATGGCCACCAAAATTTACCACTACTTTCTTAACCATAAAACTTTTGTCATAGCTAATACCAACCCCCTCAAATATATGCACTCCAAACCATACCAAAACTAGTGTATGGCTAAGTGGCTTATGCTTTTAGTTGAGTTTTACCTTGAGTTCCTCTAGCAAAAATCAACCAAGGGGCAAGTCATTGCTAACCAATTGGTTGATGCACCCCTAAAAGACACCCAATCTCTCCCTTTTGAATTTTTAGATGAGTCAATCACAAGTCTATCTCAATCATATTTTACCAATCATGTAACCATGTTTTTTCATGGTTCTAAATGTTAGCATGGTGGGGGGTTCAGTATCATCCTTATCCCCCTTATCGGTGATACACTTCCTTTGTCATTTAAACTTGGTTTTGAATGCAACAACAATGTGACCAAGTATGAAGCCCTAGTAATAGGTATCCAAACTGCCTTAGCCTTAAGAATCAGAACAATCAATATCTTTGATGACTCAACTTTTGGTCAACCAAATCAATGGATTTTATGAGTGTAAGAATGAAATGATGCACTTGCATAGATAACTAGTTACAGAACTCCTAGCCTTATTCAAACACTACCATATTCAAACCACCTCATGATCTACCAACAAGTTTGTCAATATCATGGATTCTCTTACCTCTCAAATCCCATCAACACCCTCAGACTCCAAACTATCAGTCATTGTCCATCACCTCACCAAACCTTCTTACACCAAATCAAACATTTCAACCATCTTTAGTGTGGAAGAGATTTTGCTTGACCTTTAATATCAGCAAACCTTCAACTACCTTCACCTTAACATAGTTCCCTCTGGCTTCCCTAAGAATGCCCATCAATCATTTAACAGATCACCTCTTGTTACACCATTATGGGAGGAATTTTTTACAAGCATCATTTTGATGGCCTCCTATTTCATTACCTTCATGGTCCAAAAGCCTCTCACGCTATCAAAGAGACACATGAGGGTATCTATGGGGGGCACTTTAGTGGACTCACTATGGCTAAGTGCATCCTTCATAGAGGCTATTACTGGCCCACCCTTAACCAAGATTATTGTGATTATGTGAAAAAATGTGTTAAGTGTCAATAACATTCTAATTTACACCACACTTCTAGCAATAGTCTTCACATTTTTGTAGACTTTTGGCCCTTTTCACAATGGGGTTTGGACCTTGTCAATGAAATCAACACCAACTCTTCAAAATGACATCATTATATCATTACCGTGACTGAATATTTTACTAAATGGGTATAAGTTATTCCCATTATCTTGATAAACGCTAAAAATATCATCAAATTTATTACCCATCATATTATTTATTGTTTCGATGTTCCCCATAAGATCATCACGTATAATGGTAAATCCTTTGAAAATAAATAAGTTTAAGGCCTTTGTGATGTATTTGGTATTAAACTTAACTTTTCATCACCTTATCACCAATAAGAGAATGGAAATTTTGAAGCCTCTAAAACAACCCTTAACAACATGCTTGCCAAAATGGTTAATGCCTCAAGTCAAGATTGGCACTTGAACATCTCTTTTGCCTTATGGGCATATCATACTAGCATCCGAACCCCTACAGGTGCTACTCCTTTTATTTCATGTTTAGATACGAGGATGTATTGCCTCTTGAATTCCAAATACCTTATTTTTGCATATATTTTCATGATCTTATCTCAAAAGATGATTATCATCAAGAACGCTTAGCTTAACTTGAGCTACTTGATGAGCAATATTTAGCTACCCTTTTCCATCTTTGTGTCTATCAAGGATGAATCAAATGTGCCTATAACAAAAACCTAAAAGTCTAAGAATTCAATATTAGAGATATTGTCCTTAAGGAAAACCAACATTTAACTAATATGGAGAAAAGTAAAAGGGGCAAAATTGATTTTAATTGGCTTAGACCCTACATCATTACCCATAAGTATGGATCAGGAGCTTAGCATTGGTCCTCTCTCAAAGGACTTGAACCTGTCAATGCTTCACATTTGTGTCCCTTTTATTGTTAGATAGGTATCATAATCATCATTTGTCTAACTTAAGCTTGTCCCTTACAACCACATTCATTTCCATCTTTTTAAGGGCAACTGACTAAAACTAAATCATGTGATTATCCATCATAATTATAGCCTAATCTTGCAATGTGGATACCATGGCTCTATCCATGGCATGATTTTCATAGTACTACCCATCTCTTTGAGATTAGTTCTTATGGTCATTGTCCCCTATACTTCCTTTTCACCTACTGAACCTTCATGTTAGCTTAGTTTTGCCTTCATAAAGGTAATCCATTGAGCATGTATGAGCAAGTCTATGTCAAGTAAAATCTAGAAAAGGAAATATTAAATAGAAAAAACAAATCATGGGTCATCCTTAGCATTCATAGACTTCTTCATTGAAGGATAGCTATTGAAACTTATTCTAAAATTGACAAACATAAGGTGGACTTCTCCCTTAAAGGATAACTATCAGAAGCATTTTAACTAAGCATATAAACTTGGACCATTATTTTGAAGGATGGTTAAGTAAACCATTAGTCAAATCTAAAAAAATTATTGGAAGCTTCTCACATCGATCAGCTTCCCTGACCCTCCAACAAGGGTAAAAGCAAAAGTAAAAGCAAAAGCAAGAGCAAAATCAATTTTGAAAGTTGCAATTGGCTTTCATAAAAGCAATAATCTTGGAAAGTCATAATTGGCTCTCCTTAATAGACTTCCTAAATCAATCAGTCTAAACTTTATATATATAAATAGACTTGTTTATACTACCTCTTTAGACACCTACAAAAAAGGCATACTAGTCTCACTAAAGGTCCCAGTTTCACCCATTCTCCCTTGACATGTCATATGCATAGGACTATGAGTTTACTTGACACAATGTAATCAGGATCCCTATCTATCAACCTAAGCATGCTAATGTGAAGCATTGGAAAGGCTTATTTTCATTAAGCTAATCCAACTTTGGGTTTCATGTTGATCTTTACCAATGAAAAGACATCGTGTTCATTTTCTTATCTTTTATTAGTTTATGTAATCCTATCACTATGCACATAAACAATAAACATCACATCAAAAACATACACATCATGAAATATGTAAAAAAGTAACAACATCTATCCATCAATAATTCAAACATCATGTAAACATATCATAGCAAACCATGAACATCAATCACATTATATGAGCCTATAAGCATGTCATTACACCATCAAAAGCATAAACCAAAGTAATGAGAAAAACATCAGGGCATATACTATTTCCCATTTCACCCATATAGCCATAAACAAAGCCATAACATGTATCCATCCATAACATATCCTATCATAACCATGAATAGAATCAGATCATTATAGCTAACTTTCTAGCATCACATACCTAAGCTACTAAGTGAAACACCATAAGCATGAACTAAAACCATAAGCCATAATCATAAACCATAAGCATCCATCATACATAAACATTGAAAAACATACATCATATATATCAAATCATCAAAAAAATATTACATGTAATAATGTATCAACTCTCTCACAAATATAGATCTCGCTACATCATCACATAGGTCGATAGTAAAATAATACATCACATTAATGTATTTGACCATAATCATGGGCCTGCACCACTACCATTGGCCCCATATGTACCTATACCTAGTAGTAGTCCCTTTGGGACCCCTATTTATCTCATTGTAGACACCCACTAACCTAGAGTAGCTATCAATGGCCCACTGACCAAGCTTACTCTATACTCTACATACCTCATAGCCTGAGGCAATTGATCTAATACCATTACCTCATGATAGCTAATCTCTATTGTGATAGATAGATATCATGCCTGAGGCACTGTGTCCAGTAGCCCTCCTACTACTATTGCACCTACCCCAACCCTCTATCTAATTATATCTCTCTCACCTATAATGATGGTGAACTAAACCTATAATGCCTAAACTTGGCATTGTAATGTGGCCACCTATCCCTACAGAGCATGTACCTAAGCTTGGGTTACTACCAATGTTACCCCTACCTATCCACCTTGGTCAGCAAGATCTATAGCCATCGATATTTCCCCTCCATCATCTCTACCCACATCCATAGCTGCATAGATAGGTTGATACTGTTGTTCCCAAAATCATTCACTTGCTTTTGTGGATAACATACTAACCATTTTGGTCTTGCAGACCAAAAATCTCTCTTTTCTTTCTCAAAAATGTTCTGAGTAGTTAAGTTTTTCAAATATTCAAGCCTTTTCAGCTAAGGAAGTCACAGGTTCAACAGGTGGGCTTTCTTCAAAGGAAGTTCAAAACACTTAAGGATTTTCTTTGGTGTTTTGAGGATGGTTCAACGCAAAACTTTGATCAAAAGACTTAATGGCAGGCTTCAAACAATTAGAATGAACCACTTTGAACCATTGAACCCCACCTCCAAAAGGTTCAAAGGTTCAATGAATTCAAAGGTTCAATGACTTCAATGGACTTAAAGAACATAAGGCTTCGAAGAGTTAACATTGAATCATTGAACCATTGAACCTTGAACTTTTAAAGGTTCAAAAGTTTAAAATTTCAATGGGTTCAACAAATTTCAAAAGACTTAGAGAATAAAAGGCTTCGAAGAGTGAAGAATGAACCATTGAACAGTTGAACCTTGAACCAAAAGAGTTCAAAGGTTTAAAGGTTCAATAAGTTCAACAGACTTAGAAAATGAAAGGATCCAGAGAGTTCGAAGCTTCAAAGGATTTAAAGAAAGAGAATGAACCATCGAACTGTTGAACCTTGAACCAAAATTGTTCAAAGGTTTAAAGGGTTCAAAGGTTCAAAGTTTGAAAGGAAGCTTCGAGTAAATGAAGGAAGTGAAAGATTCCAGAAATAAGTTCAAACAAATGGTTCAAAGAAATGGTTCAATCGAAGAAGAAAAAGAAAGCGAATGTGGCCCTTTACAAAACATTAAACCTTTGAACCATTTAACCTTTGAACCAAAAGAGTTCAAGGTTTAAGGTTCAAGGTGACCAGTGATGTCCCCACAAATGTCAAATTCAGGGTAATATAATAGCCATTGATTTTCAAAAGACCTAAGAACAAGCTCAGCGACCAGCACAAAAAGGAGTCGAAAGGACCAGCAAAAAGTGAGAAGTAGCCCCGAGAGCTCAAATTGCTTAGGAAGAGACAAAATGTGGCAAGGAAAGAGAGAACAACTATAGGAAATCCATAAATATTTGTAGGAGAGTTATTTCTAGTAGGTGGAATAGTCCACCAAGTAGACATTAGAGAACATAAACATTTAAGAATGTAACCTATTTTTCTGCATTAAGTAAAGGTGAATGGACAACCGTGTAAGCGTCATAAAGAAGACCAGACAACCCATGCTTAAGAGGAGACATTTGAGATAATTTAGAATGCCAAAGTCAAGGTTGATGACCTGTTTTAGCATGGCTCTTTCATAGATATTCAATGCATTTAATCTAGCATAGGCCATTTTTATGAAAACAAGCACCCAAGTCTTTCTTGTGATGCTATATATTTTAATCTCTCATTTTTTATAAGAGGGATCTCTCTGTTATCAAAAGTGAAGCTCTGCCCAAATTGAAAGGCATTCTTAAGACTTTGAGCTCAGACTATTAATCATATTTTGTTAAATGAATGAGAAAGCAAGTGACCTTTCAAAATTTGAGTTGGAATAAGCTTGTATCATCTAGGAAATTATTCTTATGTCTATTTCCTAAATACAGTCTTTTCCATTTAATCAAACAAGCAGAACAAGTGGAAGCATGCTGGAAGATGTCCTGAAGCTGATTGTGGGAGACTTTGTGCTACCATAATTACCTTCAATTTGTGTTTTGTGTAAAGGATACTGGAGAGACTTTGAGCTCCCCTTATCCTTCATAATCTTTTACTCTGTTGTAGTTGAAGTGAAGACTTTAGGCTACACTTCAAACTATTGTGTTCCTTTGTCCTAATTAGTAGGAGAGACAACAAAAGACTTTGTGCTTTTATTGGTTTCTTGTGGTTTCTGTTACTACCCAGGAAGAATCCTTTTGTTGAATGAATATCACTTCTTAAAGAAGAGAAGTGCTTTCAGTAATTACACTAGAATTCTCCTCTGTTCTTTGAACATCATCTCTGAAAAAAGAGATATGGATGGTATGATTTCACCTTTGTGTCTATTTTCAGCTTATATATATATATATATATATATATATATATATATGCTATAGTATATAATAAATAATAGGGATCCTCCCCTTGCTGAGAGGAGAGATTTATCTCATTCTAGCTATGGTCAGCACACCCATTTTGCCACAAAAATCTCCTTATGTTGTGGTTGATGTTACCATTTTATCGTCAGTCAGCTGGTGACAAAATATTCACCCAATAGTTTTTGGTGACTTTGATGGGGAAGAATGCACAGTTTGAAGACTCAAGCTTCAAATTGAAGCAGTTCCAGTTATTTTCCATTTTCATTTTACACTCTAGCAGACCCACCATACACACGAAGCTAGAGAGCTCAAGGTATTGTTGACCCTGTATTTGAGCTTGTGCAAAAAAATAATTTTGATCTTTCCCCTCCATAAACTCACCTTCAGTGAACTAGGAGTTTTCCTCCTACAAACATCAAGTCCCCAATACCAAGCAAAGTCACTTTTTCCTCTGCTAATAGAGCTTTGTCCATACATATCCCACAGAGATTTATTATCCCTCCTTTCAATAGCTATATCATGGCAGCTCAAGGCCCCTGGGGTAATACTTTTGGTCCCCTGAATCTCACCCCACCTCTACATAAGCTACCCCGTAGCCCAAGAAAAAATTTCCCCAAATTCTATGGTGATGGGAAGGTTCATCCTGGTGAACATATAATAGCCTTTTGCATAGCCTATGGTGTAATAGGCATTGAATATGAAGACATTGCAGTTATACTATTTGTGGAAACATTGCAAGGCACTACTATAGATTGGTTTTATCATCTGTAAGCACAAATAGTGACTGACTGGAACACTCTCAAAGCCAAATTTGAGGCCAAGTTCAAGCCTACAGAAGATGCACATGCCCTCTTAGCCCAGCTTACACAAATGAAGAAGGAGCCTCATGAACCCATGAGAGACTTCATTGCTAAATTTGACAAGTTGAGGAATAGGATTCCCATAATTGCTCAGCTGACACCTGAGAATCTCAAATGCTTCTTCATCAATTCTTAGCTTCCTAAAGTGAGTTTCTTATTGAGGTAGGCTGGCCAAATAGATCTTGTTGTAGCTCAAATTTTGGCAACTAAGGTTGCAGATGACCTTATCTTGGTAGAAAAGATAAGAAGAGATCCTACCAGAGGTAAATCTTCTTCACTTTTTGAATATTCTTCTATAGGCACCACTGATCCTATTGTGTAAAAGCTAGCAAATGAACTGATAGCTCTAAAAAAGCAAATGCAATAAGGGATGTCTACTCCTTCTTATCAGGATATACCAAGGAGG
The DNA here is from genome assembly GCA_037957365.1 of Torreya grandis. NCBI lineage: Eukaryota > Viridiplantae > Streptophyta > Pinopsida > Cupressales > Taxaceae > Torreya > Torreya grandis. The sequence continues at coordinate 1,099,513 of JARHVA010002184.1, forward strand.
ACATTTCCCAACCAGTCGTATCAGGGCTATGCTACCAAAAATCAAGGGAAACCATATCACCTTCCTCCCCCACTAGGGAAGTTTGCCATTGAAGCAGCACTAGCTAACTCAGTAGTTGGTTATCTTGAAATTGAATTTGATTTTTCTTTCCAACCTGAGTTGAACCAAGAAGATGACGTTGATCTCTTTATAGAATTCCAAGAAGAATCAATTGGTGACTCCAACATTGGTTTTTTGAATTACCAAGATGAACCCAGAAGTAAAGGTGAAGCATTTGATGGATCATACGTTGTATTTACTTGGTCCCAAAACTAGTCAGCTCAACAAGCGGATAAAGGAAAAATAGGGGAAGAATCTCGACCAATAATTTCAATTGCTAAATGAGGAACTTCACTGCCTTTCTAATCAAAGGACCTGATGATCACTAAAAAAGTAAGTACCTCAAATATTCCTTCACCTTCTGCTTCAAATTTGAAGACCAATCCTACACCCAGAAAAAATTAGATTGATGGACTACCTCCCTCTATCTCTAATTCATTTCAGTCATTTGATATAATTAACCATGTTAAGAAGACTAAAATTTAAATGTCTGAATTTGAATTCTTGCAATCCAACCTTGAGTAGTTGGATAGACTCATTGATTGCATCAAAAATAAAACCATCCCTTCAGGACAAGATATTTTGAAAGTAACTCATATTCCCCCAAAGAACACACTTGCCTGAAATAATCTTGTGATTACTCCTCCAACTGCCCCTAGAAAGATAGAACCATTTTATGTCTCCCTACTGATAAACGGTCATTAGCTGAATAATTGCATTATAGACTCAGGAGCTTCTGACAATGTCATGCGTGCCAAAGTGGTAGAATCTCTTGGTCTCACACTGACTAAGACCTTTGGGAGATGTTTCTCCATGGAAAACAAAAAAGTGCCTCTACTAGGACAAATCAAGGATTCCTAATTTGCATTTGTAGTCTTCTCAGATAAGAGAATCAAAATGATAGTCCTAGTGGCCAACGTCCCATCCTCTTACGGCATTCTTCTTGGGTGAAATTTTTGCAAGGATATAGGTGGAAAATTAAGCATGAACCTATCTGAGATGAGGATCCATGTCAAGGGCATCATGCAAAGGTTGCTTCCTGAGAAGGAATTGAACTACATTGTCACCCAAACATTAGCCCCTAAAGCTCAAATTCTATTCGAGTCTTCAAGCATGGGCAATTACTTTTTCTCTACTGAGGATGTTCCTATTTTAGCAAATGAAAGCTCTATAAGTGACAATCCAAAAAATTTAGATAATACATCATAAGAATTAGTAGGGTGCAGTACACATGAAAAAAGATCTTCTCTTCTTGATGAAGAAAAATATGAAAGAAGATCAAATTCTAATGATATTTGGATTCTAGAATTTGATGGTAGCAATTCTTCTACCAATTCTAGAGCTGGAGTTATTTTGATATCTCCTTAAGGAGATATTTTTCTATACTCATACAAGTTGCAGTTTAGCAACACTATCGAGCATGAGTCTTTACTGCTCAAATTAAAGGCTGCTAAAGCTAAAGGCATCAAGTAGCTTCACACTCAGGGAGACAATGAGCTACTGGTTTTTCAAGTGAGGAACCTGTATCAAACCAAGAATGAGAGATTGTGACATTATTGTAATTTAGTGTGGGACTGTCTTTAATGTTTTCATGTTTTCAATATTTTTGTAGTGCCCAAATAGCTTCATAATCATGTAGATTCATTAGCTATCTCTACAACCCTCATGGTTCCTCATAAATACTTTAAAGAGCAAATTTACACTATCAAACTAGTCTTTCGACCAAGTCTACTTGATAATGCCAACTATTGGTAGGATTTTGATGCTGACAATCAAATCATGTGCTTCACTAGACCTAAAAAGAAATGAACTATGGTAGTGGACCATACTGCTATGTGTCAACGTCAAGCAAAAAAACTCTTTGGCAAGAGAGCAAAGATTCATGGTAGAGATCGAGTCTTATTAAGGGGCAAGAAGAGGAAACCAAAAGGAAGGCACAAAAAATTGGATTCCTAGTGGAGAATTCCATTTGCCAATCACTGATTTTGGGGTGAAAATAGTCTCTTACTAATTTATTAAGATGAGATGCCATTTTCTCTACTTCATAGTGGGCAGCGTCTGAAGCACTTCAATCCTTGAAGTATCAGATAAGTCCAGTTGTACATATGTATAATTTTTGTATAATCTTCCTTTTGTTTTGTGTTGTTCATTTGTTTTTGGTGCCTTTCATTTTGGGTAGCATGACTCAGTAGCCCAATGGCATAGATGAAGCACTGAGATTCTAGATTCTACTCCATTTGATTGCTTCAATTTCAATCAATGGAAGTTCCCCAACTGGAACAAACTGTTGTTCCCAAAATCCATCATTACTTTTGTGGACAACATACCGACCATTTTAGTCCTGTAGACCAAAACTCTCTCTTTTATTTCTCAAAAAAAAATTGAGCAGTTAAGTTTTTCAAATATTCAAGCCTTTTTAGTTAAGGAAGTCACAGGTTCAACAAGCGAGCTTTCTTGAAAGGAAGTTCAAAACACTTAAGGCTTTTCCTTGATGTTTTGAGGATGGTTCAATGAAAAAGTTAGATCAAAAGACTTAACGGCAGGCTTCAAACCATTAGAATGAACCACTTTGAACCATTGAACCCTGCTTTTGAAAGGTTCAAAGGTTCAACGATTTCAAAGGTTTAATGACTTCGACGGACTTAAAGAAAAGAAGGCTTCAAAGAGTTAACATTAAATTGTTGAACCATTGAACCTTGAACTTTTAAAGGTTCAAAAGTTCAAAGGTTCAACAAAGTTCAAAAGACTTAGAGAATAAAAGGCTTCGAAGAGTGAAGAATGAACCATTGGACCGTTAAACCTTGAACCAAAAGAGTTCAAAGGTTCAAAGGTTTAACGAGTTCAATAAGTTTCACAGACTTAGAAAATGAAAGGATCCAGAGAGTTTGAAGCTTCAAAATATTTAAAGAAAGAGAATGAACCATTGAACCTTGAACCAAAATGGTTCAAAGGTTCAAAGTTTGAAAGGAAGCTTTGAAAGAATGAAGGAAGCAGAAGATTCCAGAAAGAAGTTCAAATAAATGGTTCAAAGAAATGGTTCAACTGAAGAAGAAAAAGAAATCAAATGTGGCCCTACACAAAAAATTGAGCCATTGAACCTTTGAACCAAAAGAGTTCAAGGTTCAAGGTTCAAGGCAACCAGTGACGTCCCCATGGATGTCAAATTTAGGGTAATATAATAGTCATTGATTTTCAAAAGACCTAAGAACAAGCTCAGTGACCAACCCAAAAAGGAGCTGAAAGGACCAGAAAAAAGTGAGAAGGTAGCCCCAAGAGCTCAAATTGCTTAGGAAGAGACAAAATGTGGAAATAAAAAAGAGAACAACTACAGGAAATCTACAAATATCTATAGGAGAGTTATTTCTAATTGGTGGAACAGTCCACCAAGTGGACATTAGGGAACACAAGCATTCAAGGATGCGGCCTATTTTTCTTCATTGATGTAGCATAGTCAATCGCTAAACCACTCAACATCATGTGCTCTACCTCTAGCCCTTGATTTAGCATAGTCATCCCTCCACCTCATAAAGCCTATAGGAAACTCCAACTATGTGTACCCCATCCATAACAATCCCATGGGCCTTAGAACCTAGATGTGCTTATAAGCTTAGTAGTGCAGAACCATACCCATGTTGATGCCATACCTCTTATGGTGTTTAAATCCCAATAGCTCTATAAATATAAACCAGTAGCACTAAGACCCACCCAAATACTATCCTCCCAAACAATAGCTCAACCAAAATAACTAGTAATACATAAGATAAAATATCATTTCTAGAATTTAGAACCATAAATCAAGTAACCATGATCATCAACATCATCATAAGTCTCCTCTCCTTGGGATCCCTCTCATATAGTGTTGTATAACTAAATCCTCTAGAGTGCCAGTGGACCTGATCACTATCATCTCCATATAGATCTTCAACATACTCATCCTACTCCTCCTGATCAATCTGGTAGATCACCTCACCAAATAGTGGGATCTGAGTGATCCTATGGATATCCTCTAGGAGAATTTTCATCTCCTCAATTAGTAGCAAAAATGTATTAGTAGCAGGATCCCATCTCTTGATGAGCACTACTATCATGGATGCATCCCTAGGCACGTGTTGGTAGTGCCTCATCCCTCTTATCCCTATTACCTCCATATGTGCCTAATCATCAATATTCATCCCTTTGAGTAGTGTAGGGAAGATTTGTAACACATGGTCATGCATCTAAATCTATTCTTGAGTCTTCACCAAATCAACATGCTTAGATTAGACCCTAATTAGTCTCATCTACCTTATCTTTTAAACACACCCCTAACCCTAACCTATTTGACATAAACATAGCCATAACCTATTTACCCCTTGTACGTGACCTATTTGACCAAACTTTAAGCCTCACCACTCATCTTAACCATAATCGTTAAACTTTCAAACTTCAAAACCATACCTAAGCCCTAAATACTTTTAACAACCCTACACCATCCTAGGTAACTACTAATGGTCATGTTTATCATTAATGATTGGGGACCCCTAGTTTATAGGGTGTCAATCATTGATAATCAAACCTGATCATAGATAGTCACCTATGGGCATTCTAGGGCCAAAATGCCCAAAACCCCTAGGATCTAAAACATGAGCAAAATTGAAATGCAACTAGCCTAAGTTCTCTAACCAGATAACATGCTACCCGAATCACCCACCCTATCAATTTCATGCTCTACCCACCCCATTTGCCCAAAACCCTACCTAGGGCATGCAAGCCTAAAAAGCACATTTGCATACCTACCCACCCATGCAAACATCAAAAACATCAAAATCAAACCTATGTACCAATTTAGTGCACCCCATACCTCATTTCATCACCTCATTCATGGTTTGATCCCTCATGCAGGTGTCTAGATGTGTCCTCATGTTCCTTGCATCTAGACCCATAGAATCTACCTCATGCCTTTATCCAATGATCATCACCCACCTCAGCATGATCCTTCCTTGTAAAGAATCAATATCACCCAGAGCTCGATCAAACACAATATGGTGCTAAAAATGACAAATTTCCTTTTGTTTTTTACTTTTAACCCCTAAACTTTTAGGGTTTTTCTTGACCACCAATGGTCAAGGTGACTATCGATGGTCACCTTCTAGGGACCCTGACCATTGATGGTCAAGATACCCTAAACACCCAATTTTGCCTTTTACCTATAACCTCCACATTTAAAGAAATTTACCTCAGGCTCTTGCCTACTTTTGGAGATGACTTTCACCCATAAAATTGACCACCTCATCACCTCACCATTTGTCTTTTTTGACCCATTTAGCACATAATTTTATGACACTTTTTACCTGGTCCTTTGATCATAGTAACAAAATTACCATGTTGAATCTTTTACATTTTTGTGCCACATCACACATATCAACCCATTTATGTCTCACCAAGAGCACTTCCTACCTCAGATACCCAATACACTTGACCCATTTGTGTTTTCTTCAAGAGCACTTCTTACCTTAGATACCCATTGGATACATAGAAATTACTTAGAAGACTTGCATTTACAAGTGTTCTCAGCCACCATGCCTATGGGTATTCAGATGGTTCACTTGTCACTTATCTTTCTTAGTACTACCCCTTATTTTTATAGCCATTAGCAACCTATTCTATGCATGATCTTGGATATCACTCTTTTTTGTCGCATTTTGTGTGCATGTTTGCATCTCAAACATATGACCTCATGTCACTACCTCATGACTCACCATCTACCACTTATCAAAATTATACTTGCTTCAGCTTCACCTCACCAACTCTTGATTTGAGGGGGAACACCTCCTCCCAATCTTAGGGTAATCAGACCCTTGACCCATACTCTATTTTTATTTTGTATCTCATTCATGCAAGTCATACAACAAAAAGAGACAAACTGTAGACACCATAAATCCACACACCTACGATTCTAAATGTTGAAGATACCCTTGGACCTACCCTAGGCCCCTTTAGGACCAACCTAAACCTATCAGGCTTAAACCAACCAATTTACACTTAGTTTCACCCAACTGAATAACCCTAGCCTTCAAGACCCTATCCCTATGGACCTTGACCATCGACAGTCAGGGTGACCATTGATGATTAGCCTTGGGGACCCCTAACCATTGATGGTTAAGATCTAACTTCTCACCAAGATCATTTAAGCTCTACTGACCCTTTTCTAAATATAACTTATCTAATTTATGTTACAAGCCTTTAAATGCACAAAATATATTTAGATGGCCCAGTTATACCTTTACTTCCACCTATTGCTTATGCCTATAAGAGAGAGGCCTAAGAGGTCAAATATATCTATAATAATTATTAAGACCTTAGGAACTCAAGAGTTTTCTTTTATAGGTCAATCAATGTCATCAGTGTTATCAAGCATTATTAGCCATCTTATTGAGAGCCAACTCATCATTGCCTCTCAACCAAGATTTCAGGTATTGTTACTTTATTGGAATCAAGATAGGTTCTACCAATAGGTTATTTGCATCAATCACCCACTTGCCAACTAACTTCTGGTAAGACAAGCGTTGGTTTGTCAATATTCATGTGCTTTTATTCTATTTCATAATTAGTTTATCCCTTGCCTAATTATTAGATTTCATTTGTGGAATCTCATCATCTTCTATCGATCAAACCCATAAATACATAGTCAACCACTAATGGTCAGACCCCAACCACCAATGGTCAGGCATAACCAATGATGGTTATCGTAACCACTGATGGTCACCTATGGAAAAAAAACTAGAAAGCTAATTTCACCCACCCACACCTAATTAAATCCACTTTTATATGTTTTTTACCACTCACAGACCCCTTTAAGATTTTATGAAGCATACTTTGACCCATTAAAACTAGTATTAATTAGTCTATCACTGATTAGATAATTTCTAGTTTTATTTTCTAACAAGCTTTCTTTTAATCATTTTTATACCTTTTGATTATTGATGGAAGTACCTTCTTTCTAACTTTATCAACTTGACTCTTTGAAACGTATGGATTTATAGCCCCTAAGGAAGCTCTCACTTCCAGGATCTAACTATCACTAGGTAATCTACCCAACTATATGTCTAACAAAAAATTTTACTTTAGTGCTATTTTATTAGTAGGTCTTCCTCCCAAGCCAATGCGAAGTTCTTCACAATATTCTAATTCATCACGTGCACAAACAAGTAGGTTTTTCAACCATACCCGTATCGAGTTTCTTTTCTCTATTTCTTTTGAACTTAAGTGAAAATTTACATGAAACATGGTGGTGATTTCAATAATTTGAATCATAAAGGATGAACTTGAGGTTTTGAGATAGATATACAACTCCTAAGAGGCTAAAGCAATACTCTCTACCTAGATTATACCTTGTTGCCTACACACCTAAGGATCACCACCTATAAGTGGTCTAAATAGAGAATTTGTATTCCATTTTGAAAGGTTTAAATATGTTTTGACATCTTCCTTAAGCTATTACCATGAAAAACTCCATGTTAGACCTCATATGAATGACTAGGCAACAAGAACAAGTTGAGAATCCACCTCAAGCATGAAATGGCTAAGTTTAGGCCCTTTTTTCCTAAATGGGCAAAATAGAGCCCTAAGGGATTTTTGTGGACCTCATAAAACATACCTATAAAGTGTTAAAAACCATAAAATGAGGTAAATAATGTTTCCTCTATTATATGAAAGAGATATGTAAATTTTTAGAGGCAAAAGTGAATGAAAAATGGTTATTGAAGATCCTAAAGTGGCCTCTAAAAGCACTAAAATCCTACAATAATGTCTACGAGCTTGAGTCTAGAAGGAGTTTTTCATTAATAGTATAGACAATGGAAATTCCCTTTTGTTAAGCATTCTAAATGGTTGAAAGGATCTTAAGTGGGTATAAGGATCATCAAGTGGAGGTGATAGGTGATTTTCAACCCCTCTACACACCTACCAGTCCATACAAAATACCTAAATGTGCATCTATAGCCAGCCAAGGCTAAGGTTAGAGAGGATGTTCCTTTCATAGCACATAATCATGGAAAAAATCAATAGAGATCATCACCAAAGATCTTGAAGGGTCCAAGAAGCTCTATAAAATCATGATCAAACCCTAGTACGTAGTGAACACCTATAGCATGGTCAAAAGGCATGGTATTTCAATCAACAGGGGCAGTGGAAACTCAAGTGCATAGAAGGGTTATAAATGAAGTTAATATGAAGGATATAGAACCTCCATTAGAATCATGATAAACCTCACAAGTTATAAACAATGTGAATAATCATACACTTATCTTTTGAAACCCTAGGAACACCTACAACCATTGAGGTGACTGTTTCAAATGATGAACAGGTTTTTGAGTCTTAAATAAGGATCTAGGATAAACAAAGTGAACATGAATCTAGAATAATTCAAATAATATAACAAGGGTCTTAAGAATTTTTTTAATCACTATATTCAAGGTCTAATTTCTACATATCCACCTATAAGTAGCATAAAAGGGAGATGTATTAGTTAATAGTTAGGCAAGTTGACTCATCCTAGTAGATTCAAGAGTATGAATAGTGATTAAAGGGTTAGATGGTTAGAATGAATTTAGGATTAACTCTATAATGGCCATGAAAATTAACATAATCCCTTTATAATGAATATGGAATAGAGGAGAGGGCTCAAAATATTCAAAACACAGTCATAATCAACAAGCTTACACACAGTCTCTTTTACAAGCTTGTCTTGGGGTTTTGTTGAGGTTGGGGGGTATATACATAATATAAAATTATTAAATTTGGGAGAGATAACCCTTATGAAATGATTAATACCATAAAATATTAATCTTGGTTTGAGGTAATAGGGAAATGCCCTTTGTTTTGTCTCAAACAGAGGGCACTCCCTTTGCACATGAAACTGGCAGTTCAAGAGAAGATGGGTAAGAGGATGGATCAAGAGTTGTTTGAAGATTTAAATGAGGTGTATTAAGTTGTAAAAAATAAAATGGAACATTATGAACACTTCATATATGAAATAAATCAAACAACATAGCTTAGACTTTTAAGGATATAGTCAGACCTGAAAGCAAGGTTTAAGGCCTAGAAACCAAATGAGATACCAATGCCATTTCTAGATCTAAGTGAAAATTATAATGGGTTATATCATGAATAAATGGATATATTATATTTTTATATAATAATGATATGTATATAAGCTATCAAAAAGGTCATTCTTGGGCTCAAATTATAGGTAGACCTATTAGGGAATTGAAGCTTAGTACCCAATTAAAGAGTCACTTACACTTCTATAACTAAGCATGGTTTATAATTTATTGTATCTTATTTAGGATGTAAAAATTAAGGTTTATATATTATTTATATGTAAGTAAATAAAAGAGGATGACCTAAAATATAGAAGTTACAAGTAGGCCTATGGAATGAGGCTTAGGTCAGGACCAAATAGAGGAGTTACTCATAATCCTAGCATGAAACAAAAATTAATATGAATAAAAACATGTTATTTGGGTTTATATAAACGTTTATAATCTATTTTTATGTAGATAAAGCCAATAAAAGTAATTTTAGACCTCAAAACCACTCAGACTTGTGTAGAATGGTGAAAACAGGCTCGAATCGGCAAGTTTGATCACTCATATCTCACATAAGGTTTTTCAAGGGAGTACAAGGAATTTTTAGATGTTACAAGGGTCCTTAAACACCATTTTGTGAAAAAAAATTGAATTTTTTATGTCCAAACTTTATGAACCAACCTTATGACCAAAAATAGGCCTAAAACCCTACTAAACCCTTGTCAAGGACTAGTTTTGGGAAATGGAGCTGTATAGCTACTAAAATGAAATATTTATTCCATAATAATGATTTTAAGTTGTATAAGACTCCCTAAGTCTAATTCATACCAAGATGAGTTGTACACAATTGTATAGATGGGGGTAGAAATATGTTTTTTCTCACTATTTTATGTGTTTTGTAGGCTATAGGAAGACTTAAGAGATAAAAAAAGTTTAGATTTAAGATTAAGACTTAATATAACTATAAATATTTATTTATTTCCCTAAAGAAACTTATAAGTTCCCGAACCAAGTTATTTAACTTAGCCAGATAGATCTGGCATATTAGACAAGCTAGTGAAGAAGATGGAAAACATCAAGTGAGATGAATTTAAGGTGTCCCTAATGATTATCAAGACATGGAGGGACTTTAAAATTTTCATTAACTCCCTCTCATTGATTTTCATGGATAACTAATGCCAATTTTTAGGCCAAGTGTGCAGGGTGCATGGAAGGGCAATTTTTTGGACAACAGATGATGATGGCTCACTCTCATAGGTTTTTAGAGGACCAAGAATGAAACCAATGCATTTAGATGAATGTATGATATCCTCTCTTTCCATTACAATCATTTTTACTGATCCTCATTAGTTATATGATGTTCAAACAAATCAAATCATGAAGGTAGTTTTTATGTGCAAAATGGAGAGTTTTATGCCACTTTTCATGAATTTATGACTTGAATTGACACTTGTAGCTCCTAAACTTGCATGTTTCATCAAATACCCTCTCCACATACATATTAACTCCTTTTATCAGCTTTACAAGTGTCTTTGTGACCCTTTGACTTCTCTTTCTCTCTCAAGTTTTATAAGAACTAGCCATTTTTGGCATTGTATTAGATGTTCCACCTGAGTATGGAAAAGCCCTACTAATTTGTGTAATTTTTTATTAATAAAATGACTAAGTGTTACCTCTTCTATGACGTTTCATAGTTTTCTTGACTTGAATGTGAATTTGTTTAGTGAAGAATATGAATTCCTTAAGTTGCCACATTCTCTCACCTATTAGTAGCTTCTTCTTATAGGGCATGTGATGTATTATAAAAAATTTCAAAGTTTAAGTGAGTTATTATATTTATTAGTGCCATTAAATACATATTTTCTAGTCCTCTTAACTTTGTGCATGCATCCATAATCCCACAATGTAACATTGATGCAAGAAGATATAGATTGGAGAGTGTATGTTTAGTTGTCCTTTGATTTCAAGTGTAATATGCATATGGTTGGATGTCATAAATAAATTTGGTGTATCACCTCCCTTAGGTTAGTTTGATTTTAATTATGTCTTTCCCTTTTCACCCCTAAAGTTATTAGTAGTTACAATTCTAAGTGGTACATCAAGGGAGCTAGCCCTATTTAGAGATTCACCTCATTCCTTAGGTTGGCCACAAGCCTAAAGGTGATTCCATTGTGCCACTTGAATGAGGAGATATTTTCATCTCGTAAAAAGGTAAAAATTCAAGTGACAATAGTTACAACTTAATTTCATCAGAATCTAATGCAAGAAATACTAGAGGAGTAAAGTATTATAAGATCAAAGCATTTAGTTTGTCATCAATGCCAAAAGGGGAGATTGTTTGTAATATGATTGTCATTGATGTCAAAAGGGATATTAAGATTGTCATTTATGTCAAAGTATTAGGCAATATTGATGAAGATAAGAGCATGTTTTACAGTTGCAAAGTGAAAATTTGTCATGAATTTTAAAGAGACCATTTCTAGACCAATTAAAGAGCAAATGATTAAAGATTTGTTATGTATTTTTTAAGAGCATCTTAAATATATTGTTTGTAGGTTCAATTAGGAATAAATGAGCTCAATATTGATATATATTTGTTCTCAAACATTACAAGGTTTCTCAATTAAACCCTAAGGGTTTATGCCATGGTGTTCATAGGCATGTTCTATTTTTATGTTGACTGGATATAGATGGAAACTAGTTACTTAAGTTATATCTATTTTCCTTATCATCATTATGCAACTAACCCCTTTGACCTGGTAATTACTAGCTTGTGCACTATTCTAAGACTTTATATTTCCTAAGTCCTCAACTTAATATTTATCCAAGCTCGATCAATGGTTAATGCTTAACCATATATTGAAGATCCAATGAAGTAGAGAAAAGTCAATTTATCAAAGGCACCTTTGAGTAAACATGTTAGTGACAAGTGTCATAAGAATGGATATTATACATTAAATCTATAAAGTGATTTAAATTCAAATAGTCAAGTATCAATACAAAAATACCAAGTATCTCAAGCATAGGGATTGACAGCAATGTGTAGAAGGAATGTGTTAGTGCCAAGAGTCACATGTGTTGGGTGAATATTTTGTCAACAGCTAAATGATGAGCAAAATAGGTCTCTTCAACCATAGCATAGGGATATTGGTCAGCCAAATGTGTAGGTTTACGACATCAGAGGGGGACAAATCTCTCCTCTCATCAAGGGGAGGTTCCCTATAAATATGAGGAGCTATATACTATATATATAAGCATAAAATAACACTCAGGGGTAGGACTACACCATCCATCTCTCTTTTTTTAGAGATGATGTTCACAGACAAAAAAATAAATCTTGGTGATAATACTGAAGGCACTTCTCTTCTTTCAAAAGTGATATTATAGGAAACAGTAGGAGTTCTTTCAAGTAGTGACAAGTAATTGATAACAAAGAGCATAGTAACCAGTAGACTAAGATGTAGCACAAAGTTTCCACCTCGACTACCCAATAGTAAATACGAAGGAAAATGAGGGCACAAATTCATCCCAAGGTCCTTTACACAGAAACCAAAAATAGACAAACACATTAAAGGCAATTGTAGATAACACAAAGTCTCTCCACAGTTGGCTTCAAGATCCTTCCTGATTACTTCCACTGGTTCTACTTATTTCAATAAAATGGACAAGAATGCATTCAAAAAATAGACATAAGAATAATCTCCTAAAATGACACAAGCTATAACAGCACAAAGTCTGAAAGTAACTTGATTTCTCATTCAAACAAAGAAATATGATGAACAATCTGAGCTCAAAGTCTCAGTAATCACCTCTCAATTTTGGCAGAGTTTCATTTCTATAATGGAAAAGATATCCTTTGCATAAAACAAGAGATTACAATATACAACAGCCAAAAAAAATCCTAGCACTTTGTTCCATGGAATGGCCCATGCTACATTTAATGCATTGAATGCATTTTTAGTTCTGTCAAGGGGCCATGCTTGGAATGGTGCATTAGCCTTAAATATGGCATGTCAATTCATCTCATATGTCTCCTCCAAAGTATAGGCCACCTGATCCTTTCCTTCTTAGTTGCAGATCTATCTACTTTTGCCTTTACTTCATGGAAGAAAAATAGGCCGCATCCTTGATTTGGTGTGCTCAAATGACTACTTGGTGGACTATTTCACCTACCAAAAGTAACTCTCTCATAGATATTTCAATATCTTCTGTAGCCTTCTCTTCTTTCCTATTGCAATTGGAGCTCTCATTCTATCTTCTTCAGCTAGTCACTTAGTTCATCCTTCAAGTTTTGTGCTATATTTGAAAATTAACAGATATTCCATTACCTTACATTTGACATCCATAGGGATGTTAATGGTTGTTGGTTATTTGAACCATATTGAACCATGAACCTTTGAACCATTGAAAGTTCATTGGTTCAATATTTTAATAGTTCAGGCGGTCTTTATCGATTCCCTAGTTCAATCACTTCCTTACTCTTTGGTTAAACCATCCCTTTGAACTAGTCTCTAGAATCATCTGTGTTCTGCCTTTGATTGGGGTTGTCTTTGAACCTTTGAACCACTTTGGTTCAAGGTTCAATGGTTCAATGTCTTTCTTAGAATCCTTTATTTTTTGGCTAAGTCTTTTGAAGCCTTGAAATTCCTTCAGATCTTTGTCTTTGGAACATCTCAAAGGGAAGGTGTCCCTTCGAGCTTTGAGAAAGGTCCTTTTTTTGGGTGTTGAGAGCCCCCCACGAGGGTACCTACCCTTCAAGGTCCTTCGATCGGTCTTCGATTTGATTCCATTAGGTTGATTCCTTTGAGTTAATTCCTTCAGAGATTTTGTCCAAGGGAAACCTTTCCTTTGCCTTGTCCACTTTTCTTAAATCTTTTCCTTTCAAGTAAATTCCTTTAGATAAAAGTTTGAAGGAATTCCTTCAGACTTTTTGTTTGAAATAATTCACCTTGTCTTTGTGAAATTCTTCTATGGAAAACCTTTTCAAAGGAATTCTTTTGGTTCCTTTACTTGGTAATTTCTTCAGATAATAATTTGAAGGAAACCTTAGTCTTTTGGCCTTATCTTTGATCTTTGAACCAATGTCCCCTGCCCTCTATAACGGCACCTGCCTTTAGTTCATTGCCCTCTGCAAGGGCACTTGTTCTTTCAGCTTTGGGGCAATCCTTTGAACTGACCAATTAAACCAAATTTGGTTCAACGGTTCAATGATTCAATCTTGCATTTGAAGCCTTCTTTTCTTCTAAGTTGTTTGATCTCTTCAAACCCATTGAACCCATTGAACCATTTTGGTTCAAGGTTCAATGGTTCAATGGTTCAATGGTTCATTCCTTTGTTCTTCAAAGCCTTCTTTTCTTCTAAGTCTTTCAATGTCATTGAACCTTTAAACCCATTCAACTGTTGAACTTTTTTGGAAGTGGGGTTCAATGGTTTAATGGTTCAATATATCTTTTGAAACTTACCAATGAACATTTTTGGTTGAACCAAGGCATTGAACCAATCTTGAAATTGCCTAAGTGTTGGAACGTGTTCCTTTGTGAGAACTTGCCTGTTAAAGCCATTGAACCTGTTGAACCTACTAGTCCCTTAACTAAAAAAGCTTGAATAATGAAGAATTTGAATGCTCAAAAAAAATTGAGAAGGGAAGAGGTAATTTTGGCCTGTAGGACCAAAATAGTTCATATGGTGTCCCAAAAATGAGTGACAAAGTTTGGGAACAATAGCTAGCTCTAGTTGGGGAACTTCCTACAATTGAAAACTTGGAATAGTTGAGGGAAGTAGAAATTAGAATCTCCAGTGCCTTTAAGTATGCCATTGGGCTATGGAGTCATGCTACCCAAAAAATAAAAGCACTAAAAATGAAAATGAAAAGCATAAAATAGAACTAAAGACAATACAAATATACATATGTACAGGTGATCTTATCTAATACTTCAAGAATTGAAGGCTTCAAATGCTACCCATTATGAGGTAGAGAAAAGGGCATGCCATCTTGATACTTCAATAGGAAACTATTTTCACCATTGAGCTGATGGATAGTAAACAGGCCTCTCCAAAGGGAATCAAATTTCCCATGCATTCCCTTTTGTTCTCTTCTCTTGTCCCACAACAGGACTTGATCTCCAATTTGGAAATCATGGTTCTTAGCTTTTTGGTCAAAGAGATTCTTCACCAAACTTTGATGCCTAGAAATTCATTCCACCACCATAGTTCGTTGCTCATCCAGCTCAGTCAAGCACATGATCCTCTTATCAATGGAGATTTTATACGTCTGATCTTCGATTGCCTTAGCCAATTTCAATGCTGGCAATTTCAAGGTGATTCATATCTTAGCATTGAGACCATAAAGAAGTTGGAAATGTGACATACCAATTGCCTTATTAGGTGTAATTATATCTACCCATAAAGTATCAACCAATGTTTTATGCCATGATCGTTGGTTGTCATCTACTAGCTTCTTGATGATAGTCACTAGGTTCTTGTTGCTTGATTTAGCTTGGCCATTCCCTTGTGGAAAATAATCAGAAGAGTGGGAGAGGGTAATCCCATAGTAAAAATAGAATTGAGTAATCTCCTAGGAAGAGAAACAAGCTGTGTTATCATGATAATCTTGGTTGGGACCCCAAACCTAGAAATGATGGTCTCTTTGAGGAATTTGCACACTACTTCTGAAGTGGCCTGCTTGGTTAGAATAGCTTCCACCCACATGGTGAAGTAATCTATGGCTGTGAGGACATAATCATGTCCATCACTTGAAAATGGGTTTACAACACTAATGAAGTTGATTCCCCATCGCTGAAATGGCTCTTCTATCATCACTGACTTAAGAGGTAGAGCAGCTAATTTGGGTCTTCCAACAAACTGTTGGCATAGTTCACACCTTCATACCCATTTGTAAGCATCTTGAAATAGGGTAGGCCAGTAATACCTAGCTCATAGAATCTTATGGGCCATTACAAGAGCAAAAAAATGTCCTCCACAGATCAGATTATGGAAGGACTTCAAAAGTTGGTTCTGTTGCTCTTTATCCACACAGTGAAGGAACACTCCATCAAGGCTCCTCTTATACAAGCCATTATCCCAGAGAACAAAATTGGTAGCTTTTAACCTAAAAATCCTCCTTTATTTATGAGATAGGTGAGTAGGACACTCACCATAAGTAAGTAAATGAACAATACTTGAATACCACTCATTCATGGTGGAGACAAAGAGGACTGTTGACATGTCTTCAACTTCTTCTTCTCCATGCTCTGTTTCTGTTGTTCTATTGTCAAAAATTGATTGGCATAGGCCCCTTCTCTACACCAACTTCATTGGTTTGATGACTAGATCAAACTCCTAGATTTTAGCAATCTAATTCCCCCTTTTCATTCCAAACTCCTACTGAGTTAATATCAATTTTGCTGTGGTGTCAAGAACCAGGGTAGTAGTGTGTGAATTCAGGATGTAAAATCAGAAATGCTTCACTACCTTTACTACTGCATAAGCATGTTTCTCGATGTTTGATTACTTTAGCTCATGAGCTTTGAGAGGACAACTCATGAAAGAAATGGGAGATTCCACCCATTCTTTGTTCTATTGAACCAGAATTGCTGAAAGTGTGTGTTTAGAAGCATAACTATACACTATGAAATCCTTGGTATAATTTGGAAAAACCAGAATTGGGGCATGGGCAATAGCTGTCTTGATCCCT
Source organism: Torreya grandis (assembly GCA_037957365.1). Lineage (NCBI taxonomy): Eukaryota > Viridiplantae > Streptophyta > Pinopsida > Cupressales > Taxaceae > Torreya > Torreya grandis. The sequence goes on from JARHVA010002184.1 coordinate 1,116,373, forward strand.
TGAAATGCCAATTTGCCATCTTCAGTCCAGCTGAAAGTGGCCTTTCCCTTCATCATGTTTACAATATGGCAAGTCTTCTTAGCAAACTCAGGGATGAACCTTTGTAAAAAATTCACTTTTTTGAAGAAAGAGTGAACTACAATCTTACTTGTGGGCAAGGTAACCTCTTGGATGGACTTGAATCTTTTTGAGCCAATTTTTATGCCTTCTTGGGATACAATGTGTCTGAGAAGTTTCCCTTTTGTTAACCCAAAAATAGACTTCTTGAGATTTAGAGAAATGCCATTCTGGCAGTAGCGTTTTAGGTCTTATTGCAAATGGTGCACATGATCAAGATGATGCTTGGAAAAGACTGTTAAATCATCCAAGTATACTATAATGAACTTACCCATTTCATCTTTGAAATCAAATCCCATTGCTCTCTAAAAAGTGGCACCATCATTTATCAGGCCGAATGGCATTCTTCAATAAGCAAAGGTGCCCTAAGGTGTGGTGAAGGTAGTCTTATGTTGGTCTGTTTCACCAACTTCAAATTGATTGTACCCTGAGAAGCCATCCAACATTAATAACATTTCTAAACCAGTCACTGTCTGAAGGACTTGGTCCATGATGGGCAAAGTATAGTTATCCTTTAAGGATGAATAATTTAAATTTTTGAAGTCTACACAGAGGCAAATTTTGCCATTCTTCTTCCTCACAGGTACTATGTTGGCAATCCATGTGGAATGATGGATTGGAAAAATTATCTTAGCATTCAACATTTTTTGTATTTCAAATAGAATAGTACCTGATATCTTTGGATTATAATACCTAGATTTTTGCTTGTAAGGCATAGAATCATCCTTGAGAAGAATTTCATGGCAAATTTCTTTAGGCCTGAGTGACTTTAGATCTTCATAGGAGTATGTTAGGACATCCATATAGCGGCAAAGTAGAGTAGTGAACTTGAACTTATCTTCCTAAGTGCAACACTTCCCAATGTTCGCCATCTTGAGATTTTCTTTAGTACCCAAATTTATTTGATCAAACTCTTGGGAGGAGTTTGAATCCATTTGCTATTGTTTGATGAACCTATCATGTTTGTCACACAGCTTCTCAAGGGAAACTAATCCTTTGGGAATTTTATTCCCTTTAAGTTGCAAGAATTCTTCACCTGCATCTACACTTGATTCAGGGGTTGGTTCAAGCTTCTGAGCCTCACTGCCTTAAAAATGAAGCTGTTCAAAGCTATCTTTTTGCTCTAAGAAGGCAATGATTTGTTTGTCACTATTAAACACTTGCCAATGATTGGCATTATTAGGCACACTTGGTTGAAATACAAATTTAATAGTGTACCTATCTCCCTTAAAATTAGGGTGAGAGACCAATAGAGTTGCTAAAATAGCCAGTATATCATCTCGGTCATTGAATTCCTTGGGTATGGCAGAGATGTTGAAAGCATCAAAGCTTTCAATTTGATCCCAAACTAGATTTCGTTAGTGACGCAATCTCTTGTTTGTGGTTTGATACAAGTTCTTTACCTGACAAACCACCAGTTCAGCATCTCCTTTGGCATGAAGGAGTTTGATGCCTTTGTCTCAAGCAGCCTTCAATCCAAGTTATAGAGATTCATAGTCAGTTGTGTTGTTGGTGTTGTTGAATTGCAACTTGTATGAAGAAATAAAAATATCTCCTTGAGGAGTTATCAACACAATTCCAGCTCTTGAACTGGTAGAGGACTAGTTTCCATCAAATTCTAGAATCCATACCTCATCAAACACTAATTTTTCCTTAGATTCTCCTTCATTTGGAAGGAGAGATTCTTCTACACTTGCATTGCACTCCACTAATCCTTTTGATGTTCCATATGAATCAATTTTTATGTTGACACATTTGGGAATTTCATCAGACACCTCAAGGACTTCCTCCATGGATAAAAAGTAATTACCCATGCCTAAAGACTTAAACAGAATTTGAGCTTCAAGTGTTGATGTTTGAGTGACCATGTATTTTGCTTCCTTCTCAAGGAGCAATTTTTGCATAATGCCTTTGATTGAGATCCTCACCTCAGATAGGTCCATGCTTAATTCACCACCAACATCCTTGCATAAATTTCACCCAAGAAGGATGATGTATGATGTTGGGACTTCAGCCACCAGGACAGTCATCTTGATTCTCTTGTTTGGGAATGTTGTAAATACAAATTGGGCATCCTCCTATTAGTGGAACTTATTTTTTCTCTATGGAGAAACATCTCCCAAATGTCTTGGTTAGTGTGAGACCAAGGGATTTCACTAATTTAACAGGCATGACATTGTTAGATGCACTAGAATCTATGATGTAATTGTTCAGTTGATGTCCATTTATCAGTAGGGAGACATAAAATGGTTCAGTCCTCCTGGGAGCAGTAGGAGGAGTAATGACAAGGTTATTCCTCGTGGATGTGTTCTTGGGGGGATCATGAGTTAGCTTTAGAATTACTTGTCCTACAGGGATGGCTTGGTTCTTTACACATTGAACCAACTTATCCAACTGATCAGGGTTGGATTGTAGGAATTCAAATTCAAACATTTGAATTTTGGTTTTCTTTATATGGTCAATTATGTCAAATGTTTGAAATGAACTAGGAATAGAGGATAGGAGTTCATCCTTTTGGTTTTTGGGAGGGGGAGGACTGGTCTATGATTTTGAAGTAGAAAGTGTAGGGATGTTTGATGTACTTACCTTTCTTGCAATCATTGGGTCCTTTGGCTAGAAAGGCAGAGTGGTTCCCCGCTTATAAATTGAAATTGCTAGTTGAGGTCACTCCTCTATCTTCTCTTTATCATCTTGTTGGGTTGACTAGTTCTTGGACTGGGTGAATACAGCATATGTTCCATCCAATATTTTACCTTCACTTTTGGGTTCATCTTGGTAATTCAAGAAATCAATGTTGGAGTCTCCAGCTAATTCTTCTTCTTCCTTTGTGAAGAGATTAGGGTCATCTTTTGGGTTCAACTCAGGCTGAAAGGAGAAATCTTATTCTACTTTAAGATATCTGACTGCTAAATTGGTTAGAGGTGTTTTAATGGCCAATTTCCCCTAAGGGGGAGGAAGATGATTTGACTGCCCTTGATTCCTAGCAGCATGGCTTTGGTATGATTGATTGGGGAATGTCCTCTTTGGTATATCTCTATATGAAGGAGAAAATGACATCCCTTGCACCATTTACTTTTTGACAGCTAGTAACTCATTTTCTAGCTTCTGCACCATTAGATCAGTGGTGACTGTAGGTGAGTATTTAGAAGATGAAGAGGATTTACCTCTGTTAGGATCTCTCCTTATCTTTACTTGAAAGATAAGGTCATATTCTACCTCAGTAGCTAAATATTGAGCAATATCAAGGTCTATGTGGCTAACACATCTCAAAAAAAACTCACTTTAGGCAGCTATGAGTTGATGAAAAAGCATTTAAGGTTCTCAAGTGTTGGATAAGAAATTGTAGGAATCTAGTTCCTAAGCTTGTCAAACTTGGTAATGAATTCCCTCATAGGTTCATGAGGCTCCTTCTTCATCTATGTGAGCTAGGCCAACAAGGCATGCGCATCTTTTATAGGCTTGAACTTGGCTTCAAATTTAGCTTTAAGAGTGTTCTAGTCGGTCACAGTCTGGGGTTGTAGATGGTAGAACCAGTCTACAGTAGCACCTTGTAATGTCTCCATAAATATCCTGACTGCTACGTCTTCATACACCACACCTCTTACACCATAGGCTATGTTGAAGGTAGTAATATGTTCATCAGAATGAACTCTCTCATCACCAAAGAATTTGGGGAAATTCTTCCTTAAACTACGTGGAAGCTCATGTAGAGGTGGAGTTAAATTGAGTGGGCCAAAAGAGTTATCCTAGGGGCCTTGAACCACCATGATTTGATTATGGAAAAGGGAGATAATAAATTTGGATGGAGTATGTATAGGTAAAGCTCTGCTAATAGTATAAAAAGAAGCTCTACCTTGTGTTGGTGACTTGGTACGATTAGGAGGAACACTCATGGATCATTGAACTTGAAGTTGGGGAGGGAACAAATCAAAACTACCCTATTGCACCAATTAAAAATAGGGTCAAAAATGCCTTGGAATCTTTGGCATTTAATATACCGTGGAGTTGCTAGATTGTATAATAAAAATGGGAAAGAACTGGCCCTACTTCAGCTTGAAGCTTGAGGCTTCAAACTATGTTCTCTTCCCCAGTGGAGTCACCAAAAAATTGTTGGGTGAATATTTTGTCAACAACTACCTAATGAGCAAAATAGGTCTCTTGAACCACAGCATAGGGAGATTGGTCAGCCAAATGTGTAGGTTTACAACATCAGAGGGGGACAAATCTCTCCTCTCATCAAGGGTAGGTTCCCTATAAATATGATGAGCTATATACTATATATATAAGCAGAAAATAACACTCTGTGGTAGAACTACACCATCCATCTCTCTTTTTTTAGAGATAATGTTCACAGACAAAGGAAAAATCTTGGTGATAATACTAAAGACACTTCTCTTCTTTTAGAAGTGATCTTACAGGAAACAACAAGAGTTCTTTCAGGTAGTGACAAGTAACTGATAATAAAGAGTGTAGTAACCAGCAGACTGAGATCTAGCACAAAGTCTCCACCTCAACTGCCAAAGAGTAAAATACAAAGGACAATGAGGGATCAAAGTTGTCCCAAGGTCCTTTACATAGAAATATAAAATAGATAAACACACTAAAATTAATTTTAGACAGCACAAAGTCTATCCACGGTTGGCTTCAGGACACCTTCCTAATTACTTCCACTAGTTCTACTTATTTCAATAAAATGGACAGGAACGCATTCAGGAAATAGACCTAAGAATAATCTCTTAAAATGACATAAGCTATAACAGCAAAAAATCTAAAAGTAACTTACTTTCTCATTCAAACAAAGAAATATGATGAACAATCTGAGCTCAAAGTCTTAGTAATCGCCTCTCAATTTTGGTAGAGTTTCATTTCTATAATGTAAAAGATCTCCTTTGCATAAAACAAGAGATTACAATATATAACGGCCAAGAAAAGCCTAACACTTTGTTCCATGGAATGGCCCATGCTACATTCAATGCCTTGAATGCATTTTCAATTTTGTCAAGGGGTCATGCTTGGAATAGTACATTAGCCTTAACTGTGGCATGCCAATTCATCTCATGTCTCCTCCAAAGTATAGCCCACCTGGTCCTTTCCTTTTTAGTTACACAACTATCTACTTTTGCCTTTACTTCATGGAAAAGAAATAGGCTGCATCCTTGATTTGGTGTGCTCAGATGACTACTTGGTGGACTATTTCACCTACCAAAAGTAACTCTCTTGTAGATATTTCAATATCTTCTTTAGCCTTCTCTTATTTCCTATTGCAATTGGAGCTCTTAGGCTATCTTCTTCAGTTGGTCTCTTGGTTCATCCTTTAAGTTTCATGTTATATTTGAAAATTAATGGATATTCCATTACCATAAATTTGATGTCCATGAGGAAGTCAATGGTTGCTGGTTGTTTGAACCATATTTAACCATGAACCTTTAATCCTTTGAAAGTTCATTGGTTCAATATTTCAATAGTTCAAGCAGTCTTTATTAGTTCCCTAGTTCAGTCACTTCCCTAGTTTAATCATTTCCTTGCTCTTTGGTTGAACCATCCCTTTGAACTGGTCTCTGGAATCATTCATTTTCTGCCTTTACTTGGGGTTGTCTTTGAACCCTTGAACCACTTTGGTTCAAGGTTCAACAGTTCAATGTCTTTCTCAGAATCCTTTGTTTTTTGGCTAAGTCTTTTGAAGCCTTAAAATTCTTTCAGATCTACGTCTTTGGAACATCCCAAAGGGAAGGTATCCCTTGGGATTTGAGAAAGGTCCTTTTTTTGGGTGCCAAGAGCCCTCCGCAAGGGTACCTACCCTTCGGGGTCCTTTGGGTCGTCTTCGGGTTAATTCTTTCAGGTTGATTCCTTTGGGTTAATTCCTTCAGACATTTTGTCTGAAGGAAACATTTCCTTTGCCTTGTCTACTTTTCTTCAAGCTTTTCCTTTTGGGCAAATTCCTTCAAAAAAAATTCTAAAGGAATTCCTTCAGACTTTTTGTCTGAAAGAATTCACCTTGTCTTTATGAAATTCTTTCGCAGAAAACTTTTTCAAAGGAATTCTTTTGGTTCCTTTACTTGGTAATTTCCTTGGATAAAAATTAAAAGGAAACGTTACCCTTTCAACCTTCTCTTTGATCTTTGAACCAATGCTCCCTGCCCTTCTCAAGGGCACCTGCCTTTAGTTCACTACCCTCCGCAAGGGCACTCATTCTTTTAGCTTTGGGGCAGTCCTTTGAACTGACCAATTGAACCAACTTTGGTTCAACAGTTCAATGGTTCAATCTTGCATTTGAAGCCTTCTTTTCTTCTAAGTCTTTTGATCTCTTTGAACCCATTGAACCTGTTGAACCCGTTGAACCCATTGAACCTGTTGAACCCATTGAACCCATTGAACCATTTTGGTTCAAGGTTCAACGGTTCATTCTTTTGTTCTTCAAAGCCTTCTTTTCTTCTAAGTCTTTCGATGTCATTGAACCTTTGAACCCGTTCAACCATTAAACCTTTTTGGAAGTGAGGTTCAATGGTTCAATGGTTCAATCTTTTGTTTGAAACTTGTCAATGAACATTTTTGGTTGAACCAAGGCATTGAACCAATCTTGAAATTGCCTAAGTGTTGGGAACTTGTTCCTTTGTGAGAACTTATCTGTTGAAGTCATTGAACCTATTGAACCTACTAGTCCCTTAACTAAAAAAGCTTGAATAATGAATAATTTTAATGCTCAGAATAATTTTTTTAGAAGGGAAGAGGTAATTTTGGCCTACATGACCAAAATAGTTCATATGTTGTCCCAAAAATCAGTGACAAAGTTTGGGAACAACAACATGCACATAAGCTTGTCAGATATAAATTTTGAGATTATTAGAAGATCAAACGATGAGTAGGAAATTTTGAAATGAAGATCTAATGGAGTGAGTGGACTCAATGAAATAAAGTGTTTGATGTTTAAAAACATAGAGGTGAGTTAAAGATTGAGCTAGTTTGATGAGATTGATGAAGCATGTTCACTTCAAAGACTTAAGAATTAGTAAGATGAGATTAAGAGCTCAATGTTTAATGACAAGCAAAGATAAATTTCATTATACTTTGAATATATAATGGCATGTGGGATCTTAGATAAAATAATCTAATGGATGGGCTTTAAAGGTTGAAATGTTAAAGTCCAGAAGTGTATAAGGATCCAATAGAGCACGTAAGCCTATCAGAACTTGATAAAATATATGTATTTTAAAGTTGAACAAATTGAATGAGGATCATCAAATCATGCTGCAAAACCTAAGATATATGGTCAATATTTAAATATTTGTTCATCCCAATGGTCAGGTGGAGAAACATTAGGAAAGATGCATCATACGACATAGACAATGATATTTAATGATGTGATCGATCAAAATTATGTAATATGTTATGTGCATCAAAACTAGAGCCAATAGATGATAAATATAGTAATAAGATAAATAAATATGGTACTGGAGCATGAATTCAAGAAATGAGAAACTTTTTATTTGAATTGAGTTCAAGGATGGAGCATGATGTGTTAGAAAACAAGTGTGAACATAGAGAAGATGCAAAACCTAGATAAAATGCTTTATATATATATATATATATATATATCATCTAGGATACATGCTAATGTTTCTAGTGTTATGGAATTATGTTTAACATTGAAATATAGAGATACAAAACTAGAGGGGTAGAGTGGAAGAGAAAAGTGAGATAGAGAGGAAGAGAGATGTAGAGCTGAAATAGATGAAGTGTGTCAAATAGATAAATATAGAGACAGAGATAGAGGGGAAGAGAGGAAGAGAAGAGAAGAGAGAGATCTATAGAGCATGAGTAGTTATAGACTAGACCAGCGGTAAATAATTAAATTGGATTTATTTATGAATCAATATTATAATCTAGAGTTATAGCTCCATATTTCAAATATAGATCTGATTGGTGTGTGCCATCACATAAATTGAGTTGGTGCTCAGTTAGGGAGTCAATGCTTCCTTAGAGTAGGTGCTCTTAAATTAGGGGATTGGTGTCTCCTTAGGGTCAGTGCCCTTAAACATTGTAACTAGTGAGGTTCTTGATTATGAGGCTGATTAAAACATTTGATTCTAGTAACTATTCTCATGGTGGTTTTTTCAATATTGGGTTTTCCAAAGTATATCTAGTGTTATGCATATTTATGTGTATATGATCTCTGCATATATTTTTAATCTACATTAAAAGTTTGAAAAAGGACTAAGTTATTCAATCTATTGATTCAACCCCTAGTAGATAGTTGTGTTCTAACATAAGTAAAATTAGAATGTATTAGATAAGAAAATAAATCATACATGTAATGATTTATAACTTACTAATTTTAAAAATATGATAAATGAGAAAATACATTGAAAGAAATGACTTAGTTGGATCAAGTATGTAGGACCATGATAGAAATTTTGAAACTAAATTTGGGCCCAAATTATCTCACTGTGTATTAGGGATAGGGTTTCAATTTACTCTGGCATAAGGCCACACTATTAAAACAAGGTTGACATGTGTTAGTTTTTATAGGGCACGTTGATGTTTAGTAACACTTTTTCCTTCTATGTGAAATTTGATAGGTTCACATTCATTTGTAGGTCATATAAGACTATGCAAGAGCCTTTGATCAATTATGTAATCCATTATATAGCTTCCTCTCCACTTAAAACCCTAGCTCAATGACATAATGAGACAAATACATTGAAGTGAGAAAATGGGGTTAGGGTCTAAAGTTTTGCTTGACCTCAACACCCCACTATGTTGAGTGCTACCTACATACCAATACTTAGAAGAGGGATTAAAATATATGTAATTATTTGATGCTATGGTAGTGTGTGTAAAATACTGGTGAAATTTTATATGCTAGTGTAATGTTAGTGTTATTAACTTATTAAACAATGACTTGTGATCTTGGAGGTGTATTCAGACTTAGCTCAAGGCTGCTTAGGTTGTATGCACTCTAAATTGAGAAGAATAGGTGATTTCTTCTCAATGTGCCATTAGATATCTTCGTGATTTTTAATCATATGAGCCTCTAGTGAAAAAATGGCTAGAAATTATGTCTTTATAATGATCCTTTTGAATTCTCATTTAACCCTAAATTGGATGTGGATCCTTCTACAAGTAGATAGGGTTAATAATATAGAAATGAATAAGCACAAGGGTGATAAACATATGTAGAATAGGATAATTAATTGTGAAACTCAAATAGACATGTGTTAAATTTATTATGTTGAGATATGCTAAAATAAAAAGTATACCTATAATAGATATTATAATGATAAATAAAATAATATACTTGGTTCTTATGCTAATAAAAATATGGATTTAGAACATGTAAGAAGTAGTTTGGAAGAATATTCAAGAATAATCACCAAATTTATGATTAAGTGCCTTTGTATCTGTGGACACTTGTGTCAGCCTTGGACAGTTGCATCAACACTAGTGTCTAGATTGAAAATAGATGTCTAGTACATAATAACTACTAAAATAAGATCCAAGCACCTAGATGCTTCTAGCTTCATCATCTCTTTCACTCTAGTGCATTTAAATATGGGTTATGGACAGTCATTCCTTGTGAAATGATGAAAACCCTAGTTCTTTATCTTCATAGTGGATATGGGAAAATGGGTTAGTGGGCACACAACATCAATATAATCCAAATACACCTCTATAAATGAGTTTTGGCTACATAACCAATACTATAAAAAGGGCCTCTTACTTATGTAGTTCTCCCCTATGTGTTGGCTTGTGTATGAATCATGCAATATTTGGTAATCAAGTATAATAATGACCTATCTTATAACTTGCAAAATATAGATCTTGGGATAATCCTTCAACACTTAATACCTATAGATGAACTATCCCTATGATTGATATGGAAATAAGAGAAAATAGGGAAGCTTTTCTCACTTGAATGTTTAATATAATGTTTTTGAAAAGTTTCTTTAGTCTATCTCAGTGAGGAATGAATGAGGGTTGATCTTATATTTATACCAATCCCTTTGGATAATATATTACATAATATCACTTAGGATAACAATTAAGATACATTTAATTTGAAAATTAGATGACTTTAGGTCACTGAACACTTATGTCAAGTAAGGACACTTGCGTCAACATAGGTGTCTACCCAGGATGGAAGGGTCTAGGAAGCAAGAAAATAGGTGCATGCTCAAAACTTATAGAGGTATAAAATAAGTATTTTTTTAGAATTTTGGGTAAGATAGAAGGATTAGGTCATCAACATGAGACTATTTATACTAAGAGATATCCTACCAGTCTTATGTTAATGACCTAGGGTTTTTATCTTTCCCATAATTCTCAAAACTTGCTTATCTTATGCTTCTACAAGTTTTAAACCTGTAACTATTTTTTTTCTCCCTATACACTTGCATCCTAAGAAGACACCTATGTCAACATAAGTGTCCTTACCCAACACAAGTGTCTAGTGCCAAAAATTCATCTAATTTGTATGAAATGTATCCTAATGGTTGTACTAAGTGTTATTATGTTATATATTCTCCAAAGGGATTGGTATAAATATAAGATCAACCCTCATTCATTACTCACATAAAAAAACCAAGGCAACTTATCAAAAACATTATATTGAGCATTAGAATGAGTAAATCATCCCTATTTTTATATCATTCATAGGAATAACACATCCTACATGCTTTAAGTATTGAAGGAGTAAACCAAGAGCTATATTTCTCAAGTTACAAGATAGGTCACTATTGTACTTGCTTGTCACATATTTCATTATTCACAAACAAACCAACACATAGGGGAGAACTACATAAGTCTTAGGACCTATTTAGATTATTGGTTATGTAGGCAATGCTCATTGATATAATGGTCTTTGGGGTAGATCAACTTTATGTGCCCACTAACCTAGTTTTCCCACAACCACTATGAATATGAAGAACTAGGGTTTTAATCATTTGATAAGGAATGATAATCCATGACATCAATCTAAATGCACTAGAGAAAATTTGGCAATGAATCCAAGAGTGTCCAAGTGGTCACATCCTATTTCAATAGTTATTTTATACTAGTCACCTAGATTTGATCTATATACTAGCATCAGTGCTACCATCCAAGGTTGATGCAAGTGTTTATGGATACAAAGGCACCTAATCTAAATTTTGACAATTATACAAGAACATTATTCTAGTTTTCTTACTGCCTATTCTAGATCTAAATCTATATTAACACCAAAACCAAGTATCTTATTTTCATTATCAATTTAATGTCTAACATGGTTGTACTTTATATTTTAGCATATCTCAACATAATTAATTTAGTGTATGTTTTGAATAATTTTTTAAATTAATTAGATTTATATAGATATTTTCATCACCCTTTTTCTTATTCATTTCTATATTCTTAACCCTAATTAACCATAGAAGGATCCACATCCAATTTAGGGTTAAACAATTCCTTCAAATGGAACCTCCAAAATGTATGGCATGACTTGTTAGATGAATTTGAATTTGATCAATTAGCCATTATTTTATGGGAGAATAAAACTAATAAATTCACACACTATCAGTAAGTGATATTATCTTAAAGGTACGACCTTATTTGAGGAGAAAAAACATATAATCTATAAGTGTGGATCAATTCAGGGATGAGTTTAGGCTATTTGAAATGGGGAATAAGAATATTTAATAATCATCTGTTACTTTGAGGTATAATTCATCCGTATAAAAGTAAAGGAATTATAGTCAAGGACCATGTAATTGGCATGAGCTAAGTGTGTATAAGAGGATGGAAATAAGTGCATTATTTTAATAATAAATTTTAATTTGTGTTTTTAAAGAACCCCAAAAAAAATTTAAAGTATGGATGTGCATGAGGAGATGTCGAGCATGCAAGAATCATGATAAGCACATATTAAAGGAGGGGAACCCAAAATTTTGAGTAAATGTTGAATCATAGAATCACATAAATATGGGGAGGCACACATGGGCCAAAGTCTCAGGGAGACAAACTACATATACTAATTCATGAAGCAACACAACATGCAGAGAGCAATAATCAAGAACAGAGTTCAACGTAGAACACGGAACATGAGAATTAGGAAGATAGTTGCATAAACTATGGGTTATGAAAGACACAGATTATGCCCAACCAAATAAGATGAAACAATTATAAGTATAATGACCAAACCAATTATGAGAATATATCACGTGATTACAAAGATCTATCAATGCATATAGGTCAAACATCAACTATTTGTAATAATATCTTACAATTATAATTAAATAGTTGTGCCATGTATGGGATCTCATTTATTGTTTATAACTATAAAAGGGTGGTATGGACATCTATATATACCCCCTTAGCTTGATATAAAAGGTTTGTTGATATTATTTATTATTATTTTTGTTGCTATAGATATTGTGATTAAGACTATCATTGCTACTATTATTGTTGTTAGTGTAGTTGTTAATGTTGTTCTTATTCATGTTGTTGTCATGTTAATAGAATGAACCCAAACTCTTGTATTTTAGTAATTCATGAATATGTGCCAATTTATGTTGTACTATGTATTTTTCTTGCATTGAGTTATGAATCATTTTACATTTAAATCCTTATGTATTTAGATAAATATTTCCTAGTCAAATGAAAATGTCCATTAGTTCATAGCTTAACCAACATGAAAGACCTAAGTTTACCCCATTTCCAACTAGCCTAATAGAGACCTAGTAATCTCTATCTACACCTTAGGTGAACACTCAAGGCTTATATTGTGTCATATGCTAGTGCATCTAAGCTTAATATCTGGGAGTTTCACACATATGGTGCAGAAATAAGGCACATGAGTATGTTGGGTTGAAGTAGAACAAAATAAACCCTAACATTTCAATCAAAATTTTAGTCCCATTAATGGGACTCTATTTAATTTCATTTCTCCAATGTGAGTGAACATGTTTTATATAATATCCTTGGGAAATATTGAATGATGGTTTGAACAAATAAAGAATAACTTTGTGATAAGTCATCCAAGCTATGGCAATCAAAATCTTAGGAAATGGGTGGAAGATAATTGGCATGATTCTATATATAAATTTTTATCTTGTGAACTACCCACTCATTTGCATGCATGTTTGGCTATGTATTTTCATATCAAGGACATGAGTAATCATATTATAGGTTTGAAGCATTCAAAGACAACCCATGAGTGATATTTGTCAAATTACAAGTTAGATCACTAAATGTATCTTCATATAGTATATTTCACCCTCATGAACACACTTTCCCACACATAGGGGATAAATACATAAATCTGAGACCATCATTAGAGTATTGGCAATATAGGCAACACCCACTTATAGAGGAGTCTTTGGGGAGGCTAGACACTATGACCCCACTAACCCTTTTTTCATCAAAACTCATTATAAGGGTGAAGAGATAGGTTTTTATTAATAAAAAAAGAGTGACCACCTATATCCCAAATCTAAATACACCAACAAAAAGGTGACAAAAAACCCAGAATAATGAAGTTAGTCACATATAGATCTAGTCATTATTTTATACTAGACACCTACAACATAGTCAAACACTAACATTGATGATAGTGTCCAAATATGATAGTAGCGTTTAAGACCACATAAGTGCAATTTCCAAAATATGAAGTTTGATCCACAATATTGATCCTACATACTTTACACTTATTTCTAGTCTATATTTTACTACACACAATAAACCATCTAAGTACCATTATTTCTTACTATTGAAATATCTTTCAATAGTTTTACTTTACCATTTTTGGAAATCTTAGTTGTATAATTTAAGGATATTATTTATTTGAGTTTTATATTAATTAGCTTGTTATAGATTAGTTTATCACCCTTGTGCTTGAACTATTTCTATATTCACAACCCTATACCACACATACTATAAAATCTAGTGTTAAACATTTGGTAAATCTGACCTCGATGTCTCTTTATGCAAACACTGGCTTGCCCTAGGGTATTTAGCCTCATGATGTTTTTCATTATTATTTTTTTAGAACTATTCTATTATATGTATGCAACTTAGGAATAACCCTAGATTAAGTAGTGTTTATACTAAACACTTGGAGCTTCTTTTTCCATATAATATGGTTCAAACCAGTGAAGTATCAAATCATATGTCTAATGAAAGTTCCAATAAATAAACTAAACAAAATGTTGAAGAGGTTATCATTGAATATGATTTTGATCATGAAAATAGTGAATCTACTATAAATAATGAACATGAATAAATATATCAAGAGAAAGTACAAGGTATTGCTATGGTTCAAGAGTGTATCCAACAAAAACTTGAATATCTTGATCAGATCCTCAAAACCATATTGGAAACTAAAACAACAAAAAGTATAAATGAACAACTTTAAATATATTAATATCTTGTACTTTCTCTTAATATATTTAGAAACTAGAACAACAAAAAGCATAAATGAACAACTAATTACATCTATTTATCTTGCCATTAGAGATATGGGACATCCTCATATTATTGTTTCTCTCCCTTGAACAAATCATCATTTCATACATATAATGGGGGCACATGTTATGCTTTTATACCATTTCTACCCAAAACAAATCCTGCTATTGCTACATCCTCCATGGGAACCCTTAACACTTCAACCCAATTACTGGTTTCAATAACTATATCAAATTCAGCCATGGGTACATCCCCTTTGGTGACTTATCAAATGTCAAATCTTAGAAATCAAAATGTGCATGATCATGTGAAAACTATAAAAAATTTGCAAGCTAATGTTACTAACATTGAGCAAAATTATATGAAATCACCTTATGTTCTTGATTCACAATATGTGTTACATAATCCTCTTGCACTTAAAATATACTTGCACCCTTTCCCATCTGGTTTTGATTCTCCCAAGTTCACATTTTATGGCAAGGGTGATCTCAAACAACATATCCAATCTTTATATGTGACATGTCTTGATTATGCCTCCAATGATAAAATTTTGACCAAATTATTTCAAAGGAGCCTATAAGACTATGCTTTATGTTGGTTATATGATTTACCTACAATTAGTGAAAGCATGCAAACCTCTATTTGATCAGTTAATTACACATTTCTCTATCAAAATCACTAAAAAGATGTCATATGATCAAATTGAAAAGATCAAAAAGGAATGAATGAACCTATCAATGAATATGTTTTGAGATATAAACGAATGTTGGCCAAAATGACAAATCCAATGGAAGATAAATAACTTCAATACATCTTCAAACAAAGCTTGCTTGCCCCATAACATGAGTCCATTATTTTAAAAAAGTTTAAATATTTTGATGACTTATGCTTTATTGTTCAAGATAGTGAAATGAAACTTATTTCCTTGAACAAGTTTAAGTATGTAGAAAACACACCAACTAAATCCAATACCAAGTTTTATATCAAACAAAGTTACAAGGTCATATCTATAGAACCTAAAAAGGAGAAAACCATAATGATTAACGTAATATGATAAAAAAACTAATTAACTCATCTTATTTAATGCACCTAATATATAATTTACATAATTACCTAAATATCCAACTTATTTATTTGAAAATCATGTGGATTGTCATCTCATATCTCTCCCTCCTCCCATGGAGGTTGATATGAGTCAACCTCTACCCAAATGATATGATGCTAATGCATATTATGACTATCACCAAGGCCCTAGGCATTCTAAAAATATCTTTTATACCTTGAATCATAATATCCAATACCTTATTTATGGCCAAAATATTACCTTCAATGATCTTCTAAAGGATTCAGGTTAACAACCTGGTAATTACCAGAATCAAAAAATATTTAATAATCCTTTGCGATATCATTATAATAAAGAGGTAGAAGCGCAAATGGAATATAATACACATCATCATCCATTATATTATAAGAACCCATTATATGGGATTATTGGTAATTATACATGCATAATTCCTCCTATGGTTCAGAGACAATCTATTACGTTTGATAATAGGGAAATAGTAGAAGATGACTATAATATTCATTTACTATATATTAAAGCATACCTTGATCATAAACTTATACATAATGTTATGATAAATAATTGTGTTAATGAGAACATATGTACCATGACACTACTTACACATTTGAGATATACACATGATGATTTATACCCTTTGACCAAAATTGTTAGAGCATTTAATGGGCCATCACAACATGTTATTATTGAGATTTATTTACATGTATAGGTTGGTCCAACACATGTGGTTACCACTTTTTTAGTTATACCATCTACATGATTCTTTGATATGTTACTGGAACAACCTTGGATATATAAACTCCATATAGTACATCTCATAGTGCATGGGTATAGTAAATATATTTATACCAACCAGATAGTCACATTTCTTAGAATTCTATATGAACATCCACTTAAACAAGAGAAGTTTATTCCAAGACAACTAAGTATCAAACTTATTAAGTTTAATCCTCCATGAAAGGGTAAGCAATGGGCAAACCCCTTCACTAGGTGGTCCATAATTGAGAGGCCTTTGCCCCAGAGACACACATTGGATTTTAAAAATCTTCATTTATTCCTAAAAAACATACTCAGTTACCTAGAGAAACGAAACATGTTCCAATTGAAACTAATGAAAATAAAGGATAGAGCACTAAAATATGGGTTCCACAAACCCCTATTCCCTTTATTATTTCCTCATGAACACAAAGTCCTATTACACACATGTAAGATACCATAAATTTTATAGATCCAAATATGACACCCATGAATGCTACTTGGCAATACAACCAATTTCATATACAATATTCCAAGATTATATCTACCTATGAACATCCATTGGATGGTATCATAGGATAATATTTTCTTTTCAAAAATTTAAAAATATGAAAACAATCAAATAAATTAAAAAATACAAAAAATATTCAACATTCCTAGTTTTATTAGCATTTTGCATCTATTTTTGATTAATATTAAGTAGATATCATATAATTTAATTTATATATACACATATATTTCATGCATATTAGAGTGTGATATAGGCATACCCAAACACATGATCTATACATATCCAGATTTTGGACCTTTCCTTTACCTACATCATATAATATGTTGGGGGCATCTACTTATTTGATCACAATTGATACATGTTACATATTTTTTATGATCATTTCCACATTATCATGTTTGATCTTATATGATAATGATTAATATGTATATATCTATGATCTTATTTTCCACAGTATACTTGACATGATATTTTACATAACATTTTTGCTAACACATATATGTAGAGACTAGTTTAATATGTTTATGTTGTTTGCTTATACTTTATCTATTTTTCACTTCCTTGAGTATATTCCATTGATTTTTATTTTCATGCTTGTCAAAAATTTGAATATGTTCCATGCTTGTTGGCCCCTGTTCTATTGTATGTTGTTTGGACATTTGAATATGTCATTATATATAAATTGGGCATTTAAATATGTTATTCCTTTCGATTATGAAACATTTGAATATGCCCCTTGTATGAGGTCTCCTTGGACCATTCATTTTCATTACATTGAATGATCTTGTGTATGTGCTTGAATGTTTGTTGATATTGTATTGTTACTTTATAGACATTTCTATGCAATATATCATGCATATTTTTGACTTGATGTGATCACATACTGTGAGCCTAATTGATATATATCTTTTGACATGTTATCCCTATATGATACATGTTTCACACACATAGGATATAACTATATTCTCCTTTTAAATTAAGGTACCTCCCAATTTCTACATCCCTGACCTAAAAAGGGAGGGCATATCAGTGGGAGCATGTCATAGAATCATGACCTCCACACTCATACAATTTCATAATTTCCATATTTTAGTGGGGGCATTTCATAAAAACATAACCTCCACACTTATACACCTTAATTTCCATATTTTAGTGGGGGCATGTCATAAAAACATGGCCTCCACACTTGAAAACTTACTCTAAATTAATTAATCAAATACCAAGAATTATTCAAATTAAAGAGTCAAATCATGAAGATCAGATCTTGTCCATTCTAGATGGCCTCCATGAATCTTGTTACTAGAAACTTTTTTTTACATTGTTACTATTGTAAATCTCATTCAATTGCCCACTAATGGATTTTGGGTCAATTCATCTCTAATCAGACACTCATATGATGCAAACAAGAACAAATTAGGACTTTCATACATTTTTTAGGGCCATTCTGATGTTTAAGTAGGTTTGTAAGAATCTTTAATGGCATCCCTATGTTCAAATTAAAAGCTTAGACTATATTCAGACGTGTTTATTAATGTCTCTACATCACTAGCAAGCTCTATATCCTCTAAAAATTTAGCTTTGCCTCACACCATTAGATGATTTTGCATGAATTAACATAGTTCATCGATCTCTAAAAGGTGTGCAAGCTTTAATCTATACTATGCCCTAAATTTTTGCCACTTGGTAGTCCCACAAAACATTTGGCAATACTTGAGTGGGTATGAATCAACGTAGGCCATTGATTTCCAAAAAGTACTAGATATTTAATGTGTATTAGGCCCTAAGGTTATGCTACTTGGTAGTCATATGGGCCTTCTGAGCTCTGCATTTTGTCAATTCTATCAACTCACGTGCTTTTGCCACATGGTAGTCTCACATTAACTCAAAGATTCATTAAAATGTTGACTTGATATGTACTGTTAGATCAATCAAGTATGAGCAAATGTGGACTGTGGATTGGGATCTAATTAGTTGAATGTGATTGGTCCCTATAGTTGATGGAAAAATTAAGTTAGGCTTGAGAAACATATATAAAAGACTTAGGATAAAAATATTAGGCTAAGTTTTAAACATATTAAAGGGGACCCCATGAATTAAAAGGGACCAAGGAATGAAGATTATGGACCAAGGCTATAAACATAGAACAAAAGGACCCCACGAATAACAAAGACATAGCATAAAGCCTTATAAAAAAGGGATCACGTGGCATAAAATAAATCAAGCATAGGATTTTTAGCCTAAGGTTTGGTTGTGTTGAAAAACATGACCAATCCTTAGGGTAAAAATTAAACTAAGTCCATGGTATGATTAATTTATCCTCTCTTAAAATTAAATAAAAAGCTCCTACAAAAGTTAAATTTTGATTAAAAGGCCTAGGTAAAACATTAGGCTAGGGTTTCAAAATAATAATCAATTATAGATTAAGGTTAGTAAAATATCAATTAAACATTGAAGCACAAAAACCCTAAGCATGATCATTCTTAGATGGGCTCCATTAATCCTACAACCCAAAACACAAATATTCAATGTTACTACTTTAGATAAGGTCAAACTAAAACCATGAAAAAATAATTTATCCAAACCATTGTGTGGATGATCTTCAAATAAAAAATAATGTAAAAACATGCTAATGGCACTCTGATCAAGAAAATATTCATTTTTAGGGTACAAATTTGCACAATTTGACACATGGGTCCTCATTTTTTAGAAATGGAGGTATATTGACCTTAACATGTTACAACTACGAGAAAATTGGTCACATTTCTAGGTTATTCAAGCAAAGGATATAAATTCAAAATAATTTTAATCAAGTTCCTAGAGTGCAAGGAAGAAGGCAAGTTAACCCATGGGAACCAAAGGTGGAAAGTGCGAGCTATGATAAGTCTATAGGTCTACGTAATCTATTTTTTATGGTGGAGAATACTAAAAAAGTTGAAGAGTGTTAAGGGTTCTCATTTTCTACTCATGTTATGAATGAAGAGACCAAGCTCAAAGAAAAGACCAAGGTGCTAGTTGAGGCTAGTTTTGAGGTGTTTATGGATTCAAGTGAACATCCTACTATTGTTGAGCATGTTTCATTCAAAAAACATTAATTTTTAATACCTAGTGATGAGAAACTAAATTTCAAATAATATTATTCAATTGAAAAGGTATGTCATGAATTTATGTTATCTCCATATGTTGTCAATACAAGCTTAGAAGAGAAGGAGAATGTTCTAATAGATGAAAAAGTTGTTTATATTAATCCTAAGAAGAAGAATAAGAAGAAGAATCAGTCATATAGCTATAAGAGGATCAAGGAAGTAACAGAGGAGATGTGGGTAACTCCTAGTTTTACATTATTTTAGGATGTTGTGAAGTAGGGTGTCTCTATCTATACTTCATAGGAGACATCTTTCTTATGGAGAAGCAAGTGTGTGTCCTCAAGGTGTGTTTAGGGACTTTAGTCCTGATGGTATATTTATGTCATTTTTGGATGCTTGGTCTAGTAGGTCAAATAATGAAGAATGAAGGCAAGGTTGGTGTGAAGTATAAGGAGGATGTGTGTAAGTGCATTCTAGGTGGTTTCATGTGCTAGTAGGTTTATGAAGGAGCTTTGATGAATAAGAAGATTTGGATGATGAATTTTGGCATACATGAGAGGACATATGAGTGTACTTCAGATATTTTATTTCAAGTCTTGAAGGTGTATACATAGAGAGTTATGGATGTTACATTTTTTAGATTAGCTTGTTCATCTATTGGTGATCATGGAGGTGGATTGAGAGAAAAGATATGAAGAAAAGTGTGTTGTTTTATCATGGTTTGTGGTGGAACTCAAAGGGTGCCTAATATTAGATAACTTAAGGGGAATCCCTCTTAATTTTTTCAAGGTGAGTTCAAGCAATTTTTGGTGTTTATGTGAGTTTATTCCTCATTAATAGCAGTGCATGATCAAAGAAGAATGTTATCATGGAGATTGGTTGAGAAGTTAAAGGTAAGAAGTGGTATGCATAAATTTAGGGGGAGATAACTTAGATAGTTTGAGTGGCTTGAGGATCTATGCATAATGTAAGGAGGAGCATATGTGAGATGCTTCAGTCATGTTGAAGATGTGATGATATCTGCTATAGATGAGAATTTAAGAAGGTTGATATGATGACTTAATCAAACCTAGTCATAATTGTGAAAATAAGTTAAATCTTAATACATAAGTAAATGGAGTGTATATACATAATATTTTTAAATTTTATCAAGTATTGATGCTTTACATCTTGTAGGAACCCATCAAGACTCAATACCTCTAAGTGCATGCCCTAAAGGGTGCATTGGGAAAGGGGTGGGTAGACCTTTAGTGCTTTGTAGGATGTTTGTCCCTTATTTCCACATTATTACCAATCTAACTAGATCCCAAAATCATTCCCTAAGCTATTAATCCTCCTTTGCACACTCCTTCAGTCTTTTTCCTCTTTCCATCCCTCTTTTCCTCACCTTGATCCCCATTAACTAGTTGACTATACTAGGTCAACTAGGTCAACCCTATATAATTTTTATCCTCTAATTATTGTACAAGGTTGACTAGGTCAACCCTATACTATTTTTGGGTCTTTTAACTTGAGAGATTTGTTATCCCTTCGACTGACCTAGCTTGAGACCTAGTGATTTATCTCTCAAAAACATATAGGGTCAACTAGTTTGACCCCGTATAGCCAACATATTCGAAAGGAATTAGGGTGAGATCTACCTATAAATACAAGATCATTTCTTCATTATTTCAAATATTCAATAAGGAGTTATTATTCACTTGCACTTATTTATGATCTACTCTTCCACCATTCTACTTGAGGAGTCTTAGCTTAAGATTTCTACTTGGAAAATCTAGTCTTGTGGATAAGTCTTGGATGTTTTGGCATTTCTTATTTATCCTTATAAACCACAACAACCTCTTTAAAATTCCCTTTGGTTAAGGGAGAGATTGAGTCTCAATGGGTTCACATTCAGGTAAGTATTTATAACTTTGTTCTCCTCTCTTTAGTATATAAAAGTAGCATAAGTATTGGCTCAAATAATATTACTCTTCATATTCCATGTATTAGGATCTTAATCATACTTAGCCTAATTGAGATTCTCCTAAGCATGTTTTGATTACTTTACTAACCACTCATATTGTGACACAAGCTTTGGTGTGTACTAGATTAGATTTAATTTTTTATTTATTAAAATAGATTGAACATTAAAAGTAGGACTCTTTTAGGGTTGTTGCATGATTGTGTTAGATTATGGGATTTGGAACCCTTCCTAGCATGGTGTATTGTGATAATTGATCCCCTAGCCGGGTCTAACAGATCCCCATATTGGTCATGCTCTGCTTAACAAATGTATTCCCAATTATAAATATAGGTATGCTCTATATTCTTCCAGTCATGATTTATTTATAGACATGATGCATTTTTGATTGCATACATTTTGGTGAACCTAATGTGAGATAACCCTTATAGGATTTGCTTACCTTATTTCATTATTTCATTTTTTAAATCATTATTTTTATCATATATTTACCATAATGGATCAACTGCATCAACCCAACTCTAAATTTTGTGTGAAGGTTTTCAAGTACAGGTTAATGGATCAACTTAGATGGCATAGTATAGGTTTTTAGCTTTTTAGACTTCCAATCTAGACTACTAAGTCAACCTAGTCAACCATGTACTTTTTTATACATCAATTTCAACATACTAGGACAACCCAGTCAACCTTGTACATTCCAAGCACTCAACAATAGGTTTATGCAAAGATTGATCAACCCAATTGACCCAATTAATATAATTTACAAGCATATATCAAGATTCTTGAACAATAATATTCATTCTCTACATCTCTGACCCACCAAGGTTCCTTTCTATGTCTATGTCTCTTTCTTTACAGTCTTTCCTTTTATAGTTTATAGTCTTTAAAACTGACCCTGCACAGTCAACTAGATCAACCCTATCGACCTACTTTGTGTTTTTTGTGTTATTTGGATAACTAGGTCAACTATGCCAACACTGTTCATTTTTAGACCTTACTTCCATAGTATAGGATTGACCCTGTCAAGCCTATTTTGTATTTTGTGCATACACTATTAGCTTTATCAACACTACACCTTATTTCAAAGTTGGAATTAACCTTATATGCTATTCATTTCTTGTTGCTTATATACTTATAATAGATCAAATAGTTTAAATAGGTGATTTTTCAATAAGTTATTTAGTTTCATTGTTTCTATTTTATGCACACACAACCAAATCATAAAATCTAAATAAACATTTTAACATTTGACTACCCAAGGCTAACCTACATGGATTTCATCACCAAGGGGGAAGCTAACTTGATGTTTTGGTCAAGTATAAAGCATGGTTAATGGTATATTATGGATAAAAAATTAACACCCTTATTATTTTAGTGTGTGAAGTGAGGGGGTAGGCCCTAATACCAAGCGTATATCATTACCACTACAGATCCCTTTCAGCCCAAACTACCTGAAACTATTCTTAGATTGCTTTCTAGTTCCTTACTTACAACTAACTTCCCATCACATTTAGAATCATATTATAATAATATAATAAACATTAAATTTGACCAATTAATTAGATATTTACTTTCCAAGTCTATTGCTTTCTCTTTGGTCAATTGTACTTTATATTGCAAAAACTTGCATTAACCAGTGTTGGTGCAAGGTTTTGTGATGTGTGCTTCAATTGGATTGCCTAACATTGATCCAATTGATTGTTTGTTTTCCTTCAGTTCTTAATTTTTAAATTACTTGAAAAATTCATCTTGTTTTATATCACAATATATTATAGGTTTCTTAATTTTCTCTATCCATTGTATTGGGTCGACCCAGTCAACCATGTACCTTTTTTAAGCCTCTGCTCACTATACTAGATCGATCCAGTCAACCCTGTACTATTTATAAACATTATTTACTCTTTCTCTAGCCTCTATTTATTATGTTGGATTGACCCAATTGACCCTATACTATTTGTATACCCTATTTTTTATGTTGGGTCAACCCAGACAATCTTGTACTACTGTTTGTCTTCCCTATTTATCAATCTAGTTCTATATTTCTCTTTATTTGCATTTTTATCATCTCTCTTCAACCATAATGAAGTATCTTATCATAATATTATTAGATATCTTTAATCCATTTAGATAATATATGGGATGTTCATTTCTCCCTCTCTTTTCCTCCCAAGAGAGCCATCACTCTTGGGGCACCTCTTCCCCTCCTTCATCCATGAACTGTAATATGGTGCAAATAACACCTCAAGATGAAGTTGATGGATCTAATCCTTTATTTACTTACCAATAAAATTCTCATCTTCAAAATCTTCAAATGAATGTGGGAGTAATTGATACAAGTTTAATAATCCCATTAATAATCCTTGTTCCAGTAATCCTCCCCCTAACACCAATTTCAGGAGTGCTCCTACCGACACCAACCCACCTCCTGATACAACTCAACTTTGAGCCCAAGTTATCTAAAAAATGAACATAATTAAAAATTATAACACCAATCAAATTATTTAACTTCAACAACATTTAATTAATGTGGCTAATCAACCTCCAACTATCCATCCTCAAGCTAATCCCAGTTACATTCCTCCAGCTCTTCAAGATACCTCAAGCAATATTTTTCCTCAACCCATAATGAAAAACAAGATTATTCAAATTATTTAAAATGAGCCTTTGGCCCCATTTATTGTTTCCATTTATATTGGTAACATATCTCCAACTATCAAGTATGATGGGACTAAAGACCCTGCCTCATTTCTCAAAGCCTTTGGCAACCTTTACAAAGAGTGGATCCAAACTAATACCTTCACCATAACTAAACTCTTAGTGAAAACATTCATTGGAGATGTATTAAATAAGTATAATTAACTACCATAACATTCTATTTAGAAACTTAAAGATTTGGTTAATCCTTTAGTTAAAGAGTTCAACATAATGACCTTCCTAAAAATTACTTTAGCCACTTCATCAATGTTAAGTAATCTCCCAGTAAATCAGCTCATGACTTTATCAAAAGATGGAAATAATTGGCCCATAAATCTGACCATAACATGATTGATGATAACTTATTAAAACTCTTTATTACCACTTTGACTTCTACTTTCCAATATAAGTTTTGAACCTTTGCTCCCCAAATACTTAATGAAGCTCTTGATCAAGCTAAATGTCAAGAATTTCTTGTGAAGTAATTCAAACCTAATCCTAAACTTCTTAAAATATATTTAAAAATGTATAATTATATCACTATTATTACTCCACAAATGAAACTAGGAGTTTCTAAAACTGATGTTCCTTCACCTTCTCACACACCTCCTTTAGTTTAGCAAATGAAATAATTTTTACTGCCCTCTAAACCATTCATCTCTCCCAATGCTCCTCTTAAGTGTTATGACCCCAATCTATTTTGTTGGTTCCATGCCTACATTGTACATTCTCATGAATCTTGTAGAGGGATCACTAAATTTTTTGTCTCTTATATGCTTGGTGATTCATTCAATCATGAAGTTATGATCAATCTTCATCATCAAGAATACACCACTGCTTCTCAAAAATCATAAGCTTCCAAATCTTCTACCTCTAATAATCAAAAATGTTCTTCAAATAATCAATCAAATACCAAGGATGTTTGTGCCATTGATGCTAATTATGACAAATATTTTAACAATTCTCAATATGTCAATACTACTAAGGTTAATTATCATCATAAACTAACTCATAAAGATCCCATTACCAAGCCTAAAAAGTCATCTTTGGAAGAACAACTTCTTAAAGATACTATCACTACTAATATTCCTTTAAAGCCTAAGAGGAACCATCTCCTCCTTTTGATCCTCCAACCACATCTATTCCTCCAAAGTCTAATTTACCTCATAAACCTCATGTTGGTTCTTCTAAATCTCATTGGAACTTTCTTGAAGAACTCAACTCTATGCCTTGTAAGATTCCACTTATGGAGTTGGTTCATAGTTCTCCCTATCATCATAAATTCCTTATGAAATAACTCCCAAAAATTGATGATTCATCTTCCTTAGATGAATAATCACCTTCTATTGAATCTCAACCTACCATCGTAAATACCATTGAAACTATGTGTCTTTCCAAGCCCTCTTTTGAATTCCTTGAAAAGGACATGATCAATGCTGAAATTCTCTTTCATATTGATGATCCACCACTTTTAATGAAAGTATCCATTAATACCACTCTTATCTAAAAATTTCTATTTGATGAAGGCTTTAGTATTAATGTGACATCTTTGTGGCTCATCCAACAACTTAGTTATGACAAGGATCATCTCAAGTAAAGTTGTCTTACTTATCATGGTTTTGATAAGACAAATCAAAATCCACTTGATTGCATTTATATTATTTTAACCACTAGACCTAAGACTATTTGAACCAAGCTTGTAGTCCTTGACTTACCCCTATCTTACAACATATTCCTTAGTTATCCATGGACTCATCGAATGAGGGCCATTGCTTCTTCTGGTAGCCAATGTATTAAATTCTTACATAATGGAAAATAGTATAAGCATGAAGTTGATCCCAATCCATGGATCATTTAACTTCCTAATCCTAAATCACAATATCAAATTCTTATGATTCATAAGATAAATAGTGATCCTTTACCTAAGTTCATTAATATGAATCCTGATTTACAAGTTACTCTTGTGGATTATGATGATGATGAACCAAATGATTTACAACATACTTTCAATACTACCAAGTTACCTCCCTACATTTTTCAATGGCTTCTTCCTTCTATATTACCTAGGGATCATGTTGTTCCTCTTATTGATGAGATTACTAATTCCCCCCTCCATATAATGCTCAGGAGCCTTCTTTACCTGAATATGCCTTCATTTTCAATGATTTTGGAGTGGTCAAATTATTTTAAGATCCTCTCATCATGTCTCCTCATGCATTCATTAATATCAATATTTCACCCTCTAAAACTCCCCTTGATTCTCAAGCATGTACAATTTCTCCAACATATGATGATAACTATATAATGGCCTAAGCTCAATATAAAGACTTAGGTGTCTAGCATTATCAAAAAACCTTATCCCAAATTCATGCTTTTAATTGGGATGTTCATACCATTTATGTGGATCATACCTTAGATCTCAAGGGTCATGTGACTCCTATCAATTATCCTCTTATTGATATTCCTTGGGTGGTAAAGAAAATTATACCTTTTGAACTTCCAAAAAAAGTTACATCTCCTTTACCACCTATCAATTCAATCATTGTATCTAATCCTTCTCCCATCACTAAACCTATCAACACTCTGATCCATCTACTTCTTCTACTCTTGAAATTACATTAGATGCCAAGGCAATCGATGTTCATTAGATACATTCTAAGTATGATCACCATAGAAATCAAATTCTATATCTTGAAGTAGATGTTGAGTATTATGGTCCTCTTCCTACCTTGCCTAGTGACAAAGATATTCTTGATTCACTTTATGCTCGAGAACCTCAACTTCCTTGGCAACATCATAACCTTGTAAATTTCAAAACTAAAACTCTTTGCTTTAATAACATCATTTCTAGAATTGATTCTAAGATAAATCTAATTTCAGCCTTACCTAATGCACCATACCACTTTCAAGACAGTAATGCCATGCTTATTAAAGAAACCACTCACATTGAATATGGTACTCCATCTTGTCTTTGACCAATTACTATCTCTTATGAACTTTCACCTACTAAGCATGATAATTTTAACTTATCATTTGATAAATATCATGAGGCTTTTGTTTGGTCCTATGAGGAAACGCCTGGAATTGACCCTGGCATTGTGGTGCATAATATCATTACTTATCCTAATGCCAAACTTGTGCATCAAAAGAAAAGAAAATTTCCACCCAAGTTTCCACTTTATGTCATAATTAAATCATCAAACTAATTGATGGTAAATTTATTAAACCAGTGGATTATTCTGAATGGGTTTCCAACATTCTTCTTATTCAGAAGAAGGTCATTATGATCATTCACATTTGTATTTATTTATACAATCTTAATCTTGCTTGTCCCAAGGATAACTTCCCTTTGCCTTGAATATATGTCATTATTTATTCCATAACTAGTTATGAAATGTTATCTCTTATCGATGGCCTCTCATGATACAATCAGATTCATATTCCCTTGATTGCCAACATAAGACAACTTTTACCATGGAATGGGGCACATATTTCTATGTCAAAATGGCCTTTAGTCTTAACAATGCCATAGCCACTCACCAACAAGTGATGACTCACACATTTCATAATATCATTCACAAATTTGTTGAAACTTATGTGGATGATCTCATTGCTAAATCCAAAAATCATAGGAATCATCTTTCTAATCTTGATATCATCTTTGACTGTCTCCTTAAATATAAAGTTATACTTAATCCCTAAAAATGTGTCTTTAGAGTCACATCTAGAAAATTGTTAGGATTCTTAGTCTCTCTCTGTAACATTGATGTTAACCCTGCCAAAATGAGTGTTATCATCAACATGCCCATTCTTTGTTCTATTCTCGATATTCATATTTATTTATATAAACTTGGGGTAATTAGATGATTCATCCTCAAAATAGAATATCAAATTCACTCCATAAATTTACTTCTCAAGAAAGGTACTACCTTAGAATGGATGAATCCATGTCAAAAATCATTTGATAATATGAAAGAGTCTTTGTTTCATCCACCTACACTTTGTCCTCCTTCTAATGATAAACCTCTGATTCTATATACTTCTTCCACACCTATTTTAGTTGGGAAAATGCCTACCCAAAAAGATGATATGGAAAGAGAGTATGTTATCTACTACATTAGTCGAGGTCTCATCGATTATGAAACATGTTATACCAAAGTTGAGCATGATTACCTCACCATCTATTTCACAACTAAAAAGCTTTGCCACTATATGCTTTACCAAACTATTTATGTCATTTTTCATTTTGACCCCCTTCATCATTTATTCTCCAAAGAATTTTTTCCTAGAGATAGAATTGGTAAATGGATGGTCCTCCTTATGGAATTTAATCTCCACATCATCAATCAAAAAACTATCAAAGGCCAAGTCATAGCTGATCAACTTGTTGCAGCTCTCATATCAACTACTTCTTATCTTCAAGATAATCTTCCAGATGATAATATCCTTTACATTAAAGGTCTTAATCAAGATATTTCTCTCAAAGATTATTTTCATAGCTTTACCACTGATCTTAAAGCCAATAATCTTGATGAATCCACTACTCCCTTTGGTACTACTAAACCAAAAATAGTTATTGAGGAGCTTCTTGAAATTAATGTTGACTTGCATGAGGATACTTAGACCCTTCACTTTGATGGTGATAAATGCCTTTAAGGAGCTAGGTCAGGTTGTATTCTCACAATTACTCTTAGCAAGATCATTCCTTTAGCTTTATGCTTCACCTTTTATGTCACCAATAATATGGACAAGTATGAAGCTCTTATCTTTAGCATGAGAGCTGCTCTTGATTCAGACATTCAATACCTTTATGTTTTAGGTGATTCTTAGATTATTTCCCACCAATTAAATGGTGATTATCATTGTAAAAAGTGAGAACCTCATCATATATCATCAAATTGCATCTTCTCTTGCTAAGGATTTCATCTCTTTCACTATTGAGCCTATTCCTAGAAATCAAAATTCCATTGTTAATTCTCTTGCCTCTTCAGCATCTCTCTTTTACCCCAATAAGTCCTTTATGAGCCTAATTTTATTATGAAAATAAGAAAATATTCATCCTCTACCCAACCACCAGATTCATTTATCTATCATATCGAGGCTATTACCATTCGACAAAGCCTATGGTACCATGACATCATTCAATTCTTGGAACATCAAACTTATCTTCCTGATTTAAAATCTTGTGAAAAGACATGTATTCATAAACAAGATTTTAAATATGTATTTTAACACAACGTCCCTTATTATCACAATGTTGAAGGTATCTTACTTCATTGTGTTATACAAGATGAGGTCCCTCCTCTTCTTGAACAAACACATGGGGGCATTTGTAGTGGCCATTGTAGCATACATGTTATAGTTTGTAAATGCCTATGTATGGGTTAATTTTGGCCTACTCTTGAAAACGATGCAATCAAATATGCTCAAAAGTGTAATACTTTCCAACTTCATGATGATTTAATCCATTTACCACTAGCCAAACTTCAAACTATCAAATCTCCTTGGCCATTTCTCACATGGGGATTTGATATCATTATCAAACTACCTTGCTCCCAAGATGGGCATGTTTTTATCATCATTGCTACCAAATATTTTACCAAGTGGGTAGAATCTATGCCTATTGTTAATGTCACTGATACTACCATTTCCAAATTTATTCTTAATTAAATAATTTTCCACTTTAGTGTTCCCTATACCATCATTTCAGACAATGGTGGTAATTTAAAAAATAAACATGTTAAATAACTTTATAATAAATTCAATATTAATCAAAAAAATTCCATGCCTTATCATATGTAATACAATGGCCAATATGAGGCCACTAATAAAATTCTAAAAAAAATTCTCCAAAACATAACTCTTGAAACCCACATGGATTGGCATCTTCACATTTACCCTGCACTTTGGGCCTATCGGATAAGTATATGTACTGTCACTGGGGCAACACCATTTTTGCTAGTCTATGGTTCTAAGTCAGTTCCTCCTTTAAAATTTGAGATTACCTCTCTTCATATGTCTATTCATGGTATCATTCCTTATGAATAATTATGTGAAACTTGTCTTCATGTCCTTGATCTACTTGATAAACATCGTCAGACCGCCTTATAACATAACCGCCAATACAAGGCTCATATTACCAGGAAGCATAACAAATGTGTTTAAGTCCACTCATTTAATGTCAGTGATCTTATCCTTAAATTATACTATATCCATGATAAAGAAGGTAAATATTACAAAAAATGGTGGGGTCCATATTTAGTCAAAGATATTCTTGGTCCAAGCACCCACCACATTCAAACCAATGAAGGCCATATTTTCAAAGAGCCCACCAATGCACAATTTTTCAAAAAGTACTTTGCCTAAACATTTCCTTATTTTCATATTTATATCTACATCTATCTAACACTTTTTGTAGGTTACTTACATGGGTCTTTCCCTCTGCAACAAGTTCCTTCCTTTCACAAACCTTTAGTCCTCCCTTTTAGTCTTTTGGTTTCTTGATGTACCATAGTCTTCTCTATCTTCTTACATTTTCACTTTTTGACCACCCTTAGGGTTTTCTTTTGTGATTTTCTTCATAAGACAGTGGATAGGACTTGGCACTCCTCAAAAAATTACTATTTTTTTATTTATTTTTCTCCCTAGTGTTCTCCAATTTATTTTTGGACACCCCTCACATTTTTCTTTTGTGAGTTGCTTTGTAAGACCACAGATAGGACCTGAGACTCCTCATAAAACTACCATCTTCTTACTTACCTCACTTTATCTTTCACTTTCTTTTTTCCACCCTTATGGGTTTTTCTTTTATAAAGTTATAGTGTAAGACCATAGATAGGACTCGAATCTCCTCATAAAATTACCATCTTGTCATTCTTTTTTTAGAGAATGTTATTGATCCTAGTTCTCAACTTTAGCTTTTGCTTCTTTTGATATATTGAATTTTCACAACAATCTATGTTAACATGTTTTCCTCCATTTCCCTCATTATTATGATAAAGAAGCACACTTCACTATCATTGTATCCCTTTTTACCCTTTATCACATTTTTTTGTGATTTGAATCAATTCAAATTGTTCCATGTGTCACTCCTCTTGATTTCCCCTTTCCTTTCACTCTGCATTGGATAAAACAAGGTCAAAGATAAGATATCACTTTTATTTTACCTAGATTCATTAAACTCTTAGACCCCATGCTCTTTGAAGTTTCTCTCTCTTATCAACCAAGTCCCAAGTATTCAAATGAAAGTCATCTTTAGCACCTATGTTTGGTTTTCCAAATCCGTATGGAAGAGGAATAGAAAAATCCATCAAGAAATTTAAAATCTAAATTATTTGAAACAAAAGGTAATGATATCTAAAAGGCAACATACAAATCTTAAAATTCAATATCACACTAAAATATGTGATTACAAGCACATCTCTTATCTCTAATCAAAGCTCAAATTCCACAATTAGCCTCACATAGAGTTGAGGTCCTTTGGTGTATGGTAGGCCAGTAGATTAGAATAGAGGAATTCAATAAACTCTATTCTGCTACATACTTTCTCATGCAAGTACCAAATGTTTGCATTAGATCGATGGCTCTGTAAGGGGTCCTGAGGAATAGGGGACATATTGTGGGAAGGTAGATCTATTTTACTTTTCATGTATATAGCCTTCCTGGGATGATCTATATACTTCATTTGTTGACCTAAGACTTGTGTGGCTAAGAGAAGTTCTTCATTGTCCTTAAATTCAAAAGTCTTCTTGTTTTGACAAACCTAATTTGAGTGTCTTGACTTTGATAAAGAGTTCCTCTACCTTGGTTTTTCCTTCATTATCCCCTCCACCCATTTTATTTTCCACCTTGATAGGCAAATTTTGATTCCAAATATATTTTCCCTTCTCTTATTCCTTATTTTTCATCTCTTAAAAACATGCTAACACTACTTTGTTTCAGTTTCATCTATCCTTAGAGCAAAACAACATGTTTGAGAAACTATGGATTACTTCTTTATTTGTACTATGGTTTTACATTTATAGAATTTTCTTACTTCTATTTTACCATTTATCATTTTTTGTATTATCCTACTGTTACAGACACTTTATTTTGTACCCTTTTTTCCAATGTTGGGTGAGGTTGGCTTGTTACTTCGCACTCATCAATGCTATTTTTCCCTTTTATGCACCACCATTTTTCATTGTTGAGTGAGATAAATATTGTTAATAATCACTCATCAATATTATTTTACCATTTTTATTTCTTATTTTACCATTAGATTTATTTTATTACCATCCTTTTTGACATGTATCCTTGGTTTAACTTGGTGAGTTTGCCTTTCTTACTTGAGGTTTACTTGTTTGAGTTTTTTGGTCTTTAGTAGCTTTGTATTTTTAGTTACCCAATTTACTTTTGTGTTTGACTTGTTTATTTGGTCTAACATAGCACTTATCACCCAAGCTTGCCAAATTTTTCAAGTATGCCATGTCCTCATAGCACCAACTATCTTGGCTTTTCTTGTGTTTGTTTATTTTTGTTATTTAGTTTTGTATTCTTAGGTTTGTCAAAAGTAGTCTCTATGCCCTACATAATCAAAACAAATAACACATTAGATAACCATCTAGTGATAAATGTAATTCATGGTACGTATCACATTTAATTTTTAATTATTTACTTTTTAGTCATTTACTTTCAGTCATTTTTACTTTAAAATACTACAACATTGTTTTAGCATCAACATTGTGTGTTACTATGTTCTTTCTCAAAGTACCATCCCCTATTTCACTGTAGTGACACATGATGAGCTTCAAGTGAGGCATATGTATACACAATATTTTTTAGTTTTATCAAGTGTTGATGCTTTACATCTTGCAAGAACCCTTCAAGACTTAATCTCTCTAAGTGCATGCCCTAAGGGGTGCACTAGGAAAGGGGTGGGCAGACATTTGGTGCTTTGTGGGATTTTTTTCCCTTATTACCATATTATTACCAATATATCTAGATCCTAAAACTATTCCCTAAGATATTACTCCTACCTTACACACTCCTCCAATCTTTTTCCTCTTTCCATCCCTCTTTTCCTCACCTTGATCCCCTTTTACCAGTTGACTGTACTAAGTCGACTAGATTAACCCTATACAGTTTAAGCCTATGATTACTATATAGGGTCAACTAGATCCACCCTATACTATTTTGCGTATTTTCACTTGATATATTTTTTAGCCCTTCGATCGACCTATCTTGGGACCCAGTGATTAATCTCCCAAAAACATATAGGGTCAACTAAGTCAACCCCATACAACTAACATATTCAGAAAGATTTAGGGTGAGATCTACCTATAAATAATAGATCATTAAATCATTATCTCAAATATGCAATCAAGAGTTATTATTCACTCGTGCTTCTTTACGATATTCTCTTCTACCATTCTACTTGAGGAGTCTTAGCTTAGGATTTCTACTTAGAGAATCTAGTCTTGTGGATAAGTCTTGTATGATTTGAACTTTATTAGTTATCCTTACAAACCACAATAACATCTTGTAAATCCCCTTTGGATAAGGGAGATATTGAGTCTCGATGGGTTCACATTCAGGTAATTATATTCTAACTTTGTTCTCCTCTCTTTAGTAGATAGAAGTAGCATAAGTATTGGCTAGAATAATATTACTCTTCATATTCCATGTATTAGGGTCTTACTTATACTTAGCTTAATTGAGATTCTCATATGCATGTTTTTATTTATTTACTAACCCCTCATGTTGTGCCACAAGATTTAGTGTGCACTAGATTAGATTTAATTTCTATTTATTAGAATAGAGTGAAAATTAAACCTAAGACTCTTTTAGGGTTGTTACATGATTATGTTAGACTATAGAATTTATAACCCTTCCTAGCATGGTGTATTATGACAAGTGATACCCTAATTAGGTCTATTGGATCCCCATATTTTGCATGCTCCCTCTTAACAAATGTATTCCCAATCAGAAGTGTAGGTATGTTCAATCTTCTTTAAGCTAGGATTGATTTATAGACATGATGCATTTCTGATTGCATATAAAGAACTTGTGAGTTCTATGGGTAAATAGGTCCAAGGATCAAAATAGCCTAGGTTTAGATTGGTGTATGTCAAGTGGGAAGAAATAGATTCATATACATAAAATGTAGGTAAGTATATTGAGCACCTAAAAGTATATTTGAATACATACAAGATGTTAAGGGAAGCTTGGTGGCTTTTTAGTCCACTTTTTAAGTAATGGCAAAGGGAGAGAAGGAGAAGAATAGGTTGCCATCAATGATAAAGGGGGATATTTTTTACAAGTGTGTTTCCATTGATTTCAAATTTATATTCCATATGTGCATTGATGTCAAAGATAATGATAAAGTGGTGATGTCATGACAATGTGGTAATTTCATAGTATGATCAGTGTTCCACTATAGATCTTCAATAGTAGTTTGGATAGGTAGGTTGATGGATGCTATTGATGATATATACATGTTTTAGAGACTCTTTAGGGTGTTATGAGTACTAATCATGCTTATACAAATGAATAGCATTCATTAGAGTAGTCAATTGAATGTCTAAGCTCGAGTAGTCATCTTGATAGATGATTTAACTTTTTTTGGGAATATTGGAATTTTATTCCTATTTTAGTTAAGGGTCTGGATTAATAAATGAGAAAATAATATTAAAATAATTATAGTTATAATTTTTATAATTTATCTATCTTTTTTACCTTTCTAAAAATAGTAATAAGGAGAAAATATAACTTATCTAAAAATAGGTTGAGATGGCTGATATAGGGTATGAAACTGGTTGTGCAGGACTAAGACAATGTCATAAATTAGAATCTCAATTTCATTTGATGAAAGGATAAGAGTGCCAAAAATAGAACACTTTAAGGTCTTGCACTATATTCCTCTCCTATCGCTATTATCCAAACTGGTCACAGAGATCGAAGCTTTTTGGGTTCTTTATATTGTTCTTGTATGAGCCTAACTATGAAATCTTGAGTGTTGAATGTCAATTAAACTCACTATAGATATGATTTAATATTAAAACCCTAACCCTCCATCATGCTTGATAAAATGGGATTTGAATCACTTGAGAAAGGGGGAGTTAGTGTGTGTAAGATGCACTGAACGTGTGATCCACACCCCTTGTGTGGGAATGCTACCTACATACCAATACTCTGAAGAGGGATCAAGCCATATGTATTTCTCCCACCTAAAGTGCTTTGTGAAATAGTGTGATTAAAATGCAAAAATTATAAATTGAAAGTGTTTAAGTTGGCTAGGGACTGGTATGAGGGTTTGAATATGTTTGCAGCTGTGTTGGGTGATTATATGTAGAGAATAGGGAAGTATGTCTTAGTATTTTATTTTGTATTCTTGATTGATTTGTAAGATTTTCCACCTCCCTTGTAGATTAACATTGGATATGTTTTTATAGGGAACTATTGGTCATGGGTTAGATGTATTCACACTAGGATGACATAATGAAGGATAAAAATCAAATGAAAATGACCATTTGGGATCAAAATGCAAATGGATAGGAGCACCAAAAATGGGACACCTTAGGGTCCAACACTATAGTCTAGGTATGGTACTCCTATCCTATATGCTTGAGACTTGGGGGAATAGGATTGGCTTAGAAAATAGAGTCTGGCTGAGGTGGAATGATCATTTAGAAGGCTATGGATGACTAGTAATGAGCAAAAAATTGTCTAGAAGGGTCACAAGAGCATGCAAGAATGACCTATGGATAGGGTGTCACAAGCCACACTCAAACTACCTATTTGGTTTATATGACTACATTTTCCCCTGCTTTATTCTAATGATGTAGCAAAGAAAAATACTAGGATAAAGGAAAAGTAAAAAGCATACATGAACTTACCTACAAGGGTGAAGCCCATGAAGCTATGTGATGCTAAGTGTACATAGAGAAAGCACATCATGAAGCATGAATCTATAAGAGGAAACAAAGAGTAGATCATTTCTTACTAGACATGTTACGTCTAAAACAAGAATGTACAAGGTTGGGTAAAAGAGAGAGGAAGAGAAAGGAATAAATATACCTCACTAGGTATGTGAACCAATACAAAACCTATTGTGATGTTGAATGATGTGTGAATGATGTTGGATATGTGTTGAACTAAGAGTAATATCGTGAATGGAGTTGAGTGCTCAATTCCCTGAGCATGGCTCAATAATGTAAAAGCTATCCCTTTTGCTCCATTATCACCCACTAAGTGAAGCTATATGGTCATATGTGTGTTAATTGATGTTTGGATTATGTGTCCAATCCCTTTGAGTAGGTGGCTTAAGAATACAAAGGCTAGATAGTCCTTTGGCTCCCTCGTTGCCCACTAAGTAAAGCTATGAACTAATACTGGTATGAATTTGTGTCGTATGAGATGGCTCCTGAAGACCATGAATGCTCTGTAATCTGACAATGTGGCATGGACAACCAAATGTGTACTGAGAACTAGGATTATATGAAAGCCACTCCAAGCTGAGAACTAGGCTTATATGAAAGCCACTTTGAAATGATTCTAACCACCTACATATGGAATGCAATGAACTATAAATAAAAGAAGGCAAATGTTCCATGCACATTACCCCCAATCACTAGTGTTTGTAACACGGGTTCTGATATGGAAGTTGTACTAACTACCCAATCTAAAATTGGAAGTGAGAGACATAATGTCATGCATGATGCCCCCTATCTCCATTATCTTTAAGAAAAAGTATATTGAAACTGCCCAATCTAAACTGTACTATAGTTGATAAAACTATAACTGACCTTACCTTTCTAACTATTTCTAGAAGTTATAAGTTTTTTATTATTTGGACAAGAGCACCAAAAATAGGACACTTTTTTATCTAGCATTATAGTCCAAGTATGGTGCTCTTATCCTTTACTATTTTTTATCACTATTCTATATTCATTACTATCTTTCTAGTCTATTCTACTTGTTTGGGATTTTGAATGTTGTTTTGAGTGTTCTAAAAACTAGTTTTTGATCAGTAAAAGGCTCTGATCTCTATGAAAAAAACCCTTGTTTATTACCCCCTCTTTCAAGGGTAGAAATGAAGACCCTGTAATGACTTCCCTCAAAATAAAGAGCCTTACAAGTTTTTTTATGTTGTGAATTACATGATATAGTAATGATAATCAAAAATATATCTCAAGATATAGCATAGTTTGTATTGGAGATTATTAGATCAATAGGGGTATGCCTAGATAGATGTAACAATGTAATATCATGTGTAGTATACTAAACTAAAAGTGGAAATCTGGTTAGTTACTAGTTGTTATTTGTCAAGGAGGGATGGAACATGATGTCCATCATGACATCCAAGAAATTAAGATAATGCATGATGTGGATCATGGAATTACAAATAATGAGAATTAAATAAGCAACAAAAATGAAAAGGAAAGAAGCAAGAAGCACACAAAAGAGACCAAGGGGCCAAGCAAACAAGGGACATGGGCACATATAACTCAAACTGGGAAAGCAAGCATGCAAGGCATGTTCAAATGCCACATACACATATAATTACAAACAAGAAAAGTTGGTATGAGGGCCACAGGCACATATAAGAGTACAAGCAAAGGACATTGGTAAATTTCCTAAGGCACACACAATAATAAAAGCAAAGGACATTGGTAAAAGTCCTAAGGAACACACAAAAGATAAAATAGGAACTAAGAAATGTAATCACAACTAGCTAATCAAATTAAGAAAGGAAGGTATGTAAATGTTGGAAATACAATCACATCTAACTAATCAAAGCAAGAAGTAAAAGTATGCAAAACATGTAGTAATATATTAGGTAGATGCTAAGAAATACACAAGTGTTATATACTAGTGAGTGTCGATAGAGTAATCTATGTAAGCTAGTAAGTAATGGACATGAACATGATAACTAGAGTGTTTGGTGTAGGAATGACATAACCTAGATGGTGTATTCATGTAGAATATTCCCCCAATGGGTAGATATGTCAATGTGTGTCTCAAACATAGAAATAGGATGCCCTTTCAATGGGTAGAGTAAAGCAATCAAGGATCTAGGTGTCATTGAAAAAACTTAAAGAAGATTAAGTGAAGCATGGTAATGTAGATAAATCAATAAATAATAACATAGAATAGTAAAATGTAAGTCTATCATGGCAGTAGAAATGTAAAGCATGGATAATGCATATATTTGAAATGCTTTTGGTGTTTTAAGTTATTTGAATGTTTTTGTATTTTGGCATGTTATATTGTTTTTGGTATTTTTGAAATAAACTATGTACAAGAAATCAAAAAGAAACATTGTATAAGGAATTTGAAAATAATCTACATACAAGTAATATGAGTAAAGCAATATATACACAATGATGTAAAGGACTAAGCTGGAGGGGGTAAATGGGATAGAGCCTAGTGGGGATGGAGATGGAGGAAGGGATCACAGCCATCATCAAATGCCTTAAGATCATCATCATGAGTGTCATCATATGTCACAAAATCTATATACATGGTGGTTATCTCCTCAGGTCTCAGTAAGATCTATGATCTTTATGTAGTTGATGATTTATCACTTGTAGTGTTTTCATCCTACTGAAGGCTAACTAAGGGTTTCTCTAGTGGTATAGATGTTAATTTTACTCTGGGATGTTTAGCTCTAGTAGTAAATGGTTTTGGTGGAAGTGGTAGAGCCAGTGTTGGTGGCGATGTAATCTAAATAGTACTCTAAACCTTTAGTTTATCCAATCTCTATTATAAAGTTGCACATGATTGTATATCATGGCCTATGATTTTGTGAAAGAGAAAAAAATGGGTGACCATCTTGCCATGATAACCTGCTAATAGATTTGTATTGTATTATAGGTAGTGTGATTAATCCATGATCAAGTAACATATGTAGCATAATTTATGGTTGGTGTTGTGTGTTGCCTGCCTAAATATAAATGACTAGCTCTCTATCCATAGAGGTAACCATGGGAACTGTATATGCCAAGTGATATGTCTATGGCCGTGAATGTGTAATGTCCTGAGAGTATAGTATGAGATACTAAAAGTGATGTAATAAGTGTGATGAGGGATCTAGATTCATCTTGATACTCTCTTGGGCTAACTGGTGTAAAGCTCAATCCACACAAATATTCATCTATGAGTGTAGGTGTCATATCATCATCTAAAGTAGCCTGGGAATCTATATCAACATCATACACATATGGTAACTTAGAATTTACCACAAGGAGTAACTGTGATATGGGAGTCTCATCAACTGTAGTAGTAGAAGATGGTGGTGTTATGAGAGTATCTATAATTGATGAAGTAATTGTGACTACTAGAGGTGCTATATCTATAGAATCAACTTATACTACTAGAACTAGTATCAGTGATTGCATAATTATAATAGGTGTAGGAATTGTGACTGTTGGAATGGATAAATTTGCTATAACTAGTTGAGTATCCAAAGCTGAGGAAACAACTATAAGTGGAAGAGTGTGAGATGTGTTAGTCTCTCCTACCTTATATGTATGTATCTAGTTAAGATAAATGTGATGAGGTGGTGCCTGAAATGTTATATGAGGTGTCCCATCTAGCAAAATAGTCAAAGATGACTCTATAATCTTATAATATCTAAATGGTTAGTTATCTGTTGGGTATGTGTATAGGTATCCTTCATGGAGAAACTTGACACATTGATGAAGAGTAGAAATAACTTTACCCATAACATGTATCCAATGTTGTTCAAGTAAAAGGTTATAATGAAGAGGACTTGGCATGACCTAGAACTGTGTAGAGAGGGTTTTGGACCCTACCATGATATCCAAAGAAATGGTGCCTAATGTTTGTCTTGGTATGTCATCAAACCCTATAATGTTCTTATATGACTTTCACATGGATGTCATATCTACACCCATGGTTTGTAAAAATTTAATATTACATATATTAAGTCTGGAACCACTATCAACTAGAACTCTCTTAACTACACTGGTTTTGACTTGAGCTTGTATGAACAATGGTAAATTTTAATTAATAATTATCTGATAAGGCAAGTCCTCTTGATCAAAATAAATAGCATCTTCTATAGTTTTTAATGTGTTGACCACTATACAAAATATAAAGGCTCTGAATTGATAGGCATAGAAGTCTGAGTGAGTACCTGATAAAGAATGTCTTTGAACACATTTGCTTTTTGGAGTAGTTCTAACATGGAAATTTTCACTAGTGTGTTTCTCAATTGATAAAAAATATCATATGCCCTATGCAGATCTGCTTAGGTAGGTGGGTTGGGTCTAAGAAGGGAAAGAATAGGAGGGTTGTGGGGTTCTTGACTAGGTGTGGGAGGTATGGTGGCACATCAAGTATAACTCTAACCACATTATGTACTATCCATATAGGACTACTAATAGCTATGAGAGGAGAGCATAGATAATCGATAGGTCAAGGTGGTAGGGGACAAAGGGTGTCAACAAGGCTTTCTAACAATGAGTGGTGACCTAAGGAAGAGTAAAATGGACCATGCAACATGACTTGGCATGGGATAAAGGCTCCAAGGGAGGTGAGGCAAGAGGGATCTTAACATATTTATCAATAAATGTGATAATATCATCCCTTAATATAAAAAGTAAGCATAAAAGGAAAAGAATGAATATTTGCATTAACATATAGTAAACTTCATCATTCATATACATGATAGGACTGAGTATTAACTCCTTATGATTTGTAAGAAATGTTTTGAAATGAATAAGATCCATTTATGATTTTATGTAAGGTGATACCTCAAGAAGCAAAAGGATCTAACAAATTTTACTAGGGTTTGAAAGAAATTATTTTTAAAATTAATATGGTGAATTTTAAAATTTAAATGTGAAATTATGATTTAAATATGTAAGAAAAAATTTGAAAAATACTGGAAAAATCAGCAAGGAATTTTACCTACGATTTCTAGGGTTTTTGTGCACAAACAAAGTAAGTCGTGTTCACCAAATAATTTAACTTTTTTTGGGAATATTAGAGTTTTATTCTTATTTTAGTTAAGGGTATGAATTAATAAATCACTAAATAATACTATAATAATTACAGTCTTGATTTGTATAATTAATCTATCTTTTTTATCTTTCTAAAAATAGCAATAAATAAGGAAAAAATATAACTTATCTAGAAATAGGCTAAGATGGCTGATACAAGGTCTAAAAATGTCTATGAAAGATTGGGATAGTGTCTCAAATCATAATCTAACTTTCATTTGATGAAAGGATAGGAGCGTCAAAAATAGGACACGTTGAGGTCCAGTGTTGTAGTCCACTCTTGTCACTATTATCCAAACTAGTCATAAAGACCAGAGTTTTTTGGGTTCTTTGTGTTGTTCCTATGTGAGCCTACCTATGAAATCTTGCGTTTTGAATGTTGATGTATATTTCTATAGAGATTATTTAATCTTAAAACCCTAACCATCTATCATGCTTGATAAAATGGGATTTGAATCACTTGAGAAAGGAGGGGTTAGTGTGTGTAAGATGCACTGAATGTGTGATCAACACCCCTTGTGTGGGCATGCTTCCTATATACTGCATGTTTCTTATATACTAATACTCTAAATAGGGATCAATCCATATGTAGTTCTCACACCTAAAGTGCTTTGTGTAATAGTGTGATGCAAATGTAAAAATGCCAAATTGAGAGTGCTTGATATAACTAGGGATTGGTATGAGGATTTGAATATGTTTGTAGCTGTGTTGGGTGATTGTATGCATAGAATAGGGAAGTTTGTCTCAGTGCTTTATTTTATTTTCTTTCTTTATTTGTAATATTTTTCACCTCCCTTATAAATTAACTTTGGATATGCTTTTATAGGGAACTATTAGTCATGGGTTATATGTGTTCACACTAGGATGACATAATGAAGTATAGGAATCAAATGAAAATAACTATTTGGGCTCAAAATTAAAATGGATAGAAGCACCAAAAATGGGACACCCTAGGGTCTGGTGTGATAGTCCAAGTATGGAACTCCTATCCTACAGGGTCGAGACCTAGGGGAATAAGATTAGACTGGGAAATAGAGTCTAGCTAAGGTGGAATGATCATTTGGAAGGATATAGATGACTAGTAATGAGCAAAAAGGTATATATAAAGGTCACAAGAGCATGCAAGAAGGACCTATGGATAGGGTATCACAATCCACACTCAAACTATCAATTTGGACATTATATATGAATACAATAGATAAGGTTGAGTAAATAATTTTATGGCATCGTATTTCACATGTGTCAAAGTTTCAAGAGTAGTTTGATATATGGATGGATTCCCCTATGTGAGAAGATCATATAATTCAAATTTTAGGTCTGGACATGGAGCATATAAAAATTTATTAAGGTGCAAAGTTATCTTCTCAAATAGAATTTACTAAGTTCCCATACTTAGCCAAATTTACATTATCAAAGATCTATGGTGAGCATTTAATTGAATCATAGACCTAACGACAACTATTTATTTTGACTATATACAGGTCCAATAAATTACATGATCTTATCAGTGTGATCTAATGGTGCATGTGAAATTCAATATGTCTAAGGATGCTCAAAAGGCACATACTAGTGACATGTGTCACAATCACAAAATTTGAGCAATAGATCTACGGTGAGCATGAACCCTATTAGATATAGATCAATAATGAGTGCATGATCATGTAGTTATGATCTAATGGAGTGTATTGAGTCAAAATTTCAAAGGTTTCTCAGAAGGCATGTGGGGTTTCCAAGTGGCAGAAGTTTATTGGAGTCAAATAATCAATGTACTTAGAAGGCACGCAAGGGTGCCAAGTGTCTTAATCATGGAAGTACAAATCTAAGATCAATGGTGCGCATTATAGGTTAAATACTAGGATAATTATAAGGAGATTGATGGTGTGTTTTTTTCAAAGTTTTTATAGAGCATGAAATGATGTCAAAGTGTCCAATGTTTAATAATTACATAGTGACCATTGGAATTTGAATATTCAAATTCATGAGGATAGCTTTTGAGTTATATATTTTGATCCAAGACAAATTTGAAGGTGATGTAAAATGAAAATTTTTAAAGGACTTCAAGGTGCATCCATAGAATTGAGTTATAAGGTTTTAATGTATGTACAGTTAAAGACATTAAGCTCCAAAGTTGATTATGTGTTTGACCATGTTCTATAAGTGACCCAAGAAGGATAATTGAGTTGTTATTTATAGTATTTTGATGTTTTAAGATGAAATAAATATTAGAGAGTATTTTATACTCCATGAATACTATTTTTGTGGCTTTTTGAGGTTTGACCAATTCATATTCAATTTTAACAAAATCTTAGAAGTTGACTATGTTTGATGAATGCATTGGCAACTTGAGTGACCATGTTGTAGGAGAAAGTTAAAGGTGTTTGAGTAGAGTTAAGGAATTAAATGAGTATGGATATGTTATATAAGTCTCTAATAATTATTATAAGGCATTGGTTGTCATAGTTTTCCCTTGATCAGTTATAGAGAGTTAAAATAACTTGACTATATTTTGCATGTGTGTGACCAGTCTGAGTGGTCATTTTGAGTGTTGAATTGAGTGATTAGAGCCTATGTTGAAGTATCTAAGGCACATGGAATTATTGAATAGGTGTTGAAAGGTTCACCCATATGATCCAATCATATGGCTATGTGAAATATTTGAGTATTTGCTTCAAAAGTTTCAGACTAT
This sequence comes from Torreya grandis, assembly GCA_037957365.1. Classification (NCBI taxonomy): domain Eukaryota; kingdom Viridiplantae; phylum Streptophyta; class Pinopsida; order Cupressales; family Taxaceae; genus Torreya; species Torreya grandis. The sequence continues at coordinate 1,160,706 of JARHVA010002184.1, forward strand.
GTTTTCTATGTATGAAGACCTAAAGAGTAAGAAAACCTAATTCATAGATTTGAGTGTTGAGTTGGTGTTCCAGGTGACATGGACCCATGAGGGAGTAATAAAGGGTATATTGGATACATATTTTACTTATTAAAATCATAGATAAAGGTTGAAGGTGTTCCAAGTAGTCTCACATATAACATGTGAGGATGAAGGCCTAATTATTTTAGGTCTCACCAAGGCCTAATGGTGGTTTGGGGCTAATGAGGTAATGGTCGACCTATGAGAAAGGATTTGAGCTATGTAATAGTGTGATATAATTATTCAATGTTAATTCAAGTATTATGGCTAGCCAAGAAGATAATATTCATGAAGACTCTATAAAGAGTGAAATCAAAGGTGATGGTTTCTAGATTTTGTGAGCATAGAGTTGAGAGGCAAAGGATAGAGGAGAGTGAGGGTGGCTAGTGGATGGACTAAAGATCAGATCATGTTGAGAATTTTTTATGACTTGTAGGTCATAATTATGATATTATATTATAGTTGTTTTAGTTTTGTTAACTAAAAATAAGCGAAGAGGTCTAGGTTGATCCAAAAGGTTATTTTGGATGTTTTGAGTGTGAGTGAAGGATAGTAGATGTTTGTATGAGATTGGAAGATGAATTGAGAGTTAGATTAGAGTTTGGACTATGTGTGTGATTGCATGGTCATTTTTTTGATGTTGTGAAGGTATACTTTTAGTTTTTTTGGTTGTGTATGAGTGAAGAAGAGTAGAGTGATCCAAAAGGTGGTTTTGGATGTATTGAGAGGGTGTGAAGGCTAGAAAGAGTGTGTAGAGTTGAAAAGAGAAGATATACATTATATTTCCACCATATTGTAGGTAATCAATGATCAAGAGATGTTCATTTTATAGGTTTTGTTTTGGGTGCTCAACATCTAGAGGGTTGGTTCCTCCTTGTAAGGTAAAGCTTACAAAAATCTAGTTATGTGGGTGCTCAGCTAGATAGGGGCAAGTGATCCTTATGAAGTAGTTGCTTCACTAAAGGTATCATATTTGTGATCATATTATAGGATAATTAGTCCATGTGTTTGCAAGCTTGAGAGTGATTTTTATTCTCCAAGAGGGTTTCCCACATAGATCTTGTGTTGTATGTGTGATCTTGCATTATCTATTGCTCATTGTTATTAATGACTTGTATATTCTATGAATGCTTGTGGTAATTGATTAAGGGTTTCAAAGGATTGGAATTAAATTTGGAATCTCTTCCATCACTGATTCACCACCCCCCTTAGTGATTGTACCTCTTACAAAAAACATACTATCTCTTCCTTATTATGTAGCACAAGAGTGCCACCTTTATAAATGGTAAAACTATGTGGAACTATATCGAAGTTAATTTATATAATATAAATTTTATTAATTATTGATAAAAATAAAGATGGTAATATAAAAAGGCTTCCCAAAAATAAAAAGAAGTGGTAGTAAATTTATAAAATAGGGGAGAATTTTCATACTCTATTTTGAGAGATTTATTCATAGTGACACCTTATTATGCACAAATAAATGCTAAGCCAAAACTTCTAATAATATAATTGTCAACATTATAGAAAATAAAAAGTGAAAATAAGTATTTCTAATATAAAAATGAGTTTTAAAATATATACATATACAATTTTCATTATAGTATTATAAACCAAGTGTTAAAATATCTACAAAGATGGTCTTTATTCATTAGTTTATAAGCCAAAAGAAATATTTCCTATTAAATATGAGATTCCATCTTTCCCAATATCAATAAAAATATTATTTAAGATAAATGTTATGGTGAAAATAGATTACACTAACTAGAGGTGCTAGATGAAAATAGGACTAATTATATTTAAAGCTTAAGAGTTCATCAAAATTACCACAAAAAGACTTAAAACAATAAAATTAAATAAATATAATTCAATGCAGGCGATACATTTTTGAAATAAAATTATAAAAACATAAATCTATAAAAAAGAAGAATAATGAAAAATCAAGCCCAAAAATGGTTGGACCTATTTATTATTATAAATAAGTTTTTATTGAGGGCATATCACCTTGATAAATAAGAAGGAAAACGTTTGAAAAACTCAACTAATATTGTAAATCTTAAGCAGTTCTATAAAAACCATCTTTTACACCACATGTCACTATATCATAATTAGATTGTTTTTCTTTGTTTCTTGGATTATTTTTCAATTTATTTATATTTATGAGTATTTTTAAAATTGTTTATTATGTAGTTGATACTATTTTATATTCTTCCACTTAGCTTTGGTTATTGCTTTTCTTTCATTCAACAATAATTTATAATTACTCTTTAACAAATTTACTCTTGAGAGTTTATTGATGTTCATTATTTCTATTCTTTCACAATTTATCTTATCTTAAATCAAGTCCTTATGCTTTGGGATTTATCATATATTTCTTTGTCTTATCATATGTCATTATATGTCATAAAGTATCTATATTTACCATGGTTGATATCAATTAAATATTATGTATTTTTTCCTACGTTGCCATGATTCTTAATTGCATATATTAGGGTAAGGATATTATACCTATGATTTGCATTGATGTGTCTCCAATTAATTACTGCATAAATTATATTGTTTACATCATGGGCCCATATAGAGAAATTTTTATTGTATTAGATTATATATCTATAATCTAATACATCAGTGATATGTATATGTTATATTGCTTATATCATGAGCTCTTATGAGAATTTTATATTATAGATATATATTTGCATTCATACATATTTATATGATATATATCAATGGTTTATATATTACACATCATGCATATAATATATATATATATATATATATTGAGATGTGACTTTCATAGGTTAATCTCAAATCATAAAAAGGGGACATATATCATACTCATTATATTTATCTAAAATATAAGTACACATATAAATGGAGGTAATAAAAAAATCATTTTATCCTATGATAGTAGTCATTTATATTTCAATTACTCCTATAAAGAAATGTACTAAAGACACACTACATATTCACACAAAATGACATATAGAGGATATAGTTTAACATTTATTAAAGATAGCATTCACATTAATTTTACTTTATTTTTATTGCTAAATAATATATGTAGAATTATGTTCAAGATCTCACAAATTGGAAGAACTTATCTCTCTATGTTGTATTCTATCTTCCTTTCATAATAATTATGTATGTATATATGTTCAAATTTTTGGATAAATAAGATTTTATTTTTTTAGCCCTGACTCATATATATGTATAAAAAATAATAATATTTTTGATAATTCACATACATTAGATTTTTATATAAAGCTCTAAGCACACAAATATTTTTATCCAAAAGTCTACCTTTGCATTGATAAGAAGTGCACAAAAAATTTTATCCAAAATTCTTCCTTTGCATTGATATGTATACACAAACATACATCAAAGTAGGAGAAAATATAAATACCTAAAAATATTCACTAGGCATTTATTAAGCATTAAATTGCATGATTTTAAAATATTTTTTTTGTTTTTTATTATTAGCCCAAATTGATCATTAATGGCATGTTTTTTCAACTTGTGATTGATTTTTACCATTCTCTTTATTAGGCATTAGTCCCCACATGGATGCATTAGAGAGTTTAGATTATTACTCTATAATATTAAATACTAATTAGTGTGTATATATTTAACATATGGAGATATTTATTCAATAATGTAAGTGAGTTTTGAAAATAATTTATATTATGTTTTAAGAGAGATTTAGGGGATAGGGTGAGAGATAATAGAGATAAGTGTGAGAGAGATTTAGGAAGTAGGTTAGGGAGAGTTTTTAGAGATTAGAGATAAAAATATTTTTCTTATTTGTAGGATATTATTTATTATAAATGTAACCATTTTTGATTGAATAACATAAGTTAGATGATTGATAGAAAAGTTGTAGTGGTGCATTTGTACACCTGAACTTCAAAACTCTCTAGATATGGGGTGAAACTTACATCTAATATCAAAGTAGGTTTCATTATATGCCTTTCTTCTCATTGTTTATCTCCTACTCGTAGTTTCTTATTAAATCGGTAGAATAGATATGCAATAAAGACCATGTGTAGATGCATTGTTTGTTCATTCAAAACTTTCTTCAAATTTATCAATAGTCAAATAGAATGGACCATGTATAAGACCACTTGGCATGTGATATTCATCCACATATCATTCACATTCATTCTATTCAATATTTCCATAGTAAGTCACTCTATTTTGTTTATCATGTTCATGTTTAGATTTAAATGTATTTAGTCTAGTTTATATGTGTTTGAATAAGCACTTGTGAGAGTCAATTTTTCATTGAAATATCTTTGAGATAAATAAACCTTGTAGTTGAATTCAAAACATCCAAAACAAATTAGATTGATTATAAACAAGTTATATTTATATTATAATAAAATTTGGTGTGTTTTGGGTTTCTAGGGTTTTAGCGTTCATTCAATTCTGCATATTGAAGAAAAAGAAAGAAAAACAATGAAGGAAAAATTAGTTTTTAGAGCACAATCTTAGGTTGTATTTGGATGCAACTAATTTTTTCAAGATATGAATGTTTGAAAATCTAATTGAAGATTGATTTTCATAGATAGATTTATATTGGTGATTGATATTTGTATGTGTTCAATCTCATTGATATTTTATTGATTGTATTGTGAATTATATTGGTGTTCTGCATTGATTGATTTTATTTAGAAGCATTCACGGTTGTATTTGATCCTCATCATTAAGTTGCATCAAAACTACATTGAGGGATTTAAATTTAACTTGATATCATCTAACTCGACCCACTATTTATGAGATGAGTGATCTATACGATAGAGCTTAACCAATACACACTAACTCTCAGCACAGGTTGGTCATCATCAGTCATTAGGAGTTAGTCACTGGTGATCATTGGGGGTTGGTTAGTGCTTTAAAAAAACCATAGTTTAATCTTTAGTTAAGTCATTACTGACACCACCACTTTGTTCTAAATATCCCCATCATGGTTACCACTAACTCCACTAGCAATTGTCATGTGACACGGACCCAATGAGGCATGGCATGTCAGATTATCATGCCCTAAAATAAATATAATCATGGTTTCTTAGCTTTTCCTTAATCATGATATTTTAGCTTACTATTAATTGGGAAATACCAATCCTAAACAAATATCCTTCACCATTCGTTTGTTGCTAGATCCAAGGTGGAGGGAGATAGTTCAAGTGGAGGCAATCCAAATAAGAGCAGAAGAGTCAATGTTTAGTCAAACATCAAGGTAAATTATGGAAAGTTTTATCATTTTCATAGAGTCAAGTGATTATTTCATTCTATCTGAGGGTTATGTATGCCCCTGTTCAAGGTTACCCTGACTTCTCTATAGATTGTGTCTTAACGCATAGTGGTCTGCATGATTGTGAACTATGTTTATAACTAGACTATATATTGAGTTTTGACATAGTTTATAAGTTATTATTCCCATAAAAACCACATACTCAATTCTTATTTTCAAAGTAAATAGAGTTGTACCATTCAAACATAGAATATCCTTTAATAGACAATCATTTTAAAGGATAAAAGAAAGCAAATCTCAGTGTTACCTTATTAAAATGGCAGTGCATATGACCCTACATAAAAGATAATGGTGTAAATGACCCTACATAAAATTGAATCCCTAACTTATTTAGGATAGATTCATTCATATTTGTGATCATATAAGGGCAAGTGGTCATTGAATAAGCTGAACAAGGAAAGAAATCCTAGAGTTTTTTATAAATGTGAAAAAAATTGAATCCATAACTTATTAACATAGACAAAATCTAAAACATAGGAAGCAAGAATAGCAATGGGGAAAAAAGGAAAGCTCTTCAGATAAACACATTCATAGTGTGTTCAGGTAAACCATGCACTAGCTTATCTTTTGACATCTTTAATAAGGGATGGAGAGTTAAGAAGTGTTTGTATCAACATTTTTTTGAGAATCCCATAGATTCTAACAATGAGGCTTCTCCCAAATATTTTGTAGCTATAGTTTATGATGCAAGCTAAATGACTAGGAGGTCATCATAGTTGTTTCCATTAAAAAATAAAATCCATTAGTACTTGAAGGCATTAGGTATATTAAGTATATTAGTTTATCATTTTCACAAACATAGAATGATAGACATTGAATGACCCTACATAAAAGATAATTGTGCATATAACCCTGCATAAAATTGAATCCCTAACTTATTTAGGATAGATTCATTCATATTTTTGATCATAGAAGGGAAAGTGGTCATTGAATAAGTTTAACAATGAAATAAATCCCAGAGTTTTTTATAAATGCGAAAAAAATTGAATCCATAACTTATTAACATAGATAAAATCCAAAACATAGGAACCAAGAATAGGTATGGGGAAAAAAGTAAAACACTTCAGATAAGCACATTCACAATGTGTTTATAATCCTCCTTTGCATAAATTATTTAGATGAAAATGCAAATAAAAGTAGGGAAGATTGTAATAAATCATTTTAAAAGGACATATGTCTTCAATTTTACCTATGCCTACTATTTTTGGGGCCCTGTTTCTCCTTAGTAGAGGCCCACTATACATAAGGTTAAGCTCACCTAGGATTTTATCTTTGTTAATAAATTATTTTTATAAATAAAGACAAGCTCTTATATGCAAGGTCATATGCACTATGAATTTAGAGGAAGAGAGTTATTCAACAGGGTACAATAGGGTGCATAGGAGCCTCTCTAGTATTTTCCAAGCTTTAATATCTTCACCTCTATTTTCACTTCATGTGTTTTTATTCACCATTTCATGTGTATTTATGCTTTCAAGTGCCTAAATCTACTCTATTATTTATGATGGGGTCATCATGTATGTGTACTTTTAAGTACATTGAAAGTGTTACTCTTATCATGTTTCATGTGTTTGTGCAGACTTCAATAAAGTAATAGTGTGTGAATCCATGTTTGTTGTAATCCCATTGTAGGGTGTATAAGAGCCTCTATAGTATTTTCCAAGCTTTAATTTCTTCATCTATGTTTTTAATTCTTGTGTGTTTATTCACCATTTCCTTTGTATATATGCTTGCTAGTGCCTAAATGTACTCTATTCTTTGTGATGGGGTCATCATGTATGTGTGATTTTTAGTACATTGAAAGTGTTATTATTATCATATTTCATGTGTTTGTGTAGACTTCCACAAAGTAAGAGTGTGTTAATCCATGTTTATGTTTGCAGTACTTCCATTGTACTATGCAATGTATACTTACTATTGTTGACTTCTTCATTCATAATGTTCGATGAAAAGTGTTATTCTTATCATGTTTCATGTGTTTGTACAGACTTCCACAAAGTAATAGTGTGTGAATCCATGTTTTTTGTACTCCCATTGTAGGGTGTATAAGAGCCTCTGTAGTATTTTCCAAGATTTAATTTCTTCAACTCTATTTTCTAATTCTTGTGTGTTTATTCACCATTTCCTATGTATTTATGCTTGCCAGTGCCAAAATGTACTCTGTTCTTTGTGATGGGCTCATCATTTATGTGTGATTTTAAGTACATTGAAAGTGTTATGCTTATCATATTTCATTTGTTTGTGCAAACTTTCACAAAGTAAGAGTGTGTTAATCCATGTTTGTGTTTGTATTACTCCCAATGTAATATGAAATGTATACTTACTATTGTTGACTTCTTCATTCAGAATGTTCAGTGAGCTTATTAAATATTTCCATTAACATCTTTTATAGAAGATACAACTAAATTTTTTTTTTTTGCATACAATCTCCATGGACATGATATTCAAGTCTTCAAAAAAATTATTTCTAACCTTTGAAATTTACAATAGGCATGTTTTGGTTCTTTTAAAGTTTTCAAAATGTGATGTATCCATTACATTTTCTCTATCTCATCTACTACATACAAAGGTGTTTAGCTTGTCCTTGAATCACCACATGAAGCATTGCCATATTATATAGATTTTTTCCAAATGAATTGGTATGTTAAGTTTATATAATGTGAAAATACAATCTCTGATTTGGAATGTTACACAATCTATGAAAAATGTAATGCCTTCTCATATGTACAGTTCCTTGTTGGAGGCTCATAATAAATACTTTTAATATAGGGTGTCAATTTCATGAACAGTGGTTAGCCTAATTATTTTGTGACTACTACATTGTAATGCCAACTAGTTGGATTACCCTGGCTGTTGACGTACAATTATACTCTCATGGTGACCTTTATGGTGATTTCTATAAGCATTTCATTGGTAAGGGTTAGTGTTGTAAAGCATATTCTTGACTTGTTTAAATGTAAGTTGTTGTTTGTTGGAAACAAATACTATGAATGTTAACTACTGAATATTTAATATGGATGAGTGGGAATTAAATGATTGCCTTAAAGAACTTTATGTTGAGATTGAAAAAATGATATGCATTTTTAGCTATTTTACTCAAACATGAATATGAGTTTTATTACTTTTTTTGTTGATGCTAATCTGTTGTGACGTGTAATATGTTAGGAGAAAGAAGTTGGTTAGAAGTCCTCATTACGTTTAAGTGCTCAATTTAGATGTTCCCCTTGCCCCATCAAAGATCGAAGGAGGAAGCTATATGGAGGATTAACAATTGGGGATGGTATTCCCACTATTATGAGATAGTCATCCCCTACCCACAAACAACCAAGGGTGCAATCCCAGTGCGATATGGAATCTTTACAAAATAAAGTTTCAAACAAGGGGATAACATAAGTAATTTTCTTGATGGTCGATGTATTTTTAATGCCTAATTTAATGTTCTTACTATATATGTAAAATGATTAATATTTGTGAACCATGCATCCCTCTTTTGATTTTTTATGTTTCCCTTTTTTAATACTACAGGAGGAGGGGGTGGAGCAGACTGAAGGTGAAGAGGGTGTCCTTGAAGCACCCAATGACTATTTCTCAATAGATGTATGGGAACCTTTATCTACCCTTAACATTTTATTTCTCCTCATGTCAAATAATGTTTCTTTCTTCCCTCTTACAATAATCAAAATTAGAATACTTTTGACTGACACACCATGCATTTTTCTATGTTATTTTTGTTTTATGTTTTAGTTGGGAGGGGTGGAGTGGACCCATGTGACATGGTTGATCGTCACCTACATAATGATTCCATCCCTAAAAATGTGTATATTTTATGTACTCTCTCTTTCATTTTCCATGCTAAATAAGTGCAAACCATGCATCCCTATTTTTATGTGTTGTATTTTTTTTTAATATTGTAGGAGGAGGGGGTAGAGTAGATTAAAGTTGAAGAAGGTGTCCCTGAAGCATTGAATGACTATTTCTCAAGAGATGTATGGGAACCTTTGGCTGCCCTTAATGTTTGATTGATATTGATGTTAACTAATGTTTCTTTCTTCCCTCTTAAAACAATCAATATTAGACTTCTCTTGACATGCCATGCATTTTCCTATGTTATTTTTGTTTTGTGTTTTAGTTGGAAGGGGTGGAGTGGAGCCATATGGATGTGGCTAATAGTCACCTGCATCATGACTCTATCCTTACAAATGTGTGTATTTTTTCTAATCTCTCTTTTATTTGACATGCTCATAGCCCTGTGTTTGTTGTTCCATATATGTTTGGAGTTGGACTCACATGCATATGTCCACCTATGTAGCAGGAGGAGGTGGAGTCATATGACCAAAATAATAATGAAGATGAGGATTTTGATGATGATGATGATGGTGATTGGCTTCCAGATGCTTCACAATCTGAAATAGAGGAAGAACTGAATGTTGTAAGAACATTTGATTGTCTTTGATGATGTTATCTTATGCTTATTATTTTATGATTTTAACATTATATTGTGTGTGATGATGTTATACTTTATTTATTGCTTTATGCTCTTAACCTCACATCTCTTCCTTGTTGAATAATAGTATACATGTGAGTATAGAATTGAGGATTGGGGTATTATGAGGTGGAATGTACACCTTTGCTTGTTGAGGCCATGTGATACATTTAGACCTGATGGTGGCCATCCATTTTAGTCATGAGATAGGCTTAAAACTCATCATCATAAGATTCATGGTTGGCAAACCATTCCAAGGAGGCCCCCTGGGCATGCTAGAAGTGGGAATTGTATGTTTAAGGGAAGAGAAATCAATAAAAGGCAAATAAAAAGGAGGCCAATAGACTGACTCTTAAAAAATCAAAGCATTAACAAGAGAGATAGGGTAAAAATATCATGGATGGATAGGGAGGATATGTCTGAGTTATGTTATCTCAGTGAGATAGCCTTGAATTCTATCAAAGATGAGAAGGTTGCATATGATATGAGTGAAAACTTAGCGTGAAGAAGGGAATCCTACATTCAGTGAAGAGAATATTGTCAACAAATGGAGTGAGAAAGAGAATGGGTGGAGAAATAACAAGGTGCATACAATAATGGACCTCAAGTTAAATGCATTATGTTCATTTCTTTTCATGAAGTTAATGTTAAGTTCAATTTAGCTTACTCAATATTAACATTGATATTTTTTCAATAATCATCATTATGATTATAGAGAGATGACCCTCAAGCCCATTCTAGTGATGAGGATCACATTCCTTTTAGAGAAATGCATTTATGGAATGGTAGATATGTTCATCGAGGGACATAACAAATGAAAGTGCACATGATAGGTTGCCTCACAAATTGATATTGTACTTCTTATAATGACTACATATTATATGCACTCTTCTTTATTCCCCATACCTTTCTTTCAACCCTACCATTACATATTTTGTTAGTGATGTATATTTTTATTGTATATAGGCTTTTGGTAGAGATGAGTTGGCATAGTCATAGGTATGGATGGACCATGTTTAGGAGGTATGATAGTTACTTATTATTTACCAAAACCGGCAAGTTTATTCTTCATGTTGGTGTCTTATTCTTACATTTTGTCAAGATTTATAAATTGCACATTTTGAAATGCAGGTGTCTAGGGTGAGATGCATATGTGTGCATTCATGTGGTTGATCGCTTCTACTTCTTTGTTCATTTCTAGAGGCTTAAAGGCCATGCCATGAATATTGATATTTCCTTGTGGATATTTCCTTAGACACTATTATTTATATACATACATTTTGGCATAATATGTATGACATATTTGATGTGTGGTCAAACATATTATTTGGATAGGAGATTTGAATACAAGTGTTTCATTTTTGGTTTGTGTTGGATACATAGTTTTTTATTTATGTACGATTCAAGAAATGGTTTGGTGGTTAATTTATAATTACCAATGTATTACACAATCATGCATGGTTGATGATGTAATGTTTTACCCATATAGTTATCATATATTTCTTACGTGTATGTTATGTGTTGTTTTTTACTTGTGATCTATCATCTTCACATGCATACCTTATTCTCCTTTCATTCTTTCACATGTTGGTGACAAAGTTCACATGTTTGCATGTATCTATGTCTATATAAAAGTAACCATGGTGGGGAGGACTGCAATATAATATTTGTATGCATGGCTTGTCTCTCTAACATTCTTTTATCTTATATTATGTGTTTGTCTATTCAGGCAATCAACATAACTATCGATGACTATGGCCCATGGTTTGAGGCATCGGAGGAGGGGTGAGAATGAATGGGGAAACATTCCAATACATCAGAATGACCATGCCATAAGTAAATATTTCATACTCTAATATAATGATTTCATTATTTTCATTTAAGTTAGAAAAATATTTGTGTGTAAGGGAACTATTCATAATTATAAAAAAAATAGATGTGCTTAGCTTTTGAATATTCTCATGAACCCTCATTTATGTCTAGATTTTTTAAGATTTTCAATGCTCAAAATATTGAATGCTATCATTGACTTTCACGTGTATCATATTTTTTATAGATAAAGTCCCAAATATAGAAGAGAATGTGTCTACCTAATTGCCTGAGGACATGGAAGAACTTCTCTCAAGGATGAGATCCTAAAATGTAATGGGTGTAGAAGAACATCTTAGTTTGAAACTGTCACTAGTGACTACAAAAAATAATCTCTCTCAAGAGAAAACTAGTTTTTTATTGAGCTTCTTGATGGTGTAAGGGCAACGGTTATCAAGTTGGAAACTACGTTGACTGACAAGACCAAAGAGGTTGAGAAATTATACCATGTACTTCTCTTACTAACAGATGAGAAGATGGAAGATGAAATAAAGTTTGTCAATCTACAAGTTGCCCATGCCTACACAAAATCACTTTGTGATGTAAGGGTGGAGACTATGCGGGCCATGCAAATGAACATGAAGGAATAGTTACCATATATGAGTAGCAGCTGTAGATTTTGAAGGTAGAGTTCGGTATCTTGTATTCACAAGCCAATGACAAGTCTCCTAATAGACGTGGTATTCCATAAATGAATAATGATAATTAATTATGTGCAATGACTCATGTGTTTGGTATTACATGATGTATGCTTATGACTTTGGATGGAAATCAATTGAAACATATGCTTATGACCAGTTGCTTACTTCATCTTGTCTAAGGAATTTTATGTAATTTTTAAAGGTGGAGATATATGATAAGTGTATATAACTATTTAGGCATGGTAAGATATTTATAAATTTTTATGATTCTATTTATATGTTTATAGATATGTCATATAGTGAAAATCAAGTCATAATGCAATATTTTTGGTAAGAAAACTCTAAGTGGGAAAAGGGAAATCAAGATTCAGTTATGTGTCCTCTTCTAGGAGTTTGGAGTCAATTAGCAAGAGTATATATTTATTCCATTCAAACATAGAAGAGATAAAGAATAGAGAGAAATCCATAGAAAAATTATTACAAACTTATATTCCTTGTTTTGAGTAATTGCTTTTGTGGCTGAGTATAAATGTTTTGTTAATGAAGAGTGAGACTAGTAATAGTTTCTAAATGTGCTTGAAGAATATATAGCTTAATAATACATTTCCAAGGTATTTTAATGAACATATTTTAGAAAACAAGTTTAAAGAATTAAGAAAGAAGTGTCTGTATTGAAGATTGTGTCTGTAGACCCCTATTTGGGTGTTGTTTCTCTTGTATATAGATAGTATATTAATTGTTAAGAGATCGGTGATGTTGAAATCATATTTTCATCCTTGTCTAAAGATTCTTGGTAGTTGTTTAAAACTATACTCTTTGAATATCGTCTAAGAAACCCCCTAGTCATGGAAAAATAGTCAGGATAGGCTTGTTTCCTATAGTAGTAAATGCAAAGTTGGACTATGCACATTTCATTAAAGGAAATGATCACTGAATCAAGGATTAAGTGTTTTGGGGAATCTTGGTAAGTTATTTGAATGAGATTTAAGTTCCTTTTTCCAAAGTGTTTACATTTTATGTGTCTTTTTCAACCTTTACAAGCATATAGACGTGTAAACTCATAATTTCTTAACACAGTCAAATAGATTTTGATATGGAAATCATGGATAGTATATTGGATAGCAACATTTAATGATTGAAATATGTGGTGGAGGGCAAGATAAACCTTAATAACTTTTTACAAGTCCATGAAACACATCAAAATGTTATCAAATGTAATCTAAGCCCTCTCAATGAGACAGAGATAGGAAAACCCTAAACCTAGGGTTTGAAGGATATATACCATTATATCCATCAAAAATCAAAAAAACTTGGTGGGAAGTTGGATTATGAAGTGTTATAACATATGTTATGGGTTTTAGGGTCAAAGAGTACATATCCATATTATTAGACAAACATGTGTATAAATAGGTGCTAAAATTGGCTTAAGAGACCTAATAAAAGGTAACAGTGAGTAAAATAAGTCTAGCAAAGTGTTGTAGAGACTGAGTTAGGTTATGAAACCATGAGGATAGTTAGATATTAGAAAAGGGTGTCTACATAGATAGTCTATTTTTAAATTGGAGAAGGTACAATTTTTACCAAGTTAAAAATCCTAAATATAGGGCTACAAGGACTGTGAGCTGAGTGATAGAGTTGTGAAGAGAGGAGAATTTAAACTTGCAAAGTGTTTGTGAGTTAATGAAAAGGTATTCAAAGATAAATTTTAATGCCCTCATGTCCTAAAAACATAGTCAAAGATCATTTTTAGATACCTTGAACCTGAAGATATATTGAAGAACCATAAACCACATAATGAGCAATGAATTAGTGAAATTTTGTAAAGAAATGCAATCAAGAACAAGGCAAAGTGTGAGATAAGTAGCTTATTGTCTGCATCAATATTGAAACATCAACATCAAGAACAACAACTAACATTAACAACAATAACTAACATCAAGATGAAGATCAACAATAAATATGTACTTTATTTACCATTAAATTAAACTATTTATCAATATTGAATCATATTTTTATAAAAATGTTCTATTAACTTTCAACACTATCACTTTCATCCATTAGGTCATAGTCATCATCACTTTCATCCTCTAGAACATGCATGTAAAAATACAACGGTTCCATTCTTGAAATACTCCAGCCTAGTTGTATGCGAGGAAAGTATGTGGTGTGGGAGATTATGTATCTCTTCCACAATGCAACATATGGCTACATTGGACAAAGATTAGATGCCTGAAATAGGTTATTTTGAACACTATATAGTTTAAAATGTACTTTAAAATGTAGTTTTGCACCAATGAAAATATTTCATACTTAATTTAGGTACACATAGACATTCATATCATTAGACACATTCATTGGAAAAAACTTATCCAAGAAGGTCCTAAGATACGCTGGAATAAATATAGGATTACCCCATGCATTAGGAAAAATAACATCATCATGTGGCCATTGATATGACTATTGTATGTAGAAATCATTGTTAGACCTGTCTATGAGTGCCATGTACTCATAGCTCGTTAACCTTAACATAGTAGGTAGGATATGCCATGTTTTAGTGGAGGATAATATTTACCTAATTCAATCCATCAAGCTACCTAAAACTTTCTATGGTTCCAAGCCTCCTCTAATTGATGGCTTCGACCACCACACATGACATTTTGTGTAATGTTTATTGTTCTGCATTGAGCTGCTCTAGTATGTTTGATATATTCATATAAATTTATGGAATTCCTCTCATATTTATAACACACTCCCCATGTATAATTAATGCCACCTGCCACACAATTACAAAAAATAAATATCGATAATTTCCAAAAATAAATCATAAATTGTAGTTAATCATTTTACTTAACTATTGAATAAAGAGAAGATAAATTATTGAATAAAGAAAGTTGTGAAATCAAAACACTATCCAAATGTATTGAGTAACATAATAGCATTATTTTGAAATCAAAAGAGGTTATTCATATGAATTACAATAGGTTGAAGGATTCAAATAACTATTTTGGAAGCTAAAATGTGGTATTCTGCCTTATGCCCTGCTTTGTGTCTATTAATAGAGAAAGGGTTACTTATTTCTTGGGGATATATTATGAACTTGTTGAAACCATAGTTAGTGATTGAAATGTTTGTTGTAATAAAATCTATTGATTCCAAATAATTAATGACTTCCAAGTACAAGATATGGTAGAGAAAAGGGTCAGTGAGAGCCCTATTTGGGTTTATAGTCATCTTGTATAGAGGAATAGGACTTATTTCTTTGTCATGTAAATTGAATCAATGAAGGAGTGGTATGGGTAAGTATCCCTCTTAGAAAAATAGGTTTAAAATCCTATAGAAGCATTATGAAACACTTGACACATGAATACATAACCTTGTTATTGCTAGAAGACCTATAGGTTACAAAGTGGAGCATAATCAATGTATGGAGGTCATGCAGAGCTTGTAAAAATTTATTTTCCTTTGTCTTGTTACAAGATTTGATTTTTTATCAATGGCTTAAACACCTATTTCAAAATGGTAATTAGTGCATTCTTCATGAGATAAATATGGCATTCACTTGTTTAACTTGTATTCATTAACACCATGCATGTGTTATTTACCATCCTTACGTTCCCATCTTTAAATGTGCACACTCTTCAAAACATCATCTCACTATCAAATGACAACTCTACCTATCTTATGTCACAGTCCTGTAGCCTTATCTTGGAGAAAATAATCTAATATGACTCTGTACGAAATCCTTTCAAGGAACTACATTCATCTCCAAACACCCTCTATGACTTTTTTATTGTCTACAAAGTTTCATTTCCCAAATCATGCCTTAAACCATCTTACTAATCCCTTCTAGTTCGTTGTTTAGGCCTAATAGGCTTGTTTACTCTCTTTTCACTCACAATCCCCTATTATAGTATAAACACATACAGGGTTACCCTAAAAACCACAAAATTTCTTGTCAATTATTAATACCAATCAAATGATAGATTTTCAAAAAAATTGGTCAATTCAAACTCTCAATATATCCTTTTTTATTCAAAACCCTAGCAACGGGGTTTCCCTTGACTGTAACTACCTGAGAGATAAATATGAAGCATAAATTACTTTTAAATCACATTTTTTCCACTGTAATACATGGATAAGGTTTACCTCACTTGTAGAAAACTCTTCCAACCTTCAAACCTTATTGATTCATCATAAAACATCTTTTAAACAAGGTTTCCCACTATACCGTTAACATAGACCACTATGTGCAAATAACAAAATAGGGTATAAGATTTATTTTACTTAGCTGGTACATTTAATTTATCCTTCCATGGTTCAAGAATTATGAACTATCTTTCTCCACCTGTCTTAACCACTATCCTATTGAAACAACACTTAGTTTCACTCAAATCAATGCAATTGCTCAAAATCCTATAAATGTCTTTTTCACTATGTAACTAGAGAGTCTATTTTTATCTACTCACACTATATACATGATGTTGAACATATTCATTAAATTTAACATGTCAATGTGATATCTTTACTCCCTTTTGAGACTTCGAGCCTTCTTTATGTTTCCATACTTATTTATCTCTGTGGACACTTATCCAAAGTGTTTAATTAAGAAAAACATAGAATATTACAGGCTACTATTTGAAACTACTTTTACCAACCTTCACCAACATAATCAATGACAATCTGTAAGGGTTCTTATAAAATTGTTATGTGATATAAGCAAATACACATATTCCAAATGACTAATGAGAAACTTTTCTTCTTGAACTCTTACCTTCAATCTCGAAGACATAGAATTTGCCTACTTAGGGAATAAAATAAAGTTTATACTGGATCACTTAGCCATATATTAGAAACCACTTCAAATAATTTTGAAATTCACACAAACAAAGAAATTGCTGACCAATTTTTCAAAACTAACAAACAAAGAAATTACTCACCAGTTTTTGTTGTAATGAAACTGAGTGATTCCAAATAAGTAATGACTTCCAAGTAAAAGATATGGTAGAGAAAAGGGTCAGTGAGAGCCTTGTTTGGGTTGACAGTCATCTTGTATAGAGGAATAAGACTTATTTCTTTGTCATGTCAATTGAATCAATGAAGGATTGGTATGGTTAAGTATCCCTCTCACCAAAATATGTTTGAAATCCTATAGAAGCATTTTGAAACACTTGACACGTGAATACATGTCCCTGCTATTGGTAGAAGACCTACAAGTTACAAAATGGATCATAATCAACGTATGGAGGTCAAGTTATCTCATATATAAGTGCAATCATGGTTTATAATAATTTTTTCTGCTTGACACAGGCATAAGAAGGTGTGAATATTGGAAAGACTCAATTAAGGGTCAATGACCCCAACGTGGGAATGATCCAAGATTCAGTTATGCTTCTTGGAGTAGTTTGGTAGAGTCAATTTTTGATGTTGTCTTGGTGAACTCCATTCAAATGTGATAGATAATGGATGTGGAATAAAGAATTTTTTATGAATAAGAGGACTATGTTAATTAATTTTTGAATGTATTGATATTGCATGACTGAGATTAAGCAATTTGCTTGTCAGAATCTTCAATATGGTGAGTGGTTGTTTATGTGATTTTTGATATTATTTGTTATAAACTATAATATCTAATTGGATTCAGTAACAATAGTTGTATTGTAAGAATATTACCCTTGAGATGATAGGAAGGTCTATCAAATAGTGAATGAAAGCATGTAGTTTGAGTAAGTGCCTATTTGATCTTTTCCTCATTCATTTCTATGGTGAATGTGGAGATGGAGTGTATATAAAGTGTTAGAGAGAATTTGTTGTGATGTTCAGGAGGTCAAACGTGGTAAGTTTTTAAGTGTTCAGAGTTCTTTCTTGTTAATAGCATACAGACCAAAAACCTTGAATTGGTATATTATATTCTTTATTTTGGAACTTGTTTTAGATTCTAAAGTGATTAAGAAAGGCTTAAGATAGTCTTGTTACATGGAAACACACATGATACAAGTTATAAAGACTATTAAAAAGATTGAAACTATCAAACCTTGCTTACCCTATTTTTTGACATTAGAGCACAGTCAAGAATGACTGATTTTTCTTGTTGGAGATTGATTTGATTCCCAATTCAACTGGTTGTTTGTTCTTTACTTGATTTGATCTTCAAAACTTCATTTCTTTGTCAATAAATACACTTGTTCATTGGGATGATTATTATAATTCCATTTTACCTATATATTTAATCTTTAGAGACTTCTTGATGGATTTATACCTCCTTGAATCACATCCAGTCATACATTGTCTCATTCCACTCCCTATACCCACTAAATTATCTTACTTTCTTTCACTAGCTTCTTACTAGGCTAGTCACATAGGTCTCAATGTCTAAAATATTCTTAAAGGTTAAATGAATCCATCCTTTAACATATTATGGATTCAAGGATTGCAATATACCTATCCACACTCATTACAATGGTTCCAATACACCTTAACACCCTTTGTCAATAATCAGGCTCTCAATTGCATTATGAGGCTTGTAGCCTTTTTCTTAGCAATTTTCCATTGGTTGACCAATATAGGCCCTCTTACCAATATATATTTACACTTTCAATCTCTCTATTTTCCTAATGATGTGTTTTAAAAGTCTCAAGTCTTTAATCCACTTCTAAATAGAACCTCCTTTGTTAAAATCTTGCAAACTAGGCCTAATTAGGCCTATTCCATAACCACCACTATTAAAAATGTACTTGTATATATCATATAATCTTATAACCTTTTCCATCATTTATATTACCTCAAATTATGTTATACTACAAATTTTTAGGCAATTTTTATGGTTAAATCTCATTATATCAACCAAACACTAATCCTAGGGTTTGCATCCTTCTACACAGGCTGAGAGCCTTCTAAAACCCTTATCTTGAGTTGTACGAAGAATAAAAGGTTAAAAAAAAGTTCAAAAGTTCTATTTTTTGGTCTCACACCTGTTCCAAGCCTTAGAACCTCCTTCTAGATCATTTTTTACCCTTTTCACTTGAGAATGTCCCTTGATTGTGCAAGAAAACATAGTTGCTACAAGTCTATGACTAGTTTAGACATTCAATGGGTGATTACCATGCCAAGGAAAGATAAAATAATCTTAAATATGTTATTATCAACCTTAACATATCTAATAAATTATTCAAAATTCATCATCATTACACTTTCCCTTACTATACCGAGTTTCTCAGTCCAACTAACGTTTGTATACAACAAAACAGGGGTTTATAAAATAATTATTTTTCAACTACATTGCCACTCATTGGAACTATTCTATTCTTACCATCAACCCCTCAAACACAAGTTCACTATTCATAACCATATTCCCTTGGCTATATCATTATTCTTTATGCATTGACAGTATAGACTATATAATACCAAAACATGCAGGGGCCTGAGTACTCAAACAAGGTATACACATGCACCCTTGAAAACCTAATCTTTTCACTCCTCAAATTAATTATTAGAACTTATTATTCCTTATATTCATGATAGTAATATTTTTAAATCATGCTAATTTCTTTGAACAAATTTTTAATTCCTTCTCAGCCCTCTAAAATAGGGGTTTCTTGTGTGTGACTGATCTGGTTGAGCAACAAGGATTTGTTTCTCTTATCAGGGTTTGTACCCTCCATTTAAAATTAAAAACTTAGCTTCAATTTTGTAAAAAATAACTAAGAAACATCCTTTCTCACATCGATTACTTATATCCTAGCCATGTAACTTTCATACCTTGGTTTATCATGCATGTAAACAAAGGTTCTAAAAACCAGAATTGATTTCTTGAACTTATAATCATCTAAGACTTTACCAAAACATCCAAGGGTATTTTAAAACTTTGACAACCTTATACAATGAGAACTTATTGTCTTGTTTACTCTAAAATATCAATGCAATCCATTCTTTCTGGACTGTGATCAATGGTTCAATGGCTCTACCTGCAAACTTTGTTAAACTTGCAACTTAACATACTTTGGCATGATTATGGCCTCTAAGGCCTTATAATAAATAATTCATGAGCTATAACATCAATATACCTATTTAAATAAGGAATATTCACAACCAAAATAACTTATTTCTTCATATCATCAACTCATGTTACATTTGGAGCCCAATACCAAGGCTATCAATCTCTACAACCTTCACTAGTATCCTTCAACCTTGTCTAAAAATATAAATTGAATACTTAGAGTAAGTTATGAACATCCATAGAGGCATAATAGATATAATATATTTATCAAATGTTTTGGGTGTAAGTGCCTTTGTAGACATGGATTGAAAAAATTGGAAGCATACACATTAAATGCAAATTATTTAAAAAAAATATGAATAAAATTTGGGATCATGGAATGTTATGATTATAATATTTACACAAAACAATGTTATTGATGAGAATTTAATTTTTTTAACATAATATGTTCTTTTGAATTATGATAAATTCAAGATATGCACAAAATGTGCTTGTCGAAAAGGTTTTTGAGACTTTTCAAAAATTATTTGGAAGATGTAAACTTAACATTAAAAACACTAAATTTATACAAACATGCCAATAAATCATAACATAAAATCCTCATTCATCTGCCAGTCATAATTTAATGTTAATTATAGAAGGATGCTCTAATAAAATAGAGGATAGTTGATGCAAAAGAAGTTCACGAATGTTTATAAAGATTTTTATTTCACAAAACAAAACTTATTGCTCTCAAATTTAATTTGTTAAAAATATAACTCTCATCGCCCATTGGACTTTATTTTCTTCTATATTATTGTTTATGTTGCACTTAATTATATTAGGTTACTTTTTGATTCATTGAATTTGTTTAAGGCATGAGGTGGTGGGACATGGGTTTATACAATACATTATATTCTATTCAGTCGTATGTTGGTGTTTGTGATGGATTTATTTTAGTTCTCTGAGCTTTGCTTGGGAGTGTTATGCAAAATGCACTTTTTATTTCCCTGAGTACATATTAGTGTCATTTTTATTTTGTTTAGTATGCTCAACATAATTTTTTTTGGTAAAGTTTGTTAAAATAAAAATTGGTGATGTTATATTTCAAGATATTATATATTATACAAATAATAATAATGATACATAAAGGTTACATATCAAAGCATCCAGTTAGAATTTATGTCTTAAACTCTTTGCCAGAGGAAAACAATTAGGTAAATACTTGTAAAAATTAGTAAACAAAAAACAAGGCTGAACAACACATGACAATTAAAATAATGACATCACATAATTTAAGCATAAGCTGCAAAACTTAAGGAAGGAGGAAAAGGATCATCATTTGGTGGTAGAGTCACCCAAGTAGAAGGCTCTTCTAAGCATGAACAAGGTATTAAATCCACTAACAAATGAAATGAACCTCAGAACTATTACATTCTTCATTTATATAATTTTAGTAACATCATTTGTTTATATAATATTTATACATTCGATTTATGTTTAAAACAATGGCTAGCTTTACTGCATACCTTGTGGTAGGGTTTAAATATCATTCAAAAAATCCTTAAAGAGACAGTACATTTATGCAATATGTTACAAGGTATGGGTAGTCTAAAAGAACTATTTATCTTTAAAAAAGGTATTTACTTTTCATTACATGCATTTATTATTATTACATGCATCTATTATTGTTGTGTTGTCACTAAAACCTATAATGGGCTGCAATAAGGATGCATGATCTCTATTATGTCCACCCCTATCTTGCTTCGTTGCCTTGTTAAGCTCATCATCCCAAACTTGTCATTTTGGATTGTTATGAGGTGGGGTTGTAAAATGTGTCATCTCCTGTGACATGCTCTGATATCTGCATCTATTCATATTTTCTATGAAGTCTCTTTGTCTACAGGTGGAAGTTTCATGCCCATCCTACACTTTTTGGAATAGATGAGGTATTGGGTGTTGTGCATTCAATATTTCCCTCCTTTGCACCTTGTTTTAAACCTCTATCATAAATTTTTTGAAGAATACCATAGTTTATACGCTTCTATCCACTACACAACATCTATCAAATATCTCTCATGCTCTGCATATCAGGGCCTCAACATCATCAACTCTGATAGTATATGAGATCTATTCATAAAGTGAAAAGAATCTAATCATAAATGCCAAAAAATATGACATATATATGACTGCAACTATTTACTAGACTTACAATATCAACCCCCCTCAGCTAGTCTTCACTGTCATCCATCAGATTTGCTGCAACACCTTTTAGTTCATGGTCTGATCCTTGCATATCCATATCCGATACACTATGAATTTTGGTGTGCAAATCTCTGAAATCCATGCCTTGTCCCTCATTTTCAATTTGAACTCCATTGTCCTTGACTTGGGTAATGAAAACGTATTACATAAAATACAATAACCTTGAAGTTGTCAATGCATATACTATACGGGGGAAAGAAAACTTACATGGTACTCAACATCAATGTTGTTGATGATCTCGTTAACACCATGTGTTGTGGCTACATCATCTATAACTACCTGAGTTGTCATCTTTCTCAT
Source organism: Torreya grandis (assembly GCA_037957365.1). Classification (NCBI taxonomy): domain Eukaryota; kingdom Viridiplantae; phylum Streptophyta; class Pinopsida; order Cupressales; family Taxaceae; genus Torreya; species Torreya grandis. The sequence goes on from JARHVA010002184.1 coordinate 1,183,610, forward strand.
CAGGTTCACCTTGAGCACATGCTTGCAAGTATATCCTTGGATTGAAAACAAATAATTACACATCGAAATATAAGGTGTTACATTGAAGATGTGGTGTCTCATATTTTGTACTTTACACTCATGTTGTACAAGGGTCACTATTATTGAAGGTAAAATGAGAATCTGGGATGTTCAAAGCCCATACCCATGAAATATTTTCACGTATTTCTACTTTGAAGTTCATGTGGAAGCTAGTGTCCTTGCATAGCTGTAGCCACTAGTAATGTATGTAAACTGATGTTTTTAGTTGGTAAACTAACCAATCCACCTTGTGATGTGCAAAATTCCTTAATATGCTTAGAAAACAACATTTCAAATGGGAATGGTAAGATTCTATAGATGCATTGGTGTCTTGCCCAGCATGCAGAAGTATCTGACAACATCGTGACCACATTCCAACCCTGTATGCCCAGTGTTGTTCCCAATATTCAACAAAGGCAGGCTGAGAGGAGCGATATATTTTTTCAAAATTTCTAGACTCCCTTGCATACATGTCCTCATTGGCACAACTATGCATTATGAACCCCAATTCCTAAAACATCGCATGTCTAACATCATCTTTCACCGTTGCTATCAAATTCTTCAACCACGTGTGATGAACATGCCAAATACATAAGTAGACCTCACAATTGAATGTCTCCCTGAATAACACAATAGTTTTACATAAGTACATGGAATAAGGTGGGTATGGTGCCTATGAACATACAAATATGAATTCCATGATGCATGTAGGAATAATGACGACGCACCTAATAGCTTTTATCTCTGTACCAGCTTCATCGACCATGCAGGCATTAATTATCCCTTTAATGTCTTTCAAATGCACTCTTTGAAGAAGAATTTGCATCCATTATCTTATGTTGACAGTACACGATCGAGACATAATGACTCATGCAACAAGCACACCTTCATGTTTGGAATTAAACACCAATAGTGTGTATAATTGGAACTGTAAAAGAAAACAATAAAACATTGGAAAAACTACTATTATTAAAAACATTAGAACAACTAATATTATCAACTACTCTTACAAATATTGGCACAATCCCTTCATTGCATTCATCCCAAATGTTGTATCCATCGCCAATAAGCTATGCTTCCCAAATCTCAACAACCATTCCAGTTGTTATGGGAGTTGGATGCCCAAGATGAAGGGGATTTCCCCATCGCCATCAAGCTCTCCCCTGTTGTATCCCTAATAGAAAAACCACTTGTCAGGATTGGCCAATGCCCACTCCTGAGCACTTGTTGCATCATCAACATTGTACACATATTTTGCCTCCTTGATCAATCGCTCTCTATTGTACATGTTGTCCTTGCTCAAGAAATCATCTCGCTTTATTTCACCACTAAATAATACAAGTTTCTCATGCACTATCTCCTGGTGTTTAAGGTGGATAGCATTAGCAGACATTCCCAACAATAGTAGCTTGTGAACCCATTCATTGAGTTGGGGGCTGATGTGAGGAGCAAAAAAATATTTCTTGCCCTTGAACTATTCATATTATTGGTTGTGGTAATAGTTTTCCTCATTATCCATGTGTTCTACTTGATTTTATGTGAGCAACACACGATCAGGTCTACAGACCATGCATCATGTGTTAAAATGATAATGACAACTGCACCTTATATGCCTTCGACCTATCTAGCTACCCTTTCTTGACATAGGCATTAAAGACTTGTCTTTGGGTATGACATCAATTTCTCAAAAGTCATTGGGGCCATATGAACACTAGTACCTACATGATTATAGTGAACAAATAAATAGTCATGCAAGATGAAAATAAAATGTAAATAAATGGAACATAATAACATCTAAACATACACCAACTTGCAATGTATAGTATGAGGTGACTCACATGACATATTTAGAGACTATGGTGATCTGATATCCTTTCCATCAAAATTTGAATATCTCTTGCTATGTGAAACACAAAAATTTGTAGGGAACAACGCCCTTCTCAATTCTCCTTTGATGAAGTCATCAACCCTATCATGCTCAACCCAAGCAACCCACAAGTCTTCCTCATTGATGTCAGGAAAATTGGCCCACTTGATACAACTACCATTAAATGGACTCTTGCATGGCTTCTGCAGTTCAAAGCACATTATTTCTTCCCACCTTTTTGCCATCTATTGCAGCCTAAAGGAGAACATTTCATTGAATAAATTAGAAATGGACTTTTCATATTTTGAGTGAATGCAAGTTTCCATGTATTGCAGAGGACTTTTTTTCCAATTGAAATCGTTATAGACCCCTTCATAAAACATATGAAAATAAATGCATCAAAATGTAGAAATGGACAAAATAGTGCATGCACAAGGTAGTTGTGTTTATAGACGATCTTAAGTGTCATGCACTAACTGTGTGCATGTGGGTTTGGATTAGGAATGTGATTTTGCTATGAATCCCATAGCTTCAAAAAAGGGTTACAAAAATAAAAATTTATCGAAAGCCCATAAAAGGAAGACAAGGGTTGAAGAATAGGGAATTTGCTACGAAGCCCATAGAATCAGGAGAGGGTAAAAAAAAAGAGAAATTGTTAAGAAGCCCACGTGATATTCTCATGATCCATCAACTAATCATTTGATGTATTAAATTAGAGGCATGGACATATTGGTAATTTATGGACAATGCGTGAAAGGAAATGCTAGTAGGTGACACAAGAAAAATTTGTATGACGTGTGCATTACAAATTATATGAGCCCATATGGGATGCAATTTATCCCATTCAATTGTAATGGTAGGTTGTCTTATCACCCATAGTAAGGTCAGGGTATAAACCATATTGAGTTATTAGAGCTTTAGTGTATCAAAATAGGTCGTCAATTTTATTTAAATGATTTCTTCATAGACCACCACTACCATAATTCCCACGTACTGAACCACAATTTTTGGTCACTAAATTTAAGGAGGCCCAAGAGAAGACAGAACCCAATTATGAAACTAAATGAAAGCTTCTTCTTCATTACATGTACAAAATTATACAAAATGTTGTCATGATCAAAAAGATTATTCTTTATTACATGTACAAAATTATACCACTATCCATTGTCAATTTTTTATAACTAATCCGAGCAGTACCCATCATGATCACAGGCATTTCTATCATCCTCAGATTCTTCTGATGGTGTTGGAAAATGACTTCTTTGCCACATTACTTCTTGGTATATAAGTTCATCCAACATGTGTTCAAAATCTAATTCAGGATTTGAATCTGGAGAATTCCATAATTGCACACAATTATCATGAAGACCATCCCATGTTGAAATTTGAACTCTAATCATAAGGTGATATGTATGAAATAATGTCTCTAGCAAGAATGTTGCATAACTAGTTCTATCAAAGTACATGTCAAACCAACTTTTCATCACGGGATTCAATGATATTTCATGCTACAGAATAATTAATTCTGATAAGAGACTAGAATTAAAAATTAAATCCAACATTTCCATTTGTCAGTGTGACCAATTGCCTTTTAACAACTCCAATGTAAAAGCATTATTAGTATTCCACCAAATCTTGGCAATGTGATTTACATGAGTAGCCTAAGAAGGTGGTGGCAAACTAAAAATTTCATTCACTTCGTCTGCAACTTGATCTAAGTCTCTTCTTGTTACATCTTTGAGTTGGTGATTGGAATGTCAACTGGAGAGGGGGTTACGAAAATAGTGACATACTGCAAATAAACACGCAAACTACCAATATGACAAATATCAGATTAACATTTAACACTGGCACTTTACAAGTATTTTATGGGCCTCCATATTGAGATGGAGCCATAAAGTGCATGTGAGTGGAATCTCAACTGTGAGATAAAGGGCTTCACCTCATATCCTAGATAATTCAATGTAACTACATGTTCTTAATATAACCTTAATTTGATACAAGCACTTGGCACTAGATATATAAGGGAAAAATTAAATCAATGTATAATTCCTTTGATTGAATATCAAGGCCTCTTGATAATACATGATAAAATAAGCACAAGAGACCCTGCTTATAACAGGTTTTGATGAGAATATAAATGATGAAATGACCAAGCGTTGTGTGTGTGTGTGTGTGTGTGTGTGTGTGTGTGTGTGTGTGTGTGTGTGTGTGTGTGTGTGTGTGTGTGTGTGTGTGTGCACATGTGTGTGGATGTGCACTCCTCAAGGGCATATATACACGTGGGTTGAACTTAGGGCATATATACACGTGGGTTGAACTTAAAAGATAGTAAAAGGGGAAAGTCAAGGCACAAAATACCCATAAATTAAGGAGATAACCAAATATATTTCAATTCATAAAATAGAAAATGCCATATAGGTTTTTATGCTTGCTTGCCATTGAACACACCATTTATGAGATTTGAACATGGAACACCTTGTAAATGTGATTTGCACATGGATCATAAGAAGGGCAATGTTGAATAAAGTAATACTATTTTGACCATTTTAGTGTTAATGACGTGCTTCAGTTGTAGTTTAAAGAAAATAATAATACTCAATCTTGAAATCTACATGACTCGCATATGCCCCATAGGCATAGGCAACATCCATAGATGAAATGCATATAGCACGTATAGTTATAACTCTTTACAAAAGCTCATTGACTGTAACTTTTTCTACAAGCAGGTACCATTTTCTAGTTCTTTCAGATCATATTTACAACCCAAAATGGGCAATGATTGGCATTTGAACTATCCAAAACTATGCTTGATGTTGAACCTAATAACACACACCCAACACAAGTGCAGGAGCTTTTGAATAAACCAGTAGAATCTATCGAATTAATCAATCACATTTTTTGTAATTAAAAAAAAAATTCTTTACAAACTCACATAAGAAGGGCAATGTTGAATAAAATTTAACATCGCAAGCGGAGTTAAACAAAGTTGTATTGTTCAAACACATAATATCCTTTAATAGACGATCATTTTAAAGGACAAAAGAAATCAAAGCTCAATGTTACCTTATTAAAATGGTAGTGCATATGACCCTACATAAAAGATAATGGTGCATATGACCCTACATAAAACGTAATCCCTAACTTATTTAGGACCTTTTTAGGATAATGGTGCATATGACACTCCTAAACGTAAGGTATCTAGTCTAAAAGGCATGGTGATGGTGTAAAAAAAAAGGACATTCATGGTAAAACCATTTGTAAAGCAACAGATGGATGGATGCCAAGGGAGGTTCAGAAAGTTGAAGTGAACAAATAAAATTCTACAGCCAATTTGGGATACAGGGGAAATAGTGGGATTAGTTATACCACCGAGCTTATGTAGTGGGATTCGTTATAGTAAGTCATCACTTTCGATTCCCCTGCATTATTTTAAAAATCATAGTTTTTCTTTTAAACCATTTACATTAAACCCGTTAAAACCAATTTTCCATTGACACACACAAATTGAGAATAACATGAAATTTGAAATCATGTAGGAATTGAAGGGAGCCTTTTCCATGAGTTATGTATGGGATAATATAGAATAACGCCATCCTTAGAGTAGTTAAGAAACAAACAAACAAAAGCATGGGAAGGGGAAGGGATTTGGGTTGTAGAGACCTAGTCATCTGCATCATCGTACTGATATTGTTGAACTTTTGTTGTTTGATGGGATGCAACGGAGAGAGCTCTAAGGATAATGGTTCATGGGAGCTATAGCTCAACAATTCAGGCATTTTCACCATGCATATGGCATTGATGAGAAATGACAAGGTTATCCTTCTCGACAGGACAAAGGTGGGTCCATCCAACATTTCTCTACCAAATGGAAGGTTCGGATTAGATCCAAATGATAAATCTCTCAAGAATGACTATTGGGTGCACTCTGTTGAGTATGACACTTAGATGAATAGTTTTTATTTTAAATCATTTACATTAAACCCATGAAAACCAGTTTTCCATTGACACACACAAACTAAGAATAACATGAAATTTGAAACCCTGTAGGAATTGAAGGGAGCCTTTTCCATTAGTTATGTACGGGATCATATAGAATAACGCCATCCTTATCAAGTAGGCATATAAGTTTTTTTGACATTCCAAAGTGACTTCTATCATCATAGAAATTGTTGCATTAAACTTTATTACTCTTGCATAACCCCTAATTTTTGAATGAGAAATGTATGGAACTCTTACAAATAAATCTCGAACAGTTTCTTCTGGCGGTACCTTAAGAAAATTCATACCCTTTACATTTAATGGAGGTCAATCACTTGGAAGATCTAGAAGATGAGGTTATCGAAATGGGGCTATAAAGTCTCAGAGGTTTCCATGAGAGGAAGGATGAGAGAGTAGGGTAGGGATTCGGTGTTTTTTGAATGAGGCGGCAAGCCATGGTCAGTAGCAGAGAGTGGCAATTCAACTAAACGTATGTCAAAGGAAGAGCAATACTTACTTGATTTGCTTCAATGTTGAAGAATGAGATATGGGTGGACGTCCAACTCTAAAACCAAGTTGCACACGTCGTACAGGAATCAAATGTTGAATGCAATGGGCATAGGTCTTAGCAAATTTAATTTCCCACCCAATCCTTTTTTCATGCCCAATAAAAATGCATAGTTAATGTTAACGATAAAATTGTAGTTAGCTAAAATGGTAACGAGCTGCGATTAAGTTATGCAGAGGTTAAGTTAGGTTCAACATCAGTTGAGTTGACAAGCCTGAGTCAATTCACCGGTGACGATGACTATTGGTCGATGACTAGCACACGCCGAGAGTTGGCATGTGCTAGTTAAACTCATTGGATTTATACCTCTTATGACTTAGCGTTAATAGACACATGCTTCTCGATGTGGTTGATTGAAATCTCCCTCTATTCACCTTAAGATACACACAGATCCATCCTTGTAAACTCTCCACATCGAACTTTGGCTCTATCAATCCGAGCTCCTTTGCATAATAGCCCTGTTGTATTGGCTTCCTCTTAACATGATCTTAAATCTCCACATTTGCATTCAAATGGTGATTCAACTCATCATTCCAGCATTTGGCTACTCCTCATCTGACTCAAATATCTTACTAACTCACCCTAGATCTCCACGAGTTCTTTACATCTAACTCTCGTGCTCCTTGATGTGCTACTCAGGATCCCACGAGCTCCTCGAGCTATACTAGTTTACGATCTACGTTGGCAATTTTGGAACAAGTTTGCCAAGTTTTATTGGCAAGTTACTCCATGGAAGTGTCTCCTCCACACATCATCATCTCTCCCCTGCTTGATGCAAAGTCACCTTCGACCTGATCGAAAACCTAAATACCCGAGCTCAAGTGGGTAAATACTTTATTTATTTTTAATTCAAAATCCACCAATTTAAAAGTTAAATTAAAATTTTATCTTAAGCGTTTTCAGTTGACTACATAACTTTATTAGTTGTCAAAATCCATGTTCAATATTTTGTAGGTCTCATGGGACCGATTATTATTGCATTTCCATAATCGATTGGATAAAGGGTGCTTACCCTGTGAACTGAATAGGCTCCAGATCACTGGATCATACCTTGATCCCTGGTTTTTTTTTTTTTTTTAAAAAAAACTTGTAAAGGCACCATGCATAATAGAGATCAATGGTTTGACCCACACCAAAAACCCAAAAGCATACATTTTATTTTAAGAGTTTTTTTAATAAGAATAACATTAATAGAGAAATTGGGGGTTTAATAATTATTTTGTAAAGCGGGGTATATTTTTAAACAAATTATATTTTCTTACGATTTTAAAAGGATGCAATTATAAAATATTTTTGTTATTGTAAATGGATGTATATTTTTTAAATTAGTATTATTGTTAATAGATATGATTTTTTTAAATCACTATTATTGTAAATGGATGTAATTTTAGTGGAAATTGATATCGAGAGAGACTTTATATTGGAGGAGGTAAGGAGGGGGGAAGGGGTGGCGAGGAGGCGGGGAGGGGCATATGTAACATCAACGTTAACTTAATGTCAACAAGAAACAACGTTAACTAATGTTGCAACTAAATAATGAGAACGATTACCCGCTTGCTCCTAAATATATTTATTTTTACGTTTTCTCCCATGTGACCATTAAGAGGGAAATGTTAGGAATTAATCCTCACATGGATGTTTAGGTTAATAATCTATAATATTAAATATTAATTAGGGTGTGTATATTTAATATGTTAAGAGGTTTATTCAATAATGAAAATGAATTGGCTAAGGGTTTTGGGTTCGTCCCATATAAGTCTCGAGGTTGAGTCTCGTCCCCTAGATTTTCAAGGTTGTCCGGTGCATGTGAACCCTATCAGTAGCTCCAAGAAGATTAGTCTTGCCTCTACTGACCTTAATAAAGGTCGTCGGATGGAGTCACGGTGTCCTAATTAGGATCGAGGATATCTGTAAGTTAAAAATAAAAATAAAAATAAAAATGTGAAAATGAGTTGTTGAAACAATTCATGTACAGGACATAGTGAGATATAATAAAAATAAGTGTACCAAAATTTTAGTAAATAAGTTAGGGAGAGTTTTTAGATAAATTAGGGATAATAATAATCTAATTTTTTTTAGGAAATTCTTACCTATAAATGTAATCAGTATTGATTGAATAAAATAAGTTGGATTAATCATGACCGAGAGGAGCGGCAGGAGCGGAGAGAGAATTTTGATCTGGCTTGTGGGTGGAAGACCTCTGTTTAAAACCAATACGAGGGTGAGGAGGACTCCTCTAACCCAGATGCAGAGGATATGCTTTGGTTTGTGTGCAGGAAGTTCGAGTAGTTTTCAAGGGTTTAATTCCGTTGTTTCAAAGGATTCTTTGTTTCAGGTGGCCCTAGTGGTTGATTTGTCCAAGTGTTGGTATGGCCCTGTGGCCTTTCTTGGTTGGGAGCCGTTTGAGGCCCCGGTCCTATGCAGGCTCACGATTCTTGGTGGGTCGAAGCTTAGGGTTAAAATCCCCACCGTACTAGTTGAAACCTGGAAGAAGACTATACTTTCTTTGGTTGTGGTCATTGTATTTGCTCTTGAAGGAGATTTGGCCCTATTTCTTGCGTCTCTCCAACCCAAAGGGAGAGTTGATGTGGATTCTGAAGATCGACAAACTGGCCTATTTATGAACTCAAGTTGCATCCATCTGGTGGAAGACACAGCATCAAATCGAATGATGTATCTCCTCGTGTATAGAAGGAATGTTTTAGGTGCTTAGCGTGTCGTTATTTGGTAGAAAGCGGTGAGTAATGGGAACTACCATTTGCAGTGGGGAGAGGCACGAGGGAGTTTGTTCCCCCTTTTTTTTGAAACTTGGCTAATTCCATTCTGGGAGGATGTGATGTATCTACGGGCCCTGAGGGGCAGTCCTATGAATGGGAACATTGTAGCAGTTCTGTTCCCTTCACTTTTTACTGCAGGTTGCAGACTCTTGATGGTTTTAAAACTTGAGGGTAGATGACTCCCAATTGAAGCCATTTGGGATACCAAGGGAGGTGCAGTTTTTTATAGATGCTCTTGGGTTTTCTTTAGATGGTGAACTACAAGCTGCAGCTCCATGCCAGTTTTGATGGAGGATGATAGAGGAACCCACATTAAAACCCTCGTTGCTTGGGTGGAGGATAGAGGAAGCCACACTGAAGTCTTTATGGCCAGCAAGAATGATAGAGGAATCCGCATGAGTGCTGTTATGAATCTTTTGTACGAGTGTGTGGAGGATAGAGGAATTTATGCCTCTTTCATTCTGGATTCTATGATTGATAGAGGAATCCACATTAGATCCATTTCTGTGATTCATGGTAGATTTCAGTTTGGACTTGCTTGCCCTATTTATTGGGGTTTAAAACCCATTGAGGATGTGTTTAGTAGGTTATATTCTGATTCTTCTATTCCATGCTTTTCAAAACCCTTTTGATTCTTAATGGTATTTTTGTTATTTCATTGCTGTGGTTCAATGGTTTATGAGTTACAACAGCGATGTTTTGTGCTCTAGTTTTTTGTTTCACTATAGACGATCTTGTTGTAAACCATGACTTGTTAGGCCTTGTTTGCTTGTTCCTTTTTAAGGGTCTAGGTCCATAGTTCAAAAAACCCCACTTTTTACCAAGAATAAAATAAAGTTGGATGATTGATAGAAAAGTTGTGGTGGTGCATTTTCACCCCCGAGCTTTGGATTTCTCCAAATATAGGTAAAACATACACTCCCAACATCCTTTAGTTGTCTGATTCTTTTTGAGTTGGTAACAGCGATTATTATTACCTATACATAACATGCACTAATATTCCAAATAGCTTAGTTCAAGTGTATGTTCAGCTAGAGAGTACTCCCTTTCTTTATCCTTTCTTATTCTACTTTCAAACATTTTATTACAATTTGTTTGCCAATAGGGTGTTAATTTGAATTTGATTTATCTATAAATGCATAAACATTGTAATTCATTTATAAAAATGGTATATGTCTCACCTTGTGGTATTGCTTAATGGGGGAACTACAAGCTGCAACTCCATGCCAGTTTTGATGGAGGATGATAGAGGAACCCACATCAAAACCCTCGTTGCTTGGGTGGAGGAGAGAGGAAGCCACACTGAAGTCTTCATGGCCAACAAGAATGATAGAGGAATCTACATCAGTGTTGTTATGAATCTTTTGTATGAGTGTGTGGAGGATAGAGGAATATATGCCTCTTTCGTTCTGGATTCTATGATTGATAGAGGAATCCACGTTAGATCCATTTGTGTGATCCATGGTAGATTCGAGTTTGGACTTGCTTGCCCTGTTTATTGGGGTTTAAAACCCTTTGAGGATGTGTTTAGTACGTTATATTCTGATTCCTCTATTCCATGCTCTTCAAAACCCTTTTGATTCTTAATTGTATTTTTGTTCTTTCATTGTTGTGGTTCAATGGTTTATGAGTTACAACAGGGTTGTTTTGTGCTCTAGTTTTTGTTACACTATAGATGATCTTGTTGTAAACCATGACTTGTTAGGCCTTGTTTGCTTGTTCTTTTTTAAGGGTCTAGGTCCATAGTTCAAAAAACCCCACTTTTTACGAAGAATAAAATAAAGTTGGATGATTAATAGAAAAATTGTTGTGGTGCGTTTTCACCCCTGAACTTTGGATTTCTCCAGATATAGGTAAAACATACAGTCCCAACATCCTTTAGTTGTCTTATTCTTTTTGAGTTGGTTTGCAACCATTATTATTACCTATACATAACATGCACTAATATTCCAAATAGCTTAGAATGCAAGTGTATGTTCAGCGAGAGAGTACTCCCTTTTTATATCCTTTCTTTTTCACCTTTCAAACATTTTATTACAATTTGTTTGCCAATAGGGTATTAATTTGAATTTGATTTATCTATAAATGCATAAACATTGTAATTCATTTATAAAAATGGTATATGTCTATCATTCAATAATCTATTAATAAAAATGTTATGTATTGCTCATGTTTATCCAAACACCCCAAGTGCATGTTTTAGAGTCTCCCATTTTCTACAGTTTTTATTATCAATAATAATAATAATGTCTAGGGGCTTGAAAAATGACAAGATAGTAGTACTACTCTATTAACTTCTTATCCTTTTTGGGTACACATTTCACTATCATTTTTTGACAACTACCACTAGTGTAAAAAATAAAATCAAAGAAACTTTAACCCTATTTTATATATATATATATATATATATATATATATATATATATATATATATATATATATATATATATATATATATATCTATGTGTGTGTGTGTGTGTGTGTGTATGTATATGTATATATGTATATGTATGTGTATGTGTATATGTGTGTGTGTGTGTGTGTGTGTGTGTGTGTGTGTGTAGTGGATGGAGAAATAAGAGAGAAACATGGATCCATTAGGTGGGGAAAAAAAATTTGAAATGAAAGATGGTAAGTAAAATCAAAGTGACATATTAGCAACACTAGGGTGGTGGATTGGCAAACCTACGGCAATAGATGAAACGTCTATAAAAGAGATCATCAATTCCTGGTCCTCTAGGTGAAATCATGACAAACCTAGTGTCATGTCTAGAGAACAAAGAGTAGTAGCTGACGTTTTCTTGATGACGAAAAGAAAACAAGAACTTAAGGTGATAGATGGAGACTTGAAGGAATCATTTGGAGCATATGCAATAGATATTGGTGATTTTACAATATAATTTTTAATCTCAAATGATAACTTTGAGCTAGATCTAGAAATTTTTTAAAACCACACTATCATTTTCAAGGTTAGAGGAAGAAGACCAAGCATGGAAGAGGTAAGGAAAAGGTCAAGAACCTTTGGAATGATAAAGAGTTTCAAGTCACTTTCCTTCATAATAAGTTATTTACCATCACTTTTTCTTATCCCAAGATAGAAACCTTTCATAGCCTTTCAATGGAAAACAAAATTATTTGGTTTTTTAGACAAAGGTATCAATCCCCAATTAGAAAATATATGCCATCCCTATTTGGGTCAACCTCTTTGCTCTCCCTATTGATTTTTGGGGGAAATGAATATTCTCAAAGGTTGGAGATTCCATTGGTATGGTACTAAACATGGATGAACAAATAGAGAAGAATTTGGAATTTAAAACCAACATGAGTATATATAGAATAGATGTGTTGATGGATGTGTCAATTTTAGGCCCACAAATTATTACTCTTCATACAAGTGTTGGTAAATAGAGTCAACAACTAGACTATGAGAATATCAATATCTATTGTTATGGATGTCAACAATCAGGTTACCTTAAAAGGAAATGCCCAAATGTCAATTTCATGGCTTCAATGGGTAGTCTTGAGGAAGAGGCCAGTGTTTCTGAACTATAGAAAGATAGAAAGTGGAAAATTGGCGACTGAAGGTGGACTAAAGGCAAATCATGGAGTTTATGTGACTAAAATTAATGTTTTTGGGGCATCCGTGCAATGGAGCCAACCAATATTGATTTTTTGTCAAATGATTCTAACCAGAAGAGAATCCCCACTAAGAAGGTCAGGGAGGTTTTTACTTGAGAACCAATCATGGTAAATTATGAGTTGTTGGAATGTTGTAAAAGGGTTGTAGAACACCCTAGAGTACATGAATCACCAGGATATATCTCAGAAGTTTGAATTGTAAAAAAAAAAAAAAAAATTGGATCTTGAATCTTTCGAGGAAGAGGATCTACAATGCATGTGAAAAATCAAATACAAGAAACCTAGAGGGTTATTTGTTGGTTGTATCTAGTTTTGGGACCTTTAAAAATGGCCCTTTGTGAGTTTCACTATCTTTTGTGAGTTGTTTTGTTTTTAGGTTCGTCTAAAATCTTATCTTATTTATCAGTCCACATGCCTCTATTTACTCTGTTGGCCCTGTAACTTGTTTACATTATTTATGGTGAGATATTGTTATATCTTTGTGACATTGTATAAAGTTTTAAGATCTTTCAAAACCCATTGTGTATCCCATCGTACAAAGTTTTAAGATCTTTCTAATCAGAGGAAAATCCCCACTAAGAAGGATAGGGAGGTTTTCCCCTGAGAACCAATCACTGTTAATTATGAGTTGTTGAAATGTCATAAAAGGGTTGTTCTATAACACCTTCAAGTAAATGAATCACCAAGAGATATCTCAGAAGTTTGAATTGTAAAAATATTTTTTTTAAATCTTGATTCTTTTGAGGAAGAAGATTTACATCGTGCATGAAAAATCAAACACAAGAAATCTAGAGAGTTATTTCTTGGTTGCATCTATTTTTAGAACCTTAAAAGAATGGTTTGTTGTAATTTCACTATCTTTTGTGAATTGTTTTGTTTTTAAATTCATTTAAAATCATATCTTATTCATTGATCCACATATCTCCATTTACTCTGTTAAACTTGTAATTTATTTACATTATTTATAGTAAAATATTGTTATATCTTTTGACATTATATAAAATTTTAAAATCTTTCAAAAATCTATTATTTAACTTTTTATCATATCTATATATATAAAATATTATAATATTTTATATTTATATTATTATTATATATAATATTAATTTTTTAATTTAATTATTTGAGGGAATGGATCTAATATTATTAATACTTGAATTTTTAGTAGGTAGTTTTCATTTGCATTTTTACATCTAACAACTGTATTCCAATGTCTACATAAATGTTTTCATTTTTTAAAAAATAGTAATTTGGTAATATTATATATATACATAAAAGGAATGCAGGTGTCATTTAGTTGGAAATATGGGTTGCATGTTGACAGTAAACATGCTTAATGACCAGTTTCATACTAATCTACAAATGAAGTGCGACTCAAGTGAGGAGGCGTCTAAAAGCAGTATAAATATTGTTTGGTTATGTGAATTGTTTGATTTTTTATTAACTTTTTATACAGAGCTTTGGTGTCCCATACAAATCTACAGATAATGTTTTTCAATGTTATGTTTTTATGGATACACATTTGTTTTATATTTTGTTTACTATTCCAAATTGTATGTTCCTGGTGGAGAGCCAGCCATCCAGATGTTAAAATCGTTATGTGAAGTGCGCGGATTAAAGTCAATCCAAATCCTTTTTAAATTAAGCAAGCGGCTCACGATGTAAATTGAAGAATTAATAGTTTGAAATTTATGGCTTTTATAGTCTATAATTATTTATTTAGATCTTTGGAAAGAGTGATAAATATTTATTTGAATTATTTATTTATTGAAAAGTATATTTTTATTGATAAAATTATAAAAGTTTTTAAAAATTAAGTTATATTAGATAAAAATTAGGATAATATTATAACATGTTAGTAATTAGAGAAAAATCATAATTGGTCACAATTCATATTTAATAGATGGTTTTTTTGTTCTTTTTTTTATGAATTTTAGTCCAACATTTTAAATGACCAATATTTATCAGGCTAGCAATAATCATTGAAAGTGTATAATTATATTGTAGTTCAAATAAGAATTGATCCTTATCAAATTCAGAAGTTTCGGACTCATGCATGATCTTTTGATACTGCTACTATAGCATTATCTACAAATATCATTTGGTAAGAGGAATCTACTACCGTTTCTCCAAAAAACTTTGAACCTCTTTTCTTCTCTAAACCATCTTTAGATTTTTCTATGACCTTGGTTGGATTAATGTGCTCAAACGATTGCCAACAATTAGGATGAGAAGATTAATCATTTTTTTTTAGGCTTGCTTGCATGAGGACAAACCTCCTAAAGATGGTTAGTTTAGTAGCATAAACGACATCTAAAAACAATGCTCTCATAATTTAAGGTTTCGAACTAATGAGAATTATCATGTTTCTGTTGGATTCTATCTGATAGATCTTTGCTAAGGTCTACCTCCACACACATAGGGGAATAGGTATATAACCCTTGATTACTCTATTCAAAATCCATCTTATGAATCTTCTAAGCATGTTACCAATAATTTCACACATTAAGGGGTCTTAAAAGGGAAGAGAGAGATTTGAGAACCAGATCTAAACTAGCATTTTGGACACCAACATTGTTGAGGGATCAAAATTGAAGAACTAAGCGGTAACAAAGAGCCTAGCTCTTTCTCAAAACTAAGGTCCCTACTTAAAAACTCTCTCATAATCTTTAAGTGGAAAAAACTGAACTACAAAAAGCTCTTTGGAATGTAAATGGATCACACAATCTTTAGTCTGGATAACCTCAATCCATTGAATCTATTATTCTGACTGAAGCCAAAACCTATTAAACTTACAATTAATTATATAATCTTTAAATTCAGAAATTAATTTAGTTATCTCAAAAAAAGAGATCTCCACCAGAAACACTTCATGTGATTTCTCCACAATATATGAAATGGAAGAAACTGAAGGTAAAATAAATGGGATCTTAGGGCACGCAACATCTCTATAAGAAAAATCAGATCCTTCAAATTAAAGGGCCGTAGATCTGCTGTTGACCAGCCGCCACCGCAGGCACCTGCGCCCTCTACTCGTTGATGCTTAAGGTTTTCGTTCTTCGTTTTCTTCCTTTCCATTCGCAGCTCCCGATTAACCTAACTCTTCTGAGTTATTTATTTGAAATCAGCTGGAACTTTCAGATTGTAAGCGTGATTGACAGTTTGGATGCTAATAAAATTAACTCTATCACGGAATTTAAAAATGGTTTAAGCATAATATGTGACAAAAAAAGTGCTTGTCCTCTGGTGTAAAAATATAAATCGTAAAATTAATCTATTATAATATATATAATTTGATTTTTTTAAATTATAATATAAAATTTCTTAGTCCATAGAATTTTCAAGTCTGAGAATGTATCCGTTCACAAATTTTGATTTGATATTCAACATTAATTTGAATTTCCAGTCATAATTCCTACCCCTAATATTAATAAATAATATATACATAAGTACGTTCCCTGTTAACTGCGTTATATATAGTATACTAAACAAGAAGAAAAGAAAAGAAAAAGAGGAACACAAACACAATCCCGCAAACAAAATCTTTGTTGCTTACCAACATGATAATATCACATACCCCTTTTGTTTGCCAGATTCTTTGCCCTAATTTCCACTCACAATAAATTCATGTAGGCAATTATTTGTTATGTATAAAATCAAATCATGATTGACAAGGTTGCAGGATCCACAAGGAATAAAAGAAAAAACATTTTATTTTGTGTGATAACAAAGTCATGAGAAGAGTGGTGGTGCTGATCATTTTTGTGGTGGCCATGGAGGCCACCATGGGATCTGCAAGGAAGAAATTGACCACTTTAGAGGAAGGAAAGTTGGCATTAAATCCAAAGGCAAGCAGCAATAATTATAGCATTGATGGGAGAATTCTGAATGCACCGTATATCAGTTATGGTGCGATTAGAGGTGATGAGGTTGAGTGCAAGAGTAAGAGCTGCCATGGCAGACACACCAATGCTTATCGCAGAACCTGAACTGCAGTAACCCGGTGTGCAAGAGATCCCAACAAACAAGCCTATGCAATTCTAACAAATAATTAGAATTAAGTGTGTGATTCCATCTAATAAATTTCCTAAAGTTGCTGCCAACGAAACTTAACTCTGGGGATATGAGACTTATTATCCTTCCAACGCAGGATACATCAAGCTTGTCTAATAATCATTTTATTTTATTTTAATTAATAATAAGTATTTTCATTAACATTAAGTATATTCATATTCTAATGTTTAGATTATAAACTGTAAAATTATTTTATTTTATAATATTATTGGTATTTGAGGTTTTATTATTCATCAAAATCAAGATATTTATGATTTAACTCCTATGAAAATAGGATCAAAGTCTATATTTTTCTTATTGAAAAATATTTTGTCAATTTCTTTACCAACATATTTTTTATGTTGTGGGGAAAGTTTATTCCAAGTTAATTTGATAATGTTAAACGGAGGGAAAGTTTATTAGAAGTTAATTGGATATTTTCATTATTAGATAGTTAAATGGGTTTTTATTATTGATTATATTGTTTTCATTATTAGATAGTTAAATGGGTTTTTATTATTGATTATATTGTAAAAGATAGGTTATGTAGGTTTCAAATTACCTAATTATTGTGAAAAAAATTGTTAGACTATAATTTTTGAAAAAAATAAATATTTTATTTAAAAAAAAGGTATGCTACATTGTTATTGTTTATAAGAGTAATATTTATGTTAGTATTTAGTCATAGTGACAATTGATTTTTAGGTATATTGTAGTATTTTTTTACAATTATTGTCTTTTCCATATTCATTCTATTATAATGATTGATTTTTTATCCTATTCACAAAAACATTGTTTTAGGCCTTGCTAACATTATCCCCATCTAAAAGAGTCATGTAAGAGGTACAAAGATCCTTTCCACTAGAAACTTAAATTTACTAGAGGGTAACACATTTGGGCTGTCACATTAACCCCATCTAAAAGAGTGGCATAAGAGGTAATAATATTTTTTCCACTAAAAACTTAAATAAACTAAAGGTTTTTAGATGGTGTAAGAGGTAAGAATATTTTTTCCACTAAAAACTTAAATATACTAAAGGTTTATAGATGGCGTAAGAGGTAAGAATATTTTTTCCACTAAAAACTTAAATATACTAAAGGTTAACACAGTGCTCAATGGTTTAAAAGTTTTAAATTTGCTTATTTTTATAGTTGAAATGTTCAAGGGTTTTGCCATTTTTTTGCAATGGACAATACTCCTACTATATTTGGATTGCAGGGTGCACATCTTGGAAAAGAGTAACTAGATTTTTTTCATGAAATCAAAAAAAGTGTTATTGTGAGTGGCCATTGTTTCCATGCATTACGTCTACCTATTATTATTATTATTATTATTATTATTATTATTATTATTATTATTATTATTATTATTTAAACGTAATTTAATTGAAGTTGTGGGAATGTTATAGTGAGAATGGTGTACACAATTATTTCACAATTTTCATGACATTGAATTTATTCATAGTGCATTATACCTATTATTATTTGTTTAATGTTTGTGATAACATTCTTTCTATTGTGTGAAATGAGCCTTACATTCTATTTGGTGGACTTTCACTGCTAATATGGTTGAGAATCTTGACCACATACATGTCACAATCTGGGAGTCTTGCAGAGGCCATAGAGTTGCAAAAATGATGTTTTATCTTTTTCTAGACCTAAATACCTTCATATTTGGTGTATCACAACCATATAATAATGGTGAAATACAACGGTATATCTTAGGAATACATGAGGCAATAATCATGTGGCCACAGGTTCATGGAGTCATAAAGTGCAAGTTTTGCTCTTAGTTTATCTTTAGATAACTCCGTGAATCCATTCAGAATCTTGACCACACATGTGTCACAATCTATCGACCTTAATGTCACATAGGCCTTGAAGTTTCAAAACACAAGTTGTATATCTCTCTAGACTTATATACCTTTTTTTTATGTTTTTTGTGTATCATGGTAAGGTGGTGAAATCCCATGTAATATCATAATGAAATATGTGCCAATCATCACTGAGCCATGGGCTCATAGTGTCCCTAGTGTCTATTTTATTCTTAGAATTTTATCAAATAAATTTGTGAACCCATCGATAATCTTGATCACACACATGTCAATATATCACAGCCTTGATGTAACACAGACCATAAAGTCAGAAAACTCAGTTTTTATCTTTGTCTAGACACATAAAACTTTTTATGCTTTGGTGTAATGTGGTGACATAATGAAATCCCATGAAATATCATTAGAAAACATGTGGAAATTATCATGGGGACAATGTGTTATGGATTCGCGAAGTGTCTATCTTTTTCTTAAGCCCTCCTCAACGAGATCTGTATATTTATTTTTGTTTAATTGAATTCATTTTTTATTTGCACATGATCACTTTGTCTTACTCACAATGCACAAACAACTAAAAAAAGAATAAAATAAATGATATATGTTTAGTGATTTTGTCAATTATAATATGGAGGGTATCTTTTAATCCATATTTTCTATGTTATTTTTTAGTATTTGCTATATGGAGCCAACCACAATTAATATGATCATTGGATTTCTTTTTAGCATACATATTATAATTTTCTCTTGGTTATGCTTCATAAATCAAATCCACTCAATTAAAACATTTTGCATTGGAAGTGTCTAATTGTCTATCTTTTTTCCCCTTCCCTTTTACATTTTTCCCTTGGATTAAAAAAGTGCCATCTAAAAATATATCTGGGAAGGAGAAAAACTAGACCTGTCATACACCCCTATAAATGTAGAGATGCATAGATTACAAAAAAATATAAGGCAAAGCATTGAGAGTGTGTTGATACAACAACATATTTTTAGATAGCATGTGTTTAAATACACTGTCAAAGATTGTTTGGTTGATATATTTGTTGTTTTATTGTATTTTTTATACTTTCGTATCTAAATTTGAAATGGCATAATTGATCATTTCCTAAATTGATTTCACATATGTAATATTTAATTCATTGACTTATTTACAATTTAGAAATGGATCTTGACATGCTTTATACTTTACATAAGATTCACTACACTAAAACATATTTCCATAAAATGAGACTTCTTGTAGCTTCTAGGTCAAATGAAAATGAAGCTGATTTTTGGGGTGATGATTTTTGCTTAAAATGGTTGTCTAAGTGATTGAACATAAAAATATGTCTATGGAAAATACAAGGGTGAATAAATATATTCATTTCCAAACAAAATTCCATACACTTCCATATTGTATATTTTTCATGGTACAAATCCTCTTTGTAGTCATTGTGAAGCATTTTATTAGAAGAAAAAACCTTTTCAATGTTATGATAAAACATGTTTGACTGTCACATCCTTGCATGGTCCTTGAATATAATTGACACCTCATTTTACATGACCTATAAATTGTAGGCTTAGGTAGAGGTGAAAGTAACAATGGATTTTGTGGTGACAACTTTTTTAATTCTATTTTCCAATTGCACAATGAAGAATTTGATGTCTAATGTCTTAGGTTCTATGAAACGTAGACTTTCAACAATGAACATTTGTCTAAAAACAATGAAGCATGAATTGTTTGTAAAGATGTCTTATCATAGATATCATAAGAAACATAGTGAATATAGCAAATTGGAAAGGATATATTAATAACATGGCCATGCCATACCAAAAATGTTCAATTCAAGATGATAAATTATGCCTACAATGGCTATCCATTTTGATTAATGTTAAATTTTAGCTATGTAAATCACAACTAATGTGTATTTTCATAGTATATTATAGAAAATAAGAAATACAATCCACATATAATCTCATATGTTTGATATCAAACACATGACATATTCATTAAGAAGCATTGGTAGAAAAACATTCACCTCAACCTCCTATTGAATCTTTGGGTGAATGAGATATAATTTAAATAACACCATTATGTGATTCTCACATCATCTAAAATATCCAATTTGTCATAAACCATCACATGAATCCAAATATATTCACTCCATTAAAAAAAAAAAAACATCAAATGAAGGACATGCAATAAATCTTTCAGATCAACATATTGGTATCGAGTTTTCTAGAACAAGAATACACATTGATAAAAATGCCATATATTTTCTTTGATTTAGAAATAATAAAATACATAATAATTAATATATCAAAACAAATTTTTAACATAACATCCAAAATTTCATTTAAATAACACAAGACAAACCAATACACACTTCCTTGATTTGTAGGTAGCCACATTTCAAGTTCAATATGATAAATTTCATAAAAAAAGAGAAGGATACATACTCAAAATTGGATTCCAATGATATAATAAGAGTTCAAAATAATATTGTGCTTGTTTTAGGTCTTTGAAAAATGAAATGTTTCTAAATTTTTTTTTATCTCCTAAGCATATTGACTTGAATCCTTTGTTTTCATATATGACTATTCAGACTGATCTTGAAGAAAGGTTAGTTACCCTAAGATTTACATATTCAAAACTATAATTCTTATTAAAATGAGTAATACTTAATGTCCTAAAAAAAAGTTGATGTAATATAAAGAGAATTACCACAATGCATTGATGAAACAAAAACAATTATTATTGAGCTAAAATGTCAACTGAAATACAAGTATCCTTTCCAATCAGGAAATGTATATGAAAATTTCACCATAAAATCTTTAAAGTAATTATTCAAAAGAACATTTTATTGAATGGAAAATATGCAACTAAACTAATATTGATACCACCTACTACATATCGAGTATGATGAGACATAAGAGGCTAAAATTCCTTCTTGATAATAAGTTATATAGATGAAGAAACTAATGATATACGTATTGGTGACACTTTTATTGATGGTTTTATAGATCTAACATGCATTCATGACCTCCAAGACAAGTTAGCAAAAATTGATGCACTTGAATGAAAACAACCACTTGGCATTTTATAAAACTTATTTTTAGAGAAACTGAACTTCCCCACCTTGTTCTTCAGTCAACCCCATAATAAAAACACTATGAAAATAATTTCATAACTAAAAATTATGAAATGAGAGTTATTGAATTTGACCATATGTTTTATTATCATATTATTGTCCTTTTATTTAAAGAAATTAAGGTCAGTATTGAGCAAGTCGATAGATGCATATGGATTGGAATAAGAAAACAACAATTAAAAATGCCAAAAACTATTGTTAAAAGATGTAAAATACATACATAATCTTGAATAACTGTTAATATATGATATTAGCAACATTTATTTCAATAAAATATGCATCTCTCATGACTACTTGCAGTAAATTAATAAAATAATCTTTGATATTATAGCTAGGTCCTCCAATCTTTATTGCTAATTTTCAAGTGTAACACATTGTTAACAATGTCTTGAAACTGACTTCACAAAGCTATATGAACAATATAAGAAATCATTAGCTATGGGAAAGCCAAAATATGATGACCTAATCACTTGCATTGCTTACTATAAGCATACATTAAATGCATTAAAATAACTTTTTAGTTTAAGATAATTAAAAATTTTAAAATATTATTGACGTATTTTGGATTACTTAATTTCAAAATAGAGATAATACCCTTAGTCATTAGTTGATATAAAACAAAGATGTATTGATTTATGGAAATATGAAAATTTAACGATTGAATTATTTGTCTATAAGAACATGACTTGTGATATTGAACCCTTTTCTCTAAATATTGTAAAATTACATAAACATCACCACACACAAATATGCAAGAAGACTAAGCATACAAAATGCAAATATATATTTCCTTTATCACTAATAAAACATGCCAAAATATTTGCACCTTATAAATATAATTACTCACTTTCTCTGAAAATACAAAGCACATTTCCTAAATTCTTGAGAAAAAAAATGATATGAAAGTTATATTTCATTTTAACATGTTTTTCAATGAAATAAACATGGATGTAACTGTTTAACCCTAAAATGATTTAGATTGGGTTTTTCTAGATGTTAAATGGGTAAATTAAAATTAAATGACATAAGGATGATAATTAGATCTATAGTAGGCCAAGTAGATGCTAAACTTAGATATAAACATACACAAATTTATTATGCTGAGATAATTTAAATATAGAAAGTAAAACTATGCTAGATATAAAAATCACAAAGAAGTGAAGTACTTAGCTTGTTATGATGCTAATGTAGTTATGGATATAGAATAGGATGAAAGCATGTGAGAAGCATATTTTGTAACAATCATCAGATTTTGGATTTGACACCTCTAGCTCTCTGGACAATAATGTCAGCGTGGGACAATTGTGTTGATGCTACTATCTAGGATTAATGCTAGTGTCTTGTATGGAATATCTACTAAAACACGATGTGACCACCTAGATGCTTTTAGATTTGGCTTTGCCTTCACGCTAGTACATTCAGATCTAGGTCATGGACTATCTCTCCTTATGAAATGATAAAACCCTAGCTTTCCATCTTTAATGTGACCTTGTAGAAGAATGGGTTAGTGGCCACATGGTGTCAAGCTAACCCCAATGACCATATTTTCAAAGGATACATCCTACATAGCCAATACTCTATCAGAGGGCCTTAGACACATGTAGTTCTCCCTTATGTGTCAGCGTATGTGTGAATCATACAATTTGTGCAAAGCAAGTACAATAGTGATATAGCTTGTAACTTGGCAAATCAGGCTCATAGGTTACTTCTTTAGTAATTTAGACTTGTAGATGTGCTCTATCTATGATTGGTATGGAAATAGGGAAACTTTGATCAATTGAATGTTTGATAAAGTGCTTTTGACAAGTTTCCTTTGGTATCTGTGGTATTTTCTAGGTAAGGAATGAATGAGGGTTGATCTTGTATTTATAACAATCCCTTTGGAGTATTAATTCACATTAAATCACTTAGGTCGACCATTGAGATATGTTTCATTTTAAAATTAGATGACTTTAGGGTAGTGGACACTTATGTCATGACATGATCTTAACGTCAACACTACTGTCTATCTCAGACGTTAGTGTTCAAGGAGAAGGAAAGATGGTACAAGTTCTGAACTTCCTGAGATGAAAGATTACATTTTAAGTATTTTGGACAAGATAGAAGACTTGGGTCATCAACATAAGACTAGTCGAGACTAAGAGATATAGGACAAGGGGCACAAAGATAGAGAGGATTTGAGACTTGTGGAAGTAGGAAAGGTAAAGAACTGAGAGGAACAATCAAGGTCTGAGTTTTCTAAGTTTACAAGAATGAAGTGCTATATAATCATCAACTATCCTCTACATTTTACCCCCTTTAATCTAGTAATGAAATTATTCATTTAAAGGAAAGGAATGTGTACTTAGGTGTGTATGCACACCTTGTCTTTATGTGTGCCCAACTTGAGTGTTTTTTTGGTGACTAATCTACAACCAAGAACATGTTATAATATAAAATTAGTACATATAATCTATGTCAAAAGGATTTGAATTAGATTAAAATTAAAAGAACAAGGTTTAGGAGTACACTTGTGTGTCAATGTAACTGCCTTGCCTATTGGCAAGTTATTTTAAGAAAGATGTATCATTATAAGGCTTTGGAACTGAGTTAATCAATATGATGCATGGACTAAATCAACATAATAACCTTTTACTCAACAAATTTTAGGATTCTTCTTCAGAGAATAGTTTTTCTTCTTCTCACACATCACATGTGCCCAAGCTAGACTTTCCCTGATTCAATGGTACAGATCCTACATGATGGATATATTGAGTCCAGTAATTATTCAACCTTCACAATACTTATTCTGTCAACAAAGTCCTAATTAATTCCTTCTACTTGGAACAAGAAGCACTCCAATGGTAACATTGGTATCTCAAGTTGAATGATGAACCCAATTAGAAAACCTTTTCATCCTTACTTCTGGGTAGGTTTGATCCCTCAACATTCGAGGACTTTATAGGAGTTCTCACTAAACTCTACCAGATAGGCACCATTTGTGATTATCATATCAAATTTGAGAAGCTAACTAATCACATTGATCTGGGCAACAATTCAGGTGATGGGTCTACCCCAATTGATGATGGAACTTCTGGGAGCCATAACTTTTGCACTGTAGCTCCAATTGACTCATCATTTAAACCGTTAGAAATCTAAGAACGAGGAGAACATGGTGAGATGGCATGGATATTTTCTCAATGAAGTTTGACCCCCTAAAAACCAAATTAAAGTGCCCCAAATTTCAATTTTAGTAGTGTAGTCTAAAAATAGTAAGTTTCTAAAAATAGTAATTCCTCAAATTTTGTATTATTGTAAATCATGGAAGTCAAACCAATTCATCTTCCTCAAGATTGGTGACCTTCCACATCCTCCCCCCACCTTCAAAACATGTATAAATTAAGATGTAACCCGAAATGGAAATCAGACATCTCTTCTCAAAGATAGCATTATTTGAATTTTCTTGTTCTAGTTTATTGAATTATATTTCAACCAAAGCTTTCAAGTTTTGGATCACACACTGAAGGGTTATTAGATGACTTCTTTAAGAGTTGTTTTATAAGTGGAATCAAAGAGCCAATACACTCAAAGGTGAAAATTTTTTAGCCCAACAACATGATGGATGCCTTAGGTCTGGCTAAGATAGCAGAAGATAAAATCTTAGTGTAGCATCGACCTCCCACTTTCCCACTCGTAAGGAATATAGAAAACCAATGGCCAACCATAACCACACCAGTCAAACACCTTATTGAGACAGAGATGTGGGATCATAAGGAGAATTGTGATGACAAATGGGTTAACGGTCATAGGTGTGTCACATAAAATCTCTACTTGCTCGATGTGGAATCATCACCAGAACAAGACAACAAGCTTGATATCCAAGAATTTCATGATGCTCAAGCAAAATAAAGCCCCTCTGAAGACATAATGGCTTAGGAGACTCAACCTGAGATCTCTCTACATGCACTAGTAGGTGTTACCACCCCTCAAACCATGAAGGTCAAGAGTTTATTTTAAAATATCCCTCTCACAATCCTCATTGACTCTGGCAGCTCTCATAATTTCATCGATCCCCATATTGATAAGTAGGCAGACTGCTTTGTATACCCTTGTTCTAGATTTGAAGTCATGATCACTAATGGGGGAATATTTCCATAAATGGAAGTGTCGAAATGTGCATATCACGATAGGTGATTACACTCTTCACTCAAATATGCTTGCCCTACCCTTAGGGGAATGTGATGTGGTCTTAGGGGTACAATGGCTCCACACATTGGGACCTATTCTATGGGACGTATCTAAGCTTTGGATGTAGTTCACAGATAGTGGCCAAAAGCACACCTTAAAAGGGTTATTGTCCAAATATACTAACATCATCAATTCCCATTGCATGGAAAAGCTTATAAAGAAAGGCTCACATGGGGTCATTTCCCAACTACACTCCATCCAACTCCAATTCCCCACTACTACTAACCACCCTTTTGATTTACAATCTGTCCTTGGTAAAAATCCAACCATTTTTATAGAGCCAGTGGATTTGCCCCCTTCACACCCTGAATTTCATCACATCTCACTCCTTCCAAGAAGCATCGCACCCAACATCTGGCCATGTTGTTATCCCCATCTACAAAAGACTAAGATTAAATAGCTAGTACGGGAACTCTTTAAGTCTAGAGTTATTCACCCCAACACCAGCCCATACTCCTCCCCAATGCTTATTATTCATAAAAAGGATGGGTCATGACACCTCTGCATTGACTTCCATGCCCTTAACCACCTCACTATCAAAGATAAATTCCTAATTCTAATCATTGATGAGCTTCTTGATGATCTCCATGGGGTAAAAATTTTCTCCAAATTGGATCTTCATTTAGGCTATCATCATATCCATGTGCATGTTGATGACATTCCAAATACAACCTTTTGCACTCATCATGGTCACTTTGAATTCTTGGTCATGTCATTTAGACTTACAAATGCCCCTTCAACATTTCAGGCACTAATAAATAAAATCTTTCGACCTTTCCACCATTAATTTGTTTTGGTGTTCTTTAATGATATTTTGATCTATAGCTACACATGGGTTGATCATCTCCAATTACAACTTCTATCAGACAATCAATTATGTGCCAAGCAGTCCAAGTGTTCCTTCAGTCAAGAGGAAGTTGAATATCTAGGTCACATTATTTTAGTCAATGGGATCCACATGGATCTAAAAAAATTAGTGTCATACAACATTGGCCTTGACCAATAACCCTCAAGAGCCTTCATGGATTCCTAAGCCTTACATGATACTACCACAAGTTTGTTAAGGATTATGTAAATATCATAGATCCCTTGAATTTCTTATTAAAGAAGGATGCATTCACGTGGGATGCTTCAACTGACCAAGCATTTGTGGCACTCAAATAGGCTATGTGTAGCACACCAATTTTGGCCATGCCAGAATTCACCAAAACTTTCACCATCAAAACTAATGCTTGTGGCAACACCCTGGGTGTTTTTCTTCTCCAAGATGGTCATCCCATTGGTTTCACTAGCAAAGCCTTTTCTGGATGAAATTTTTCTTTGTCTACATATGAAAAGGAAATGATGGCAATTTTGCATGCAGTACAACAATGGTGGCCATACTTACTTGGGAATCATTTTTGCATCAAAACTGATCACCAAAGTTTAAAATACTTCTTGGAATAATGAGTCTCATCATTGACACAATAGAAATGGATCAACAAACTATGGGCAATGATTATGAGATCACTTATAAGAAGGGTAAAGACAATGTCATGGTAGATGCTCTCTCATGCACATTTGAGGACCAAACTTCCCTTTTTACCATCTTCATGCCCATTCCAAACTGGTTGGAATCTGTTGTTAGAAATATAGAATACAGAGTAATATTAATGAAATAAAAATAGAAATGAAATTCAAAAAACACATCACAATATAGACATAGATTTAATGTGGTTCACCCAATATGGACTACATCCACAAAGAAACAACCAGTTCTTCTCTTATTCAGTCTAAAAAATGAAGGTAAAAACCTGCAATATCCTTTTCACTCATACATAGTGTGTCGTCATGATGACAATGCCCTCATATCAAAGGAGGGTACATATTAAGACAAAAATGCACTAACATAATTTCTATCGTTAGATCTGTGACCTAATAGTGAACGGTCTAAATTTACCATGAAATTACAATATTTTACAATGCATTTTTCACAAAATTTTACTTCGGGGACCTGCAACCTTAATGGGGGGCATTGCCCCCCCCCCCCACACCTCCCTGTTGAGAACTGGGCATTATACAATATCAAGATCCACCATCCAACATATGTACACCAAGGGTATGTAAATGATCCCTCCTTACACTACCTCATTGAACAATTGACCACTAACCCCTTTACAGTACCACATTTTTCATGGGATGGTGCTTCTATGTGTTACAAGGGTCATTTAGTGCTTCCTAATAACACAAACCTTCATCAGATCGTACTCTATAAAATTCATGCTTATTCATAAGTAGGGCACTCAAGATTTCTCAAAACATATGAGCAAGCACATCGAAACTTCTTTTGGAAAGGGATGAAAGTGGAAATTAAATAGATGGTGGCCAAATGTGATCCCTGCGAATGTAAAAAAGTTGAAACAATAATGATTCCTAGTTTGCTCGAGCCCTTGCCCATTCCTACTATGATTTAGACTAACATTTTTATGGATTTCATTGAGGGGCTCCCTAAATCTGGAGAAAAAATAGTGATCTTGGTCATGGTAGACTGCCTTTCCAAATATAGTCATTTTTGTGCCCTCAGCCATCCTTATATAGCCTCCATGGTCACACAAGTTTTCTTGGATTAGATCTTCAATCTTCATGGCATCCCTTCTTCAATCGTCTTCGATCGTGATGTAACTTTCACCAATGATTTTTGGATGGAATTCTTCTGATGCACATGCACACAACTAAAGATGAGCTCTAGGTATCATCCCTAAACAGATGGCCAAACAAAAAATTCAACAAATGCTTGGAAACATTCCTTCATTACTTTGCTTTGGAACAACAATAATAGTGGGAAAAGTGGCTCCCCATGACAAAATGGTGGTTCAATACCTCCTCCAACACTTCTACTAAAATGACTCCATATGAAATAATTTATGGTCAAGTGCCCCCTGCACTTCTCCCATATACCCTGGTAGTTCCCTAGTTCAGGCGATCGACACTACTCTCTGACATCAGGATCATATTCTCAACACTCTGCGGAGCAATCTCCATCTAGCACAGAACCGAATGAATCGATAAGCTAATCAACACTACTCCAAGCACACCTTTGTAATATCCCTTGTTTCCCTTGAATTTTGAAACTAAATATTTTGAATTGCTTTTCTGTGTATTCTGATTTTTTTGTTTTTTGCATGAATAAAGATACGATTTTGCAAGATAAATGCAATTAAATAAATAGACAGTAGTATAATCTGTCAACTGACTAATCAATGCTCTTCTTATTCTCCAAGATGATTACAATATTGAGTCTCTGTCCTGCATATAAAATAATATAGAATACTGTCTTAAAAACTCGAGTTTTCTGCAAACTAGGAATAAAACCTGGATCTGGTACGTCTCAGCGTGTTGTGTCAAAAACACAGTCATTGACGTCGATTATACTGTCGTCGTCAGTTTCCTGGTGTCGTTAACCTGTCGACGTCATTATATGGGTCGGTCGATGTCGGCCGCTGTCGGTCTCTGCCTGCTGATGTCGGTCTCTGCACTTTTCACGGATGCGTATGGATTTGCACGGATCTGTACGAACTTCGTACGATCGCCAATACAATATAGCACAACTTGTATGCTGGACATCTGATCTCAAGATATATGGCTCTAAGACGGAAGATCTTTATCTGTGCAATATCTGAATCAAAAACCTAATAAAATAAATACCTGTGATAACTTCTGTGTGAAGTTATCTCTCAACCTGGCAATAGATCAGCTGATATCTCACAGCCTCTGAATCATACACACTGAAGAGGGCACGTTCTTCAATGCAAATAGAATACTGGAACCCTTGGCTCAGTCTTCTCAAGAAAATCCTTAGCAAAAAATTGTCTTCAATCAATAATTCATAATCCTTCCAACTCCCTCCCATGAGAAACCCTTATACCCTCAAAAAGGTATGCTTGCACTAATTTAGAGTTTCTTAAATTAGAATTAGGGTTTCTTAAATTAGAATTAGGGTTTCTTAATTAAAATTAGACCAAATAATTAATATTTAATTAAATCAATCAAATATTAATATCTCCCTTAATACATGTCCGAAAGAGCCCGAACGAAAGCCAACTGGAACAATTTTGCTATTCAAAGCCAAGCCAAGCTCCATCATGACCCTCTATCCATCATATCAGCCTACGAAGGTCGCATAATAGGCTAATCTTCAACTCTGAAGATGTCAACTGAAAAGGGGACATGACAACCTTTCAACCCAATAATATGGTTTTCTTCATCTATAACCATACAAGCAATCATCCTTGAAGCTAAAAGGACGTCATAAGCTTGCTCAAAATTTTATGGGCCATCTAAGGTTCTCCAGTAGATTAGGTCTATTGCTTACAAGTTGGAGCTTCCACCTTCATCTTGAGATCACCTAGTCTTTCATGTCTCCCATTTGAAGAAAGTTCTTAGAACCACCATATCAAAGTGCAAACAGTTTTACCAAAAATTGATAATAAAGACCCTATCCTTTTTGAATTGAAAGCAGTCTTGGACAAGCACACCCGCCAACTTCACTCCCACTCAATCACGAAAGTCTTAATCCAGTAGCACCGCATGCAATCAAAAGATGCCACATGGGATCCACTATTCCAAATTCAATAACAATTTCCATTTTGAAGCTGTAAGGCTAAACATTTTTTTAAGGGGGAGGGGATGTTAGGAACCCATGTCCTACCCTTCTTTTTGTATTATTAGTGTATTAGTCGTTATGAATGCATATACTTTGTAAGTCATCCCTTTGTCATATTTGAATTATCCCACATACATAAGTAGTAGTTGTTAGAATAGTTTTAGTATTTAAGTGTTCCGGCCCAATGAAGGCATCTACGAATATTATTGAATTGAGATTACTCAAAAGATGTTGCCCCCTCGAAGTGGCCTATGATCTAAAGGTTGTTTTTGAGTTAGTTTCTAAAGTTCATTTCATTGTTCATTTATTTTTTATAGTTTGTAAATCTGCGCAGACGGATCCTCATAAATCTATTATATATTTATTTCTGAAATATGAACAGAAACGACGACATTCTATATAATTCAATAATTTCATATAATATTTTTGAATATATTAAATATATATAATACCTCAATATTATCAAATCAATACTCACTAACTAATAAATAAATAAATAAATGATTTTTTTAAATAATTATTGATTAAAATATGTCAAAATAAAATATAAATATTAAAAACTTAAAATTATTATTGATTTTATTTTATTTTTTAAAAATTAGTAATGAAAAATGATTGTACAATATCTTACTATCACAAATTAATATATAAAATAATTTAAATAAACTTAAAAAAACCAGTAAAATTTGAAATGATACCTTTTTATAAACCCCCCAAAAAACGAATTGACTCCACATTTATCTTTTATCTTTTCAACACACATTCCAATAATAAAAGAAAGTAGATGTAATTTAAAGTATTATAATGAAATGCATATGACAGGTGGCTTTTCAGTGAGTGGGACCACTTAAAGGGTCATCTCCCAACGTTACGTTACTTTTTGAATGATGGTTTGGTAGGCAAGAAAACAACATTGAAATAAGCTTCTTAAGCTGTCACTCGGCCCACTCACTCTGCCTTTTGTTAAAAATAAACGTTGCTCATCTCAAAAGTTCAAAAGTCACTAAAAACTCTATCGTCTGCTGAAGATGTCGGTGTGTTTTTTTTTTTTTAGTTTTTTTCCAATTTGGTGAAAAAAAATTGGGTGTTTTTTTTAAAACGCTCAGACTTATAATTGGAGTTTGAGTTACAAAAGTTAAGAAGTCGGAACATTAACAAGAAAAATATTATAATTATAATTTTAAAAAAACATATGGGTATTGTAATTTTTTTTTTTTAAAATTTAAATTTAATTTAATATTTAAGATATATGGTATAATTTATATAATTTTAATGGGATGTAGGTGGAGTGGTTAATAGGTTTAGTTGTGTTTAGCATTATCAAGGTTCAAATTTTAAAGGATATATTAGACTTGTGGTGGTTGTTGGAGATGTTTGGACGGTTAAAATTGTTGGTAATGTTGATGTTGTTGGCAATAGCGTTTTATCAGAAAATGTTAATAAAACCGATAGTAACTGTTGGTAAATATTATAAGAGAAACCTAACCTCCCGTTTATATCCCGATTGATTCAAAACTCCAATCCAAAAAAAATTAATCATATCAAAAAAAATTATATAATCTCAAACTTTAATATTTATATATTTTTAAAATTTTAATCCTAATAATTTAGGATTCAAGTTCATTTTATTTAAGATAAATATTAAGGTAAATATTAGAATAGAACTCATAGGAGATATTAAAATAGACTTGAATTCTTGATATAACTGCATTAAACGACATTTTTAAATATTTAAAAATAATAAATTATATTAATAATTTATAACTATTATAGCATGTTGACAAGAGTTATAGCGAAGCCAATGACATGCAACAAAGGAAATTTCAAACTAAAAACCCTAGCAAGGTCTCCCTAGATCATTACATAGATATTTTAAATCAAGTGCATAAGCTTTTAGCTCTGTCGAATGAGTTCGTTCAGGGTGACGAAAACAACGCTGGATCAATGTTACCAAAGATTGTTCTCACGCCAATGGTTGTTCCTCTTGATATGTTCAGTGGTTTCAGTGTCAGTTAGGGAGATAGAGTGAAGCCTATGACTCACACTAAAGAGCTAGTAAGGGGTTTTCTTATTCCACCCAAATCCAAGTCCCTGGAGCAACCTATATTGGACTCGAATTCAATCAAACATATTGCCTCCATCACCATTGATTCTCCAACTACTTAGGAATGATGGGTGTACCAGGGCTACACAAATTCTTCAAAACCCTTTCACAACTACTCTTCATATTGCCTATCTCTATTTCATCGTCACCCTCATTTTTTCCAACTTTGGTTCGAATGCAAAGTCTTCAAGTGGCCCTTCCCTTCTTCCTGACAATCAGCGTCTCCGGATGTTGTCCCTTCCTAGTTTCAATCCATCTTTAGCAAATAGGGCTTTATGGTAAGAAACAATCACATTTTATTCACTGATAAGTCACCTATTCTCTCTATCTCTAAGTTGTGTATTTTGGGGATGGAGTATGCATGTTTGGCAAGTGTATGGGACTTTCTTTGTCCAAGGCTGAGTTGTCCAGTTGGGCTTCACCCGAATGGAATTCAAGTTCTTCCTTGTCCTTCTCTCTATTTAGTAGAGGTTTCTTTCAGGTAAATTTTAGTTGTTTTAAGGATTGTGACTTTGTTAGGACATCTAGACCTTGGTTTTAGGGTATTCATGGTTTCTTCTTTTGCCCTTGGTCCTCTTTCTTTGATGTGAACAAGGTGGTTATTTCAACAGCTCCATTCTAGGTCAAATTTTACAATCTCTGGCATATCCTTTGTAATGACAATCCTACCAAATAATTGACTAATTTGGTGGGTTCTTTCATCAAGTTGGATGAGAGCTCCAAGGGAAGCATAATAGCAAGGGTTTATGCAATATTAGACTTGTCCAAGCCTCTTTTTCGCTCTGTCAAGTTGGAATCTTCTCAAGGCTTTTTGACTCAATATATCAACTTTGAAGGCCTCCTCTTCAGACGGTTTTGTTGCAACAGTATTGATCATTGTGTTGTTTCATGTTTTGCTCAAGGTTCGATATGGAAAAAGAAAGAGGGCCCTTCTAATGATGACTTTGTTTGGTGTAACCATGGGACTTTCTATGCCCAACATATTGACCCTTCCCTTCCTCTCTCTATTGACCCTCTAAGCACTTCTCATGAGAAGGGGGTGGTGGAGGAGAATTTTGACCCTTTGGGGTAGGAGACCCTACCTACTGTAGCGTTTGGGGATCATAGACGATGGAATTTTGGATGACAGTTTTCTAGAAGACCAATCAACTTCTCTAAGGACCTTCTTCTCTACTAGATCCACAAGGGGGACTCCTAAGGCTAACTTAGGCGTATCAACAAAGTAGAAAGGGAGAAGATCTAAGGCATAAAGGTTGTGGCAAGACGTTGAATAACTACCCAGAGATGGGTCTTAGAGGACGCTAGAAGATTTCCCTTGCACGAGAAGATTGATGCTTGTATGCGAGTGATTCCCCCCTTCTTTGCTTCACAGTTGCTTTGTTTGGCTTTCATAGCGTGTGTTGCACATTGTTGGTTGGGAGGTGTTCCTTAAATTTTCAACATTTTCATTGACTAATTGCTGACTAGTTTTAGCGTTTTTGCTAACTAATCACCTTATGTCTTTTTAGTTATACATTTTTTTTTTGTATTTCTCTTGTTCAACATTTGATTGGTTCTTATATAACTGTGTTTCTCTATTAGATTAATGTTGTTTGGAATTGAACACCTTATTATGTTTTAGTTTTGATTTAAAGCTCCGATCTATGTAGAAGCACCCCTTTTCTATTCATAACACATATTTCAAAAGCATTTACCCTTACCAAAATAATAATAACAATTTATAAATATTTTAAACATTTAATAACATCATAATTATATATATTTATTTAAAAATTATATATTAATTATAATTCTTTTTTAAATAAATTGACAATATATCTAAAATTTTCCATTAATAAATAAATAAATAAATAAAATAAACCCTTTCCTTCACCGACAAGAACCAAGAATGACATGTACACATTGGAAAAGAAAGGTGAAAAATAAAGAGCATATCAGCCTCGTGTATATAATACATACATAAATCATTTGAAACTCAAAAAGACTTGCATGGGAATCCACCCCCACCCAACAAGGCCTCTCCCTCCCATCACGCGTTAAATTTAAAGGCTCCTCAGCGTATTATTTTAGGAAACATAAGGAGGAATACGGTTTAGCCTTTGTTTGTCAAATAAGTGATAAAAGTCTCTTGTTTTTATAGAAATATAAAAAGAATAGAGATTCCATATAAAAAAACATTTATAGTTCATGAAACTTGAAAAATTGTATTAGGTTTTTAATAAATGTTTTATCACACAATTCTTAATCTATTATTAAGAAGAAGAGAGATACATAATTATTTTAGAAATATATAATCATTTATCATATATAAAAATAATAATAATTTATTATTATTTTATTTGATACAATTTTATAAAATTTTCAATTATATTTCACAATTTAAAAGTTAAAAAATATTTATTTGATTGTCGAATTTAACTATGTGAAATGAAAAAATCAATTACAATATTTAAAAATATAATAAATATATATTTTATATAACATTTCCTTTTCAAATATATTTACCTTTTTGAAAGCCAATGTTAAATAGATAAAGGCCACTATTAAAATGGATAACGATTATAAATTTTTTATTTAAGAGGGAAGTCAAATTTAACCATGTCTTCCATTATTACCTACATTCATGAGAATCATATACTAGCAGTTGCCCCAAAGGTGTAAGTCATATTGAAAGAGATATAATTTTATATTTTTTGGTATGGCAGGGTTTTGAAAAAAGAAAGTGTGTGAATCCACAGTGATATCTTGATTGAAACTTGTGACTGTTGACTCCATCTCACTTTTTGTGTATAAAATGTTAAACAACAAAAATTTGATATTTTTGGTGGAGTTGACAATAGAAAATGAGGATGTGTGTTTCTTTATACAACGTGGCAATGAGTTGTGCTGGGAGGAGACGTTCCATTTCACAATGAGCTTGAGCAATGGTTGAGTAGTGGAGAAGGACAAGTCGACACAAGATATGAAAGCAGTAAACTATTTCAAGGTGAAATGGTCGTTGATGGTGAGGGGCAATGATAATGCGACTTAAACAACAATAACAACAAGCAATTTATAAATAATAATATATATTAATAATATTATTATTATTGTTATATTTTAAATAATAATATAAAAATATATTTATGTGTAATGTGATATATATATATATATATATATAAAATCATTTGGCACTACTTCTTTTGTTTTGTGTTTTTTATTTGTGAATACACACATTTTTTTGGGCAAGGAGCATTAGCTTGTGTTCAAGAAGTGAGGAGAAAGAGGAGTTGAATAAAAATAAACAGCTTGATCAAGTTTCCAAAATAAAAATGATGGATAACAATAGCAACTATTTATAGAGACATGCCAATCATGGCCTTAATAAAATGACTGATTAAATATCTCTATGTTAAAAATGGCGAGGCATATAAATGAATAAATAAATAGTGAAAAATTGTATTTATTAAGTGTTTAATTCTTATTTAGTCTTGGCAATTCTTCCACATGATTTAAGTTCAATTCTCAACAAAGATTACGTTAGTTTCTATTTACCTAATTTTTTTGTGCAAGTGAGTTATAAGTTGTGGACTAGTACCAATGAACAAAAATAGAGTTAAATATTTTTATTGGGTTCCTTGAGAGAGTTTACATTTGTTGTAAACGCTGTGCTAGGGGGTTTGTAATGAGTCTTGCTTCTTATTTTATGAGTTTTAAATATCTATTATCCTACATTCTTGTATAGCATTTAAAGGTAAATTCAGGGGAAATGTGCATATTATACAATGAGCATACTTTAATACAATAGTGAAGGTCAAGCCTTGATGATCGGTGTTAGAAATATGAATTATTGGCTTATTGAGAGTTATTCCTTGTGTTTTATATATGGTTAGAGCCCATGCCATTTTTTAGGGGCATTTGGTGATAATTACCACATGTAACAGGTGGAATTAGCAGATGTGTAAGACTTATGGTATCACATGGGGGAACAAAGTATTTTTTAAAGGAAACAACCATATACATGGATAAAGTAGGTGATTTTGAATCTCAATTATAGAAAATGTGAACAATTTCCCCTGCTAGTCCATTAACTAACCTTAGTTTAACACATGTACATTGGATGTCAACATAATCTTTTGTCCTTTGCATAGTAGCATTGTTGGCTCTAGTCAAGTGTCGTTATGGTTAGGTGTGACTTATTATTTTATCTATTATGCTTTGCATATTACAATTGGAATGTTTAACCCCATCTCACCTTTTATGCATGAAGCATTATGAAACATTAAAAGATATTTTTAGTGGAGGCGATGGTGGAAAATCAGGTGGTGCACTCCTTCATATGACATTGCAATGAGTTTTGTGGGGAGGAGATGTTTTGTTTCACATTACTTTGGAGTAATGGAAAAGTAGTGGGGAAGGGAAATGACATACATAACATGAAAGCGATAAGACAAGGTATTTCAGGTGACATGCCACATATGTCAATGCAATCTATATCTCCCTTTGAGTTATTTTAATTACCCAATGCATGATTAAAATAAGTGTCATCTAAATGAAAACATGTGTCAGATATTGAACGGCTCCTCTAAAAATGTAGAGAATTCACCATGTGTCAATTTAGATAAGTCTAAAACTAATTAGACAAACATGTTGATTGTGTTAACTATATAAAAATAAATCAAACAACTTTAAAACTAATTAGATGAAAAATGGAAAGGTTGCCTTAATGAAAGATGCCTTTGATATAATCTAATAAACACTTCCATTCTCATTCTCATTAACACTAAGAATAATTATTTTATTTGTACTAGTAATGTTAATTTTTCTTTATTTGGTTAATAGAGGAAAGGTAAAATTATGGCCAAGAACACAAGTGTTTCCAATCTCGAGTATTTTTTTATATTTGGGTTTGAATCCCCACTGGTCTCTGCATACTTTATTCAAGCATTATGATGATCTAATGTATCTTAAATAACGCTACACCTCGACTGTTACAATCTTAAAGCTTTGAAGCTAATGAATGGGATCGTCAAGGAGTAGTCTTTGTTTGCTCATATTTTCCTAAATTTTATTATCATCGATGTATGGACTTACTTTGCACTATTTATTTCTAACAACTTTATCCAAATTTGTATGAAATCAAATGTTCCTCTTTAAAACTCCCTCTTGTCATTTATTGTAACAAAAAAAATTATTTATACAATTAAATATGAATTAAATATTTTTAAATCTAACATTTTATTTTCGTAAAGTGAGTTTTTATAAAGTGAGAGAGTGTAAATCAAGATGACTACTGACCCCATCTTAGCTTTTGTGTAGAAGGTTAAGCAACAATACTTTTACATTTCCTTGGTGGAGGCAACAATGAAAAATGAGATTGTGTGTTTCTTCATACGACATGGAAATGCATTGTGTGGGGAGGAGACATTCTATTTCATGGTGAGTTTGAGCAATGGTGAAGTGGTGGGGAAGAGCAAAAACACAAAAAACATGCAAGTAGTGAACAAATTTAAGTTGAGTTGAGTGGTGATGGTGAGGGTTAATGACAAGATTTTATAGGTGTTATCATACACCAGATCCCTATATCGTATACCAAACCCAAATTCAAGGTAGCTAGTTGATTTACATGCCATGCATCCATTGTAGAGGGATCCACAACTTACAAGGAGTCACCATCTTTGACTGGTTGTTTTCTATTGTCAAGGGTGGATGGAGACTTCATGAGAACTGATTTGATTGCAGTAAGGCTCAGCATCCAGTGTGTCAGTTGAAGCATCACTATAATGTCGTTGACATTTGGAAAAGACATTGAGGTTTCAAAATCTATATTTATATATACTAATTATAATACAATATAGTATAATATAATAATATAATATAGTATAGTATATATTATATTATTTATAATTATAAATATTATTAAATGTTATTGTAATATATAAGTTAATATTACAATATATACACTAATAATATGTCAATGAGATTTGGGTGAGTTGGTTAAGTGGTTTGGTTCTTCCAAGCCCTACCCAGGTTCTAATCTCTAGAAAGGCATATGATGTTAGTTGTGTTTGTTTACATCCTCGAGGCTGGTTGTGGCCATTATTGGAACTTAGGCAATCCTTGGTCATTGGAGTGATTTTCAAGCTGGTTGTGGCCACTGTTGGAAATTGGGTTATACTTGGTCGTAAGTATAAGTCTTGGGTCAATTATGGCTCGTAGTTGTTGGTAATCACTGGTAATACCTAGTACTTGTGTTACTCATATCAAATGGGGATCTGGGCCCTCGATTGTGTCCAAGGCCAATTATGGATCTAGTCAAAAGTCATTAACCTAACAAATATATATATATATATATATATAAAAGAAAATATATAATTATATATATTATGTTCTTATTATAATATTTAATTATAGATGTAATATTTTAACATATATTAAAGATGCAGATGTGGCAATCTACCTTGCGATGCTAGCAAGTGGGGTGGACAATTATTGATGTGGTTGGTTTTGGTTGCATATATCCCATTTATTGCATGTGATCTACCTTACATAGAACATGTGTTGTTTTGCAATGAGGGATAAATTTTGTATTTGGTGCATGAAGCATTAAATAACAATAATTTGATATTTTTAGTAGAGGTGATGGTAGAGAATGAGGTTATGTGTTCCTTCATATAACAATGTGTTTTGCAGGGAGGAGATGTTTTGTTTGACGGTGAGCTTGAGCAAATGATGAAGTGGTATGGAAGAGAAAGGTTATATAATATATTATATAATTCTATATAAGAGTATATATTTTTATTAATTATGATTAGTATATAATAATATAATAATATATATATATATATATAATTTTATATATACATATGATTTATATATTAATTAATAAATTATATATTGTATAGTAATATATATTTTTATTTGATTAGGTAAACGCTTTTAAAGTTGGAGCTATGAACTGGTTTAATGCTTTTAACTGAAGTTATGAACTAGTGCTGGGACTCAAAAGGGGCCCATTTCCTGATGATAAGAAAGTGCTAAATTACTAGACAACAAGAAACCAAAAATAATGACCATAAACCAATAAAAAGGCACCCCAGAGCAAAAACAAGTTTCCAAACCTTAGTCAATAAATAGTGACACACTCAAATCTGATGTCCTTTTACATGACTACAGCCATTTCAACCAGTATTAGTCATGGCCAAAGCAGGATCCAGCTGAAAGATCTTCAACAAAAGTAATGTGGTCCTCAGTTGTAGGCAAGGGCACATCTTATTTCTCATCTTGACATAAGGTCCATCATTTTCCATTGAGATCCTTCTCTCACCAAAGCTTCAACCTTATCCCTTAGCCTTTTTGCCTTTGAGCGCCTGCCCTTATTCTTGGTAGTGGTGTCGACATCAAATTTAAGTTTCCCAAGATGCATGTGCTAAGGGTTAGTAGCGGGGGAAAGGGAGAGAGGAACAGGGGAGAGGGAATCGAGAGGAGGGGAGCACAAGGGGGTCATCAAATAATGTGTGATAGTCATGAAAAGTGGAAAAGGGAAAGGGTAAAAGAGGGGGGAGGGAAAGGCCACAACAACTTCGTAAGTCTTCTCTTCTTCTGGATCACCAACAAGCCTAGAGGAAGGAGTTTCTACAACAAGAGAAGACAAATTCAGCTGAGGGATGGAAGAAGGCATCTCCTATGAACAATCCTCTATAGAGATAGATGTGAATTGTCACTAAACTTTACACATGAATCTAATTAGGCTTGTTAGAGCCTATCACCTAAAATGCATTGTCATTACCCCATACCATCACTGCCTGGCTCACTTTTAAATCTTTATGCACTTGTATTTTTATATGGCCTTGCCCTTTCTTTCAAGGGTCTGAGTTTAGCATTTGTGTATATTTTTAAACCTAATGAAAATAATCGAGGTGTCAATATATTTATAGTATAGACAAACATAAGGTACAATATAGACTTCAGGACCTCAATGTCTTGACCCCATGTCAATGGCATTATAGTGTTAATTTGAGTCATATATTAGACATGGAGCCCTATTGTAATCAAATCATATCTTAGGACATTACCTTCCACCTTGACAATAAAAAATACACAATCAAAGATGTTACCACCTTGCAAGCTACCTATCCCTTTGCAATGGGTTCAGGGCATGTAAATCCAATAACTACCCTAAATCTAGGTCTAGTGTATGGTATGGACCCTCTGGTGTACGATATCATGTGAACTACCCTGCACATTTAATATATCATTAAGAGATATTGGTTGAGGATGGGGTTATTTTTTATTTTATCCCTTGTACATTTGATATTTTCTTTTTCCATTGTGAAAGATGGGCAAGGTGATGGTGTTAATGCCCCACAAAATCATCCTTCAATGTGCGACGTTGGTAAGCATAGAGTGAAATGAATATCCACTTATTATTGCTTAATGCTTAGTGCCAAAAAGGTGAGCAAGGTAAGTGGTCATGGGTTTTGAGTGAGGTATGACTGATGAGTTACAATATTTCACTTTATAGAACCTCATTTTACCAAAATAAAACATTTACATCCCTTCTGACATAACTTGCACTTTTTGGGAAACTACTTGATAAATATAACATGTTTCATAAAGCGCTAACAATATTAGTTTATTATTATATTAAATATTTTATAAAAATATATAGTATTTAGTATAATATTTTATAATTTATTATATATAATGGATTAATATATTATAATATATTAAATATAACAATCTATTTTTTCGCTAGGTGATGGATTTTAACTAGAGCGTGGACCAATTTAGGACATAATTAGGGGCCCAGATCCCAATGTGTTTTATTAACCACTTAAATACCTTATGTATACTAGATATTACCAAATGTATACCAACTATTACCAACAACAATCACCACCGTCCTCGAGAAAAACCAATGGCCATTAATGGCCCTGAGAATACAACCAACATCATATGCCTTCCCTGAGAATTGAACCTAGGTGGGGATTGAAACAACCAAACTACTTCAACTAATTCAGCCACATCTCATTGGCAAATATAATAATCTATTATTTGTAATATAATAATGTTATATATATAATATTATAATTACATAATATGATAATATATTATATTATGAATACAAAATTAATAAAGTAAATTTCATTGAATTCCATTATTTATTGCCACACATAGATTAATTATAATTTTATCTTTTTTTAACTTCAGGAAACAAGTGGTTATATGGCAGAGAGAGGTTGAACAACATGGAGGTTTATCCAATTATTTTTACCCCAAATTAAATTCCAACCAATATTAGCCACATATATGACATAGCTACCAATGTTCATGATATGACCTATAAAATATTCCTATTAGCATTTTTTGAACCCCTATAGAGACACAAATATTCATTTCCAACTTCTTGTGCTTAGTACCCTTGTGTCACAAAACATTGGTATCTCAATTCATTAATGTGTTGAATGAAAGGATAAAAACACAATAAATGGTTTGTAGAAATGAAATTTGGTTATTACCTCTAATATTTATCTTCCACTAGGTATGAACACACAAATCCTCATGACGTGAAATCTGATGTTTTAATTAAACTTGTTTGATGTTTGGGTCTTATAATGGTACAAATTTTGCATATATTCCTCTAACTTTAAAATCAAATGATACTTATAACTTATTTATTATGCATATATCAAGTCATTGTTCTAATTTAATGTTTTTAACACCATTTCATGACTATCAAAGGTGCTAACTTATTTCATGAACTCATCCTCACCAAATCCTACACCCATGCATGGATTTTCCTAACAAGCAAAGATCATGAGCTAGGGCATGTCATAACAGGGAATGAACTAAATCAATAATGACAATATTTGGCAAGAAATTTGTTATTTCAACAAGATCATTCAACATAAGCATTTAATTACATCAATTATTAAATTTTATACACAATAGATACATTAGACCCTTCCTGTATTAAATTAGAGAACCATTTGAACTAAACAACATAAGAAAACATCTTATATAGGTATTGAGAGATATAATATACACATGCTCATATAACCACCTATTAGGGGAGCTTATTTAATGATGGTCAGCTATACATCACTTATTTCCTACCATTCTTCATGTTTACACCACCTAGAAGAATGTTGAATCCTTGTATGTCGAAGACTACTACAATATGATTACAAATAGTTGAAGAAGACTTGGTAGTTTTATAAGCAATGGAGGTAGTGAAAACATAGTTCATCAGAGATATTTATTTAACAATTATCAATGACATCTATATATTTAATCAATATCTATCATTGGCATCTTTAGATATGATGATGAATCTCAACAATGACGCTTGCAATGAAACACCTCTGACATAATCATAATGTACAATAACCTCTTTGTATATGAAAGTATTAATTTAATAAGATTATTTAATAATAATAATTATTATTATTATAATTATAATGATAATAATAATAATAATAATAATAATAATAATAATAATAATAATAATCCCAACCATCAATAGGCTGCATCTCAGTACTAGTGCCCACAAGAGAAACTTTGTGAGAGGGAGTTGTGTCAAATTTGCCATGCAGTGGTGGTGAACCCCACCCTCCTGGATGAAATCAAGGGGAGAAGTGACCACAAGTTCATGAATAGATTTGGTGCCTTCTCGAAGGTAGTAGTGGTGGTCTATAAAGTGGCCCATTTGGTGGCACGTGACTGATAGTGCAAGGGGCACTCCCTCAGTGGTTTATAAGCACCTGGAGGTGGAAAACTTCCATCGTAACCTTATCTATTAAGGCTTGAATATGCAAATAGGTTGAAGATATAATAGATACCTTATTATTAAGTGTATAATCACAGGATTAAGCATCATTATTA
Source organism: Torreya grandis (assembly GCA_037957365.1). Lineage (NCBI taxonomy): Eukaryota > Viridiplantae > Streptophyta > Pinopsida > Cupressales > Taxaceae > Torreya > Torreya grandis. The sequence continues at coordinate 1,227,357 of JARHVA010002184.1, forward strand.
AAAATAGCATTATTTTTGGCCTTCCATAATTAGAAAATAATGATGGCTCTAAAAAAATCCAAAAAAAAATAAAAAAATTTGGCTAGTTAGTTGAGTCCCCAAGAAGAGCAAGTCACCAAGAAAAGGGCTCAAGGTGATAAGGATAAAATGGGCTATAGATCTATTTCTAAGTAGATTGGGCACATGGGTAGAACTATAATAAGTGTTTGAAAAAAGACTCAAGTTGGTGGCATGTAGGACACTTGGTTGAAGAGATACTCATGTGAGAGAGTCACTCCCTGAGTAGGAGGCCTTGGTAGAAAAGGCACCATAAAAAGTAGGTGAGCTTAGGTTGGATCCCAATGTGCCACATTTTTTCAAGTCTAGCAAGCCAAGTTTTGGGTGAGGATTTAAGTCCCTAACACTAATTGAGGTTGAAAAGAGCAGGAGAGAAGGGGTTCGTGACTTGATATAGAAGGCCTAGATAATAATTCTTGAAATGGGTGTCATAATTCCAATGCTAGTCTTTCCACCAAGCTCAACGAGGCTACAAACCAATCTTATAAAACATAACATTGGGAAGAAACTCTTGAATTAAGAGCACATAAGGTAAGTTCACGTTATTTAATTAAAATTTAGCTTCAATTTAGGCCAAGGAATTTAGTCCCTAGCAAAAACCATATCACAAATGGTAAGGATACCTTTCTAAAAAATCCTAAGGGTTTTGATTCCTTGCAATGTAGCTAGTAAAACACTATAGCTTGTCATAATAGGAGACCACAAAATTTTATGTTCTTTGAAATATAAAATTATATGAAAAACATCCCTAATACACTTCATGTGAGTCCTGATAGCTTTGATGGCTTTCCATATGCTTTTAGCAATGAAAGAGCCTTAAATTTTGATAGGAGCTATAGTGATGAGAAGGGATTGGAAACCTATATTCTTCTAATTGGGATTACCATATCCCCCTAGAAGAGATACAATGCTTAAAAATATTTCATGGGCCTCATTACCTTAAGAGAGTAGTTTTCAAACTGACATTATGCAAGTTCAATGTTAAAAGGCAAGGAGATCACTCGAATAAAATGAATTTTAGTTATTATAAAGATTATAGGACAATTTTGACACATGTAACTACTTCAAGATTATCCCTTCATATCCCCATAATTCATATCCATATTTAGATAGCTTTGACATCTCTAAAAATGGTGATAAATGGTCCTTCTCTCTCTTTGCTTTCTTGGGTAGGTCAAACAAGTCAATCAGTTTGTAGTTAGTACAAGTAGAGTAAGCAACGTCAAAGGGAATGCACTTGGTTGAAGAAATTAGACTTTTTATACTCTCATTTCATGGTTATAGTTTAAGTTTGATGATCTATGATTCATGAATAATCACTAATATTGTTAACACTTACAATTTTCCTGCATAACCCCAATGGCTTCGATTTCCTCACATATTTGCATTGACCTATGTGAACCAAGTGATGTATGTAGGTTAGTAGAGCATGTTGTTCATATTCATGTTGTTTTTAAACTATTTTTCATGTTTGGTCATGGAAAGTAAGAAAGATAATCCTTATTGTGCTAGAGGTGAGCACTATTTATCTGCAAGACAATGTTTCATCAGTTGAAGAGTTTTATCTTCTTACAAGTGGTTTTAGGTCAAATAGTACACCTGTGTCTCTCCTCTCAAACCATGAAAGCTAGTTTCTCCATGGAATATTTAAATTTTAAATACCTCAAGGTTGATTGAGATAGGTTTCCAAGACAATGAGTAAGGACTGGTCAGACTTCAATATGATAATAACCTATAGTCACCTGTAGGTATGTCTGTAAAGTGATAAGACCATCCAAAACCTAGGATACAAATGGTTTTAAATTTAAAGACTTGAATGAGATTATCAAGTCATTTAAGATTCATAAATTTCAGTCAAGACTCCCTCAATAAATTTATATAGGTGTAATATTGAGAAATTTGCTTATGGGATGAGCTACCTTAGTTTCTCTGAAAGAGGTTCTTCTCTCACAAAGTGACTTCTAGTGGTGAAGATTGATGAGGTTTTAGATAGGCCTAATGTTTTCTTTCTTGTATCCTAGGCCTAGTAGTGGAACTTGAACATAAAGAGAAGGTCACTAGGTCAAGAGAAGGTTATGGTTGATTGGTTTCAACATAGTCAAATTCCCACTGAAAACACTCAGTGAAATCTACAGTACTTTGAATCCAAAAGAGAAACATGTGACCTACAAATCTATAATGCATTTGTATTAGAATGACTACATGTTATCAAGGTAGAGATGAATATGTCCACATATGGAATGGCCTAATATATTTAGTGGAAACCAAGAATATGAAACACAATGTTCAAGCACATATAGACACCTACAAGAATCCCTTGTATTCTTGAAATGCACATCTATGGTTTGAATTGAAATCTGCAGATTAGTGTAAGCAATGAAGGATGTTAGGTAATTGATGAGAAGAGGGGTAAGATGAAGATAACCATGATAAAACCACTATCATAGTGACATTATCACATATTCACAAGATTCTTAGAGTCAAGGACATATAAGCAGATAGTCATAGTTCAAGTTTCTTAAACCCTATCAAAATTTTGTAAATAGTCATAGTCCTAAGAGCTAGTCATGAGATATTGTGATGTTGAGGGCTTTATAGGTGTGATCTAGATCTAAAATTTGGTATAGATCATAACCATGACATAAAAAATAACCCCATAGACTCCTTTAGGTCATACAAATAGGGGATATTCCCTTTGTTTTATCTTAGACCAGAGGCACTCCCTAAGCAACACAACCTGCAAACTTGGTGTTTGAATGTTGAAAAGATGAAGAAAGGTATTGGATGATTGTAGGATGTTGTATACAGTTCCATTGAATATGAAAAAATATGTAAAAGGCCCTATAGTCATTTGAAATCCTTAAAGGGTTAGACACACAGTCAAACACAGTTAGGCCTATTAGGCCTAAAACTAGGCCTAAACCAATAAGGGCCTAAATTCATCCATATGACTATATGATCCTTCCAAGATATGTGATAACTTGCATAAGATATTTTAAGTTTTTTTGGATACATTAGTTTGCAGAGAGCATCACAAAATTGGTCATTTTGACCCAATTTTCTCTTAGAGGTACTTAAAATGCATTGCAAGAGCTTGAGAGCTAACTTTATTTTCTCATTTCTATATGGATGTTATGCATGGTGCCAAAAGAATATATGGGTAGTTTAATAAGGTCTTGAACTCAAAATTTGTGGAGTTGGTTTGAGATTTAGATGTCTATATTTTATGAATCATTGCTAAGAAGCTAGATGACTCAAAAACCTCCTACAACCCCCATTTGAACCCGATGGAAAATATATGGAGAGTTATGCATTTAGAAGTGGAAAATTAGCATTGAAATTGATTTGGACATGTTTATAAATCTCCCAATCTCTTTGAAACCCAATTTATCCATACTATCACTTTACAAATAGACCTAATTTTGGGTTTACTTTAGGTTTTGATGTGTTTCATAGGTGCATAAGGGAATGAGTAGATGAAATTCATTAAGGGAGACATGTAGAGTCTTATTTAAACTATCCATACTCAATTATAATCACAATGATGCATGAAATTACCTTTTCTAATTTGTTTAAGGCAGTTAATCTAGGACAGACAATGAGAAGGCAAAGTGACTACCTAAGTGTGATGGTGAGAGTGTCATTGAATATTTTGACATCTATTTGATAGACCAGAGGTAAAAGAGGCTTTTAAAATATGTCTTAACACCTCTACAATGTATCTTCTTGAACAACTATAGGTCACTCAAGTGACAAATATGTGAAGATGAGCGTATAAGGGTTAGTGAGTAACTGCAAATAGTGAATGACACGTGGTGCAAGAGAAGTTATCTATTGGAGAGGTGTATATGACTGTCACCTCTTGTTTCCAACATCATAAGATAGATAAAATGTGTCAATAACTTCCTATGGTATTTTTGAACAATAAAGTAAACTCCTCATCATCAAGATAATTTCAAGAAGGATAGTGAAGGGTCTCTATGCCAACCTAAAGGATATGTCATGTTTATGATGGACATTTATCCAAAATTACCTTCATGAACTATTTGCCACTTCATTATATTACTTTATAATTTCTTATAAAGTTTTACACTTGGCCTTGTGACCTTTCCACTTCTCTTCTTCTCTCTCTTCTCATATGCTTTATATATGCAAGCCATTTTGGCATTTTTATCTAGTACACACCTAATATGGTGAAGCCTTTCTAGTTTGACATCTTGTTACACCTTTGAATAATGATTCTAAAATTGATTTAATATCTATAATTCTTGCCTAAGTATTTAAAATGGTGTACTTGGATAAAAAGTGATGAATATTGTTTTTCCTTACTTCCATTCTGCCCTTGTATGCATTGTGTAAGTATCATCTCTTCTAACAGGTCTTATGAAGTGTATGTGTTTGTTAAGTGTGTCTTGAAGTGTGAGAGGACTAGTAGTGTCTTGTATCATACCTTATTTTCACCCACCTATGGTTATGTATAGTAATCTAAATCTATGAGAAACACTTATGCTAAAAGAATAATGAGTTAAGGATCAGTTTTATTAGTCTTCTTTCTTAGTGCAGATGCAAGTGTGTTGTGTGGACTTATCTTTGGTGTATCACCTCATTAGCATATGTTTCATTCTTCCCTTTTCACCCCCAATAGTGAGTATTTGAGTGTAGTGTGAGCCTAAAATATAAATTAAGGGAGCTAGCCCTTTGACCTATAGGTTTACCTCCACTATAGGTAACCCATAAGCCTAGAGGTAATCCCATGTTGGCCAAATGTGGAGAGGTCTGAACAACCTCCTCTAAGGGTATAATATTTGGATACAACAGTTCTGGCATGCCAAGTAGGATTAAGGTCCAAAAGAGTGGAAGGATTATTGGTGTGTTCTTCTTTTTATTAACTTTTGGAAGCATTCAAGCAAACACCAATGGTGACTTTGAATGCAATCACCTGGTTGTAAGCAGTCTAGGTACTTATTGTAAAAGATTTTGATCAATAATTGAATTTTGTTTGACTAATGAAGTTGATATGTCTAGTTATGTTGAGATCCCCTATTATGGACCTCCCTATAAACCTTGTTATGACCCATGGTATATCCCTCAACAACCTTATCAAGGTTTTTATCAGTCCTATGAGCCATGGAAGCCCTATGATTATCCTATTCCTTTTCCATATGAGCATAATGTTCTTGAACATCCCTATGAAGAAGCTTATGAAGAAGGCTATCAAAAAGATATGATTAGGACTCTTGAAGAATAAATCCAAGCTCTTAAGAGGCAAATTATTGGAGGCAATCCTCCTCAAGCTTTACCTATCCCTGCTTAAGAATCTTCTTATGTTCCATATCAGCTTTCTCATGCCCCTTATATTCATGAAAGAAAAACCATTCACTATCCTCAATAAGAACCAATTCAATCCTCCATAGAACCTATTAGCTTTCAAAATACAACTTGGAATCAAGTATTCAAGTCTTGGGGAAAGAAAGATGAAGAGAGTGAAGACTAAGAAGTTGATGTCAAGGAGGAAAATTTTGTTTTTGATCAAGCCCCATTTCCCTCTCCCTAAGAACATTTATCTTGTCCCTAATAGAAGTCTATCCAAGAAAAATTTTAACATGATAAAGAGGCCTTAGTGGAGAAGGTGGGAGATGAGGTTGCATCTATTGAAGAGCCTCAAGAGGGATATGAAAAAGGTGGGGTGTTTGTTGAGGAAAATTGAACACTAATAGTGGAGCTGAACCTTATCTCTTTTTTAAGGATTCCTCAAATAATCTATCATTTCCAAATCATTAAAGTGCAAGTGTACTCCTTCCATCCCCATACCCATTCATGAGCTTTCCACCTCACCTCCTATTTCCCCTCCAACCCATGAAATTGTTCACCACCCTCCCACCTCATCCCTTCTTAAAGGAACATATTTCCTATGGGAAATTAGTAAAGAAGAGCAAACTCAAGTCGCAACTAATTAAAAATATGACATAAGTTTTTGTGATGAAGAGATCACTATAAGGACTCCCCTTAGAGAAGATAAATACAAGTCAATATTCTTGAGTGGATAAAAATATGTTGAATGTCATGTTGCATCTATCCATAAATAATTTAGTTAAGACATGAAAGAAGAAGTGCTTGAGAAGGACTCCACATTTGTTAAATTGGTTGGAGTTCATGTGTATGAGCAAGAGCTAAAACCTAAAAATACAAAATAAAAAGCTACTTCTACTGCTATGAAATAAGATGATTTGTGGAAAATATTCTATGAGGTATGTAGTGAATTTGGGGCCCTTCAAATGCCTATACTTCCTATTGTCCAAGCTGAAGATATTGTTGAGAATGATTTGCCCTTTAAGGTACAACATGATAGCTCCCAAAGTACCAAGATTGTTGAAGTGGTAGCTAATGATCTTGTAGCTGATAAGGAGTTTGATCTTAATCAAATTACCATAGTAGTCAAAGAACCAGGCTTTGATGAAGTATGATTGGGTCAAGTTGCACTTGAAGAGTACTATGAAGAGATGATTGAGTCACAAGAAGAACTCACCTTAATAGGTGATGTGTTTGTATCTGATGTGGTTATATTGAAGATCATGCCAAAGAGAGTGGCAATCATGAAGGAATTGGAGGCACAAATGCCAAATCTCAAAAGGAAACATGTCTCATTCACTCCATCTCATGAAGCAAACAATGGTACAAGCTTCCCTTTTGATCTAGAAGGAAGAAATATATTTAGGTTAGTGTTTGCATAAGTTAGTTTGTTTGAGTTATGTGTGTTTTCAATAAGTTTTCATGAGAGCATAAGTGTGTTTGATTTGTTGTATTATCCTATGTTTCTTTTATAATTATGTGTGGTGTGGTTTGGTGTCCTTTTAGAGGCTTATCAATGTCAATAGTAGTGTATAGGTGACTCCATTTCCCAAGGATAGGAGAAGGCTACTGGTCTTTAGTATAGCAGGCTTGTTACCCCTAAGAAATTGCCAAAATGTTAAATAATTTTACCCCTAGGTAAAAATTAGTCAACCCCCATGTAATTTTAAACTTTCAAAGGGTCTCCTAGGTTGGAAAATATTCACCATGGTCTTAAATGAGGTTGCATACTATTTTTTATCTTGGTCACACTTGTTCATTTATCTTAGTGTCATTTTTATGTCCATTTGGGCCACTTTAATGAAATTTTATGATTTACATGAAAGGAAAAGTTTTTAAAAGTATATTTAAACATGTATCTTGTTAGGTAATGTTAGAGAGCAATTTTGAAACTGACATTCTGCAAGTTCAACATTTTAAGGCAAGGAGATCACTTGAAGAAAAGGAATTTCAAGCATTGTATGGATTATAGGATAGTTTTGGCACATGTGAATACTTTAGGAGCATCCCTTAAGATCCCCATAAGTCATATCCATGTTCATATAGCTTTGACAGATCCAAAAATGGTGAAAATTAGTCCCTCTCTCTCTTTGTTCTCTTGGGCAGGTCAAACAAGTCAATCAGTTTGTAGTTAGTACAGATAGAGTAAGAAGAGTCAAAGGGAATGCACTTGGTGGATGAAATTAGTATCTATGTACTCTCATTTCATGGTCATAGTTATAATTTTTATGATTTTTTCTTCATGAACAATCACCAAGATTGTTAACACCTTCAAGTTGCTTGTATAACCCCTATAGCTTTGGTTTCCTCACATATTTGCATTGACCTATGTGAACCAAGTGTTGTATGTAGATTGGTAGAGCATGTTATTAATATTCATGTGGTTTTAAAATTTTTTTGCACATGTGGTCATGGAAATTAATCAAGATCATCCTCATTGTGCTAGAGGTGAGCACTATTGGTCTGCAAGGTAATGTTTCATCAGTTATAGAGTTTCATCTTCTTGCAAGTGGTTTCAAGTCAAATAGTACACCTATGTCTCTCCTCTAAAACCATGGAAGCTAGTTTCTTCATGGAATATTTGCATTTGAAGGACCTTAGGGTTGATTGAGATAGGTTTCTAGGACTGAGTAAGGACTGGTCAGACTTCAATATGATAATCACATGTAGGTATGTGTGGAAAGTGATAATACCATCCAAAATCTATATCACATATGGTTTTAAATTTTAAGACTTGAATGAGACTCTCAATTCATCCAAGATTAATAAACTATAGTCAAGACTCCCTCAAGAAATGTATAAAAATGCAATATTGATAAAGTTGCTTATGGGATGAGTTACCTTAGTTTCTCTAAAAGAGGTTTTGCTCTCACAAAGTGACATCTAGTGGTGAATATTATTGAGGTCGTAGATATGTCTAATGTTTTCCTTATTATAGCCTAGGCCTAGTAGAAGCACTTGAACACAAATAGAAGGTTACTAGGTCAAGATAAGGTTATGGCTAAGTGGTTTTAACCTAGTCAAATTCCCATTGAAAACACTAAGTGAAAGCTACAGTACTTTAAAGCCAAAAGAGAAACCTATGACCTACAGATCTATAATGCATTGGTATTGGAATGAATGCATGTTCTCAAGGTAGATATGAATATGTCCATGTATGGAATGGCCTAATATATTCAATAGAAACCAAGAATATGAAACATAATGTTCAAGCACATATAGACACCTACATGAATCCCTTGTATTCTTGAAATTCACACCTACAGTTTAAATTAAAATATATAGATTAGCCTAATCAATAAAGGATGCCAAGTAAATTATGAGCAGAGGGGTAAGATGAAGATAACCATGATAAAACCACTATCACATTGATATTATCATAATTTCACAAGATTCTTAGATTCAAGGACATATAAGCAGATAGTCATAGTTCAAGTCTATTAAACCCTGACAAAATTTTGCAAACAGTCAGAGTCTTAGGAGGTAATCATGAGATATTATGTTGTTGAGGGGTCTATAGGTGTGATTTAGTTCTAAAATTTGGTATAAATCATCACCATGACCTAAAAAATAACCCCATGTACTCCTTAAATCCATACACATAGGAGAGGTGCCCTCTATTTTATCATAGACAAAATGCACTCCCTGAGCAACACAACCTACAGACTTGGTGTTTGAATGTTTAAAAGATGAATGAAAGGTATTAGATGATTGCAAGATGTTGTATAAATTTGTCTTGAATATGAAAAAAGATGTAAAAATCCCTATGGTCATTGGAAACCCTTAGAATGGTTAAACACACAGTCAAACACAATTAAGCCTATTAGGCCTAAACCAATAGGTGCTTAAATTCATCCATATGTCTATATGATCCTTCCAAGCCATGTGAGAACTTGTAGAGGAAATTATAGGTTTTTTTGGATACATAAGTTTGTAGAGAGCATCACAAAATTGGTCATTTTGACCCAATTATCTCTCAGAGATACTCAGAATGCATTGCAAGAGCTCAAGAGCCAACTTCATTTTCTCATATATGTATAGATGTTATGCATGGTGCTAAAAGCATGTACGTGTAGTTTAATAAGGTCTTAAAAACAAAATTTTTGGAGTTGGTTTGAGAGTTAGATGTTTAGATTTTATGAATCATTGCTAAGAAGCTAGATGACTCAAAACCCCCCTAAAACCCTCATTTGAGCCTGATGGAGAAGATATGGAGAGTTATGCATCTATAAGTGGAAAATTGGCATTAAAGTGATTTGGACATGTTTATAACTCTTCTAGGCTCTTTGATACCCAATTTATCCATACTGTCACTTATACAAATAAACTTAATTCTAGATTTTTTGTGGGTTTTAATGTATTTTATAGGTGTAGAAGGGAATGAGAAGTTGAAAGTCAATGAGGGAAGTGTGTCATTTAGAGACTTATTCCAACTCTCCATACTCAATTCTAATCATAGTGATGCATGAAAGTACCTCTGCTAATCTATTTGAAGCAGACAATCTTAGATAGATAGTTAGAGGACAAAGAGGCTTTGAATAGATGTCATAACACCTCTATAACACATCTTCTTGAACTATTGTTGGTCACTCAAGTGAAAAATGTGTTAAGACAAACCTAGAAGGGCTAGTTAGTAACTACAAATAGTTAATGATAAGTGGTGCAAGAGAAGCTATCAATTTAAGAGGCGTATATGAATATGACATCTTGTTTCCAACTTCTTAATATAGATAACATGTGTCAACAACTTCCTATGGCAGTTTTGAACAATCAAGTAAACTCTTCATCATCAAGATAGTTTTAAGAAGGATATTAAAGTGTCTATATGCTAACCTAAAGGATATGTCATGTTTGTGATGGACATTTTTCCAAGAAGACCTTCATGACCTATTTCCCATTTCATTCTCTTACATTGTAACTAGTTTCTAAATTTTGATACTGGGCCTTGTGACCTTTCCACTTCTCTTCTTCTCTCTCTTTTCATATGCTCTATATATGCAAGCCATTTTGGCATTTGTATCTAGTACACACCTAGTATGGAGAAGCCCTACTAGTTTGACATCTTATTTTGCCTTTAAATAAATATTATAGATTTGATTTAATCTCTACAATTCTTTCCTAAGTATTTCAAGTGGTGTACTTGGATGACAAGTGATGGAGATTATTTCTCCTTGCTTCCATTATGCCCTTGTATGCATTGTGTGGGTATCATCTCTTCTAATAGGTCTCATGAAGTGTATGTGTTTGTTAAGTGTGTATTTAAATCTAAGAGGTACTACTAGTGTCTAGTGTTAGATCTTATTTTCACCCACCTATGGTTATGCATAGAAATCTACCTCTATGAGAAACACTTATGCTAGAAGAATAATGAGTGAAGGTCAGTTTTAGTAGTCTTATTTCTTAGTGCATATGCAACTGTGTTATGTGGAATTATCTTTGGTGTATCACCTCATTATCATAGGTTTATTTTATGTTTCCTTCTTCCATTTTCACCCCCAATATTGAGTAATCTAGTGTAGTGTGAGCCTAAAAGATAAATTAAGGGAGCTAGCCCTTTAACCTCTACTCTAGGCAACCCACATGCCTAGAGGTAATCCTATATTGGCTAAATGTGGATAGGTCTGAGAAACCTCCTCTAAGGGTGCAATATTTGGCTACAACACATACCAAAAAGGGGTAATCCTTGATACAATGGTCAAATTCCTGATAGTGAAATCAAGTGTTAGGCAAGTTAAAGTACACAACTTTTTGTGACCAATGAGCATCACCTACCTAGATATTAATAAATTCTTTTAGGTCTTTGAAAAGATCCACCTGAACACAAATCCATTTATTGGGGAGGGAAGAGAGCCACTTCGACTACTCATGGAAGATAATGTGTCTAATTGGCACAAGAATTTGATCCATAAAGGCCCATAGGTACATCGACAAGTCAAGAAGCTCAACCCATATGGGGAATTAAAGGGAGGATTGGTCTATGACCTTGAAATCATAGGTCTAATTAGACAAAACCATGAGCATGGTTTAAAAAAATCAACATCTTTATTTGGAAAGGATGGCTTGGGCTTTAGATAACTCTTTAAAGGTAAGCAGGATAAACTCTTTGGTAAGGTTTCTAGTGACAACCACATGAACGCCCGCTGGCTCCTAGTGGTGGCAAAACCAATTCTAGAGAGACTCTTCTAAGGGGACTCAACCAAAAAATTAAGTAATGAGAGAAAACATTTCATACCATTTGTGTGATTGTTTAATAGAATCACCATCAAGATATACATGTTGACTCTTCAAGTCACCCTAGCCTGTGCAAAGCTCATAAGACCCTAAAAGAGGCTTTCATACTCACATGATGGTGAATTCCTTAAAAGGATAAGTTATGCATGGTTGATTCCTCATGAGCACCAAAATTTAAAAGTCACCATAGATTTGCACATCAACTAAGTGTCGATTTGCAGTTATTTACAACTCTTAATATGCACCTTATGTATAAGTATATTTATGGCTCCCCATTGCACATAATTATTGGTATGTAAGTCTAGTGCATAGAATTTATAGATTTTAGACTGCACAAAGAAGAGTGTGAAGCACGTAGTTTTAAAGCTTATGTGCACACTCTTTGAGAGGATGCAAGTAATCATGAACCACACATAAAGAATAACCAAGATTATAATAATCAAGATAAGTGTGTATTACCCTTCAATGCATAACTCTACTACACATGCAAAGATGACATGGCATAACCTAAAGGAAGCTTGTATAACCTCTACATCAATAAATAGTCTAGGTGGATTAATAAGTGGTATCAATAAACAAACGTGGTAGTTGGGCCCAATTAGACATTGAAGGAGGTGGAGTAAGAGTGGAATTAGATGTAAAGGTAGTAGGTAGGTGGATAGAACATGCACACACACTACCTCCAACTACAATAACATACTTATGTACTTAATGCTCATGTAGATTGTTTGGAGATCCATGAATGACCTTCCAACTAATTTTATGATTGGATTATCAACCCAAATTGAATGAGTATGGAAAGAAATAGCTATTATTTAGGGTTCTAGTTTTCTCAAGCTCTACGTTTAAATTTTAAATTAAGTTCCTATCTACCATCTCAAATGTTAAATTACTTATGTAGGATCTCACTCAACTCTATATAAACCCTAACTTTCATTATGAAAAGGAGCCCTCCCCTTGGTATAATAAATATTTGCTCATTTGAGTTTATAATAGTGGTTTAAGCCTTGGAATTAATGAGAATTGAATCATCTTTCTTTCATGCTCTATGTCATGTGAGCACTAAAGGTTGTTGATCTTTGTCTATGTATTTTCATCCCTCTCACTATCATCCTCTCTTTGTGCCTCTACACATAATTGAGATCCCTTTTAGGTCCCATATTGTGTATATATGGATCTACGTAGGTTTTGTCTATGTACCATTTGTTTTCCCTCTCAATGTTGCATTGTGTTCCCATACCTCTATGAAAAACACTTATGTATTACATGACTAATTTTATGATTATGTGTTTGAGTTCCTTAGTTTTTTTATATCATCAAGTAGGTGAGGTGATTATTCTATTATTGGTGCATCATTGCTTTCCCTTTTAGCAAACCTCTTACCCTCTCTCACCCTTTTTCCTTTGTCAAGATTAGGTTTAGCATTAGTTGTAGATTTCATTTTTTCTATTTATAGGTCTATGCATTAGTCCTAAACTAGGTGAAATTAGATTATAAAGAAGTTGGCCTTCTTCATAGGTTCATCCCAAAGATCAGAAGAGTCCTACACCTTGGGGATGTTCCCATCGTTATGACGAGAGACATGATCTTCTATGTGCATTGGTAAGCTTGAATACACCTGCACCCCATACCAATTACTTTAGTGTCTTGTGCCAAGTGATCATGCTTTGTGCCCATCTTAGATCTTCCTCATGTAATAAAGTATTCAAAAGTACATTTTTCAAATGAAAATAGTTTCTAGCATGCCTGGTGGGACATGATTTAAAGATTTAAACTATGTATTTTTGGTATTCTTAGTCAACAGTGTTAAAGACACTCTATATATAACCTGGTGACTCCAAGGAATTCTAATTTTCAAAGATTAATTCTTCATCTATATGCCAATACAAACAAGATTATCTTCAAGAGATATTGACTTTAATTTTATTGAATTGCATGTACCTAATAGAATAAGAAGAGTTAAATCATCCTCATCCCCTATTAAGAGAGATTGTGATTCAAGACAATCTTCCCCTAGATCTCGTTCCACTCCCCCATTTGGTAGATTCCCCCCACCCAAACAAAGACTATTCCATATCCCATTCATGGTCGCTATTATAAATCATCCCTTTGTTACCTTTAATGGAGCTAGTCCATTATCCCTCCCATAGTATTATGATAATCTCATAGATACTTTTAAGAGCATCCCGTACTTTACTAGAGAGAACTCTATTACCCCTATAGATCATATATCAGATGTTTCAAACATTTGCTCCATCCATAATGTAATCGATGACAACTTTGTAGTGTGACTCCTTACCTCTTATTTAAAAGGAAGGGCACTCCAATGGTACTAAGGTTTGTATCTTGGTACTATAAAAAATTGGGATGATCTAGGTGCTAAACTATGTAAATAAATCAAATAAAAAAGTGACCACTTGTCATTGATGGAGCAGCTCACTACCATTAAAAGAGCTCTGTATGAGCAAATAGTCGACTTCAATTTTAGATTCTAAAGGACTTAGGATCAGATTCCACTATTGGTAAAACTTTCTCTTAATACTACATTTTTTATATTTTTAAGAGTGATAAATAACGAAGTGGTCATGATGATTTAATTCATGAGAAGCACAATATTTCTCAATGTATATAAGGTTGTTTTGTGCACAGAGATTTGTTTGTTCCAAGTAGGGAAAATTGTGCCCAGACCCCCTATGCCCTTTTTCCATGATCTCCCATCTATAATTCAACCTACCTTACCCTCTTTCCTGACACTAGTGCCCATCCCTATTTTAACTATCCCACCAATTCCATTGATTGCACCTCTAAGTGAGCTACACAAAGTTAAATCATTATCATAGAGTTTTGGAAATGAGTTATTATCACTCAAAAGGTGGTAAGAATAGCACTCAAAGACTTACTAACCATTCAACCAACCATATCAGCCAAACATGCCTCCATATCAAGGTGGTAAATGAGCTCAAAATTAGTTCCCATATAATAGACTACCTTATGCACATAATTTTAATGTTAATAACACTACTACAGCCCTCGTACCTATGTAGAATAACATGGTGCAGGACTATGAATGGTGATTTTCATATGAGTAACTACATAATAAAGCTACACAAACATATGAAATTTTGAATAAAGTACCTACAATACAAAATATTTTACCACCTCAGGGATGACCAAATATTTCAGCTCCATAAAAAGAGGAATTTCAAGCGTAAACATAGGAACAAGGTAGGTCTTCTCTCATGAATTGGAAAGAGGATGACTTGAATTATGTGAATCAAAGTGAAATTTCATGTGTGATGAGTAACCTAGATGCTTCCAACACAAGATTTAAAAGGAGGGAAATGGGAGGAGAATTATCTTCTTTCGCACCCTCAACTTCTATGCCCCAGGTTCCATGC
The DNA here is from genome assembly GCA_037957365.1 of Torreya grandis. Lineage (NCBI taxonomy): Eukaryota > Viridiplantae > Streptophyta > Pinopsida > Cupressales > Taxaceae > Torreya > Torreya grandis. The sequence goes on from JARHVA010002184.1 coordinate 1,242,392, forward strand.
ATAGACACAAAGAATAAAGCACATGTGGGGAACTTCCAAATGTGTATGGTGATAGTCACATAGAAAGAAGGTCAGACTCAAATTATTCTACAAGTATGAGAGGAGGTTTTCATTCAAAGATCATAGGATAAATGGACTTAGATACTATTGATGCTTAATTTTGCAACTAATCACCAGAGTTGTGGGAAATTTCAAAGATGTGGGACTTGACCCTTGAAATAACCTCCATATTTTAAAAAAATTGGCTCTTATCTTGGGGTTTGGTGTAAAGGGAGATAAAAATGCATAAATAATATTTAAACTACTAAGGTGATATGCCAAGATTTGGATTCCTTTACTAGATAACACTGTGAAGAGTACTAACAGAGTTTACCAAAAAATTAAAGAGCTTAAAGCATGATCAATAACTTCAGAAAAGACTATAGACTAACCAATGGCTCATAATATAAAATTAACCTTAATCTTCATCATCTATTTATAACACCACAATATTAGTTTCAAGAGTTTTTCCTAAAAAGATTAAAGAGTATGCAACATGGTTAATAATATCAATAATTTTGTGAAGTTGACAAAAGCTTATAGTAGAAAATAAGAAGAAATACTAAAAGTGGACTATTATTGCGGAGAACTCCACATTCTCTTTATATATGAACAAAGTATGTAAGGCAAAATGCACATAATACAATCTTCACACCGCTAATAAAAGATAACTGCTAAGGCAGTCCAATGCTTCCACCAAACTAGCTTTTAAAACTTTGTATATAATCTAGATGAAAAAAATCCCCTTTTCTCTAACTTATTTAGAACTACTTATAACCCAAAAAATACTATTGTGAGTCTCTACACTTGTCCAAGTTTAAACACTTGTCCCCAATTTTTGGATCTGAGAAACTGCATGCCATTAGAGTTGAACCACTTGAGCCACTTTTCTATCAATTCTGCTAACTGTCCCTCTCACTTCATTTCAACTATTGATCCTCATTTGTCTTTATCATGTAGTATTCCCAAACATGGACACATGGAAGATTTTGTACCCTTTTGGAGTCACTAAGACTCTTTACTTAGCTTTTAATTTTAACAGTTCTTGGAGGCTCCACACCATCAGATCCAAAGATCCTAACCAAACTGTTGATCATTTCTTTATCATCTACAAGCTACATGTGGAAGATTTCACAAGTTGGGAGGTCTTCAACATTTTACCTTGATTGAATTAATCATAGTGGCAACACGTAGATACCCTCTGATTTTCATACTCTCTGGCTACTTCTTGACTCAAAATAAAACACCATTTAACCATGTGTCAATCTCATGCTCAACAGATGTTCTAAAAAGACTCTTTTCCTTTGAGGGATCATTAAGGTGAAAAGTGGAATTAACCATGTTTATTTGAATCTCAAAACCTTTTACTAAGCTTTACCAAAAATGGGACTCCATGAAGCGTAATGCTTACCACTTGACTTGCTACCAGGACCTTTACTTTTATAAAAAGGGACCACCGTTGCACCACGTATCCATCGAACATAAGCTGAAGGCTCTTCTCTTCTCTTTCAAGATTAAAAAATCATCAAATCGACACATGGATACCCTCTGTTCAATGCTCTATACTTAAGTTATTTCAGCCCTGATACTTATAACATTGCTTATGGATGTAAAAAGAAAAATAATAGCCCCAAGAAAAAAAACAAACCTTGTATAAAATAATTCTAAAGTTTCTGGTGACTCACAAGGGGATTCATGCCTACATGAAAGAAACCTTAGCCTTGCATGACCAAAAAAAAACAAAATTGTGGTTCCCATCACTATTTCTCGTAGAGCTTTTGTAGTGACATCTGGTAGCCAATCCATTCTACCTCTATCAGGTACTCCTACTTATGTAGAGCTTGAAAAGCTCTATCCAACTCGATGATTTCCTTATGGGAAAGGCATTGGAGGCCTTACACCATATAATGTAATTGGTACTCCAATTTGGTCATCAGAGCCAAAATTGACTCCACCTTAATGATATTAGAAGAGTCATTCAAAGACTAAAAAATAGTCTTATCATTTTGCTTCTTAACTAGTAGATTATGTATCTGGTCTTCCATCAAGATAGTGGTGTCATCGAGGAAAGGGGAAGGGAGTACAAACTGAACCAAACCTTTAATGTGCCCCTTCATTCCTTTGACCCCTTATTTTAAGAGATTCAACATATTCTTGCATTTCAAAGCATTTTTATTGTAGCTCAAAATCTCACTAACCTTCCCTGTGACTGTCCTCCTATCGATGACTCTAGCTCCTTGAAGGGTCTCTTCTATTACATCATATAGTTTTTGAATCAAAAGTTATGATTCAATATCCTTGGCTAAAATCAATAATAGAATCTTCTCAATAGAGGACTCCACCCTTAAGCATAATTTTTATGCATCAAATGTGAATTTGAGTGCAGGCCTGAGCTGGATAACATCAATGGAGATCCTTTGGCATCAAGAAACATAAATCCCCCTTACCATTTTGACAATACCTATTGCCTTAGGTTGTTGTGCCAATTGTTGGGTCAATTAGGTGGCCTTATCCTCTGATGCCTTACACTTGACCTACAAGCTAGTCCTTTCTACTACTGTGGCATTTAGTTTATGCTAAAGATGTGATGCCTTTGTTGCCTTATCATTACTCTATGTCTCCAAGAGCTTCTTCTCCTACTCTAAAAGGTAGTTAGATGCTTTAATTGAATTAAGCTACTTTTGGAGTGCGGCTGCTTTTTCTTCTGAAGTTTTCAAAACTTCTTTGGGTATTGCCCCTTTCAGGTCACTATTGAGTGGGGAAATTTCTTTGTCCTTAGCCTTAAGCTCTAGGCTTAAGCAACATACTATGTTTTGGCTTGAGTTAAGTCTGATTTTGTTTTTGGAGTTGATATGAGATCTTCAAATAAGATGTGGCTACCACAACAATAGTCTCATTCATTAACTCCATTTTATCATGTGGCCTAAATTAGGTTAGGTCCATTGGCACAACACTCAGTGTGTAATCCTCAGGCTATATTTACTTGAGTGGCTTGCTCACATTAGGGACCATGTTGGTGATAGTGAGGGAAAGTTTCTTGTGGTCATAAAAAGATTACATCTATTTTGTGGCCATAGACTTTATTTCTTTGTTCCTCTGCTTCTCCTTTTTAGCCTCTCTAGCCCTCCTTGCCAAGTCAAATTGGGCATGGAATTTTGAGGGAGATGCCACAATGCCACCCATAAAAGGAGACCCATGGGCTAAACCATAAGGTACGTTGATGGACTTCTAGGGATGATCTTTTGAGGGGGATGGATTTGTCAAGACCCTAGGAGAAAAGGTTGACAAACTCAACTATTGAGAAGTGAGAGTGAAAGGAAAACCAGATGGCATTAATGATTGAGTAGGTACAAATAAGAAGGATGAGGGTGATAAGCCATGTGAATAGGGTGGCATTAATAGAGCCTAAGTTATGGATTGAGGTGGAGACATGTACGTGGCAAGATGTGCCTCTTTCTCTTTTTCTCCCTCCAGAACCACTATCTTTTGCTTCTTTTTCTCTAGACTCTTTGAGGGATCCTCTCCTACTATTTGGACCACTACCAATTGAGATGAGTCCAAAACTTCTTGTGTGAAAGAAGCTACCTGAAGGGTATCTAAAGGGGCCACCACTATAAGGAGTTGTGAACTGAGTTGGGTACCCCTTTACTTTTCCACTTCACTAAGTGGAAGTGGCCAACTTGAAGTAATGTGTACTACCATAGATATCTCTGCCTCTTTAGGTTCTTTTTGGGGTTCTAGGATCTCACTGACATCTAAAGTAGAAATTGGAGAGGTATGAGACTCATCCCAAAGGGTCTCCCATTGGGTATCTGAGGGTATGGCTTCAAAACTTAGGGATAACTTTCCAATCTCTTGCCTATACCTCTAATAGGTAGTTATTTTTTCCTGACTCCAATCCATCCTAAGTAAAGATTGTCTCACCCCATTAGATATGAGCTTCACTAGGTCCAAAGTGTGAGTGGGTTGATAAAAATACTCCCATTGTGTAATTGGTAAGTCTTGTAGCTCTACATATAAATCAAGGGTATCTCTCCTTGGAGACCTCCTATCTTCAAAAGACCTTTTGCTCTCATGCCTGAAAGGAACATGGACTTTACTGTTGGCAAGCCAAGAGGTCATGAAGCCATCTGGGTCATACCTCTATAGATCTTAAATTAAAACTAGTCCATAAGAGGCTAACTTCCTATTTATGATAAATTTTTCCTATCTCTTTACAACTATAATCATACACCTAGTCAGTCGGATATCATGGAAAGCCCTCTTTTTCCTTCCCACTCCAAACTCAGAGTCAATGATTAACAATTTTTGTGCCACTTCCAATCCCACTATTCTACTGGTTAGAACCTTGGGAAGCATAAAGGACTCCTCCCCAAAACCATAAACCTTAATGAAAGAATGATAGGCCCCAAAAAAGAAATCATAAGGGTAACATGCATCAAACAAGATGGCCCTAATCGAGTCATTCATCCCATTGTTTATTCCCTCTAGATCCATTTCTCCCATTAGTGGTGCCATAAAATGCTTGGAAAACTCATAGGGATATGATGACTCCAACAACACATGAGTCCATGCAAACATGGGGATAACCTTGCCGGGGTCTACCGCTTCTAAGTCACATAAAGTCAAATTCATATGGTGCTAGAAAAATTAGGTATTTTGATATAAAGTAAGGTGTAATAGATATAATGCATACCTGAAGGTAGGGTGAACACTAAAATTAGCCAGCTATTGGCTCATGGAATAGGCGATGTGCTCTATAAAATCAAACTTGTATGATGTTGACTTGGAGATGGTCTTCATACAAAAAAATGGCTACCATCTACCAGTCGTGCACTATTCCATCACTATTCTCCCCAAAAATGAAGGTGAGCATTGAACATACATCCTAGGAGTCTAGAGAGAGCCTACCTTTATCAAAGGGTAGGGGTGGCATTTGAGTACTATTCTCAGGAAGATGCAGTTTCTTATTTAGAAATGCCTGTTACTAGTGTACTTGGGATTAAACATGCCTCAGCTAAACCATGTCATAAAAGCTAGTAAAAGGGTCATGTTGTAGACCTATCATGTTGTGGATAACCTAGGGAGTGATTACTACCTTGATTAATCCCTTTTGAATTGTCATGATTGTGAAATTATAATTTTGTGCACATAATTCCACCAATTAAAGATATGGGTACCAGGTACTGAGCCAACCTGAGGTCCAAATGCTCATGATAAATGTATTGGGAATCCTTTGATTTATAATTTTGGCATGTGCCACCTCTCTAAGGGTCTTAGTCTTTTTTGACAAAATAGGTTCACAAATCTTGTTTGTGTAGTCGAGGATGAGGGAAGAGTCTCGAGAGACACCTTTGAGCACTATTCTGGTTCTTGGGTATGTAGTTTTGGGCTACGTAGGAGCTGAAGCATATGAATTCAATGGTGGAATTATGATGGCCATTTTTCTAAACCCTTTATCTCTGGAAACACTCTTTGTTGCTCCTTGAATGACTTCTTTAGGCTCGAATTGACCTTGATGCTAGTTCTTTGCTCTACTTTGAATAATCACTTTGTTTTTTTGTGAAGAAAAAATGAGACCCAAATTATATTTAAACTTTGTGGCTTCTATGAATGAGATTAATGACTTTCCTCAATGGTTATTTATGTCTCATTAAAACTTACAATCAAGCCATTAAAAATAAATCTTCAAGATCTCAATTCAAATTTCAAAATTTTAACATTTAAGATCCTTGCGAAACCATTAGATAGGCATAGGTGATAAAATATTAAGGGATTCTAGGGATATTTAATGTTAACATGTGAAAATAAAACTTAAAATAAAATAGGTAGGTAAACAACCTCAAAATAATAAAATAAAAGGAAACTATCTTGGCTATGATACATGGTCACATGAAACTCTTCTATGAAGAGTTTAAGGAAAATCCCATTAACGGGAATATCTAAAGACTCTCCTTCCTTTGTCTCTAATTCATAAGCATTGTACTATTTACAAGTAGTGATTTTGAAAGGACCTATCCAAAAAGAATCAATCTTATCATGGTTTCTAGGCTTAGCTGCTCTTGTGTCCCATTTCAAGACCTAGGCAGCAATTTTAAAATTAGGTTTTGAAGTTTTTTGATCAAACCAAATTTTGATAGTTGCTTATCGACTCATCATTGACTCATGTGTTGATTCTCTTTTCTCCTAAAGCTCCAACAACTCTACTAGTCTAACCTACATTAGACCATTTTCTTCAACCTCTATTTGATTTATCAACTGTAAGGCTAGAATTTTGAGATAAATAGGCATTATTGCCTCCTTTTCATATACCAACTCATATGGAGAGGTATTTATTACTTGTTTATGTGTTATTCAATCTACCCATAAAGCCATATTTATGTATTCATGCCATCTTATTTTGTGTTCATTTCCCATTCTTTTTATGAGTCTAATCAAGTTCTTGTTAGTTGATTATGCCAAACCATTCCCTTGAGGGTAATAATTTGACAAAGTCTTTAGGTATATACCATTTTTAATGCAAAATCAACCACTTTGGACCCTAGGAATGCCTTGGAATTTTTAAATATAATAGTGTGAGGAGGTCCAAACCTAGTTGTGATTTCCTATAGCATATCCAAAATCACATTCTCTATTATTTCTTTAAGGGGAACTGCTTCGGTCTACCTTGTGAAATAATATGTTATAGTAAGGATCCACTTGTGCCCTACACTTAAAATTGGGTTAATCATCCTAATAAAATCCAAATCCCATTGAGTGAAAGGCTCTTTAATAATTATAGGGTTGAGTGGCAATGCAACATTTCTCCTCTTACCTATGTAAAACTGATGAGATTGACATTTACTAACCATAGTATGCCAATCATAAAACATAGTGGGTGAGAAATACCTTACTTGGAGTATCTTGATAGCTGTGGTCCTTGTAAAAAAATGGCCTCCAGATGTTCCATATTGTAGTTCATGTAAAACCTTTCCAGTTTATTCTCCCTCTATCCATCTGAGTAGGATCTCATCAAAATTTCTTTTGAAAAGGAAAAAGTCTACTAGAACAAAGTTGGACCCTTATTGTCATACCTTCTTTTTTGGTAAGGTAGATGACACTGATATTGGCCAATATTTATGAAATTAACCCTATCAGTCACCTAAAACTCTAACTTATCCTCTTCTATTTTGAGTACAATATCCTTGACTATAAGTTATTTTATTAGAGTCTCAGAATCTTGAGCACGATATTGACACAAACCCCTACCTCTTACTAATTTAGTGGGATTAACTTCAACATCATATTTCAATATATTAGTTATCCAATTGGCTCTCTTTTTAATTATTTCACCCTCTATTATGTATTCCATAACACTTGAATGTGTTACAAATATTGTGATCTTGTTGCTAGTAACTAAGTGCCTAAATTTTTTGAGCCCCTTACAAATAGCATAGGCTTGCCTCTCGACAAAATTATACCTTAATTCATTGTCCCAAAGAGTCCTTGAGAAGAAGCTAATCAGATGTTCCCCTTGTTCTGTGTCCTTTTGGGTTAATACTGAGGCTATGTTATGTTCTCCTCCATAAACATACATGATGAAATATTTTGAGAAATTACAGTTACACAGGATTCTTTAGCATTAGGGTGATGGGTCTAACCACTCTAGCAAAGTCTGAGATGAATTTACTTACAAAGTTAATCTTCCCAAGGAAAGATTATACAACCTTTTTGTTTACCAGTAGGGATAAATATAGTATTACCTTGACCCTTTCTGGATCAATCGAGATCCCTTCTTTTGAGATAATGTGTCTGAGTAATTTTTCTCGAGGTACTTCAAACACACATTTCTTCGGGTTCATAGAGATCCCATACTCCTAAAACTTTTGAAAAATAGCCTCTAATTGATCAAAATGATCCTCGACCAACCTATAGAAGATGATGAGATAATCAAGATAAATTAGAATTGATTTATTTATTAATTCCCTAAAGGCAATGTCCATAGCTCTTTAGAACGTAACCCCTACATTCGAGAGTCCAAATGGAATTTTGGCATAAGTGAAAGTTCCATACTTTGTGGTGAAAGTGGTCTTGTGTTGAACTTCTTCTGCTAACCATATCTGATTATAACTTGAGAAGCCATCTAATAAGGAAAACTTCTTTGCTCCCACCATGGCCTATATAATCTACGCCATTGAGGGTAAGGGTTAGTGGTCTTTAAGAGAGGCCTTATTGAGATCCCTGAAGTCTACACAGAGTCTAATCTCTTCATTCTTTTTTATTACTGAGACCAAGTTGGAAACCCATGTGGAGTCCTTGATGGGGAAGATAATTCTAGACTCCAATAATTTCTTGAGCTCTTCTGCCATGAGAGACTCTATCCTTGGATTAACTAGTCTTTGCTTTTGGTGAACAGGCTTTAATCCTTTAATTAAGTCAATACTATGTTGGACAATCTCTTTCTTTTAACCATGAAGTTCCTTATACGTCCACACCATTACCTTATTGTATTTGTGACATAAAGCCACCAATCTTTCTTTTTCTTTTTGAGTGGTCACCTTCCCTACTTTTAACTTTCTCCCATTGGAAACTTCAAGTTCAAAATAGTCCTCTTTACTTGCCATGAACTTTATTTTATCTATGTTTGCATCATCAGGATCAAACAAGTTTTCAAGGGTTATTAACCCCTTTAGAAGCTTATTGGATCTCAATTGTATGATCTGGTCACCATATGCCTCTTCAATTTTAGGTTGTAATTGGTCTGTGAACTCACCTGATTGTTGTAGAAAGAATATGATCTATTGATCACTCTTAAAGACTTTCTAATTATTTGCATTATTTGGGATAGCAGGTCAAATGACTACTTTGATAGCTTCTTTATTAGTTAGCAGGTCTTTGGTCAGATCAAACTTGGATTTAATTTGAACCATTCTATCTGCTTCAATGTTTTGAGTTCTTGGTATGACTTCAATGTTGAAAGCATTAAAACGTTTTATCAAGTCCCAAACTCTATGGTGATAAGACCTCATTTTTAGGTTCTTTTCTATGAAAGTTTCTTTAATTTTTTTAACCACCAACTACAAGTCCCCTAAGACTCTTAGATTCTTGATCCCTTCTTTATAGGTGAGAATCAGGGCATAAACTAGAGATTCATACTCTAATTCATTAATAGTGTAACCAAATCGAAAATGCAAGGCTTTAAGGATACGTTTTCCCTTTGGGGAAGTGAGGCATATACCTACTTCCAAGCCCTTCTTTCTTCTCGCTCCATCAAATTTAGAGTCCATATTAAAGAATTTTCTACGAGGCTTTCCTTTTCAGTGAGCTCATTCTTCATTATGTCAGGGATTTTAGGATTCTCATCATAGATAAGTTCTTAAGCTAGTGAAATCAAAGTTTCCAAAAGGATCCTCCAATGTCAAAGCTAACAAATAGTTCTTACCTTCATGTTCACTAACTTCTTGTATTGATTCCTCTATAAAAATTTCTTCTTCTCTTATGAGCATTACATGGGAGTCTTTGAACCTTGATTCCATTTGGTCTGTAATGTGTTCCTTGCATAAGGGTTGTGATAGCACTTTCATCTTATACCCGTACTTGGTTCTTAGAATCAGATGTGACTAATCTAGGTACATATACCCTCCAATTTTTGTTGTAAAGTCTCTAGATAAGCACAATTTGAAGATAGGAGGAATGTCTATAACTATTGTATCTTGTAAAATAGTTATGTTTGGGAAATAATATAGTTGTAATAGAAGCCCTCTGATGATCCCAATGGTTTATACCGACTTTCCATCAAGCTGCATGACTCCTTAGTTAATGGATCATATTTGATCTTCAAGGCATCGACTATAACTTAGGCATGATTGTAGTGCTCGTACTTGAGTCTATCATAGAGTTGTGAAGTAATTTCTTACCCACTATAAGAGGCATATAGAAGGGGTTAGGTTTAGGTTTCCTTACCTCTTTTTTGGCATTCATTAGGATTGTTGGTTTTTGTCACTACGGTACTACCAATTGTTCTTTGCCTTTATTTGATATAGATTCCTTTATGGTATTACAATTTCGGTCACCATGGTCCTTGAGTGATTCTTGTAATAGCTCATTTTACATTGGAATGACCAACATATCTCATAAAGAAATATTAGCAAGGACTTTCTTTAGCTATTCCACCACATTGATTGGTCTAAGGGGTTGGGCCTTGACATACTATGGGTACCTTATCCTTTCAATGATCATGTTAGAGACCCCTTCCTTTTGAGTGGTTATCAAAACTTCTTGCCTTATCATGGGTAATTGAAAATTTGGGGCTAATGGCACCTTTTTTGATTCAACATTAATAGTAAGGAGAACTTTAGCAGATTCAACCATTCTCATTTTTGATTGTGTAAGATAATCAGACTGAACCACATTTTTAGAGTTAGTTGTTTCATTATTCTTCTTCAATTCATGAAAACAAAGCATGTTTAGGGGCAATCTCTCCTTCCTATTCTATTGACATGCCTTGCATCTGAGTTATCATGGCTGCATTTTGAATTCCAAGTGACTGGTATGGTCCAGATGAGGTCATTTATTGAGTTTTCATTCTTTTTTGTTTAGCTACTCTTTGTTGTAGATTTATCATAGGGAAATATCTTGGCATGTGAGATTCATTACAAGGAAAACACCATGCATTTGTTTCTTCCAAGCTGTTTTGGCTAGGGACTACATCTCTGCCTAAGCTTGGCATAATCATATAAAATGGTGGGGGTATAGGGATGATATAGTTAAGTAGTTGTGAAGAATTTAATCTTTGAGTCCCCTAGTATTGATTTGGCTGATAGGGGCTCTATTCCCCTAGAAACCTTGATAAGGAGGTCATTGGTGTGAAGCTTGGTTCTTTTTAAGACTAATAATTTTATTAGAGAAGGTTCTAAGGATGTTCTTAACATCATTCATCTCTAATGAGGTAGAAGAGATAGCTATGATTGGTGTTTCTTGAGATGAAGGGAAGGTATATAAAGAAGTATTGGCTTGGGAATTACTAGGAAGTCCTTCTTGATTTGGGAGGGATAATTCAAGAAACATAAACATAAGAGTTGGGGGTAATTTCTCAGTGTCTATCAAATTATTCTCTGCTCTTATAGTGAGTTTGTAGGCATCAAAAAGAGTCTACCCTCCTAGTGACTGAATCATGACTAAGATATTAAAATCTTTGAGATAAAAAAAATCACCATACCTATAGGTGGTTGAGCCGAGATTGGGATTCTTTTCCATGTCTTCTTTAATCTAGTGTTTAAATTGGTCATTGCTTCGTGGGGTGCTCTCTTAATAGTGATTAATTATACTAGGAGGGATGATCTATCTCCCTTTTCATTAAATCTATCCTACAGTGTGGTTCCCAATTGGTCCTAGTTTACAATAGAGTTAGGTGCTAAAGATCTATACCAGTCAAGAGTTCTTCCCTTTAAAGAGGTGGTGAGTAGTCTTAAGGCTAAATTTTGTTCTATGATAAAGTGGAAAATACATACATCAGCCACAACTTGAAGATGATTTGTTGGAGTCTTAAAGTCCTCTCTAATGAATTTGGATAATGGTTTTTAGAGAATTAGCTATAATGGAATCCCATGTATCAGGAGACATTGGTAGGATAAGTGGTCTTCCACCGTTCCAATTCATAAAGTTTCTAAGTGGCACCTGAATAGCCATTTGACCTCCATAATTAACTTGTTGAGTCGACCTTCTTCTTGAAGTAGTCACCAAAGGTGTTACTAAGAGTCCAAGGTTTATTGAAGATTGAGATATTATAATCAGCCCATGATTCTCCCTCCTTGAAAGATGTCCATTCATACACTTCTAGACAATATTAGCTTGGTCTTATCGGGTGTGCCAGAAAAACTATTGATGCTTAATTTTGCAACTAATCACTAGAGTCATGGGAAGTTTCAAAGATGTCAGACTTGACCCTTGAAACAACCTCTAGATTTTAAATAAGCTAGCTCTTTTGTTGGGGTTTGGTGTAAAGGGAGAGAAAATAATGCATAAAGATTATTTAAACTACTAAGGTGATACACCAAGATTTGGATTCCTTTACTAGACAACACTATGAAGAGTACTAACAGAGTTTACTAAAAAATTAAAGAGCTTAAAGCTTGAAAATAATTTTAGAAAATACTATAGACTAACCAATGGCTCATACTATAAAAGTAACTTGAATCATCATCATCGTCTATTTCTAATAGCACAGTATTAGTTTTAAGAGTTTTTCCTAGAAATATTAAAAAGTATGCAACATGGTTAATAATCTCAGTAGTTTTGTGAAGCTATCAAAAGGCTTATAGAATAAAATAAGAATAAATACTGAAAGAGGACTGGTCTTTCACAAAACTCCACTCTCTCTTTATATATGAACAAATTATGTAAGGCAAAATGCACATAATACAATCTTCACACCCCTAAGAAAGGTAACTATTAAGGTAGTCCAATGATTCCACCAAACTAGTTTCTAAAACTCTGTATATAATCTAGATGAAAAAAAACCCTTTTCTCTAACTTATTTATAGCTACTTATAATCGACAAAATACTACTATGAGTCTCTACCACTTGTCTGGGTTTAACCACTTGTCCATAATTTTTGGATCTAAGAAACTGCACGCTATTAGAGCTGAACCACTTGAGCCCTTTTTCTATCAATTTTTCTAACTATCCTTCTCACTCTATTTCAACTACTGATCCTCATTTGTCTTTATCATGTAGTCTTCCCAAACATGGACACGTGGAAGCTTCTACATCCATTGAGACTCTTTTGCACTCTTTGCTTAGCTTTTAATTTTAACAACTCTTGGAGGCACCATACCATTGGATCCAAGGATCCTAACTAAAATGTCGATCCTTTCTTTGCTATCTACAAGCTACATATGGAAGCCTTCATAAGTTGGGAGGTCTTGAACTTTTTGCCTTGATTGAATTCAGCACAATGGTGACACATGGATACCCTCCAATTTTCATACTCTCTCGCTACTTCTTGACTCAAAATAAAACATTGTTTAACCATGTGTCAATATCATGTTCACGGAGGTTCTAAAAAGACTCTTTTCCTTTAAGGGAGTGTTGAGGTGATAGAAGGCATTAACTGTGCTTGTTTGAATCTTAAAACCTTTTACTAAACTTTACCAAAAAGGGGACTCCATGAAGCTTAATGCTTACCACTTGACTCACTATCGAGACCTTTACTTTTACAAAAAGGGATCGTCGCTATACCATTTGTCTATTGAGCACAAGCTAGAGGCTCTTCTCTACTCCTTTGAGCTAGAAAAAGTGTTGAAGCAACACATGGATACCCTCTACTCAAGGCTTTATACTTAAGTTATTTCAGCTCTGATACTTAGAACACTGCTTGTGGTCATAAAAAGAAAAACAAGAACCCCGAGAAAAAAAATCTTGTAGAAAATAATTCTAAAGATATCCTTTAACATAATTGAGTAGATGAAGAAAACTATCCTAAATATGATGATGTGGGATGCTCACGTTATTCCTTATTAAATGAATTTGGTGTAGGATGCCCTAAAGAGCTTACAATCATATGAGTTATCATAAACCATGCTCATTACTCCAACATGCTTACTTCAGCTCAGAGATGAAGAAGCGTGCAGAAGCAACAAATCACCCCCATTCTACATTTCTCTAATTCTTGGCAAGCATCTCATACATAACTATATGATAAACTCAGGGGTGATTAACTCATTGATGCCAAAGAAAATCAATGGAATACTAGGTATAGAATATTATCCCATCTCAAAAGGTGTCATCCAATTTGATGACGTAACGGTTAAAACCATGGGGATCCTTAGGGAGCTAAACCTCACCTTGAATTCATGTCCAAGCCTTTTCATTATACAAGACATTGTAATGATTTACTTGCCTCTACTTCGCTATATGCCTTTCCCAAGATTTCACTCCAAATATGGGCAAATACCTATCTTCAAATTGGTCACACATGCTACTTAGGACTAGATACGGAACTAATAGGCCGAACCCATTTCTAATAATCACATAGAGTAATACTCTCCTAGTCTAGTAGATATGAACTATACTATGTTCGATCAAGAGGAGAATTCAATTCTCCATGATACTACTATATCCCTTAAAGGGATCTAAAAAAACCTACCTGATGAATGGGCACACGAGCAATGTGAGTGTGACCCATATGATAATGCATAAGAAATAGGGCTAGGCATGCACTACATTCTTGAGGAGGACCCCTATTTGCCAAATCTCATGAAGGCACATGGCAGTTATACTTTGATGGATCCCAAATCAAAAGTGGCATAAGATCTTGAGTGGTAATGATCTCTCCTCAAATGGAGAAATACTACCATGCATTCAAATTGTAGTTTTGATCCATAAAAAATCTCACTAGATATGAGGTGTTGATCTAAGGTCTTTGATTGGTGCAAAAGAAAGGAATCAAAGTGATACAATCATTTAGGGATAATGAACTCATTGTGAAATAAGTTATAGTATAAAGCATGTCCAATAATAGTATACTAAAAGCTTACAAGCATAAGGCTTAGGACATATTTGAGGGGCTCGATGCATTCAAAATTTGATCTATACCAAGGGAACATAATGATGATGTTGATAGGATCATAACCATTATGTGTAATATGACCTCTTGCATGATATAAGGAATGAGTCTAAGTAGATCATAAATCTTGTGGTCATATCAATAGTCCTAAACAACAAAAATAGTTGGCAAGTGTTTAAAATGATGAACAAATCATTAAATTCCTTTAAGATGAAGCCAAGTTTTATGCTAAGAATCAATCATAGCTTTAAAACTAATATAAAGAAGAGATCATCCAACTAAAGGGAAATAAGCTACCTATGGGATTGGTTATGCTAGAAAATGTCTTCAATTTGTATGACCAGCTCAAGGGTAAAATAAACATGATAATTAAGGAAGAGACCTTCAAGCAAGTATCCATCACTGATGACAAGCTCTTGAAGGTCAATAAGGAGTGTTCCCCATATGAAATTAAAGAGTTCATCAAACTAAGTAGAAGATACAATGATATATTCAAATGAATCTACTAGGACCTCTAATTTTTAACCCAGGCTTAGCCCAACATACTTCGAGCTTGACCCCTACACCAAGTTGGTCAAGCAAAAGTAAAGGCCCTGTGAATCCTAAGCTTGAGCCCTGAATGAGAAAAGAGCTCTCAAAACTCATAAAGGCCAATATAATATTTCCAATCAAACATTCTTTATAGGTGGCCAATCTAGTCCCAATACGAAAGAAGAGCGAATAAATTTGGCTATGCATGAACTTTGAAGATTTTTAAAAAACATTCCTCAAAGATCACTACCCCTCCCACCGATGGATGAAATTATGCAAATGGTCATAGGTGTAGAGATTTTTTCAGTGATAGATGGTTACTCAAGCTATACCCAAAGACTTGTGTAGGAGTACAATCAATTCAAAATTGCATTTACTACTAAGTCTTTATAAAGTGGTGAGAGTCTGGGATTTATTTGAACCCAATAAAGTGTGTATTTACTATACATGAGGGAAAATTATTGGGGCACATTATCTCCAAATATGGCCTCATAATTGATTCAGAACATGTCAAGGCCATCTATCTCTTCCTCTCCCAGGTCACAAGAAAGGCCTCCAAAGTTTTTTTGGGAAAGATAAATTTCATCATAAGGTTTGTGCCAAATTTTACTACTCTAACCAAGCCCCTCAAGACAATGCTCAAGAAACACACTACATTCAATGAGACCCCTAAAGGTAAGAGAAGTGTAGAGGCCATCAAGTGAGCTATTGCATAAGCCCTTACCTTGATAAACCCTAATTATAATAAGGATTTTATCCTTCATGCATTTTGTAGAGCTGAAGGAATCTCAACCATTTTAGTGTAGGAGAACCAAGATCGATTAGAATATACTATCACTTTCTTTAGTCAGGCACTCAAGGATTATGAGCTATGTTATAACTTTATGGAGAAACACATCCTCATAGTCATAAGGACACTCAAACATTTTAGGCATATTCTCTCCAACAACAAGTTTCAAATCATGGTCTCTCACTCAAGTATAAAGGAGTTTATGCTAAGGATATCAGTGATAAGAGACCTCATTAGATCACAAAGGTGATGGAGTATGACATAGATATATAAATCACCATGTTAGTGCAAGGGAAAGGACTATGCAAATAACTAGTAGAAGATGTAAAAATTGAATACAAAGTAGTTCTTTTGATACACTAGGATATCTCAATAGACTAGAGTGCCCCCATAGATTAGACTCAAAGCATGAGGATATTCCTTTACACTGGTACATATTTGTATGGCCTATTTAAAACCAAGTGCAGGCACTCTAGATTATAAGCCATTCCTTATGTACTTATTAGTGTCATGTTATTAAGAAGATACATCAATGGAGATCTCTTATAGTGTGTGGAATATGATCAAATAAGTGGTATCTTTAAAGAGTTTCATTATAGGCTATTAGGAGGCTATTACTCACCTAAAACTACTATTATTAAAGTCATGTAAGTTGGCTATTATTGGCCAACTCTATTTAAATATGCACATGAATGGGTACAAAGTTGTAAGAAGTGTGCCTTATTTGTAGGCAAACAAAAATTGGTAGCTTTATCCCTGCACCTAATATAATCTAATCATCCCTTTTCCCAATGGGGCTTGGACTTCATTGGAATGATAAATCTTCCATCAAGCATTGGACACAGATGGATCCTCATGGCAACCAACTACTTCACAATGTGGATAGAGCTAATAGCACTTAAGGAGGCCAGTGAGATTTCTATTCTAGATTTCTATGAAAACATTGTAGCAAGATTTGGTGTTCTAGCCACCATCATTTCTAATAATGAATTGTCTTTTTTTGGAGCCAAAATCAATGAGTGGGTGGTCAAACACAACATCCACCTGAGAATTTCCTATAACTATTACATTTAGGGTAATGATTTAGTTGAGTCCACCAACAAGAACTTGATTCGCATCATCAAGAGAACCATAGAGGCTAATCAATGAGTTTGGCACACAAAACTCAAGATGGCCATATTCACAGATTGAATAATGCCAAAAAGGGTGTTGTGGAATTCACCATTCATGCTAGTTTATGAAAGGGAAGTGAGGTTACCTACATCTCTTAAGTTGCCTTCATTAGAACTAACCCATTATCTAGATTTACATGAGAGCAACCCCATGATAGTAAGGTTAGATGATCTAATAGAACTTAAGGAAACAAGAGTGCATGCCATGTGCATTATAGAGCTCTAGGATGTGTAAACAAGAAAGGAATTTGATAGAAATGTTGTCACCAGAAGCTTCATTGAAGGATACTTAGTACTCAAATGGGATACAAGGGGGTGGGGCATGAAAGTTAAGAAGACTATAAAGTTTGATGATATATGGAGTGACCCATGCAACATAGCCAGTTGTAATCAAGCCAATACCTTCTTACTGATAAAGCCAAATAGATAAATGTTGCCCAACCTTGTTAATGGGATTATCTTAAGCACTATCTTTAATGATCATGTATATTTTTTAAATGTTATATTATATGTCTTAATTTCATTAAGTGTTGTGTGCACATATTGTTGTTTAGATTAGTTTACTTTCCTCCACATGATTATGAAATGTTATTGCCTAGTTTATATTTTCCTTCCTCTAAGAACCATTTGACGTAGTTATTTACTTTTCTTATACTTTATGAAAGGTATCTCAGTTTTTCCTAAGGCCAAGCAGGCTTGCCACAACCGATTGCATAAAGGATAAAATCCCAAAAGGATCCAAATGACTCTATACCCAATGGATTATTTAAAGGCTATTGGTCCCTACTTAGTAGGTAAGTGGCTCATAAGGGTCACCAAAAGTATTAACTCTTCAAGTCACCCCAACCCACACGAAGCTCATAGGACCCTACATGAGGCTTTTATGCTTGTATGGTGTCAAATTCCTCAAAAGGATAAGTTTCACACAAATGATTCCCCATGAGCACCTAAAGTTAAAATTTGATGCAGATCCACACATCAACTAAGTGTCAATTCATGTCTCTGAACAACTCTTAATATTTTCCCTATGCACAAGTATTTTTATGGTTCCCCATCACACATAACTATTAGTGTACAATTCTAATGCGTATAATTCCTGAATTTTAGACCATGTAGGGAATAGTACAAAGCAAGCAATTTTCAACCTTAAGCATGCAATCTTTGTGAGGATACAAGTAGGTAAAAACCATGTGTAAATAATATCCAAAATTATAAGAATCAAGAAAGGCATGGGCTCCCCTTCAGTATATAACTCTATCGTGTGCATAAAGATAACATGGCCTAACCTAAAGGAAGCCCATGTAGTCTTTATGTCAATAAATAGTTTAGGTGGATTGATAGGTGCAATAAAAATAAAGGTAGGAGGTGGGCCAAATTAGATGTTAAGAGAGGTTGAGTTAGAGTAGAATTAGATGTAACGGTGGCAAGTAGGTGGATAAAACATGCACACACACTGCCTCTAAATAAAGTAGCATACTTATGTCCTCGATGATCACGTAGATTGTTTGGAGATCAAAAAATGACCTTCCAACTACTTTTATGATCATATTGTCAACCCAAATTGAATGAGGATGGATCATAATAGCTATTCCATAGGGGTCTAGTTCTCTCAAGCTCTGTGTACCAACTTTCAAATTAAGTTCTTATCTACCATCTTAAATGCTAAATTAATTACATAGTATCTTGATCAACTCTATATAAACCCCAAATTTCATTATGAAAAGGAGCCCTCTCCTTTTTATAACAAAGCTTTGCTCATTTGAATTCATAATATTGGCTTAGGCCTAGAACTAATGATAACTGAATCATCTTTATTTCATGCTTTATGTTTTGAGTGCACTAAAGGTTGTTGATCTTTATCTGTGGATATTCATCCCTCTCATGATCATCTTCCATTCATGACTCTACACAAAATCAAGATCTCTTATAGGTCACATAGCATGTATACACATGTCTACTAGTTGGTTCAAAATGAGAAATAAATGGATGAGTTTTGATCCACCACAGGCACAGAAGGATGCCAAAAACATGTGAATGATAGAGGAAAAAAATGATATAAATAATAAGGTATAACCGATGGAAGGGGTTAGCATCATTGAGGTTGACCCCAAAGCACTTGCTAAAATGTCATACAGGGAAATGCAATTTTCCCTGGAGGTCTTGGTAGGGGAGACTTAGTGTCTTTCATGACACCTTTAGGCTAAAATAATACAACCACTACATGTTGAGCCATGCATAAGAACTCAACCATGACTTGGTGGTTGACATAGGAGCCAAGATAGAAGTGGGTGCAATGTTGTTTGATGTTTCCATCTGAGACAAGCTTATGACCACCAACATAAAGCATCCCTATGAGTTACCATGTTTTGGCAAGCTTAAGGAAGTCATGTAGTTACTCCTCTTGTGCATTTATGGAGACCACTTCTACTTTTTAAGGAGGCTTATATATATATCGACATGCTTAATCGATAGAATCACTCGGATCCTAAACTCAGGCATAGACATTCACCAGATGATGGTGGATGATGCAAAAGTAAAGAGGGTCATGAAACTCTTTGGTTATTACAAGGGAGGATTTATGTTCCCAATAAAGGATATAAATGACCCTAACATGAGGGTTGCATCATGCCTAGTGAGCTCCAAGTTGTTCCCCGATAAGAGATGGGTGAACATCAATAAGGCCTGCATGTGCATTTCTCATCACATGGTTTAAGGGATTAAATTCAACATATCAAAATTCATTGCTAAAAATATGGTAAAGAAAGTGCTTGAGTGTCACAAGGTGTGAGATACCTTCAGGTGAGGGTTAATACTGATATTCATTGTCATAGAGGAGATCAACATGCTTGATGGCGATGAAGACAATCTTTAGGTCTTCCTGACACACAAAGACTCCTTGACGTTGAAGTACCAGGACTTTACATGCCCACCTTCCTTCTCCCAAAAATATAAGATACGAGTAATGGTGTGGTATGCCCAATACATTGAGGCATTTGAGATATAATGTTGCATCTTATAGGAGCTGAACAAACATATATATGGGATGGAAACTTTCATTATCTTACAACATTTTTGTGTAGTGTGTTTGGTATTCACAGACGGTAACCATTCAGGTTGGCTCAAAATCGCCTATGCATTTTTTGTGAAATATTTTAGGGATGCACTAAGGAGGATTCCCAATGCGTAGTAGATGGATATCCTAATGAAACTTGTAGATTTATAAAAGAATAGGTTGTAGCACCAGTATGTGTGCCTAAAAGGAAAAGCCACAAAAGATGAGGAGGATGACTCTGACCACACAAACCTCCATCCCCTTTATAGAGAAGTCATTACAAGAGACATCTTCAATCTTTACTATGAGATGAAGCCACAAAATAAGGGTACCAACCCTAATAAGGATGATGATTGCCCCCTTCAGATTGGAAATGATGGATCTCAATGCCAACAATGTAGAATAAGTCTCCCTAGAAAAAGTGGGGAGAGACACTTGAATAAATTCAAGAGCGCATAAGGTTAAAGATTGCCTTTAGCGAAAAACCACCCCTTTAGCTCCAAAGAAGAAGCACGTGACCTTCACAGTGGAAATTCATCCAATAAGAAGCAAAAAAAGAAGAATCCCAAGGGGCCTATTGTAATGTCGATAATAACCCTGGCAAAAATGGAGGTAAAAGAGGCCTGTGTGCAAGGAAAGAAGAAAGAGATAGAGGAAGAGGTAGAAGAAGAAGGGATACAAATCTACATTATCTAGGAAGAAGTGGGAGAGGATCTTAGCATCGAGGAATTTCAAAAGGCCCTCTAAGGTGGTACTACCACCATGCTTGCAGAAGTAGAGAAGTTGATGAGTGCCACATTCAAAGAGACCTCCACACAGCCTCCACAAATTATGGAAGAAAAGAGAAAGGTGTGGAGGAAACTAGGAATGAGTGAGGTAGAAATTTTGTAGGTGCTAGCTCTAGGGAATAAAAGCTAAGCCATGAAGGAAGCTGACATGACTCAAGAAGATATTGAGAGAGTTGAGACTGAAGAAAAGAAGGCCATGAAAGATAAGGCTAAGAAAGAGAAGAAAAAAGAGGTTCCCATAGGCACGGAACCAAATATGGAAGCAATAGAGAAGGCATTTACTACCCCCACTAATGAAGTAGACCAAGCTGCATAATAGGCATGCCCAAGTAGTGAAGGGGCACCTAAAGAAAAGGAAGGTGATGTTGGAACATTGAAAGAATAACAAATGGAGAGTGTCAACAAAACCTAGAAAAAATAAGATGAAGGCAAAGCTAGCATCAAGGGAACACACCTAGAGGTTAGCACTGAGGAACCTCTGGAATAAGAAGTGGACAAAGGGGACAAGTCTGAAGAAGAAATCCTCTAGGAATAGGAATAATAAACCTCTAAGGAAAGCACTAAAGAAATCAATATCATTGATGAGGAGGAAGAAGAGCAAATTACGTTGGTCATCATAAAAGAAGAAGGTGTGAAGTTGAGTCTCAGAGAAAAGGCATAGAAGGGATAAACAAATGAATATTTTTATATGTTTGAATACATGCCCCAAAATCTACCATAGACAAGATGCACAAATATATTTCATTTGCTTTTGACAACTACATGGATGAGCCTTACTTTGAGACATTTTAGAAGGCCATATTGGGTGCAGATAAACCTAAAGAAGGGTATGACTCCCTTATCATAAATCCATTTTCCATGAATCCAATTAGGTCTATGAATACACTCATCTAGATGGCCACTGAAATCATATGAAATAACACCATCAATAATGTTAGGGTGAAGAATTGGAATAAAATTGCCAAAGAGGCTAAAAAAGTTGCATAGGTCATAAAATTCAAGATGTAGTAACTATGTTAGTATAGAGAGATAGCTGACCCATCCCTTTTGGTCAGCGTTGATACATTAAACCTTTCAAAGGTTGACAAAATATGTGTGTTAGTGAATCAAATGCTCTTGAGGTTTAAATAATAGGAAGAAGAAGAAGATCCATGTGCAGTGTTGCAAAAATAGCTAGCTACTAAGTTTGAAGAGGTAGAGGACCTCTTCGCAAAGATACAAGAAGGTGATAGAGGTACAATCACTGAGAGGTGGGGTGAATCAATGATTCTATTTAATCTAAACTTCAAATCCAATCCTTTTAAACCCTTAACCAAATAACATTATCATTCATGAAACATACACATCATTTATAATAATGAATAATAAAGATAAGCAAGATCACACACATAACACAAGATCTACGTGGGAAACCCTCTTGGGGAATAAAACCCACTAAAACCTACAAAATATACTATAGTTCTATAATAACAAAATCCAAATTTATACGATCACCAACTGATCAAGGAACACCCATCCCTTAATTTACTGAGACACCCATCCCACAAGGAAGAACGAAACCCCTAAGGAAACTAAACACCTACTCAACTACCTTGATATAATCTCTACCTCTGATATAATGTCTTCTACACCTAATGATAGACTTATTTTTCTTGCACTCTTATTCACCCTTCTATCTCTCTCAAACAGCCTCTACGTCTTACTCACTCAATCAGTCTCTTCTAGGTTTATTAGGTCTAATGACCTATGTGTTTCATCTTTATGAACTTGATTAGATAAACATGTCTAATCTTTGTCATACTTTGATGATCCTCACTAATGTTTACCTTCTCTTCTAAAGCTTCTCTCCTTCAGTTAATTCCACAATTTCTCAATTCTACTCTCTCTTTCAACTCATCACTCACCCTCAAACTTGCTCATACAAGCAATGCATCCAAACACCCCTTTTGGATCACTCTAGGATTATTCAATCATCTTAAATCTACTCTATACTTTAGTCCATCTATTTCTCACACTCTGTCTGATCTCTTTCCTTCATCTCTATCTTATGTTCTCTCAACACATCCACATCTAAGTCTAGAAACTAGTACCTTGATCTTCACTCTTTATAGACAGCTTCTAGGTCAGACATAATAATTGTCTTAACCCTTAAGACTTATATCATGCTAACACATAGCTTAATACCATCCTTTCAGGTCAGCCATAACATCCGTGGGTCACACTTAAGCAACTATGCCTTTCAATTAGGCCTTAGTAGCCCTTATATGTCTCATGAAGACCTATCACCCATTTAGCAATTCAACAATAAAATTAATAACATAAGATTACTTTCAAATGCATGGGTCCACTTTACATGACCTTTATGACATCTTTAAGTGATTACTCCCACCAAAACTCTCTTTTCTAAATGTACAATTTACTCAAACATTGTTTTGTACTATAAATGAATAAATAGTCATCTTCCAACTACAATAAATGCATTTGTACAAATATTCAAACCTCCAAACTAATTTTATTAGATATCCCTTTAAATATTTTACAACTTTGACTTTTACACCACCATCAAATTCTGCCATATGCTCAAGATATCGATAAAAAACCCATCATTGGTTTTCTTTCACAAATTTGAATACTTAAATTCCAATGGTCACTATGTAAAGAAAAACTCTTTAGACACGTGTCTTCATCTTGTGTCCCCTAAAAACTTAAAAAAAATACACTCTATCGATCTCCTCACGAGCTTCATATCTTTAACACTTTAATGCTCCCTATTGATCTTTGATCCTTTATGCCACTTGGCACCTCTACGTGCCTTCTGTGCACCTTGCTCCATTCAGTCAACGTGCTTGCATCACTTGGAAACCCCACATGACTTCTAATAACTATGTTGACTTATTAACTCAATAAGCTCCATTGGATCATAATCTACATGATCACATGCTCACCATTGATATCTATCAAAAGGTTTCACACTTATCATTAGATCTTTATGACCTAATTAAATGCTCACCGTATCTTTGATAATGAAAATTTTACTGAGTATGAGAACTTAGTAAACTCTATCTGAGAAGCCAACTTTGTACCTTAATAGATTTTTCTATGCACCATGTCCAAATCTGAAATTTGAACCACATGATCACCTCTCATAAGGGAATCCATCCATGTATCAAAATGCTCTTATAACCTTCACATGTGTGAAATATGACACCATCAATTTGTTCACTTAGCCTGAATTGCCAAGATGATTAGAAGAACCTAGTCATACATATGACTACTCTAATGAATTCATTTCACTTCCATAAGTGCCCTAAGCATTCATAACACTCCATAGGGTCTCTACACCATGACCAAACCATCAATAACATCTACCATCTACCTATCTAAGTCAAACACTAAAGAACTATGCAAGAACATTGAAGCACACTTTGTCATTGTCATTTTAGCAAACATAACACCTCATCAACATCCTTGGTCACCTTGGAGACATCATTTACAAACCTCCAACAATCTCCCCCTTTGTCATTGATGTCAAACACCAATACAAAGCTCATGCTTAGAATTTGTCTCTCTCTTCAAGTACTTTCTCCCCCTTTGACATAATGACTAAGTGGGCTCATCTTCTAATCCTAAGGACCTTGATAAACTACTCACAGAACTCATAATCTCCCTTTGCTCATTCATGAATATTAAATACCTTGTCAAAACATATGACTTGGTTTGATCAAGTCATCATATAAATCTTCTTGAATTCACAACTGCATCAGACTTCTTCATATCTCCACCATGACTGGAGCATCTCACATATGCTCCCCCTCACTTTATGCACAACTCTTTAATCCTTTCAAACTATCTGAGTTAGCTCCCCCTAACTCCATGGTTCATATGGATCATGACATCTTCCACAAGTCTTCTCAATGAGCTAGGTCTGCTAGTAACTCTTCAACACTATCCACACTTCAAACAAAACTCTTATGGAAACATCTTATCTTTAGAACACTATGATCTCCATGGCATACTTAACTCGACATCTTTATAACTCTGAGACCTTGTATATGATATCAAAAATGTGACAACAAATTCTACTCATACTCCTTATCAACCTTATCTTCAGTCTTTAAACATTTGATGAATCAATTTAAGCAACAAAAATTGACAAGTTCCTATCTTCAAGAGCAAAAATCCTAGAGATATTCATTTCTTGCAACATCAACCAAATCTCAACTAGCATCCACCATGCTTCTTATTTTTGTCGAGTGTCTATTTGAAGCCTAGATATAGACACCCTAACCCACAATATCCTAGAACAATGTGAAACCAAGAGTTACCCACAACTCCTCATATTCCTTTTCCTCCTTTGTCATATGATACTAATAGTTCTTCTTCTTCTTAGGCTTAAGATTAAAAACTTGCTCATCTAATATAACATTATCCTTCTCTTCTAAGCTTAAATTGATAATACACAAGACAATATATATTCATGGCATACCTCATAACTAGACATTGACAACTGATGTTATTCACATGAAACTTGTTCAACAATAGCAGGATGTTCACTTAGATCTATACACACCTCAGGACTAGCCTCAACTAGCATCTTGGTCTTCTCCTTGAGCTTGTTCTCTTCATTCACAACATGAGAAGACAATGAGAGATCTTGGCATTCTTCAACCTTTGTATCATTCTTGACCATAACAAATAGACCACTTAGACCTATAGACTTATCATGACTCACACTTCCCACTTTTGGTTTCCATGAGTTAACTAGCCTTCTTCCTTGAACTCTAGGAGTCTAATTAAACTTGTTTTGACTTGATAACCTTTGCTTGCAGAACCTAGAAATATGACCAATCTTCTCATAGTTGTAGCAAACCACTCTTTTTGAAGGAAACTCAACTTTTCTTACTTTATTTGGACAATGTTTTACAAATTGTCCCACATCATGATAGTTGAAGCATTCAACCTTTCTTACACCACTTGATTGATAATTCCACTCATTCTTAGCAAGTCTTCTACACTATCTATCCCAATGACCAAATTGATTGCAAGTGTAATAATAACAATTGAATTTGGTATATCTCATGGCATTTGGTTGTTTGATCTAATTTGTCTTCATTCTACCATCGTATTCATTCCATGATAATTGTTGACCCTTAAGGTTTGATCTTCTTTTTTCACATTAGTCTTCACCTTGTCTTGAGTTACATTCTTTTGTTCTTATTTATAACCAAGTCTAGTTCTATCACTAGCATAATTTTAAATATTCAGAATGTTGTCTAAATTACTTGAAATCTTTTCAAATATCACATATGACTTCATATTACTAGACGTCTTTTCTAACTCAGCTTTCAATGACTCATTTTCAATCACATACCGTGAATACTCATCTTCTTTAGCTTTTAGGCTTGTAAAAAGGATTTTCAGTTGACAACTGAGATGTTTGACTATATCTTCATGCTCCTTGGTGTCTTCATTTAGTCTTGACTCAAACACACTGAATTGTTCTTCATAGTCCTTAATTTGAGACTTCATCTTCTTTTTAATATTTTTCTAAATCTTCATCTCTTCATGAGCATTCCTTAATTCAATTTCACAGTCCTCCTTGTCTTCTTCATTATCTATATCACTCTAAGTAGACTCTTTTTGATATGAGTAAATTCCTTCCTTAGCCATGTAGAGGACTTCATCTTCACTATCGAACTCAAAATCAATGTCTTCACTCTCATTTGATGAGCTGTAATCTTTATTGGTGTAGAGATTCTTCTTATTCTTGAAGAACTCCTTCTTATTATCAAACTTTCTGAATCTTTTCTTCCTCTTATCAGATTTGAATGTCTTCTTTCCTTCATCTTGGATTTCACCATGCTCTTCATCATAATTATTTTTATGTTTATGAGGGAACTTGTTATCAAAGTGTCCTACTTCTCCACAATTGAAACATTTGAAGGGTAGCTTACCCTTATACTTTCTTGAGCCTATTTTCAATTTACTTATAAGCAAAGCTATTAGTTCATCATCAAATATCTCATCATACTTGAATTCCTTACTGTTGTCATCAAATTGTACACCCTAAGATACTCTATGAAGCTCCTAAAATTTGATTCAACATGGAATCATCTCTCAGGTTGTGGAGAACCTATAAGAGGAATGAATCTCTAGATTATAAGGGCTAGCTCCCTAGATTCTTATTAAAGAGCACATCACCTAATCTAATTATTATCTATGGGAAAAGGGTTAGGATTTTACATGAAAAGGAAAATTACACTAAAGAGGTGATAAACAAAGACACATTTCCACGTGACTATCACATTCTTTACTAAACAACAAGGCTTTCCAAGATCAACTCTAGGAATTAAGGACTTTAGCATAATTGTTTCAATGTGAAGGCAACCTACATAAGACAAACAATAAGATAAATGATCAAGGGGTAGATTACACACCATATATCTAGTTTCTTTCTTGTAGAAGATCCTAATATAACCAGTACACTTTACATGACCTGATAAAATAAGAACTCTTGCTTAAGCATGAAGGATAAAGAGGAATAAGGATGATACCAACACTTAGTTCCACTATTCATCACTTTCACACTTAGAAAAATATGTTCACAAACCAAAATTAGAATTTTATTCAATTTTTAAAGAACAAAATGTAGTTTCATACCAGCAAGGCTTTCTCCATACTAGTTTTGGTCTCCTTTACAATAGCCAAGATGGCTCATATTTATAGAGTTTGGAAGAAGAGAGAGAGAAGAGAATTTGAAGAGGCACAAGGACATGTGTAAAAATTTTAGGATAAATTAAAATAATAGGAATGAGGCTGGAAATGAGTTATTAAATTAATTTTCACATCACTATATCTCAAAATAGCCTTTTTTCCAAGTGTGGCGTAGTGATCTCCTCAATCATTCTCTCTTATGAAACTGCCTTCATGATGGGATTTCAAGAGATTTAAAAGAAGGTTAGGTCCAAGTGTTGCATATAAATTAAGTGGATGAGATAAAAATTAACTTATGTGTTCATGTTTCCACCCCAAACTGAGCACCTTCCTCACATGTGGTGTTGAAACTCTTCATAAGCATCTTTAAGTCTTGAAACTCCTTGATAAGTGGCAAAAGGCAAGAGTTTGATCATGAGATATCTTGGATAGTTATATTTTAATATCAATGACACTTGTAAATCATCTTGAATCATCTCTAATAGTTACATTACCTGAAATCATCAGTTCCCCTCTTAGGTGTCACAAGGCCTCCTTTTCTCATTAGGCCTAATTTGGCAAAAATATCTAAAATTTAGATTTAGATCGATTGGTGAAATTTTTATTCATTGAAGGAATATTTTCATCATATTGGGCTGAAAATTATCCATTTGGAATCATCAATATTTCCTCAAGTCCCCATTTTGCTCATAGAGCCTTCATTAGGCCTATTCCTCTTGTAGCCCTATTTTTGCACAAATCCACTTGTGTAGGAGAATGTACAGACTTAAAATACTAATTAAAACCATAATTTAGTACCATTTTTCCTCATTTTTCTCTATTCCAATTTTTATGGTGCAACACCCAAGGAAAGTGTGTTTGTTGATCAATTAGTCCTCCCAATTAGGCCTCTTTAGCTAAAAAGACCAAAAATGCTCAAAAATGGATCTTTTACGTGTGAAATATCCTAGAAAATTTTTATTAAATTTCTCATTACCAATTCCATGTTCCATATCAAATTTTAGCTTCTAGTTCATTGTGGAAGTATGAAAACCCTGAAATGGCCAAAAGACTAGTCTAGGTCTTTTTGCATGCTAGATAAGGAAAATGGATGTTGGGTGAGTACTGAGCTTCAAATTGATTTTAAAATGATCCATGAAGGTATGTAACATATTTAAAAATAATAATCCACCTCAAATAAACCCCTTTACCTTGCAAGAAACTTCCAATTCGCCTTTTCTTCATTTCTCCATTAGCAACAAGCTTCATGGTGACTGCAACCTTTGTGGTATGGAGTAACCTATTTACTTTCAGACTTTATAAAAAGTTTTTTTAGGTTTTTTTGATGTTTTTACTATATCATCCAATCATAATACAATGTCTACTTGCCTATTGGTTACCAATTGCACCATTTTCCCAAAAAATGTCATCTTTATGCATGCTAAAACAACCCCTACTTTGAGATAAAACAAAGTAGTTTTTCACTATTTTAATTGGAAAATTTATAATTTTATAATATTAATTAGGTATTTATGGTATTATTTACCATTTTTTATCTTCTAACTCCTTCATTTGACCCTCCAACTCACACCATTTCCAAGGCAAACTTTATGAACCAAACAAGTTGTGAGGTGGGCAGGATGACTGTGTTTGTAAGTTATAGGGATGGCATTGAGGTTTATTATGGCATGTTTTTGGTCAGTAATAACTTAAATGGTTTATTTAAACCATTTTTTACTCTACTTTCCCTTTAACCTCCTTCCATGCCTTTGAAACCTAAAACTAGGCCTATGACTGCAAAGGAGAGGAACTCTTATTTACCATACTGGCTGTAGGTGATTTGGAGTTTATTTCATGACTTGTGGATCCAATAAAAATTAATTTTGTGTTTTAAACTCATATTATTGATCATAAATAAATTTTCCAAGTTAGATTCAATTTCTTTGCATTAGTTCATGACCTATTCCCAAGATTAGGCTCACTATTTATTTGGACTGAGACACTAGAATCCCTGCCTGTAGGTGGTTATATGAGCGTAGTTTATGATTGTGTACATTTTAATTATGTTTATTAAGCCATAATTCCATATTAATGATTGAATTTTTCTTATAATCCTTCAATACTAGCATCATCTCATTTTTTAGGCCCTCAAGGAGACACCTCTACCTTGACTATGTTTCATGCCTATTCACATGCCTATTGTAGGTGCTTGTGCTAGGTTCATTCTTTGAAGACACCATACCAACATATTATTCATGTTAACAAGCCCATATGTGCAGTAATATATAAAATTTACAAGTTTAAGCTTCACTCCTTGCATTAGTTCATCCTTTACTCTCAAAACTAGGACTCTGTTCATAGAGGACTAAGACAGGCCTATTGGTGGTTATAGGTAATTTTATACTTGCTCAAAGTATGGTAGGTTTTCTTAAGATGCATTTAGACTCAATTATCCTGATTTAAACCGATACTTTCACATATTAACCTTAAAAACACCATGAATAAGTCAAATTAGATCCCTGTCTAACATGTTGGTTGTAAGTGATTGTTTTAGGCTTGTTGTACTGACAGGAGTTGCTTAGGAGGTCTCAAAACATCAAGATCCACCTTGTCTCTATCATATTAGCTTGGGATTATATTTTGAAACATTTTTAATTATTTAAAATTGATTTCATAGTTTACAACCTCCATGTGAGGTGCAAAAACAACTTTTCACTAACATCCCTGTAAAATTCACTGCCAATAATCAATGGTTTTGGGTCATTTTTAAGCTTGTTCAAACTCCATCTCCACTCCTAATTTGGCCTTAAAAATTGGCATGAGTGTTATTGGTGGATAGGGATAATAATTAAAAAAACCAATACCATTTAATATTATTTTTTCATGGCATATGTTACCTCAAAATACCTCAAGGATCTTTGTTTGGTCCATTTGGGAACTAAGAACCCAATTTGACCTTCTCACTATTTGAAGTGGAAATTTTCACTTGTGTAGAATTTTAACATATTTTTAATGAAATATAAGATCATTTGGGTGTTTTATGACTTAAATATGAAATCCACCATGTATTCCACTCTTTTCACCTCTGTACAACCTCTTAAAGTCCTGTAGAAGGTTGTTGTGAACACATTTTGCAAACAAGGCAGTGAGCAAAGAGACTAAGGAAAATTAGATTGGAAGGAGTACTTGATTTGATATCCCATAATATTATTAATTAAATAAAACTTTAAATAATTATTTGAAACACATTGAAACCTCCATGAAGCTCTTCCCATGTTTCAAAACTCAAATTCCACATACATGGCTGCTAACTTGGAAAACAAGCACAATTTGGAATCCTCCTTAAAGGTCATTGAAAGATAAGTTTTGGGTGTTATAAATACCATGAATATTACCTTATTAACACCTTAAAACACCTCATAAAACTCACATATCTCCCATGATTCTTGAAAATAAGAAACATATGCAAACATACACCCCTCTTGAATGCAATTCCATAAAAAGTTGCGTAGAGTGTAAATAATTGTTCATAAAGGATGAGGCACCAAATTTAAACTTATTATTATGAAAATTAATTTAAATTAGATAAAAATCCACCCCTAGAATCACTCTTTCCAATTCCATTTGTAGCTGCTATAGTGAGTGCTTGAACTTGCCCTTCTTTGGCTTACTAATGGGAAATGAAGGAAAATAAGTTTGAAATGAATCTATTCTGAAATTTTATGAAAAAAAAAAAGTTAAGATGCCCTATGTAGAGGTGAATATAAAATCCACCAAGTTTTCAACTGATGATGGACTTGAGAAGTCCGTACAAGTTCCCAAAGAGGCCTATGTTTGAGGAAAAACTACTATTTCATGATCATAACAAACTTGTAACTACCACTTGACATGATTATAACATAATTTGACCTCCTCCACATTCTCATCCACCTTAGGGATAAATATTTTAATTTAAAAGAACTCAAAATTCATTTAATCAAGTTAAAATTTGGCCAAATGACCTTTTTAGCACTTGAAACCTAGCCAATGGCCAATTTATGACTTGTAAACACATTGAAACCTATAAAAGACTATTTTAATACATTTATAAATAAATTGAGCCTTTGAATAAGTTTGACCATAATTGACCAACATTGAATTTTGTTGATTGAGCTAGTACAAAGAGAATGAGCTTCAATAGGGACTAGGGGAAGGGCAAATGAGACATGTAGGATAATATATGACCCCATATGACATATGAAACTTTCTATAAAAGTTTAAAATAGTATAGGTTGACCAAAATTTTACTTGGGGTCCAATTTGGCCAACATTCTTGGTGATTCCTAGGGGTGGCATACCTGTTATACCTAAGACCAATTGCCTAATCCTTCTATTGGGCATGGAGTTACACATATGAGCACTCTAATTGAATTGAACAAACTTTTGGATCAACTTAAAAAAGATAGTTGACACACACACCAATAAAATGAAAGAAACACCTCTATGCCATAAAACACTTAGGAAACACTGAAATAAACACACTCTAAAGTGTACAAGCTAAATAGCAAAAATTGATCCTCCTAGATCGAAAAGGAATATTTTTGTACCATCTCCTTTAATTGAAATAAAAGCATGTGCAGGTTTCCACTTATGTTTTATATTTGTTTATTCAACACCTTGCTTACTTTTCATGGTGCTTACAATGGTTTCATTTGGTTTCACAGCCAAGAACATGTCTTCAATAGAAACATACTCCTCTTGATTGATTGTATGGAAACCCTAGCCCTTGATTCAAGTGGTCTTTCATTGATCTTGGATTCATTATGACCTTCACATTCAACCTCAACCTCAAGTGGATTTTCATCATCAAGGTTGTATTCATTTTGAAAAGGAAGTTCTCCATCAAGATTATGTGGTTCTAGCAGTTGAATGCATGGGAGAGGTTCTTCCAAACTCACTATATCTCTTGGTACTTTGTATTCTCCATCCATATTATGCACTTAATCATCTTGAGATGAATCATACTTACCTTTCTCTTCTTGAGGAGATGTTTCATGATATTCAATAGGTTCAGGTGGAACATCTCCTTCAAAACTCTTCTCAAGCTCTTCATGAAGTGGAGATGCATCATCCAAGCTCAAGCAAAAATTTTCAAGATCATCCCAAAATGCCAAATCTTCATGATCAATAGAAAAGACTTGAATTTTGTCAACATTCTTACCAACTTCTTGTGAGCATCATGTTGGCTAGTGGGTACCACTTCTCCATCTCATGTTACAAGTAGATCATCATCATCTTCCATGAAGTAAGGTAATTCACCAATACATTGAAGGTATACTTCTTCTTGTCTTGCCATTGAAGGGCCTTCTTCTCCCAAAACCTTTTTTGGCTGCTCTATATCATCATATCATTGTTTAATATGTTCAAGGAACTTATCTATGATGGCATCCTCCTCCAACTCTTGAGGAGTCTCAGGAACAATTAGCTAATGTGAAGGCAATAGAGAAGAAGTACTGAATGTCAATTCTTTAGGTGTTTTTTCAAACTTGCCCACATATTTATTTTCCCTTTGAAAGTTCACTAGAATGGCACCTTGGTTGCTACTCTCTCTATGAGTACTCCTTTGCATGAGGTTTTGTTATTTTGATGTGAGGCAAGGAATAGCCCTTTCTTGTGCTGCTAAGGCTTGACAACCTCCTCCACCATCATACACAAATTGACCTTGAGGTTGTCCCCAATGACCCAAATGTTATTCTCCTTGAACTAGGTTGGTTGGACTAAAACAACAGCGTTTGTGGATGGAATGGAACTAGGATTATAGCTGTTAGGCTTCCTATTGAAAATTTGATAACCTTGGTATTTGTATTGAGGATTAGGTGGAGAACTTACTTGCAATTGAGCTTGTTTGAGTTGGCCTTATAATGACTGAATAATTGCATCTTTTTCTACAACATTATCCTCCTTCTTGGGAAAAGTTATAGACTTCGCATTGACATTGGGAACTTATGCTACATTTGGAGTTTGAAAATAACTATGAGATAATAAAGGCATAACAACTCTTGGGGCTAATTTCCCAGCTAGTATCAAACTATTCTCAGCTTCAATAGCTATCTCATATGCATTAGGTAGAGTGGATCCTCTCATTTCCTACAACATTACTACCAAATCAGTGCCAAGAGCCTTTAGATAGGTAGGGAATACAAAGCTTAGAGGAGGCCTCATGATAGGTGGCAACCTATACCATGTCCTTTGAAATCTTTCATTAAAATCTTCCATGGGTTCATTAGGACCTTTCTTTATCACATTCAGTTGATGGATTAGTGAAGTGTGGTCACTCTTGTTCTCAAACCTATTCACCAACAACTCTCAAAAGCCATCCCAACTAGTGATGCAACCACTTCCCAATGTCCTATACCAATCAAGTGTTTTACTCTTTAGAGACATGGCAAGTATTCTAATGGCTATGTTAACTTGGGTGATATTGTGGAAGTTACAAAAGTTTGAGATGTCTCTAATGTGATCATATGGGGTAAAAAGACTTTCTCCATTAAAGCTAGGGAGACGTTTGGCAGCATTAGGAGGAATAGGGTCATATGTAGGAAGATTGTTTGGATTTTGAGTGTTGAAGGCTAGAAAAGGATGTAGCCTAGCCATCTCTTCTTCTTCCTCATGACCATGAAATATAATATGGAAAATTTGATCTACAACTAGATATTCTCATCTTTTGGAGTAGCCAAATGCTGGATTAGAAACACTTCTACAACCTTGGGCTTGTCAAGATCAACATTCACCTTGTCATGGAAGCAATTAGGACTAACTATCCCACTAGGCATGCCAAAAATATTGTCATCAAATTGTGCACTCTAGGATAATCTATGAATCTCTTGTAATTTTATGCAACATGTAATCATCTTTCAGGTTGTGGGGAACCTATAAGAGGGATGAATATCTAGTTCATAAGGGCTAGCTCCCTAGATTCTTATTGAAGTGCACATCACCTAATCTAATGCTTGTTTATGGGAAAAGGGTTAGGATTTTGTATGAAAAGGAAAACTACACTAAAGAGGTGATACACCAAGAAAAATTTCCACGTGACTATCACATTCCTTACTAAACAACAAGGCTTTCCAAGATTAACTCTAGGAATTGAGGGACTCTAGCATAATTGTTTCAATGTGAAGGCAACCTGCATAAGACAACTAACAAGATAACTAATTAAGGGGTAGATTAATAACCATAGAGTCAGTTACTTGCTTGGATAAGATCCTAATATAACTAATACACTTGGTATGACCTGTTAAAATTAGAACTCTTGCTCAAGCATGAAGGATAAAGAGGAATAAGGATGATAACAACACTTTGCTCCACTATTCATCACTTCCACACTTAGGAAAATATTTCCAAGAACCAAAAGTAGACTTGTATTCAATTTTTAAAGAAAAAAATTTAGTGTCATACTATCAGGGCTTTCACCATACTAGTTGTGGTCTCCTTTACAATAGCCAAGATGCCTCATATTTATAGAGTTTGGAAGAAGAGAGAGAGAAAAGAAGTTGAAGAGGCACAAAGACAAGTGTCAAAATGTGAGGATCAGTTAAAATCATATTAATGAGGTGTAAAATGAGTTATGAAACTTATTTTCACATCATTCTATCCCAAAAATAGCCTTTTCTCCAAGTGTGGGGTAGCAATCTCCTCAATCATTCTCTCTTATGAAACTGCCTTCATGATGGGATTTCAAGATCACTTAAAAGTAGGTTAGGGAAAAGTGTTGCATTTAAATGAGGTGTAGGATATAAAAATTAACTAATGTGTTTATTTTTCCATCCCAAACTAAGCACCTTCCTCACATGTGACGTTGAAACTCTTCACAAGCATCTTTAAGTCTTGAAACTCCTTGACAAGTGGTAAAAAGCAAGAGTTTGATCATGAGATCCATTGTATAGTAATATTTACATCTAAAGGATAATTTTAAATCATATTTAGTCATATATAATAGCTAAATTACCTAAAATCATCAATTCCCCTCTTAGGTGTCATAAGGCCTCCTTGTCTCATTAGGCCTAATTTGGGCAAAATAGCTAAAATTTGGATTGAGCTCAATTGGTGAAATTTTTATTCATGGAAGGAATATTTTCATCATATTTGGCTAAAAAAAATCCATTTGTAATCATCAATATTTCTTCAAGTTTCCATTTTGCTCATAGAGCCTTCACTAGACCTATTCCTCTTATAGCCCTATTTTTGCACAAATCCACTTGTGCATTTGAATTTATAGACTTATAAGACAAATTAAAACAATTTTAGAGTACCCTTTTTCCTATTTTTTATTTTTGATAATTTTTATGGTGTAACACCAAAGGAAAGTTTGTTTTTTGATCAACTAGTCCTCCCAATTAGGCCTCTTTATCCTAGAAGACCAAAAATGCTCAAAAATGGCCCCTACACATATAAAATCTCTTGGAAATGTTTTATTAAATTTCACATGACCCATAACATATTCCATATAAAATTTTAGCTTATGGTTCGTTGTGGAAGTATGAAAACCCTGAAATGGTCAAAAGACTAGTCTAGGTCTTTTTGCATGCTAGATAAGGAAAATGGATGTTGGGTGAGTACTGAGCTTCAAATTGATTTTAAAATTATCCATGAAGGTTGGTAACATATTCTTAAATAAAAATCCACATCAAACAAACCCATTTACCTTGAAATCAACTTCCAATTCACCTTTTCTTCATTTCTCCATTAACAACAAGCTTTATGGTGACATCAACCTTTATGGTATGGAGTACCCTGTTTGCCGTCAGAATTTATAAAAAAAAAATTTCAGTTTTTTTAGGTTTTTCCTAGCTTATCCAACCATCATCCAAGTTATACTTGCCTATTGGTAACAAGTTTCACCATTTTCCCAAAGATTGTCACCTTCATGCATGCTAAAATAACCCCTACTGTGAGACAAAATAGAGAGTTTTTTCACTATTTTAATTGGAAATTATATAATTGGATAATTTTCATTATGTCTTGATGGTATTATATTCCAATTTTGAGCATTTAAATCCTTCAATTGACCCTCTAACTCAACATTTCTAAGGAAGACTTTATGAACCAAGCAAGCTGTGAGGTGGGTAGGATGACTGTGTTTGTAGGTTATAGGTATAGTCTTGAGATTTATTATGGCATGTTTGGGGTAATTCACACTTGTCATGGTGTATTTAAACCATTTTTTACTCTAATTTCCCTTTAACCACCTTCCAAACCTTTGAAACCTAGAACTAGGCCTATGACTGCAAAGGAGAGGAACTCTTGTTTAACATACTAGCTATAGGTAATTTGGAGCATAGTTCATGCATTTTGGACCCAATAAAACTTCATTTTGTGTTTTAAACTCATATTATTTATCCTCCATCAATTTTATAAGTTAGATTTCAATTTATTTGCACTAGTTCATGACCTATTCCCAAGATTAGGCTCACTATTTGTTTGGACTGAGACACTAGAAGCCCTACCTGTAGGTGGTTATCTGAGATTAGTTTATGCTTTTTGACCTTTTCCTTATGTTTCTTAATCCATAAGGCCATATTCATGCTTGAATTTTTCTTATAATCCTTCAATACTAGCATCATCTCATGTTTTAGGCCCTCAAGGAGACACCTCTACCTTGACTATGTTTCATGCAATTCATCTATCTTCATCTGAGCAAGATCATGACTTTATTCTACAAAAGACACTTTAGAATAAAATGTGAGGGAGAGAGACCTTAATACATTTTTTAGTACAGTAGCTATTAGAGGTACAATCACTGAGAGGGGGGGGGGTGAATTAGTGAATCAAGATATTTCAAAACTTTAAACTAAATCCTTCCAACCCTTAGTCATTCACTTTAAGCAATCAAGAAGAAAGTAACCCACTCATACCAATGAACATGAAAGATAAGAAAGATAGCACAAGGTCCATGTGGGAAACCCTCTTGGGGGAGAAAACCCACTCTCAATCTTGAAAACACATGGACTACTTATCCTATAATATGATTACAAACATGATACTTTATTGAAGCACCCACTTCACAAGGAGTGCCAACCCCTAAAGATGATAAACACCAACTTGCCTAAGATATTGAGAACCAACACAACATCTATGAAATGAAAAAGTTCTAAACTTTTATTAATTCTCAATCTAATGAAGAAACTCTATAAAATAATCTTTGTCAATCCTCTTTACTCATTCAAACCTTCACACACAAATAAGGTATCCAAAACAACCTTTTAGATCAAACTACACACCTTCACTTGTTCTCATGCATCAAACTTGAAAATTAAACATTAGAATTTTGACCATAAGGTCATACATCCAATTTTTACTCCAATATAGCTCTCAAGACATCCACATAGCTCTCACAACCTTCACAAATTTATTTCTCCTAATACATGCAACTGACATAATTAGTTCAATTATGTAGTCTATTTATACCACTCTCTTCCTTTAACCCATCTTGGTCAGCCAAGATTCTTTACATATTTGAACCACATTTAACATATATCCATACATATGTCACATATGCTAACCACACTTTTCATAGGTTTATCATTACCTCATTAGCCCCAAACCACCATTAGGTCTTGGTGAGACCTAAAACAATTAGGCCTACTTACCCATACATTACATGTGATACTACTTGGACCACCTTAATCCTTTACCAATGCTTTGAACACATCAAACCTATCTCCAATATCCCCTTTCTCACTCCCTCATGGGTCCATGCCATCTAGAACACCAACTCAACAATTGAACCTACCAATTTGGTCTCCTTGCTCTTTAGGCCTTCATACATAGAAAACATAGTCTCAAACTTTTGAAGCAACTACTCAAATATTTCACATAGACATATGATTATGTCACATGGGTGAACCCTTCAAGACCTAAACTACACCTCCATGTGCTTTACACACTCCAACATAGGCTCTCAACACTCAATTCAACTCTCTCAAAATGACCATTTAAACTGGTCATATACAGTCAAAATATAGTCAAGCTATTTTGACTCTCCATAGCTGATTAGGGGTATATCATGACATAAAATAATTTCTCATAATCTTTAAATAATTATACAACATATTCATACTCAATTGCTTCTTCAATTATGCTCAAAACACCTTCAACTTGCCTATGTAAGATGGTCACTCAAACTGCCAGTATATTCAACAAATATAATCAACTTTTAAGCAATTATTCATACTGAATATGGATTATTAAAACCTCCAAAATTCATATAGATATTATTAATGGAGTCTATAACACTATCCAATAGTTAGTTCATCTTGAAACATCAACATATTATCAAGAACAACTCAAATATCCTTCTTGGGTCACTTGCAAAACATAGTCAACTTTAAAGTTTAATATTTATAACTGTACAAACATCCAAATATTCTAATCAACATTGATGAATGTATCTTGAAGTCCTTTACAACTTTGAATTTTACACCACCATCAAATTTTTCTTGGATCAGAAGATATAGCTCAAAAACTAAGCAGTATTTTTCCTTTGTTAATTTGAAAATTCAAATTCCAACAATCATTGAGCAAATGTTAAACATCGAACACTTTAACATCATCTCATGCACCCTAAAAACTTTGAACAAATGTGCTCTATCAATATCTTCAAATTATCTTAATATTTATATTACAACACTCACCATTGATCTAAGATCTATGTTTCCATGATCATGCCACTTGGCAACCC
Organism: Torreya grandis; assembly: GCA_037957365.1. Taxonomy (NCBI): domain Eukaryota; kingdom Viridiplantae; phylum Streptophyta; class Pinopsida; order Cupressales; family Taxaceae; genus Torreya; species Torreya grandis. The sequence continues at coordinate 1,281,722 of JARHVA010002184.1, forward strand.
TGTGTGTTTTCTGTGCACAATGACCTTTTTGACTCTAATGAGCTTCTGCCACTTGGTAGCCTTGTTCATCTTCTAAGAAATATTTTAAATATTGAATAAATACACATCATTGGTTCACTTCTGATAAGATCATGTGCACCATTGGATCATTATCTAGTCTGATGAAACATTCATCATTAGATCTTGATCTGATTAATGCTCATCGTTAGATTTGTCTAGATAAATTGACCCCAGACTTTAACATTGTTAAACTTGATGCTCTCTGGCCCAACATAGTCTACAATAGCAACTTTGAAGGTTTATAACTTAATATATAAAACATTTCAAGAGTCCAAATCTCCAGGGTATCTTCTTGGCACTGTAGACAACATCTCCATGAAATCATTTGACCTTAGTTGAATTTCTAAGTACCTAAATTAAATGCACAAATTTATTGGTTCATTCATATCTGTATGACATGTAGTGATGGTCTCACTTCTCTTATGCTAGAATATGCATGTTTTCTCTTTCTAAATGATCAAGTAACATACCAAAACTTCACCAAGACATCTATGGATGCCTCATAACTTTTTCTTTGTCCTTACAGACCTGTAAATATGCCATATCTCTCTAAGTTATCAATAACAACTATCAATTGCCTATCCAAGTAAACACTAAAGAATTATGCAAGAACATTGAAGCATATTGAAGCACACTTTATCATTTTCATCCTAGAACACATGAAACCTCATCAACATCCTTGGTAAACTTGGAGAAATCATTGACAAACCTCAAACAATCCACCCATTTATCATTAATGTCAAAACCAATGCAAAGCTTATGCTTACACTCTATCTCTCTCTTCAAGTACTTTCTCGCCCTTTTACATAATGACAAAGTGGGCTCATCTTCTGATCTTAAGGACTTGAAAAGACTTCAAGAACCAACAACAAGAAAGGACTACCTCTAAGAGATGATACAGACTGCCCCTAACATTTTGCATACCTCTTTTTACCTTGAGCTTCTCAAACATGCTCCATGAATACACTCTTCTTTGATCATACATAGTTTTTATGAATTCAAAATATACGCAAACATTAGAAACTACATGAACTTACCTTGAAAACATCAAGAGGGACTTCTCCTAAGTCACCTAAGCTTAGGCACCCTTTGAGCATCTTCAAACCATCTCCAACCATGAAAAAACAACAAAATTACCTCCATATCTTCTCTCTCAGATTCAACTACACATTCCTCTAATATTAGGATCTGACCATTTACAAATCTCCTGACTTGGTTGATCAAGTCATCATATCAACATGCTTGAGTTCACATATGTAGCAGACTTCTTCATATCTATGCTATGACTGTAACATCTCACATATGCTCCCTCTCACATCATGCATAGCTCTTCAAGCCTTTCAAACTATCTGAGTTAGTTCCCCTTAAATCCATGCTTTACCTAGAACATGACATCTTCAACAAGTCTTCTTAATGAGCTAGGTCTACTAACAACTCTTTAACATTGTCCATACTTCAGTCAAAAACTCTTATAAAATTATCAATAGATCTCATATCTTTATTAGATCAACTTAAATAATTGAAGAAAACATGAATAATTATAAGGATCTCAAAATAATTGGCCTTTTATATTCTACAAGTCATCATGGTTTAGAACCTTTTCAAATCACTCACATAGAACTATCTCATCTTCAAAACACTTTCTATGCAATGGAATATTTTAACAACTCATCATCCTTGATTAGACACATGTAAAATTCAATTCCCTACTTGCAGACCTTACATATACAGCTTCATTCTTCACCATATTGACCAACTAGACCATCCATCAAAGATTGACCAAAACTTGGACTTTAGGATCACTATCCCTAAAAAATTTCTTCTTAAACATTCCACCACAACACTTTAGAGTAGTTATATAAAACTCATTACTCCCCCTTAACCAAACATTTCTTCTCTTGACCTTTTTTGTCCTATAATATCAACCAAAACTCAACTAGCATCCATTATGATTCCTTTTGCTGACCAATGTCTCCTTGAAGCCTAGAGAGAGACACCCCTAACTCATAATGTCCTAGAATAATGTGAAACCAGAAGTTGCCCATAACTCCTCATATTCTTTCTCCTTCTTGGATAATTTGAACCAATGATTCTTCTTCTTCTTCTTTGGCTTGACTGAATCAACTTGTTTATCTTATTTATCTCTTCCCTTTTCTTTTAAGATGGTATTGACAACACATGGAGAGAATAAAGATTCTTGGCATAGATTTTTACTTGAAGTATTTGTTCACACTTCAAAGCATCAAAACTTGACATTGTCAATTGATATTCTTCATAGAAAACTTGCTCAATAGTATCAGTATGTTCACTTGCATCTTCTTCATTCCAAAAATGAGTAGACAATGAGATCTTCTGATTCTCTTTAACCTCTGTTGCATTCTCTACCATGGCAAATAGTCCACTTGGACCTGCAAACTGATTATGGCATATAATTTTTACTTTTGGTTTTCATATTTTAACTTGCCTTCTTCCTTGCACTCGAGGAGTCTAATTGAGCTTATTTTGACTTGAGGGCCTTTGCTTGCAAAACCTAGTAATGTGACCAATCTTCTCACAGTTGTAGCAAACCATTCTTCTTAATGTGAACTCATCTTGTCTTACCTTGTTAGAATAAAATCTTGCAATGTGTCCTATGTCATGATAATTATAGCACTCACTTTGACTCACAACACTTGATTGATGATTCCATTTGTGGTTCTAAATAAATTCATTCCTGAAAGGTCTTATACACTCTCTAGCCTTATGTCCAAATTAATTACAAGTGTAGCAGTAACCATTGAAATTTGCATACCTCAAGGCATTCGGTTGTCAAATTTGATTCATCCTCATTCTCTCAACACCTTCATTCCTTGACTGATAATTTATATTCAAGGTTTGATTGTTCTTGTTCACATTGGTATTTATCTTATCTTGGGTTACATTCTTTTGTTCTTCTTTGTAACCATGTCTAGTTCTATCATTAACATGCTTTTGACTATTTAGAATGTTGTCTAGATCATTTGAGCTCTTTTCAAACATCACATATGACTTCATCTTATTAGATGTCTTTTCTAGCTAAGTTTTCAATGACTCATTTTCAATCACATACCTTGAACACTCATCTTCCTTAGCTTTCAGGCTTGTAGATAGGATTTCTAATTGACAACCGAGATGCTTGACTATATCTTCATATTCCTTGGTGTCTTCATTTGTCCTTTTCTCAAACACACTAAATTGATCTTCATAGTCCTTTATTTGAGACTTCAAATTCTTGGTTTTCTTCTTCTCAATCTTCAGATATTCAAGGGCATTTATCAACTTAGTCTCATAATTTAACTTGTCTTCTTCATCATATGTATCACCTAAAGTACCTCCAAACCATATAGATTCTTCTTGATATGAGCAGCTACTTTATTTAGCCATGAAAAGAGCTTTATCTTCAGCAGGACCAATATCTTCATGATCATACTCAAAATCACTACCATCATTCTCATCATATGAGCTATAATATCCCTTCGTGTAGAGACTCTTTTTGTCCTTGTAAAATGTCTTTTGGCCATTATACCTTTTGAAACTGTTATTACTCTTATCATACATAAATTTATTCTTATCATTATCATGATCTTCTTCATGTTTTCCATTATCATTTCCTTTATGCTTATGTGGGAATTTTTTGGAAAAGTGACCTATCTCTTCACAATTGAAACATTTGAAGGGAAGTTTACCCATAAACTTGCCTGAACCTATTTTCAATTTTCTTGTTAACATAGCTATTAGTTCATCATCATCAATATCAAAAATCTCATCATCCTTGACCTTATTACCTTGGAACTCCTTCTTTGGTTTCTTTTCTACATTGAAATCTACTTCTTTCTTTGGTTGTTTATCCTCATTAACTCTCATTTCATAGGCAAAAAGAATGCCACACAATTCATCCATCTTCATTTTGGTGAGATCATGACTTTTTTCTATAGCAGAGACTTTTGAATCAAATTTGAAAGTGATATATATTAATACCTTTTGCACTATAGTGCCTTCTTTAATAACCTCTCACATGCTTTTGATCATATTCACTATCTCACCAACTCTTAAAATATAGGAAGCCATAGTATCCTCTTCCTTCATTTTGAGACTTTCAAATTATTTGTGGTAGGTTTACAGTTTGGCTAACTTGAATTTTTAATCTAATTCATATATGAGCTAAAAATTTTCCCAAATATACTTTGCATACTTGCAATGGATTATCTTGATGAACTCAGCCTTAGAAAGACCATAAATGATAGTATTCATAGCTTTGGAATTGTTTTCACTCAGCTTCTTGTCTACAACACTAGTTGGAGGAGTAGGTGGCATGGAGCAACCATCCAAAATAGATTTCCAAGTGTCAAACCCCAAGGACATGATGTAGGTATTCATTCTTGAACTCCAAAAAGCATAATTAGATCCATTGAACAAAAAACCTTGAGAACTTGTCATTGTACCTAAGATTACCTTCAAGTGGTTAAACTTGTATAGAAGGTCCTGCTTTGATACTAATTATTATAGGTACAGTCACTAAGAGGGGGGTGAATTAGTGAAATAAGATATTTCAAAACTTCAAACTAAATCCTTACAACCCTCAGTCATACACTATAAGCAATCAAGAAGCAAGTAACCCACTCATAGCAATGAACACGAAACATAAGAAAGATAACACAAGATCTATGTGTGAAACCTTCTTGGGGGATAAATACCACTCTCAAGACTAAAAACACATGGACTAATTTTCCTATAAGATGATTACACACATGAGACTTTAGTGAAGTACACACTTCATAAGGAGTACCAACCCTTAAAGATGACAAGTACCAACTTGCCTACGATGTTGATCACCAACATAACATCTATGAAATGAACAACTTCATAACTCTAATTTCTTCCCGATATTATAGAGAAATTCTATAAAACAATAGTCTTCAATCCTCTTTACTCATTTAAACCTTCACACACAAGCAAGGTATCCAAAACCACCTTTTGGATCAAAATACACACCTTCACTTGTTCTATTGCATCAAACCTAAAAATTCAACATTAGAATTATGACCATAAGGTCATAAATGCAATCTATACTTTGATATACCTCTCAAGACATCTGCATATATCTAAAAACCTTCATAAATTTATTTCTCCTAATACACACAACTAACACAATTAGTCCAATTATGCTTTATATTTATACCACTCTCTTCCTTTAACCATCTTAGTTGGCTAAGGTGATTTATATATTTGAACCACCTTTAACATAGGTCCATACACATGTTACATGTGAGAAAGACACTCTTCATATTTTGATCATTACCTCATTATCCCCAAAACACCATTAGGTCTTGGTGAGACCTAAAACAATTAGGCCTACTTACCCATACATTACATTTGAGACTACTTGGACCATCTTCATCCTTTACTAATGATTTAAACACATAAAACCTATCTCAAATATCCCCTTTATCACTCCCTCATGGGTCCATGCCATCTAGAACACCAAGTCAACACTCGAACCTACCAATTAGGTCTCCTTGCTCTTTAGGCCTTCATACATAGAAAACACAGTCTCAAACTTCTGAATCAAATACTCAAATATTTCACATAGCCATATTATTATATCACATAGGTGAACCCTTCAAGACCTTTTCTACACCTCCGTGTTCTTCAGACACATCAACACAAGCTCTAAACACTTAATTCAAGTCTCTCAAAATGACCACTTAGACTGGTCATATACAATCAAGTTATTTTGACTCTCTATAACTGATGAGGGGTATATCATGACATTAAATACTTTATCATAAGCCTTCAAGAATTATACAACATATTTATACTCATTTTCTTCTTAAATTCTACTTAGAACACCTTCAACTTGCCTTTGTAAGATGGTCACTCAATCTACCAATGCATTCAACAAATAAAATCAACTTCTAATTAATTATTCATACTAAATATGGATTAGTCAAACCTTCAAACTCCATACAGATAGTCTTCATGGAGTATAAAACAATCTCCAACATTTACTTCATCTTGAAACATCAAAATATTATCAAAAATAACTCAAATATCTTTCTCGGGTCACTTGTAGAACATAGTCAAACACACAATCAAATTTAAAGTTCAATATCTACAACTATACAAACATACAAATATTGTAATCAACATTTTTGGATGCACCTTGAAGTTTTATATGACTTTGCATTTTAAACCACCATCAAATTATACCTATATCAAAAGATATAGCTCAAAATCTAAGCACTATTTTTCCTTCATTAATTTGAAAATTCAAATTCCAACAGTCACTGAGCAAATGTTAAACATCAAACACTTTGACCTCATCTCGTGCACCTTGGTAACTTTAAATAAATTCACTCTATTAATCGCCTTGCATTAGCCTAATATTTATCTTTCAATTCTCATCATTGATCTAATATCTATGATTCCATGATCGTGCCACTTGGTAGCCCCACTTGCCTTCTGCACCCAATGACCTATTGACTCCAATGAGCTTTCACCACTTGGTAGCCTCACACATATTCTAAGCAATCTTTGACATATTGACTAAATACACACCATTATATCACTTCTAAAAGGATCATGTTCACTATTGGATCATTATCTAGTCTGATGAAATGCTCACCATTAGATCTTGATCTAATTAATGCTCACCATTTCATATGTCTAGATAAATTGACCCCAGACGTTAACATGTTTAAACTTGACAGTCTATGGCCCAACATAGTCTACAAGAGCAACTTTTAAGGTTTATAACTTAAGCTAGAAAATACTTCAAGAGTCTAAATCTTTAGGGTATCTTCTTGGCACCATAGATAACATCTCCATGAAATCCTTTGACCTTGGTTGACTTTTTGAGTACCTAAATTAAATTCACAAACTTGTTGGTTCATTCATATCTACATGATGTGCAGTGACGGTCTGACTTCTCTTAATCTAGAATATGCATGTTTTATCATTCCAAATGATCAAGTGACACGCCAAAACTTCACCAAGACATCTATTGATGCCCTAGAACTTCTTTTTTGTCCTTATAGACTTGAAAATGTGCCATATCTCTCCAAGCTATCAATAACAACCATCAATTGCCTATTTAAGCAAACACTGAGGAATTATGCAAGAACACTAAATCATTTTGAATCATACTTTTTCCTTGTCATCATAGCACACATGACACCTCATCAACATCCTTGCTCACCTTAGAAACATCATTGATAAAACTCCAATAGTAGCTTCTTCAAGATTCTCTCTAAGATCTCTGATAATGTTCAAAATCTCATCAACTCTCTACAAAAAGAATACCATAAAATCTTCATCCTTTATCTTGAGACTCTCAAATTGTCTTTGATGAGTCTGCATCTTGGTGAAATTGAACTTTGAATCCCCTTCATAAATGATATGCAATTTGTCCCATATCTTTTTGGCAAATTTATAATGAATTACCTTGGTGTACTCAGTCTCTAAAATACCACAGGTGATGGCATTCATTGATTTATAATTTCTCTCACACAACATCTTATTAGCTGCACTAGTTGGAGGGGTTGGGGGGACTAAATATCCATCCATAATAGATTTCCAAATGTCAAACCTTATTGACATGATGTAGGTCTTCATCCTTTCACTCTAAAAAAACATAATTAGACCTAGTGAACATCGGTGATTGCTGTATAGAGAAACCTTGCATTTGTTAACTTGTTATATTGTAACTTGGATCACCTTCAAGTGGTTAAACTTACAATGAAGGTCCTACTCTGATAATAATTTTTAGAGGTATAATCACTAAGAGGGGGGGGGTGAATTAGTGATGATAGATAATCCAAACTTCAATTCAAATCCTTTCAAACCCTTAACCAAATAACATTATCATTTATTAAGCATACACAACATTTATAGTAATGAATAAGATAGATAAGCAAGATCACACACATAACACAAGATCTACATGGGAAACCCTCATGGGGAATAAAACCCACTAGAAACAACAAAATGTACTACAATCCAATAATAACAAGATCCAAATTTAGATCAGCACAAACTGATCAAGGAACACACGTCCCTTAATTTAGTGAAACACCCATCCCACGAGGAAGAACCAAACCCCTAGGAAACCAAGCACCCACTCAAATATCTTGATCTGATCTCCACCTCTGATCTGATGTCTTATACACCTAATTATGGACTTCTCTTGCTTTCACTCTTCTTCACCCTTCTATCTCTCTCAAATAACCTCTAGTTATTACTCGCTCAATCAATCGCTTTTAGGCTTATTAGGTCTAATGACCTATGTGTTTATCTTTATCAAATTGATTAGATAAACATGTTTGATCTTTGTCACACTTGATGGTCCTCATTAACCTATACCTTCTCTTCCAAAGGTTCTCTCCTTCACTCAATTCCACACTTGCTCAACTCTACTCTCTCTTTCAACTCATCACACACCCTCAAACTTGCTTATACAAGTAATGCATCCAAACACCCCTTTTAGATCACTCTATGTTTATTCACTCATCCTCAATCTTCTCTAAACTTTATTTCATCCACCAAGCACATTCCCTCTGATCTCTTTCCTTCGTTTCTATTTTTTACTCTTTCAATACTCTAGAAACCATTACCTTGGTCTTCACTCTTTATAGAGTCTTCATAAATATCAACTTCTAGGTCAGCCAAATACTTATCTTAAGCCTTAAGACTTATATCATGCTAAAACATAGCTCAATACCATCCTTTGAAGTCGGCCATAGCATCCATGGATCACACTTAAGTAGCTACGCCTTTCAATTAGGCCTTATTATCCCTTATACATCTCACAGAGACCTATTACCCCTTTAGTAATTCAACAAGCAAATTAAGAAGATAAGATTACTTTAAAATGTATGGGAACACTTTACATGACCTTTATTACATATTCAAGTCATTACTCTTGCCAAAACACTCTTCTATAAATGCATTATCTACTCAAACATTATTTTGTACTATGGATGAACAAATAGTCAGTTTCTAGCTATAATAAATGCATCTATACAGACAATCAAACCTCCAAACTAATTTTGATAGATATCCCTTGAAATACTCTACAAATTTTCCATATGCTCAAGATATAGATCAAAAACCCATCACTAGCTTTCTTTCACAAATTTGAATATTTAAATTCCAATGGTCACTATGTAAAGCAGAAAGCTTCAGACACATGTCTTCATCTCATGTCCCTTGGAAAATTTGAAAAACTACACTCCATCAATCTCCTTGTGAGATTATTATATTTAGATCTTTAATGCTCATCATTGACCTTCGATCCTTGCTTCTAATATTGTGCCACTTGGTAGCTCTGCATGCCTTCTGTGCACCCTACTCCATTCAGTCAATGCACTTGCACCACTTGGAAACCCCGCATGAATTTATACCATATGCTCAAGATATATATCAAAAACCCATCACTAGATTTCTTTCATAAATTTGAATATTTAAATTCCAACAGTCACTATGTAATTAGAAAGGTTCAGACACATGTCTTCATCTCATGTCCCTTGGCAAATTTTAACAAATACACTCCATTAATCTCCTTGCAAGATTCTTATCTTTAACTCTTTAACACTCATCATTGATATTCAATCCTTGCTTCTAAGATCATGCCACTTGGTATCTCTACATGCCTTTTGTGCACCCTACTCCATTCAGTCAATGCACTTGCACCACTTGGCAACCCCGTATGACTTCTGAGCACTATGTTGACTTATTAACTAAATGCACTCCATTGGATCATAATTTGCATGATCACGTGCTCACTCTAGATATTTATCTGACAAGTTTCATGTTCACCATTATATCTTTATTACTTGATTAAATGCTCATCGTAGATCTTTGATAATGCAAATTCGGCCAAGTATGGGAACTTAGTGAACTCTGCCTGAGAAGCCAAATTTTCACCTTAATAAATTTTGTTACATGCCATGTCTAGACCTAAAATTTATACCACATGATCACCTCTCATATGGGAATCCATCCATGTATAAAATTTCTCTTAAAACCTTCACACATGTGAAATATGACATCATAAATCTGTTCACTTAGTCTAAATTGCCAAGATGACTAGAAGAACCTAGTCATACATATGACTACTCTAATGAATTACTTTCACTTCCATAAGTGCCCCTAAAATTCATAATACCCCATAGGGTCCATGAAACATGACCACACCATCAATAACATCCACCATCTGCCTATCCAAGTCAAACATTGAAAAACTATGCAAGAATATTGAAGCACATTAAGCACACTTTGTGATTTTCATTCTAGCACACATGACACCTCATCAACATCCTTTATCACCTTGGAGACATCATTGAAAAACCTCTAATATAAGTTTAAGATGCATCAAATTCCATCTTCATGAAAATTTCCAACCAAGAATTAGTCATAGACACGTACCTAAGTAGGCCACAGGGGAGAAGGAAGAGTTGGTGGCATAGGTGTACTTTATGGGCAGGGCAAAATGCACACAAATAATGGGCCAAGTCAATATTATAAGCACACAAATAAAGGACTAAGATCAGAACCTATAAGCACTTTTCCATAGCTTGGAAATGAAGGCTTGTGAATAAGGAGCAATCCTTGACAGAAGAGTGACAAAGGCTAAGGAAAATGTTGTGACCTTTAGAAAATAGCTAGAGAAGACATATGTGCTCATGCTTAGTACCACTTCAATAGAGATAGACAACACCATTAAGGAAATAAATCTCATTATCAAGGGCTTTAAGGACTTTAACACTAAACTTGAGGAGAGCACACCCAAGTTCTATGCACCAAAGGCTTTGGTAGCCTAGTCTGAGGGTGAATTAACAATTTTGTATGGGGTAATGTTGGGCCCCTAATATGACTAAGTATGGATCTATGCCAACTTAATAAACATATCAATGCAAGTCAATCACTTAGAATAATTGCTATTTTGGTATCTTTTATGCTAGCTAAAGGAATCAATGCACATCTTACACCAATTGGCAGACAATTAATTGGCACCCAAGTTTTTAGGGCATCTTCAAGAGTGGACACACATGACGACCACAACACAAATGATGTAAGGTGATGAATCTATAGGAATGGTCAACCAAGGCTCCAGCTCAACACCTAACATGATCTCTCCACCCTGGCAAAGAGATGCTTCTGTGTGCTATAAAACTAAGCTCAAACAAGTGAACACAAGATGTGATTTTGATATAGTGAAGCTCTGCAAAATTAGCTCTAGAGAAATGGAACTGCACTATTAAGACCACTGTTAGTATTAGATAGATCGTGGCTACCATTAAGACTCCAATTGTATTGCCCAAGCTCACGTATGAGTCATTGGGATATTAAGTCTTTTAAGCATATACTTTATTTTATGTGTTATGGACTATGCTCTATATTTGAGATTTGAGTAATGAAAAATAATGGTTGCAATTAAACACTATATTTCTGGTTTATACTTCCTTTATGTTGAGATTTGACTGTGAAATGTTTATAAGGTCATAATTTACATACATAAATGTTATGTTGTTTGTAAGCTTCTGGTTTATGTTGTTAATGGCTTCTTTGTGCTAAGTGATGACATTAACATGCTCTATGAAATAGCCTAAGGGTGAAAAAGGTCGTGCACCAAGTGTTGATATCTTTATTATGAGTGTTAACTTAAGAATGAATGATTGAATTGAAGTAGCCCCTTGACCCTTTAAAAGTGCCTGAATGATGCTAAGCTTAGTGAAACAAACTCTTGTGCCTATGAGACTATAAGACCACCTCAATATAGGCTTGTGCCCCTATGGCCAAAACTAGTCACCCTAAAAAATTCTTGCACGAATGAACCTATCATAGCCTTTATTGAAATGACTAAGTCTTATAAGTAATGAGTTATGCCATAACACAACTAGCCCAATGTGGGACCTGATTCTTTCTCTATTGCACTTTGGGTGAGCACATAAGGCTTGTGCCTTATGTGAATTGATGCCAACGCAGTCGAGTGATAAATGTTCAGCACTATGGGAATATACTAAGTTTGTGCCTAGTTGTAATGAGTCCAGAATTGACTTGGACGACTAGATAATCATCTGACTCTATAAATGATGAATTGACAACCCAATTATTCTACAACATCTATTCAGGCATTATTTATGTACCGTTTATTGTCCCTCTTAATGTTGCATTGTGTTCCCATACCTCTATGTGAAACACTTATGTAATAAATAACGAATTTGAGGATTGTGTGTTTGATTTCCTTAGTTTTTTTGTGCCATCAAGTGGGTGAGGTGTTCTCTCTACTCTTGGTGCATCACCATTTTCTCTTTCAACAAGTTTCTTACCCTCTCTCACCCCTTTTCCTTTGTCAAGATTAGGTTTAACATAAGTCATAGATTTTATTTCTACTCTTTATAGTATGTGTGTTGGTCCTAAACTAGGTGCACGTAGATTAGAAGGAAGTCATCCTTCTCTAAAGGTTCATCCCAAGGAGTGAAAGAGTCCCATACCTTGCAGATGTTCACATTGTTGTGACAAGACATAATCTTTTACATGCATCGGTAAGCTTGAATACACCTATGCCCCATGTTGAGTACTTTTATGCCCTATGCCAAGTGCTTTTACTTTGTGCCCATCTTCAATCTTCCTCATGTAATAAGCTATCCACGGGTGCATATTTTAAATGATAATAATACCTATGGATAATAAGGAAGGGTAGAGGGAGTACCTCATCAAAGATATTTGAGATAAAATTTTGAGCTCTCTTGGGTATCTTTTATCTCATCTTCTGTAATAATGATTGTAGTTGAGAGTGGGGAAGCCATTATATAGGGTTGGCCCACCCATAGGGCAGAGTGTTGAGTGAAAATATTTAGGACCCCTATAAAGTCCCACAAAAATGGTATGTAATAAGGGCAATAAAGCACACAAGGGAAAGCAAGTCGATCATGGGAAACCCTAGAAGAGATGTTTCTCTCCAATTTTCTAAACATATATTTATGTTAAGCAATTGATAAATAATTGATAAGTAATTTATGATCATAGTAGACCCATTGCCTTAGACTACCTATCTATGCCATCATTGATCATGCCATGCCAAGACTATTGGAATCCCCAAGATTAATTTTTTTATCGCCAATTAAATGCCAAAATTTTATATATGTTAAAGTCTTACCATATAAACACATACACATATGATTTTTTAAACATTACACTCCTTAATCCTCCACCACTTTATTGAAATTAATGCATTTGAATGATCTACATTTGGCATTCAAGTTTGGCAGTGTAGTTAAGGACATATGCTTGTGTGTAATGTATATTTAGTGCTAAGGTTGTGGATGTAATATATAGACAATACTTGTGCTATTTTTTCTCTCACATTTTCTCCATCCAAGGGATCATCAACACCTTCTACCTATTCAATACAAAGTCACAGTTAAATCCTCTCATTTGATGTTATTCAAATCTATAGAGATCAAGGTCATGCCCTTAGCTTGAAGCTTGCATTACAAATTATAAATAATATTTATACCATGATTCTAGTGTTTTAGTTTTAGGTTATATAAGATTTATTATTATTATTTATTTTCTTTCGATTATTCTCAATTGCAAGGCTAAGAGTTGCTCTAAATAGTCAAGAAATTTCTTGAAGAGAAAGAAAACACCAAATGTTTGAGACAAAGGAGTTGTTGCTTGTAATTTTTTTGGCTAAGAATTTGCTAGCTTTTATTGAAGAAAGACCTTAGGCAATGGTTTTAAGAGGGGTTATCCCTCCATTACTATATATTTTGACTATAAATTCCTAGACGATCATTGTAGGATAATCTCCTTTCTCTATACCTTGATAACCCCATTATATAGGTTGTACTTTGACTATGTAGTATCTTATATTTAAGTTTCACATGAATTTGATTACTTATATATCTAGGTTGTTGCATGTATTGTACAATCTAATAATTTACCTAAGTCTAATAGGACTAACAAAGCATATGTTTTTTTTAGGTTAGATCTTCATTTTTCTAATGGGTTTAAAGTGGTATTTTTAATATTGTCTTAGGCGGTAGTGATTTGGGTAAATTTAGTTGTAAAATTAATTTCTTGTTTAATACTATAGTTGCATTTGGATCTTGAAATTTGGCTCTAAAATCTATCATTGTGCTTGTAGATCTTAAAATTTGCTTTATCGTCAAAGTATCCAGGTATATATTCCAAAATGATCGACAGGTATTAGGGAGAATCAAGTTAGGCAAGTGAAGTTTGTTGGTTTACCCCTCTCTCATGAGATAATTTATTTTGTATACCTACATTTTATTTGTAAGGCATTCTTCAAATTTTGAATTTAATATATTCACTATAAAAACTAATGGTGTAGTTTTTATCTTTTAGGTTTGCGTATGGATGGGGTTTGGAAACTTGGAATTTATGGACATAGATATCTCAAATAAAGTTGTAAGTCTGTAAGTGTTTAAAACACTAAAATATTTTCATGTTTCTCAAATAAGTACAAATTTGTATCATGCAATTGTTATTGCCAACAAGGGCTTAATTTTTGGTTTTGGAGACAATGGAAGAGTAGTTGAAAACAAAGATACATTGTTGCAACACCCAACATAGAAAAATATCCTAATCAAAGTTAGAGGATACTCAACAAAAAAATCTACACTAGGAAGTATCCTTTCATCATTTTATGCCCTACACATAATGTAAAAACAAATAAAGATTAGGTGAAAAAACATATGCCTTCCTGATAAAATCAATTGGCCTGGCTTCAATGTAATATTTTTTTTTCATAAAATAATAATATTAGCTTTTAAGGTCATGGAATGATCCACCCATGTTCCATTGATAACTTTCAAAAGAGGACATTTATTGCTACTTCCATCCAACAAAAAACTATAGTGTACATATTTGTGCCACTAGGCTAATTATGCAAATAATGTTTCTAGTTTGGGTAGGGTAATACCATATTAAACTATGGGTTGTAAAAAATTATTAGACATGATTTTGATTATTAAAAAATGACATACAATCCATCCTTTCAAATAATGTATCATGGGAATTAGGTCAAACCTTGCTAACCATTCCTTAACTATTTTGTTGTTGCATGGATCTACATATATGCATAGTTGTTCTTTTGTTTTTGAATTTCCATTTACATTGTACCCCTATAAAATTTTGAAAAAATAAGTTCATATCTCATTGTTTTACAAGCTTAAATAATCTCACTTTAGATGAATTTAAGATAATTTACTGCCTCTGACAAAAGCCAATGAAAGAGTTGGTTTACTTTCTAATCACATTGTAGTAAGTGTTAATTAAGATAATAACAACCAATTTGATAAGAATACATTTGAGATTCTAGTTAAGAGCGTGTTGTCACTTGGATTTTCACCCTTTGAGGAGATGAAAAAGCTCTCCTCATCCAAGTGGCATAATGGAAACACCTTCAAGCTTGTGGGTAGCCTAAAGATGACGTGAATCTCTATATAGGGCTAGCTACACCTAAAATTTTGAGGGCAAAAGGGAGAGAGATAACTGAAAGCAAACTAACCTAAGGGAGGTGATACACCAAAATATATGATGACTTCTAGCCAGCAACATGTTACACATGAAATCAAGGGACAAAATGAACATACACATCTCTAATCTACATCTTCTCACATCAATGTTAAATTATGAGGTTATGGATGAATGTGCAAAGTTAGGAGGAATAGACAAGAGGCCTTGACTGACACTAATGAAAAGACTAACTCACTCAATTCTTGACATTTTCTAGAATACTTCACATGCCCTGTAAGAAGAAGCTTTCCAACTGTAAATAGGATTAAAGAAAGATACAACATGCTAAGGAATCCATAGTTTTAACTAAACAAGATTCATCATCCAATTGAACACACAATGAACAGTCATGGAAGAGGTAAAAATTAGTAGTCTTATTGATCAAATGGTATGAAAATGAGTAGGGATTCATCATACTCAGGAAGAGAATAAAGGGCATCTGAGAAGAGAGACAACATCCTTTGGAGTCTACCTCAACAACTAGTTCGTAAGGATTTGCCCAAAATGGAGCAAAACCTATAGGGTGTATGAAATAGCAGCAAAAAATTAAAATCAACTTCATGAAGATGGTTCATGAATCATAGGCCACCATTATTCAAACTCCTTATATGGAAATGAATGTCTATGAGTTTACTACAACCTTACATAAGTATTTGACTTAAAAACTCTTCAACTGTCTATGCTGAGCAAAAACCTAAAGGTCACTTTTGCATGTTTAGGAAAGCAAAGATGGAGCAGAATGGTTTTGGGCCAAAAATAACATTTCTAGAGCAAATAAAACATTGGGATGAGTGTCGAGAAGATGAATAAACATTTCATGAGCTTTTCCCATGTGGCACACTTCCCCATGGGTCGTATAAGTGCCATTCTCTTCTCTTTTCTCAAGAAAACTATATTTTATTCTAATGAATCTACCATATTTCAGTGATGTTAGTTGATTAAGACCTATTAGGATACATGCGATGTGACATCACATTTTTTAACCTTTAAACTTCTCAAAAAAATTGTACAACTCATTAAATGCACATTTTTTGACCTCAAAATGACCTAAAATGACTAAGGACCAAGGCTAGTATAACCTTAAATGACATTAATTAACCTATAAAATACCCTGTGACATATGTATTATAGCCCTAAAACACCTAAAAGTTAAGTTTTTTACCTAGGGGTGCCCTAGTTTGACTTAAAAGTCAAATTTGGTTAACAAATTAGTGACTCAAAGGGTAGTATGCCTACTATACTAACTAGTCCAATAGCCTTATCAGTCTATTGGGATTAGGGAGCCATATGAAGTCTAAAACAAACAAAAGGACTTTGACCATAGGCTTTGATCAATATAATACCACTTGATTTCCTCAACTACACAAAGCAAGGACACATACAAAATAAGACAACAAACTAACAAGACACACACACACATGTGCTCAAGGAACTTAGGGGAATCAAAAAATAAAATATTATGCACAAATAGAGACTAAACATACCTCCTTTCTAGGATCAATAGGAAAAATTCTTGAATCATCTTTATGATGAGATGAAACATAGTGTCAAGCATGTTTTTCCTTGGATTGGATGCTTTGTAGATCATACCTATTCCTTGGTACTTCACTTGACCTGATCTCAAATAGATCATCTTTAAATAGGTCTAAAATGTAGATATATTCCTCTTGAACATATTCACATACTTCATACTACTACCTACTCTTCATTTCATGGTCAATTTGTATATTCTTTGTAGGCATAGCTTCAAGAGGATTGATTTTTTGTTCCTTAGAAGATTGAGGCCAATAAGAGATTGTTCCATCCTTCAAGAGCTGATGTATTTCTTCCAACTGGTTGAGAGGATGATAGCCTATCTTTATGAGCTCAAACATGTCATCATGAAATGTATATGCTTCTTGAAAAGACAAATTTGGAAGGTTGTTTTTCCTTTGCATACTTACTTGAGTGCCAAAGCTACCTTCTTCATATGTGATTAGCTCATAGCCTCTTTGAAGAGGAATATATCTTGATCCAATGACCTCAAACAAGTCATATAAAGGTTTCTTAAGGACTTGCTCTTGCTCATCTATGACATATTAGACAATGTCATCTTGTTCATCATCACTTATAATCAGCTCTAAAGAAGTAGTAGACCCCTTGAGAAACTCAAAATCATTACAAATGTTTTCAAATTTCTACCTCAAGTATTGATTCTCCTTTTTATTAGCATAATGAAGGGGGAAAACATGAGAAGATCCTTCATCCTCTTCCTTATAATCCAAAAGGACTTCATCCAATATTTCATCTTCGACACAAGAAAAGCTTTCTTCACTATCAACCAAACAAGAAGACTCAACACAAGGGCTCACCTCTTCTTAAACACTTAGGATCTCTTGAGGAATTTCAAATTATGTCTTAGATATCATAATCTGATATGTCTTCTAAAGTGCTGCAAGATCTTCCATCTCCTTCTTTGTGATTCCAAGACTAGGCATTTTGAAGTCATGTGACTTAGTCCAATGAGGCTGCCAAGGAACTAGGCTTTATTCAAGCAAGAGTTCTAATTTTTCATCAACCAACTATTCCTCTTTAGGTTCCCATATCATAGGTCCATCAAGGAAAAGGGTGATGGGGTGAGGACATAATGAACTAGTTGGTGGAGGTGGCACATAGATCTCAAAATTAGATTGAGAGTGAAGTATAGGGGATTCTTTTGGAAGCTCTTGAGGGAGGGGAGGCAGACCTTAAACTAAAACAACTTGATTATTTTCCTTCCACTTGAAAATCACTTCATTCACATCTGATTTATCTTGATCATTCTCTTGAGGGAGGTTATATGGGGTGTGTTTAGGCATAAGATCTTCTTTTGGGTCTAAGTCTTCCATCACACCTTGACTCAACAATATCATCTTTGACTCTAACTCTTCAATTTGCTTGGCTAAGTTCTCTTGGAAAAGTCTTTCTTGAAGTTCATAGGAATCATCATGAGGACAAAGAATATATGAGGGTTGACATGGAACAAAAGAAGTTTCTTGAGTAAGGGTGGGATGGACTTGCAAAGGATCCACTTCATTCTCAACTTCACACTCCTTAACAAGACTTTTATCTTCTTTCTTTCCCCATGACTCTAATATCTTATTCCAACTTACAATGTTAGGATTAAAAGTCTCTTTTTGAGGTGGTGGGGATACAATGTGAGAGGGAAATGAGGACTTGAATTCCACTTCTTTTACTGCCAACATGGACTACTGCATATGCATATTAGCCAACTTGATTTGCCTATCAAGATTAGCTTCAAAAATAAGGTTTCTCCTTTCAATTGATTGGGAAAAGGATGAATTTGATATCCTTTATTGGGCTCATGAGTAGGGATCAAATATGACTGATAGGAAAATTGGAGAAGTGGATATGAAGGCTAATAGATTTGATGAGGTTGCCTTTCATGAACTCCTAGCCTATCCTCTAAGAAAGAAACTAGGCCACTCACATCAAGCATCTCACTTGTGAGCCTTTGTCAATTGGCTCTCTCAATAGGTACCCAATCTCTTTTGAATAACTCTAATACATCTCTCACCTTATGAATAAGATGCCTAGGAACCTCTTGACCACATTCTCTTAGGGTATCAAACTCTAACATGTACCTCTCATAGCCCAAAAGTGTTTGTTTGAAAGTGGAAATGGATGGACTTGAGAAGTGACTAGGTTGACTAGGAGGAACATGACATTGAGAAAACTGACTATAAGACTGATACACTTCATGATAAGGTTGGTAAAATTCATGACAAGGATAATTAAGAACTTGTTCATATTGATATGGAATGGTACAAGCTTGAAAATTCTCACCAACTTATGTAAAATAGTTCTCAACACCAAAATTAGCCATGAAACTTCATTGAAAGCAAGATCACAAAAGAAAATGTTGCCAACAATCTTCAAAGGATAACCTAGGTTGCTTGACCAACTAATATATCTTTGGAGTCTCTCATTGATATTTGGATAGATGCCTCCAAAAGTTGATTATTGAGAGACAACACCAAAAATCTCTCAACTTCTTGGACCAAGATTCCTATCGGGCATGCCAAAAACTATTGTCACTTGGATTTGCACCCTTTGAAGAGATGGTAAAGCTCTCCTCATCTAAGTGGCACAATTGAAACACCTCTAGGCTTGTGGGTATCCTAAAGATGAGATAAATCTCTAGATAGGGCTAGCTCCCTTAATTCACCACTTTAGATCACAACCACCCCTAAAATTTTGGGGAGGAAAGAGAGAGAGATAACTGAAAGCAAACTAACCTAAGGGAGGTGATACACCAAAATATATGATTACTTCCAACCAATAGCATGTTACCCATGAAATCAAAGGATAAACTAAACATACACTTAACCAATCTGCATCTTCTCATATCAATGTTACATTATGTAGTTATGGATGAATGTGCAAAGCTAGGAGGACTAGACAAGAGGCCTTGACTCAACAATCTCATCTTTGACTCTAACTCTTCAATTTGCTTGGCTAGGTTCTCTTGGAAAAGTCTTTCTTAAAGTTCATAGGAATCATCATGAGCACAAGGAATACATGAAGGTTGATAGGAACACAAGAAGCTTCTTGAGGAAGGGTGGGATGGACTTGGAAAAGATCCACTTCATTATCAACTTCACACTACTTAACAAGACTTCTATCTTCTTTCTTTCTCCATGACTCCACTATCTTATTCCAACTTAGAATGTTAGGATTAGAAGTCTCTTTTTGAGGTGGTGGGGATGCTATCTGAGAGGGAAATGAGGACTTTAATTCCATTTTCTTTGATACCAACATGAAATATTGCATATGCATATTTGCCAACTCAATTTACCTGTCAATATTAGCTTCAAAAACAAGGTTCCTCCTTTCAACTCTCTCTCTTCCAATTGATTGGGAGAAGGATGACTTTGATATCATTTATTAGGCTCATGAGTAGGGATCAAATATGCCTGATAAAAAACTTGGGAAAGTGGATATGAAGGTTGATAGGTTTGGTAAGTTTGTCTTTCATGAACTCCTAGCCTATCCTCTAAGGAAGAAATTAGGCCAATCACATCAAACATCTCACTTGTGAGCCTTTGCCAATTGGCTCTCTCAATAGGTACCCACTCTCTTTTGACCAACTCTAATGCATCTCTCACCTTATGAATAAGATGCCTAGAAACCTCTTGACCACATCTTCTTAGAGTATCAAGCTCCAATATGTACCTCTCATGGCCCAAAAGTGTTTGTTTGAAGGTGGAAATGAATGGAATTAATAAGTGACTAGGTTGACTAGGAAGAACATGACATTGAAAAGGCTGACTATAAGACTAATACACTTCATGACAAAGCTGATACGCTTCATGACAAGGTTGGTATACTTAATGACAATGCTAATTAAGAACTTATTCATATTGACAGGGAATGGCACAAGCTTGAAAAGTCTCACCAAATTGCGTAAAATAGTGCTCAACACCAAAATTAGCCATGAAACTTTATTGAAAGCAAGAACACAAAAGAAAATGTTGCCAATAATCTTCAAAGGATAACCTAGGTTACTTGACCAGCTGATATATCTTCTATGTTTCCATTGATGCTTGGATAGATACCTCCAAAGGTTGATTATTGAGAGACCACCAAAAATCTCTCAACTTCTTGGACCAAGAATCCCATCAGGTGTGCCAAAAAACTTTTGTCACTTGGATTTGCACCCTTTGAGGAGGTGGCAAAACTCTCCTCATCTAAGTGGCACAATGGAAACACCTCTAGGCTTGTGGGTAGCCTAAAGATGAGGTGAATCTTTAGATAGGTCTAACTCCTTTGATGTACCACTTTGGATCACAACTATACCTAAATATTTTGGGGGGAAAGGGAGATAGTTAACTGAAAGCAAACTAACCTAAAGGAGGTGATACACCAAAATAGATGATGAATTCCAATCAACAAAATGTTACACATAAAATCAAGGGATAAATTGAGCATACACTTCTCCAATCTACATCTTCTCACATCAATGTTACATTATGAGGTTATGGATGAATGTACAAAGCTAGGAGGACTAGATAAGAGGCTTTGAATGACACTAATGAGAAGACTAACTCATTCAATCCTTGACATTTCCTAGAATACTTCACATGCACTACAAGAATAAGCTTTCTAAATGCAAATAGGATAAAAGAATGATATATCATGCTAAAGAATCCATAGTTTTCACTAAGCAAGATTCATCATCCAATTGAACACACTATGAACAGTCATGGAAGAGGTAAAAATCAGTAGTTATTGATCAAATGGTATGCAAATGAGCAAGGCTCAACCATACTCAAGAAGAGTATGAAAGGCATCTGAGAAGAGAGACAACATCCTTTGAAATCTATCTCAGCAACTAGTTCATACAGATTTACCCAAAATGGAGTAAAACCTATAGGGTGCATGAAAAAGCAGACAAAAAAGTATAGTCAACTTCATGAGGATGGTTCATGAAGCACAAACCACCATTATTCAAACCCCTTATATGGAAATGAAGGTCTCTAAGTGTACTACTACCTTTTAGAGGCATTTGAGCTGAAACCTCTTCAGTTGTTCATGTTGAGCAAAAACTTGAAGGTCACTTCTGCATGTCTAGAAAAACAAAGATGGAATAGAATGGTTTTGGGCCAAAAATGGCACTTTCAAAGAAAATAAAACATTGGGATGGGTGTGGGGAAGATGAAGGGACATTCCATGAGCTTTTTCTATGTGACACACTTCCCCATAGATTGTACAAGTGCCATTTTCTTCTTCTTTCTCAAGAAAATTGCCTTTTCTTCTCATGAATCTATCATCTTTCAAGACTTCATTTAAATCAACCCTAGCACAAACTCCCTCTTTAAGTAATGTAAACCTCGTAGATAAAGCAAACCCATATATATATATATATATATATATATGGTGTCACTCCTTCCCAAAGGAAATTAGATTTGATTTATACCCATATATATATGGTGTCACTCCTTCCCAAAGGAAATTAGATTTGATTTATACCCACTGCACACTATTTTGATTTATTCAACACGCTCTATATAGTAGAGCCCACTACAGAAAATAATAAAGGATTAACAATATTGAGACTTTTTGTACAAGTTACTCAAAATTGTACAATTTATCCTACTCATCCCCAATATGTACGAGACTTACGTTTAAAAGAGGTTTTATGTGGGAGACGAAATTTATTTCTTTTTCTTTTTCTTTTTCCATTTTTGGTGATAAATAAATAATTATATTTAATTTTATTAGACCCAGATGCAGTCATAATAGTTGCTTTTACTTGTGTTAGGGAAATCTCTAGGTCATTAGGATCATATGTAAGTCGCACATAACTAGTACGATAGCTTCCTTTGAAAGGGTGGCAAATTCCTCTCATCATCGATATTATAATTCAAAAGACACATATATAATAATAATATAATATTTAAAATAGCTAAATTATTATATAAATTAAGACTTTAGTATTATAATAATTAGTATATGTTAATGGAGAGTTGGATTAGTTAGTAATTGTATACATTTTATATTTCGATGTTATAAGTGTTAAATAAATAAATTAATGACCAATTTAATTTAATTATAATATATTTAATTTTTTTTGAGGGAGAGATATAAAAGTTAGTGGAGGTGCTTTGTGCGCTCCCTCCTTCCACTGAAACCCTAAGTTTATTTGTTTCAAAAGAGTGTGGCTTTGGGGATGCAAAATGTCAGGGAGGTGGCCTAGGGCTGCTAGGAATAAATAAGAAATTAATGCAAAAATGCTTTCATAGAATCACAATAATAAGAGATATGAATAGAGATGCATAAAGAACAACAATAAAAATGCACAATAAGAAGCCCATATTTAAAGTGGTTCACCCAATGTGGGCTACATCCACCAATAACACTTGCTCATATTTTATTACAAGCCACAAGAGTACAATCCACTCTTAGATCAGTGTTCTCTCATTTACAATGCATAAAATATTGTTTGGAGCTATGCTCAATAAACTCTCCTGAATTCACATTTGAATTCACAGACTTTGTTCTTCCTTCTCAAACCCTTGTTCTCATGATGTATTACCTATTGGAATATCCATCTATAGATAATACATCAACATCGAAGTTTTACAAAATAATGAGTACCAAAACCATGGGCAACATCAACCCAAAACAGTTCCCCATTAAAGGGGGTCTAGAATTTTTTCGAGGGCTACTGCCCCCGAACCTCCATTTGTTGGGCGTTGCCACCTTCAAACCTCTGCTCGAGGCCCGGCCTGGCCCCAAACCCTGACAATAATACATAAAGAGTGTACAATACATTTTAAATGTACAGTATTTGAAATACATTGTAATTTAGAAATAGGCTCCACAACATAACAAGGGCATAATGACTTCTCTAGAGGATTGCATGGCTTTACTTTATTTTATCATTTTTTTTTAAAATTTAGCGTGGCAATGGTGGCATTTCATGTGAGGATTGCTTTTTGTTTCTTGCATTAGTGTTTATGTGGTTTGTTGCAACTTTTGACTACAACGACATTCCCTGTTTATGTACAGGGTTATCAACTCTGTGTGGGCAACCCTTGATTTTCCATGGTGCTAGGTTTGGTGTCTTTTGTAGGTAGCGACAATCGTTTGGCTTCTCTACCCTGTGGTGTTTGTTGTTTACCCTTTGGCATTTGCTACCATAGTTTTGGATTAGTGGTTGTGCCCTAAAATTTGATGTTCTTGTTTGTTACTTGCTTGGCTTTACTCGACTAACAAGTGGTTTCGAGAGTTGTTCTTGTTTGTATCGCTTATTGGGCTTCACACTAACAGACTGAGTTTTATGAATTGTTGTTTTAAAGTGTATATTTTACTGACTTAGAGAATGGGATATGAATACCAATCAACAACTTTTATGTAATCTTATATTTTAGTAAATAATATGATATATCTATAAATTCCAAAAAATAATCTAAAAAAATATTTTACATTACATATAATAATGATTTTTAACCTCTTTAAATTAAATTACACCTCATAACTATTTTAAAAAACATGTTATTTTTTATCAACTTAATTTATTTCATTGACAAATTTTACTAAATATTATGAAACATTAAAATATTAATTTTGAAGTGTTTATTTTAATTTTGTCAAATAATATAATGATTAACATTTTATTATTTTTTTAAAAGTAAATTTTCAATTATAAATAATAAAAGATCTCAATCTAAATCTACTATTTTAATATGTTCAAAATATAAAATAAATAAATAAATAATTTTAGAAAAATAAACTTATTTCAATATAATATCATATCCAAGTTACGTTCAAATATAATATCGATCCAAAAAATAAAATGCGAGTGAATTGATTTAAAGGATTGATTGTGTATCAAATAGAATTTATAGCTCCCAACTTTGTAAAATTTACCACTGATTTAAAAAAATATTATATCAATCAATCCATCCATCCATGAAAATGATATATATATAAAAGTTTCAGGGTCTATATAGACAATAGACAAGACACTTTGGCCTTTAATATTTATATTCAGTTTGAGTAAATATTAAGCTCTGATCACTAGCTCTGCAAAGCACAATTATGGTATGACAAAAGGACAGTACCATACTTATTATTCTCATCCAGCGTTAGGAGGAGATTACTAAAGCAACATCATGGTAGCCTATTTGTCATTTGTCATGTCAAACCGAAGGAGGGAGAAATTAAACTGCTAAAGATGGTGGTATGCTAACTAGGCCTTAAATGCTTGGAGACTTTTTCATATTAATGACCTGCGGCAGAGAAACATATAGTTGTCTGTAAACCTTACATTTAAAGAAGAGGGAAATTTTAATCTATATTAAGTGCATGGAGCTGCTTATCTAGAGAGCCAGGGAAGAGAACAAGGCCAAGATTTCTTTCTTCTGCTACTAACAACAGTAGCATCTACTTGTTCTGGTTACCGAGGTAAGCAAAGGGAGTCCATCTTGATTGATTCATTGTAGCTAAAACTCTATCGATTTGCAATTTAGATCCATTTTACAAATCACAATGAATAGATCATGCCCATAATATGTTTGTAGACCTATATCAGCATTGACAGAACTACCGTGCAGATACTGACATGCATTGCATGTCAGTATTGAGAAAATCACCACACAAAAACCCATATGCATTTCATGTCAGCCTTGGTAAAAACTACTTTACAAAGAACCGAATGCAGTTTTCTTTTGTTTATGGCCTCTGGTTTTGCAAGAGCAGGGCTCCTCGTTCCAGCTTGTAAGAAACCTGTTTAAAACAGGCTTCTTTGGGTACCAAGTGGCAAGAACACATAGATGCTTGCCCAACCTTATCTACATTTTCATATCTTTGATAGTTGAGAAAGAATCCTGCATTTGTAGTCATTGCAGTCTTCCGGATCGCTTTGCATATGCTTCTCTCTACAATTTTTGAACATTTGTCACAGTCCATTATGAGTTCAATTTTCCCAATTCCTCTCTTTGAAGAAGCGCCTTAAACAGCTTATGGCGCATTTTATTTGGATTTTCAAGTGAGGATCACACAGAATAAGTCGTGGTTACCCGCTTATCCAGGTCGTGTTTTGATAGCTCCATCTTTAGTTAAGACTTTGTCCGGTTTTACTTCCAATGTATATGGTTAGTGTTTTGCTTCGATCATCTGCGGGCATAAATATAATTTCCTTGTAGATGGAATTCCATAGGTTTATTAAGAACTACAGATCATTTGTTGCTTCCCAACTGGATTTCAATTCTCTTAGGTCCTAAGTTTTTCAGTGAGAACCCACTAACTCAGATGAAGTCCTTGGTTAACCCCTAACCCAAAATGAGCATATTTGAATTTTATCAGCTATGATCCAGTTACCCACCTTGGTTACCCACTAATCCACTATAAGTTTTTATAAACCTGTGTCTAGTTAAACTTTTATTTGTTTGACTTCAACGTGTTTGCTGCTCTAGATGGTGTTATTAAGTGTGTTAAGGATAGTTTGTCAGTTCCCATTGGGAGTTCAATTCTTTCAAGTCCTCATTTGAAGGTATGACAGTGTACATTTGCATTTTCGAACTGCGGAACCAGTTATTCATTTTAAGTCCTTGATTACCCACTAACCCAAAATAAGTTTTGACAATTGCGTCTCTAGTTAAAGTTGTCTCCGTTTTACATCCAATGTCCTTGTTGCTTTAGATGGGATCCCATAATTAAGCACACAAGGGATTACTTGTCACTTCCCATTAGGAGTTCATATTATCTGAAGGCCCCTTTTTCAGGGAGGATTTCAGACAGTATATAGCACATTTGTTTTTTCTGTGGGGACCCACTAACCCAGGCTCAGCCCTTGGTACACACCATTTTTAATTCATCAACTCCAAAACGAGTTTTGATAAGACCATCTCCTGGTAAATATTTCACTGTTTTACTTACAAAATACAATGTGCTTGTTGCTGTAGAGGGGAAACCCATATTTATGTTAATCACATCAAGGATCATCTGTCAATTCCCATCCGAAGTGTTCTCTGAAGTCTTCTTTTTGAAGAAGGGCTCCAAAAAGTTTGTTGTACATTTGATCCTGTGAGAACTCATTAGCCCATGTTAAATCCTTGTTTACATTGCATGTTCATTCATCAATTCCAGAATAAGTTGTGATAATTCCATCCCTAGTTTAACCTTTGTCTGTTTGACTTCCAATGTACTTGTTTCTCTAGATGGAATCCGACTGTTCTCCCTTTAGATACCTGCAAGTTTCAGGTCCCTGAAGATGTTCAAGCACTTTGGACTGCCAAGGCCCATGGAAGAGCTGCTGAGTCAAGCCTGACTTTTTTGTTCCAATGTAGGAGCTCCTAAATTTCTCACCTTCTTTCGTTGCTCTTTTCTAAACCGTTTTGGAAACAATCCTATAATACATATGTTGCCAGGTGCTTTTTGATTTGCAAATTGGGCCACTCTTGGACCATTGACCATACTGTTTGTCCAAAAAAGGCTGCAAAAGTGCACTTTGGAAAATTTTCATCAAGCATCAAATTCAGTTGTTTACTATTTTCCAATCGAACAAAGCATTTCTACTTCTCTAATCATCATAGTCCAGTTCCTAATCTGTTAGTGTTAATCCATAATATACCGTCATTTAATGACAGGATGGTGTTACTGTTAATCATCGAAGAAGGAACTTCCTGGAGGTTTGAGACAACCATTTAGCGTGTTCCTAAAGTATTGGTCTACCATATGATTATACTGGATGAGTCTTTTATAGTCGCATACTATGGCTTTTTAGTAGGAATATTTTCATCCTATCATCATAACCTGTTTCTAGATGTCACAGGCGAAGATGGACTGGTTTTTTAAAGCCTTTTCTATTCCTTTCTCCTTCATAGTTATACTAATGTAAACTAAACATGCCTTGTAAAGATTGATAGAATATTTTCCTCTCGAAATTGTTTCTCTAGTGAACCAACCATGTCCAAAAAATGAAAAATCATTCCAAATGAACAGATAGGTCATCCTTCCCCTCGCAACCATTGTCGACATCGAATTGTGTTCATACAAAGCAACATTTGGAGGCAAACATCTTAGCTTACCTCATTGTACAAATTTTAGCAGGCTTGAATACAGGAGTGCTATGTTTAGGGCTCTGGCTCTATCAGACCAATTTTCTGACTTCTGAACAAGCGGTCAAGTGCCTGCCAAGTTCTCTGAATTGCCATTTCTTGGTACTATAATCTTCTATCCCACTGGTGGTGCAGCCATTGATTCAATGTTTGCCATGCATCTTTTATACATAGTTACCTAAGTATTGGGGACGCGGGGATGGGGTTTCTGGGATGGCATAAATATTATTAGATTTTGGGGATGGCTATTAAAATAATTTAAGAAAAATAATATTTTTATTTAAAAACTTTATTCAATGAAATTCAAAGGGTTTAAACTTTATATAATGTTTTTAAGGATATTTTCAGGCCTAGGGTTTAATGTTTTTGTGAAAATAACCACTTTGTTTGGGGTGGAGGATCATGTTTTAAAGTAAAAGCATCAGATTTTTTTTTTAAATAATTAAAAATTTAAATTAAATTGGGGATGTCCCCTCCAAGTCCCCAAGTCCCCAAAATGTTTGGAACATCCGGGATGTCACCAAAATCTAGGGGATGCGTCCCTGTGTAACACTGCTTTTATATGTCTCTGTCGGGGGAGGGTGTATTAGAGAGAGATAGAGAGAGAGGGAGGTAACATCATTTTGTGTTCATGTTTCTAGTTTCTTGAATGTTGTTTGGTTTAGGACATATGGATGATCCAAGAGCAAAATTTATGAATATGGTATGTGCAGCAGGATAATTTTCCCTATCTGGAATTTGATAGTTTTGATGAGAGAGGACAGCTGATTACCAATTTACTGAAAGTAATTTTACATTCTTGCCGCAGACAGATGTGTAAAATTTCCAAGTGTTTTAATGATAACTGATTCAATAAGTTTGCATCGATTATGATCTTTTTTCACTTAAGCAATGTAAGCAACTTCACACATCATCCGGTGCCACCTATGGAGCATTGAAAACCTCTGGTTCAAACCAAACTGACAGGTAGAAATTGGATGGAGATAAAATATTGATCTAGTTTTTGTTAGTAAAAAAACAGTATTAGCAAGAACAAAGCCATGAAAATGACGGTTGGATCCCATGTGGGCATTGTAATTAAAGTTGGTGTTTGTATTTTTAATATCACAGGGAGCTAAGCCTATTCCTCCTTTTTAAAATCAATTATAGACTATTACCATTCATGTATAAAGTTCTATGAAAGATTATTATACCAACGAAGTACCAACTGGAATTGCAATGGTATTAATCTATAATTGATATAAAAAAGGGATAATAGGCTTAGCTCCTTGTGATATTAAAAATACAAACACGTGCTAAGACAACATTGTTACATTATATAAAGACATGTCAAAGATCACAATGAACAAAGTGACAAGCAGACTCTCACGTACCCCAAATTTTATAGATTCATCCAGATGGTTTTATGCAATTTATGATAATCAAAGGTAAGTTACTTGCAAAACACTTGTATCCATGGAATCTGTACACTGTCATCAAATCTAATCATGACCTTAACTGTCAGATGGTTCTATTAATTTCTTAGCAAGCTGTAACCATAAGGCTTACATTCTTTGTTTTACCCTGTCATTCATGGTGCAGCCTTGAGATCGATCAATGTAGAGTGTGTCTAGACTTGAAAATAAATGCTACCAATATATTGGAAACTTGCATGGACCCTCTTCGATTGGAACCTCTTCGATTGGAACCTCTTGGATACTGCCCAACTACATAAAATGTTCATATATGATTTGTTTATATAGGCTTCTCATGTTTTTGAAATAAAAATCTATTGGTGTGCAAAAGCTGACAAAGAGAAAGGCAAAAACCTGCCAAATAGATCCAAACATCGAAACAACGCGATCACAGGCAGAAGGGCCCAAAAAAGCAAAGGGGACAGGATTGATAGGCCTGCCGTTCCCGTGCAAGGCAGGATCGATGGGCCACCGTTCCCTTTCTAGAAGAAGGAACAAACATGGACCGAAAGAGGATAGAGAAAACAGGCTCATGAGAGCAAAAGAACCATGCCAAAATGACAAATAGAAGAAAAGAGGACCATGGGATCGCACAAAGGAGAGAGATAAAGAAGCGCCAATAAGTCCCTAATTCGAGGTGATGACCCATATGCACAAAATAGTACTAATAACACTGTAATAAGAAGGTTTGTACCAAAATTGGGTATCTAGATGGACAACAGCAAGTTTGAGGAAACCTACTATTGTGAACAGAGGTATGCACAACAGAAAGAAGCAATAAATATTCAAATTTAAAATTAAATGACCAGTGTATTACATGATTAATGTAAATTTCCTTATTCCATCGATTGGTATTTATTAATACATATTAAGATATGGGATTTGTGTTACCTTAACAATTTTTTGAATTTGAAATGTTCAAATTGAATGTTAAACATAATTGCAGGGTACGCACAGAAGTTATAATCTTTAAAGGATGAAGTACATTTTATTACACCAAAAGACTCTTATCAACATACTAATTTCTTATACAAGGAATGTAAAGCTACATTCCACTCTTGCATCTTTAGTTACATCACAAAACAAGGCTATCTCATTGAGATTCATTTTTGCATTTCCATTTCTTTGATGAAGTTTTCATTAGTATCTTTGTTGATTTATTGTTTACGGCATTTCAAATTACTATGTTTAGTTTGCTTGCATCACCTGTTTGTGTATTTACACTGTTTACGTCTTGTGTTTTTATCTCAATCCATCAAAATTACCCTTGAAAATTGTTTGAACAAATGTAATGAGAGTTTGGAGTGACTTGATATTGGTCACATTGCAAATGCCTGTAGGGCATACATGGATTAGATTTTCGCTTGGAAATTTCACCTGAGGCAATTGTCCATATTTTGATGTCTCTGAGTATTTTGTGACTGTACGGTAGGATATTTCTTGACTGTCTGGGGTGCAGGTTTCATTCATCTCCTATATGTAAACGTTTTTTGCAGATGTCTTCACAATTGCATGGGACTGATCAAGGTGATGCAGAGAGAAGTTCAACAGATCTCAAAGAAGTGCAGCAATCATGGCGGGCTTTGTTCAGAGCATTTATGCAGGAAGTTTATGTTTATGGAATTGTGGTTGGGTATTGCATTTCTGCTTCACTATTGTCTATTATCAACAAGTGGGCAATTATGAAATTTCCTTTCCCTGGTTCTCTTACAGCTCTGCAATACTTTTCAAGTGTAGCAGCAGTAGTTCTTCTTGGTTGGTTGAAAGTCTTGGAACATGATAAACTTGATCTTCAAATTATGTGGAGGTTTTTACCTTCTGCAATGGTCTTCTATTTGTCACTGTTCACAAATAGTGAATTATTACTCCATGCAAATGTTGATACATTTATTGTATTTAGATCTGTAGTGCCTATCTTCGTAGCCATTGGTGAAACACTTTACTTGAAGCAGCCTTGGCCTCGCATCAAGACATGGTGTGCACTGGCCATTATCTTTGTGGGTGGCTTAATTTATGTGCTAACTGATTATCATCTCACTCTAACAGCCTATAGCTGGGCATTGGCCTACTTGATAAGCATGTCAATAGATTTTGTTTATATCAAGCATGTTGTAATGACAATTGGTTTGAATACTTGGGGTTTGGTGTTGTACAATAATTTGGAGGCATTGCTTCTCTTCCCATTTGAACTAATCATTATGGGGGAGTTTCAGCAGTTGAAACATACTAGCTCAGAGAGGTCAAGTTTATCTTCTCTAGAAGTTTTACTGCCAGTTGGGTTATCCTGTTTGTTTGGATTATTCATATCATTTTTTGGATTTTCTTGTCGGAAGAGCATATCTGCAACAGGTTTCACTGTCCTAGGAGTTGTGAACAAGCTACTTACAGTTGCCATCAATCTGGTAATTTGGGATAAGCATGCAACTCTGGTAGGAACAGTGGGAATGTTAATTTGCATGTTTGGAGGTATATTTTACCAGCAGTCAACTAAAAAGCCTCGATGTATCCCTGCTGATCCTGTCCCCAACGACGAGGAGAAGGTGCTTCTGAAGTTACCATCCTCGGAGTTTGAAGCTTCTGCAAAGCAGACTGTTGCAAAGGAAACTTAAGTGACACTGTTATGTACAAAAGTTCAGAGATGGAGAGTCTTATTTAAAACATGGTATTTGTGGGGGAAGAGTACATTGACTTCTTGCGACTAATATGTTTTTTGTATGCGCTTTGCTAGGAAACCCTTAGTTCTTATATTATTCTGTATCCCATGTAACATGTTTGTAATATATTTCACTCAATAAGTGCCATAGGTTCTGCATATTTGAACAATGCAGCATGTTCTGCAATTCAAATATGTGTTGAAGATAAATAATTGTTTGTATGTGGAAAAACCTCCCACACCATTTAACTGAGAAATTGACGAGCAGATTGCATATGTTGTCATTTCAACACAGACAAACCGAATGCAGCTTCACCAAAGTTTTTGTTTTGTCCAGCTAGTAGAAAATATGATGCATGCTGTTAATTGGATTTTAGCTTAAGTTCAATGGGAGAAAGAGGCTTGTGTTTGCCATGTAGGCAGAAAAAGCACATTCATACCATTTACATTGTTGCAAAAATCAATTTCTTTACTTTTACATTGTGCTGCAATGGATGTTACTGCTAAGCTTATGCTGGATAAAGAATGTATAACAACTCTGGCACTTTAGAAGCTGACATGGCAAATAATTGTCTAGTCAATTAGTATACTTTGTTGCGTATATTTAGTGACATTTGGCAATGTATTTCATTATTTTGTGAAGGTATATATTTTAGTTGAATCATCATATGCTGCAACCTAAAATTCGCTTGCATGGTGTTATTTGCTAAAACATTGTTGAATGACAGTAATTTATGAGTTACTGAATTATTAGTTACGAGTATGCTTTTAGCTTGGAATTGAGAAATTGTAATTGGCTTGCCCCTGCCTTGTGGGGAGATATCAGAGATATGTTTTTCATTTTCGGATTTTCCCCCTTTCTGGTTGAAATTTTATAATGGGTTTGAATGCATCTTGATTCAAAACATTTCTTCTTTCTATTAGACAGATAGGCGAGGTTTGATTTACCACGAACTTTGTCAAAGGGTCAATGAAATGGTGAGGCTTGATTTACCACGAACTTTGTCAAAGGGTCAAAACCCAAAAGAGGTACGAATCTGAGCAATATATATGCAGTGTCAAGTTCTCTTGTTCCCACAAGGGGGTTTCCTATGCCCGTGAGGTGACCTGGTTAGTCTGTGATCTAAAACATTTAACTTACCTTACCTTTCTTTATAATTAATCGACAGATGTTCGACATTGTTGCATGATACATCCATATGGAACATGGAACTAACTTCTGGGCAGAAGTCACAAAGTTAGCCAATTACAGGAAATTTATTCTTATTTACATGAAACTGACCAAGTTTGTTTCATATAGCTGCATGACATTTCAGATCTAGGATTCTGCCAACCTTGTTGGGTTTGGTGATGCTGATTAGGAAGTTGCCATAGAAAGTTGGAGGGTGACAATTGGCTATGTTCTTAAGTTGTTTGATGTAGTGATTATTTGGCATAAAAATAACCAGCAAACATTTGCATTGCCAATCATGGAGGCTCAATACATGGTAGTAAACCAAACACGTGAAGAGGTTGTTTGGCTTCCAAAGTGCTATGTTATTGTACTTCATACCAATTTTCATGACAGATCAAAACATATTGATCACCAATGTTACCTTCGTAGAGAACTAGATGAACCTGAAAAATTGTGCGGGGAAAACTATTGCATGGAGGGGATGGTTGAAAATGCATTGATGAAAGGCAAAATTGCAAATGAATTTGAATGCTGTTAAGACTGCACGGGAAGGGCTAATCTCAGGTGCAAAATGTGTGAATCGATGTTGTGATTGATAGTAAGAAAGATACAGTAATTTTATTAATGTCGATAAGTGACCGAGTAGGTCAATGGGAGTTGAAAAGTGTTATCAGTTACATTACAGAAGTACAACGGTAAAAAGTCCCTAGTTTATAAAACTGACCAAGTTTGTTTATTTTGTGTATATCTAGATTGTTGTAGTTGTATTGATTGACCCCCAGAAGGTTTTTTGAATCTTATTGAGATACTACTATATCCTGTCCTGTATATAGTGGACTCTCTTTTCTTCCTCAGTTGTCTTATTTTCCCATATTCTCTTCCTTTATGTGCATAACAGCACTATATTCCTAGATTTCCCTCCCATGTTACTCTGTTTTAAAAATTCTGAATACATATTTCTGTTCTGCATTTATTGAATAGATTGGTACATATATTGTAATCTGTGTTTTTTTCCAACAGACTGGTACATACATTTCAGTTGTGTTATCCATCGGTTGCATGCAAATTCCTTAATTTTTTTGCCGAACTTGTTAAGAAAAGAAAAGATTCTGTAAGACCATGTTATCTACTCGATGTGTTGAGCCAAAATTTGTTCAGAGCGATATAAAATGTGAAGTACATCTGTTTTCCATCGAGAAGAGATCTCAAATAATAGGTGCATGAAATTGACTTTTCTTTTAATTAGCTTGGTTTATTCCTACCAGTTGCATTTTCAAACAGTCCAAAAACATTGTAAGTGGCACCTATCGGTGAACTTCAGAACTGGATTTAGCATTAAGCATTCCATTCTGTTGAGTTTTGACAGTCACAGCTTCTCTAAGAGTCTATAGCGTTCCTATTTATCTTGCAAGGAAAAAGTTACAATTTCAAACAGGTTTGCATGCCTGGGCTAGACAAAGTAAGTTTTTGATATGGATTTTTGGTTTTGAGATTAGTTTACTTACTTTTGCTTCTACATGGTGATATTGTTACAAATGTTTAACAACTTTTATGATACTGATTCTCTATCCAGTTCTTCCACTGGATCTTCCTTTGCACACTTTCAACAGCCAAAGTCATTAATTTATTGAAAAGTTGACATGATTACTTTTGTTCAAGTTCAGCTAGTATTCAAATGTTTGGCAACAGATGCAGCTAGCAAACGTCAATTTTATTGGAATCAAATATTTTTTGTATCTATTATTATATTATATGGTTCGGGCTTTATTGATGATTCAATTTTGATATGGGTAGACCCCTTTTGATGACAGGATACTTAATCTATTTTAACATATATTGCATTACATTCAATGTCAGCTGGAAGTATTGATCACCAGACCACTAGTGATCAATGCATCACATTCAATTGATCACTAGGCCACGTGAATGTGAGATGATTAATGCCATTTTTCCATTGTTTTAGCACATTAGAGTGATTTCATCGAGTGTTAAGTCTTTTATCATTAGTTATGACAATTGTGCCATTTGCAAAATTAACATGGTATTGCGATTGTGACTTTCTAAATCAAAAACTGATCTTAAATCAAATGCTGTGCGCAGTGATGAAGCATGCGAATCTCAGGCTTTATGACTATCTGATATCTTCATTTTGGGATTCACAAGAACCATTCATCTCTTAAGAACGATCCACTTGACATTCATTCAATGAGATACGCTCAAAGGGATGGAAAGGGGAGATTAAAATTTTAAAACTATTGCATAGCATCAATCCCATCTTCCATAGGGGAGATTTAACTTTATAGGCACTAGCTCAAGCTCAATTAACTGTGAAGGTTTTCCCACGGTCAAACTCACTCAGCGTTCAGCCCCATTTGCAAAACAATAGCAAACATTGTTAAGAGGTTCCCTAACCCTTTTATTTAATGTAAAGGGGGCTTCATACGTACAACCATATCATTTATTTAGACGCTCCTTGTGTTAATGCTAGAGATGGCCGATTCTGAATGATAGTTTATTATTGAATTTGATCTAAAGATAACTACTCTAGGAATTTAACTTTACATAGCTAGTCATCACAATTTGATATATTATGGTTCGTAGGTTACATTAAGATTAATATATAAGTATGGACATCTAAATGTTTAACCTTTTATTTGAAAGAGTTAGGGGAAGAATAGCCTAATCAAATGAATGGTTAAGTTATTATAAAATCAGGGAATTATATAATTTAAAATCACAATATTTTGATGTGGTGTTGATTTATGAAAGTATGTTAAATATTTAAAGTCTAACGTCAAACAATAACTTGAATATAGTAATACGAAGAAGAAACAATACTTTGTTTATTGATGCGTAGATGGATCCAACAGATGTAGGTATAAGAGAAGACAGGGTGATGCTCTATAGTGATTC
The DNA here is from genome assembly GCA_037957365.1 of Torreya grandis. Lineage (NCBI taxonomy): Eukaryota > Viridiplantae > Streptophyta > Pinopsida > Cupressales > Taxaceae > Torreya > Torreya grandis. The sequence continues at coordinate 1,318,145 of JARHVA010002184.1, forward strand.
AAAGATTTTGAATATTTATTTTTTGTCAGCATGGACACTACCGTCAACGCTTCTATCATGAATTGGATGTTTTTGTCCAGTACATTATATATCTCATTTTTTGATGCACAAATGAATCTCATAGATGTAGGTACAAGAGGAGACAAGGTGATGCTTTACAGTGATTCCTCAGATTCTAAATATTTGCTCTGTCAACCTAGACACTATTGTCGATGCTTCTTTCCTAAATTTGATGTCTCTGTTCAATACGAAATGTCCTTTTTTGGAATGACCAACTAACCATGTTAGGGTTCACTATTGCCTTGCAAATTGTCGACTTGGATCGTGTACACAAGGTTTAGACATCAATTTTTTGCTCAAAACTCGAGGTATTCCACCTTGGACATGTCACTTTACAAAAAAGGGGTTAGTGGGTTCAGGTGAAGTTGAGTTGACTTCAAAGACCCTTTTATGAATCAACGTTGCCTACATAGCCATATACTCCGAAGAGGGTCTTAGACCAATGTAGTTCTCCCTCTTGTGTGAATAATTATGCAATATGCTATATACGAGTGAGTGTGGTGATCTAGCTTGTAACTTGACAAATCTATTCATGTGTTGATTTTTGAATACTTCATACTTGTAAGAAGATTACTCTTATGATTGATTTTGAAATAAGAAAGAATAGGGCAATATAACTCAGTGATGCAAATGATTAAGTGTGCGCTTGATAGGTGTTTGCTTGGTAATTACTAGATAACGAATGACATTTTGTTTTATATTTATACCACATTTTTTGAAATCACATGAGGGTTATTAAAAGAAATACGTTGACCCATACATGTTAAAAATTTACAAATTTAATCGTTTGCAAGGCTTAGACATTAGCGTCAAATCTCACTAGTGTCCTAGTTTGGGCAATAGTGTCTAAGAGGATAGAAAGTTGTTGAAGATCTGTAATTGTCACAACAGGGTATAAATCAGGGCTTATGTAGACTATGGGTTATAGAGAGATTTGGGCAATCAAAATATCAAGGTCGGACTGCATGATAAATATTTAGGTAGAATGAGATGACGAACGTGAGCCTTCCAACATCGAGAGGGTCATGAACTAAAGGGTTGAGTCATGAGTGATATTTATTAAGTGCACAAAACTAGTGTATCATATATACCCATATTTTAGTATTTACACTAAATTACAAACAAAATTGTATGATGGGAGAGACTCAAATAACATTCGTTCAAATGTATTTGGGAAGTTAATAAATGATATTGTTGATGTTTGTAGTTTTTTCACTCATGTGTTAAAGTGAGTAATCATTATCTTAATCACATTTTTTCCTCTTGTATTTTTGGTAATAATTATAAGGTAGGGAGGCCCACTTAGCACACAAACACTGTAATCATTTATTATTAGATAGATAGATAGATACCGATTTTAAAAATGATCACAGTTCCAAAATAGTCTATGGGGCCATAAGAACAAAAAGTAAAACCATGGTAATGAAGAAGCCAAAAAAAAAAAAAAAAAGATTTGAGTTGTTGGATCGTAGTTCAAAAACTTACCACTATTCTATCTTTGAAGGTTAATTATCCTACTGTGGATTTTGGTTAGAAATTCTCTATTTTCTCAGTGCTCTTTCAAATATAGTGGATATAAACCACCCCTTATACATTGTCAAAGTATTTAGTTCAAATGTTGTCATATGCAAAGAACTCCATGATATACTACTATTCCGTCTCAATCATACTTGACGTGCAAAAAAGACATATCCTCTCCTCTTAGTGATTTTTAGAATCTTTTCCCTACTTGTTTCACATCAAAGTTGGTGTGATTCAATTCTCAATTGAGTTATGAGCATTTTTATTCTTCATTTGATATTTGGCCCTATGTAGTTTTTTTGGTCATGTTCATAAAGGGGATTGAACTTGGTCGTGTAGTATTGTTTGGTCCTCTTGATTTTATTTTGTTTTGTTTACATGTTTAGTTTAAACATTTCCCTCACATAGTTCTTTATTTATTGATTGGTGGTTAGGCATTCATGTATGTTAATATCCCACTTATCCATTCATTGTTTGTTTTGTTCATCCATGGCCTTTTTTTTTGTTCAACTTTTCTTCTAATACTGTGTTGGGTGACTTATCCTCTTTCATACCCTTTTATTTATTTATTTAGCTTAGGAGATGTATCATAGCCATTGTTTTTATTGGAAAATGACTCGTATCTCGTATGGAACTGATGCTTCAATTTTGAAGATATATATGATTAAACGATTTTGAATTTTCTCAATTGGTATCCACTTTAGACATGACATGTCACTTGTCCATAATTCACATCCATAAAGCACCATTGAAACTACTAGTAACCCAAACAAGACTCTATTGGTCTTCTAATCTCACAAATCAACATTTTTGCACCTATTTTGGAGAGAGTATAGTGCTCTCTATCTTCCTTGGATTCTCTTTGCTATGCATTTTTCTTAGCTAAATTTGTTAGTGAAATCAAGCCTTATGTACTTATATTTTGAGAGTATATCAAGTGGGCTTCCCTCAAATATGAAGCTTATATGCTTCTTTTCTTTTTATAATGAAATTATTTAGATGTTTCGCCCCACCCATGGGAATAGCAAACATATGAGAATTAAACATGTAGTCCCCTATAACAATCTTAATACGATGACATTTTCTAAATGATTGTGCTAATTGTGACTAACGAATCCAAGAGGAAAGATGAGTATTGTGTTAGTAAGATAAAATTAAATCCAAATTAATACACTAAACATTAACACCTCTAGCTTAGATAGAAGGGAGAGTATAGATAACAAACATATATATGAAATACAACTAAAACATAAAAAAAACACTCTTTTTTCTTTGTTGGAGCTCCAAATGACCTGTAAAAAATGCTTACTCGATTTATGTATCAAGAAATGTTTATCAATGGAGTTTTGTTGGCTTCATCTTTTCTTGACACCTTGGTTTGATTGCTTGGCTCATGAATTTGGCATGGTAACATTACATGCGAGGCTTCTTTGCAGCTATTTGTGCATTATAAAATTACACCAATATAGCTTAAACATCAATGGGTATGGCATTGTATTTATAGCCTCAAGAATTAACTCTCACCTAAGGTGAGTTAAAGTTGAGTTGAGACTAATCCCAGTTGAGTTAAAAGTTATCATGTAATTATGACTTTTAGTTACTAGTCATAGTTCTCAAATTATGTATTTTGAGATATTTTGACAACTCATAAAGGTAATGATGAAAGGTTTGATATTTTGATTTTTGGAATTTCTATTTTTAGATATTCATTAATTGCAAATGGATAATTCAACTAAGCATTTAATCTTATTTAATTAATTAATTGATTTTGATTAGTCTTTTTGCTCTTTTAAGATTTGATTAAGTTCTTGCTTAATGGGTCTATAGGCCAAATTGACAGTTGTGTTGCAAGGTGATTGAGAGTGAATCTGTGAGAAGTTATTGTTGCATATAGGCTAGTACCTCAAATATGGATGTCTCAACATGATTTTTAGCTTTGATGAATGATGCATGATTAAATTTGAGACATTCAGTGATTCTTAGACTTAATTTGCAATATTTGATAAAAATCAATATGAAATTTGATCAAAATCTAGTTGTGACAAGAATTAGGTGTCTACAATTTGCCCCCATTTGGGAAGGCATTGCAATCTATAGGCACAGTAACAATTTCTCAAAGAATGAAAAGGTCTTATATGCCTACTACTTCAATGGCACTAGATGAGCTCTAAATGCCCCCTCGAGAGAGTAGTCACTCCCTCGATAAAGAAGGTCGATGATCAGTCCTTCAAAATAAAGAAAACGAAGGCACCTAAAGGTAAATGGGTTGGAAAACACTGATTTGCCCATAGGCGGTTATAATTAGTGGCATGGTGAGCTGCCCCAATTAGACAGATAAATAGGATGATTTGCCCAAAAGTGATTATAATCATTAGCCAAAGGATAAGGGTAACAAGAGAGTGATTTGCCCAAAGACAATTATAATCATTAAAAGAGAAAACAATGATTTGCCCACAGATGGTTATAATCATTGGCAAGGTAAAAACATGCCCTAGTTGGATGGATAAAGATAATGATTTTCTCAAAGACGGTTATAAACATTATCACAATGATAGATCAAAACACAATGATTTTCTTAAAGACGGTTAAAATCATCGGCACAACAAGTAGGATAAAACACACAATGAGTTGTCCAAAGGCAGTTATAATCCGTGATACTACGGGTGAAACAATACATAATGATTTGCCTAAAGGGGGTTAGAATCATTGGCAAAGTGATGGGAGTAATATGACAAATTGGAGAAGGGAGTTGACATACTAAATCCATACTCACGGAGTAAAAGTAAATCGATACAGAGGAGAAAGATGAATTTGAGCCACCTGCTAGTATATAGATGCACGTACTAACTAGCAAGGAGTAAAATTCTTTCATGATTTAATTACTCTGTTTGTGAAAAATGATTTGGGTTGAACAAGAATTATTCAGGTGCCAAGGATAAGTACTGCAACGTCATTGCTTATAAGATTTTTCAAGCTGAGTTTTGTTGTAGCATGTGATGTTAGACACCATGATATAAAACACTATGATAAATGAGCCAAAATATGCATAAGGACTGACATGTGATCTAATAAACAAGTGAAAACAATGCACCAATAATAACCATGATGACAATGTTGACATATGAATATGGATGGACTTCAGTATAATGTGCAAGGAATCACCTAATGAACGCATATATACTAAGTCAAGGCACAACAATGAAAGCAAACAAGCAAACAAACAGGAAGACAAAACACTAATAAATAGAAAGCACAACAAAACACCAAGAAACAAAAAGCAAACAAAAATAATGAAAACAACATGAAACAAACACAAACAATGGTGAACCATAATGTTTGTGCAAACAAGACGACATAAATAAGAAGATAAACCTTGCCCTAGGCTATAAGAGACAAGGAAACAAACAAACAAGATGGAAAAAAAAGAAAAAAAGGGGTAATCGAGCTGACTTCAAATGTACTAGGTAAGTGGACGCTGCCTACATAGTTCCATGGACACAAAGTCCAACATAAACTTGAGGCCAAATGTAGTTCTCTTAGGATATAGGATAGAAGAAAATGATGATAAAAAACATGATTGATGTTGTAAAGAGAATATGGATATGTGCTCGTAAAATGACAAGAGTGTGATATGAAGCCTAGCGATCATTAATGTATCAAAGTTGCATACATAATGCAAAAAACATGAACGCGCAAAACAATGAGAGCATAAGGTTGAAATCCAAAAAGGATGGGGAAAATAAATGATAAGTAGTTTCTTGTGAAATAGTGAGGGTTCCCATAATCTTGAAGGCAAAGAAGTGGTTTAAAATGATTTTTAAGATTTTATAGGATCTTTTACAAATATTTTTGGAAGTTTTTATGTATCTCAACTTGATCGAGAATGACGAGATAATAAACAACCCAACTCACAAAATGATGAGAGCATTCAAACTTAAAATTGCTTGCAAAACGACGAGAGCATGCAAATATGAAATTGTTCACAAAATGATGAGAACATACAAACTTGAAATTGCTCGCAAAATGATGAGAGCATGGCAAATGGTGACTAAGTTGACATCAACGTAAATCAAACATTGCCTACATAGTCCCATTAAGACCTCAAGTCACTATAGTTCTACCTTACAACAAAAGAATCTGATTAGGTACAAACAAGTTCTTAAATTAAGCAAATGACACAGTATAACATAAGAATGGTAAGGTGGGACTTCAAGGCATGATAAAAGTGTTGTTCCTATTTTTCCCATAGGCAATTATAATTAGGGGACAATGATAGAGGTCCATAATACTAATTTGTCCATAGGCAGTTATAATTAGTAGCACAAAGTGAGATACTAATTTGTTCAAAGGTAGTTATAATCATGAGTACTTAGAATAAAATGAAACAAGAAATAAAAGAGGTAACTGCCAAACCACAGTTATACTGGTCCAAAATACTACCTCTCTAGAGTACTGAATCAACTGCTAAAACATGATCTAAATTCCCTTGAACGTGTTTGAAGAACCAATGGAACATAACCAAGGTCAAAGGTTTGGGTAGGGAGAGTGAGAACAACTTTGGTTGATAGGGAAGGTATGATAGAATGATATATGGTATGGTACAAAGAAGGTCATAATATGGTGCAACATAAACGGGTTTCATAGATAATATTTCAAGTCTCTCAAGTGAAGTAATGTTTGAGGTGTATGATGTTCATCAGCTCATCAAGTTCATCTCCATCTGGAGTAGCGAGCTTGTATGCTCTAGAGCTATCAATTGCAATAATGATATAGGAGCCCATCCAATTGGGTTTGAACTTGCCTTTCTTCTTCTCAGCCATGGTGTTCTTTTAGTTTTCTTTGAGAACAAGATCATCAAGATCAAACTCTCTATGTTTGACCCATCGATTATAGTGGCCACATAGTCTATTTTGATATGCTTGAAAGTTGTTGATAACGTCCATGCGTTTCTCATCAAGTAATTATAACTCTTGCAAGTGAGTAACTCTGTAATCTTCATCATCCAAGACATATTTTAGTGAGATGCACAGAGAAGGTAATTCGACCTCAATGGGAATAATGGCTTTACTGCGATAAACTAAGGAATATGGAGTGGCTTCTATTAGGGTAATGTTATAGGCTCAATTCACACCCTTATAGAGGGTTCTTCAGGCTCTCTTTAATTGAGCTATAATATTGGGACAATCCCACGCTGTGGGTCACCTATGTTGGGGCTGAACCTCTAGAGTAGGCTGGGTTCCTCTTTGATGCTCACTTAAAACTAATGCTAAGCCTAATGCTTCATAGGGAAAGGGTTAGAAAGATGATAAGGGATCCTAAGAAAATTAAAAGGGTGATGCACCAAAGTTAAGTGGACACTCACATAAGTTTGAACACACACTGGATTGGTGAAAGGACAACTATGGCTTATTCAATCTCATAATCTCACCAATTGCATAAGTATTTCATGGAAGAGGTCTAAACAGAATACTAATCCATACCTGCAAGTTAGCTTGAAGGCACCTTCAAAGAGGCAAGGAGAAGACAACAAACTATGAAGAATCTCTTTCATAAATTTACCATACGCAAGCATGCTAAACACCTATTAAAGATAAGATACAGATAAAGAGTTGATCCTATTGCTTCAAAAGGTAGTTCTTACAATATTTTGACAAGGGTTTGACCTTGCCAAATGAGCACACTTTTTCAAGAGTCTCGATGAGTATCCTTGTCTTAGAAAAGAAAATGCTAAAAATCCAAAAGCTGAGAACCCCTACAATGGGAATGACACCAGGATATCTAGAAGAAGAGAGGTAGCCGGAAATAAAAGGTGAGCATGCTATCAGAAAAAGAAAACCTATCCTAGGTCATTAAATGAACTTGAGCTACCACTTTTTTCTCCTTATCCAATGGAAACATTGCCTCCCTTTTGATCAATCAGAATGTTGTATATGACTTATTGAGTGGAAGGTCCCTAAAGGCTTTGAGGATGAATTAAATGCTCCTAGTTGAAGTTCATAATACTAGATCTTTTCTTTGATCCTTCATGCCAACTCTTACTTGAAGACAAAACTTTATGATCATGGCCCTGACTAAAACATGATTTGATACCTTTAGGTGTTTGCTTGTAGAGATTACAATCATACCAAAGAACAAAGATCTTTTACATCAATTACACCTCTGCTTTATCTTCATGCTTGGATCATAAGTCTATCTATAGGTGAAAAACCAATTCAAAACTATTGGTTTTCTTATAGTTTTCATATTAGTATAGACTTATAGCAAATATAACACTTTTTTTTTAATATTATAACAGGTCCAAAAGACCCATCCTTTCTCTATAGGAACCTAATCTGTATATACATACACAAAATTTCCTTAAAAAGGGTGGATCATTGTTGCAATAACAATCCTGCCTAAGCAAAAATATGAACCAGAGGTCCATATTTTAATCTTAATGGCGATCTATACATGTTTCTTGCATCCCATTACATTATCTGGGCCATTCCATGACATTTTAACCAACTCCAATGGCATTGGAATATTATGTAAAACCCTATATTTCATGGTCAAAAATAGCTTTCCAACCTTCATCGAGAATCTTGGGCTTGTCTTTAATCTGATTGGTTGTCAAAATTTGACTCAACTCATTGACATGTTGATTTAACTCGCTCCATCGATTTCAATTTATATGAAGGCCCATGGATTTTTGATCTCCTACCAATTGAACATGTCCTTGACGCTTGTCATGCATACATTCACTTGTGAGATTTGTTAACTCTTTGACCATTGCTCATCGTTAGATCCAAATTATGATGTAACATGGACCATTGATCTGTCAAGACCCACCATTTGAAAACCAAAGGCTAGTTCATGGTATTAAAGTTGACGTCCTCACTCACGTCAAATGATTTTTGTATGATCGTCATTAGTGGTTGCACAACCATCAAATTTTAAGTTTAATAGGGTTGTCTCATTCTATCCTTAAATTTGACATTAGCATGAATGTCTCACATTACAGGGCTATTTTCGATGGCTCATAACTTGAAGATTAAAAGTCATGGAGGCCTCAAACTTTTAGGGAATGTCCTAAGGTCAAACGGAACAAATCCATTTGATCCATTGGTCCTGGGAGCTTTCTAGACGAAGATATTAAAGTTCCAAGCTGACTGATCCATTATTGTTCCATTATGATGTCCTGTGATGGTTGATATTTTTTGGCTAAGTATGGGAAACTTAGTGAAAACTAAATAAAGAGCCAAATTTGCACATGCATAACTTCATTTATGCTTCGGTGAAGGACCTGGGATTTGATGCATATGATCTTGGCACAAAAGTGAACAAACCCATATGACCAATTTTTTTTGACTCGTCTACACATGCAATATTTGGCTTCAACAAACTATCTACTTGTGCTTTTTGTATGCTTCATGAAACCATGCAAGAATTTTCTATATGGGCCAAAAATGGCCAACATCTTTGGCGACTCATAGAGAAGAATGGCTGCTATGCTTTGAGAACCTAGACCATTGTCTTATCCAGTCCATTGGGTATGGAGTCATTATCTTCTGCAACTGAGCTAAACCTCTCTTTGAAAACAACAAGGATTAAAAGAAATAAAACACAACAAAATGCCCGAAGCATTTTAGAAAAGGAAACAACATAACAGAAAATAAAAGTGCATAAGACACCAATAGGAAAGCAAAAACTATTCTACTATGTATAATATGTTACAATGGATGCAATACTTTTCTAATAACATGGATTCAAATGAATGCCATTGATTGGGATGGGTATTAACTCTCCATCTAATTGGGCAAGTTGAAAAACATTATGCTCTTTGCATCCATGGATCAAATAAAGACCACTCCATAAGCTGTCAAACTTGGTATGGTTCCTTGGTTTGGTCTTATTCGAACCCCATTTGAGGACTAGGTCCCCTTCCTCAAAGATCCTTGCTTTAGATCTTTTGTCAAAAGCCTTATTGACCTAAACTTGATGTGATTCCAAAGTTTTCATAGCAAGGTCTCTGGTCTCTTCTAGTTCCATGAGTTCTACCATCCTCACATTCATGGGCTCATCCTCCATTAACTGAAGTTGATGAACTAACTCTAATGCAAGCAACTCAAGGGAGATAGGCATTTTGGCTTCCCTTCCATACATAAGAACATATGGAGAATTACCAATGGCATTTTTCGGAGTCACCCTATCAGTCCACAAGGTTGTCTTTAGCTTGGTGTGCCATGTCTGATTTTATTCCATGGTCCTCTTGATGATCTATAACAAATTATTAGTTGTGGACTCTGCTAGTCCATTTCCTTGAGGATAGTAGTTGGAATAAGTGCTTAGATAGATGCCCAACTTGAGATCTCACTCACTTGTCTTCATACCAAGGAATGCCAATCCATTATAAAAAATTATGGTGGCTGGAACACCAAATCTGGTTATGAGGTTGTCATAGAAATCTAAGACTGTAGCCTCACTAGTTTCATTTAAAGCAATGGCTTCTACCCACCTGGTGAAGTAGTCCGTTTCAGTGAGCACCCATTTATGTCATGCACTCGATGGTGGATTGATCATCCCTATGAATTATAACCCCCATTGCATGAAGGGTTGCTCCACTTGAATAGGATTGAGTAGAAGGGCTGCTAGTTTTTGCTTTCTTGTAAAGAGGGTATACTTATGGCATTTTATAACCCATACATGAACATATTTGAAAAGGTTGGGCCAGTAATAACTAACCTTCATTACTTTTGCTATGGTAGTTTTGGGTGCAAAATGGCCTCCTGCAAGTCCATCATAGAACTGCTCCAAGAGTTTGGTTACCTGGTCATCATCTATGCATCTAAGGAGTACCCCATTGAGGTCCTTTCTAAAAATAACACCATCAACTAATAGATAAGATATAGATTGAATCCTAAAGAACCTTCTTTTGGCTCTATCCAAACCTTGAGGACATTCTTCCATTTCCAAGAAGTGAGCCATATCTTAAAGCCAACTCTTCTGAGGTGGAAGTGCACCTATCTATGAGTTGTCTTGGGTCACCAAAACCACTTCTTTGCCTTCTTGGAGGTCATTCACCATATGCTCACATAAGCCCTTTCCCTTGACTAGTTTGGTGACCTTGATCTCTACATCATACTCCATGACCTTTATGATCCATCCTGCTATCTTCTCATTCAAATCTTTGTTAAGGAGGAAATCCTTAACTCTAGGATGGGATACCATAAGATGTATCCTGCTATTGGAGAGCATGGTCCTGAATTTCTTGAGGCTTCTTAGGGATGCAAGAACTTTTTTCTCAATGAAAGTGTACTTCACCTCATATCCTTCTAGGCCTTCACTTAAAAAAGTAATTGGCTGCTCCATTGCTTCATTGTTCTTCTGCATCAACATAGCTGATATGTTGTCAATGTTAGCAAAGGTGTACAAGATGAAGTCTTTGGAGAAATTAGGATTTAAAAGTGAGGGTGCTTGGGCAATGACCTACTTGATGGATTTTAAATCTATCTTGCCTTCATTAGACCAAGCAAACACTTGGCTCTTCTTCAGCATAACAGTGATAGGCTTGACCAGGTTTGCAAAACCAGGTATAAACCTTCTCACAAAGTTGATCTTCCCAAGGAAGCTCTGGATCTCCTTTTTGTGCTTTGACAAAGATAACACTTACTTCATCAGGGTCAATACATAACCCCTCTTTTGAAATAATATGACCCAATAATTTGCCTTTATACATAGAGACCACATATTTTTTAGGGTTTAAAGAGATCCCGTATTCTCTACATTTTGGAAAACCAACCTAGATGGTTTATGTGCTCACTAGCATTCTTTGGGAAGACTGTAATGTCATCTAAATACATCAGCACCATTTGATTTAGCAATCCTTGGAAATCCATGTCGATTGCCATTTGGAAGGTTGCCCCAACATTGGATAATCTAAAGGGTATATTCTAATAAGCGAAAGTCCCCCACTTGGTGGTGAACTAGTCTTCTTATCTCACTAGCACTTGGTTATAACCTGAGTATCCATCTAGGAGAGAGAAATTCTCTGAACCAATAACTACTTGCAAGAATTGTTCCATGGATGGTAGAGGGTAATTGTCCTTCAAAGAGACCCTATTAAGATCCATAAAGTCCATACATAGTTTGATCTCCCCACTCTTCTTTCTGACAGGTACTAGATTAGCTACCCATAAGGAGTGTTTGATTGGGAAGATGATCCTAGATTTCACAAGCTTAGTCAACTCCTTTGTCATGAGCTCTTCAATCTTGGGATTTATGGGCCTATGCTTCTACCTGACAAGCTTGGCATCAACCTCTAGCTCTATTGTGTGCTAGGATAGATTATGATCAAATCCCTTTAGGTCACTATATTTACAAGCAAATATGTCTGCATATTCCTTACATAGCTCTATGAAAGCATGCCTTTCAGCTTTAGTGCTTACCTTTCCAATCTTGAGAAGCTTGCCTCAAAGATAAGAACTCTTTCATAGCTATCCTCATTAGTTGACATCACTAATTTATCTTTCCTCATATGGTCCCCTTCATGAAAGAGTCCTTCTAGGGTGACTAGCCCTTTAGGAAGCTTATTAGACCTTAATTGGGTAATCTACTTCCCATATTAGTTCTGCAACTTTTCTTGATTGAGGGAGGATAATTCTGCTTCTTACTACAAGAAACATGCAATTTGTTTGTCATTTTCAAATACCTACTAGTGATCTTCGTTATTTGGTACTGATAGTCTTATTACCACTTTGACATGTGGTTAAAACTTGGTTCTTTTCAATTCATTGGGGATGTCAAAATGAGCCCCCATAGTTGCTAACCTGTCAACATGTTAATTTTGGCCTCTAGGTACTGATTGGATGTTGAAAGCCTCAGAGTCCTCAATAAGGTTCCACACTCTATGTTTATAGGACCTCATTAGAGGGTTCTTAGTGGCATTTTGACCTTTGACCTAGTGTACAACCAATTCACTATCCCCATAAACTTGTAACTATTTGATTTTTCTCTTATTGGCTCATTGAAGGCCATAGATGAGACCTTCATATTTTGTTGCATTATAGGAATAGCTGAATTAGATCCTGTCTAAAGAAAAGTATTTATCATTTGAAGGATAAATTAGCATGAAACATGCACCGACCCCATGCTTGCTCTTTGAGCCATCAAAAAATAACCTCCATAGACCATTAGGATCTTATTGAGGCCTCATGAGGGATGTCATAGGCTAGTCTTCTTCATGCAAATAGAAAACACACAAGTCCCTTTTTTCAACACCTTCTAAGAGGTCTGCCAACTAGTTATCATTCCACAACTCATCCAAGAACATATCTAGTACCTCTTCTAGATGAGTGTTCAAATCCTGGCCCATTGTAAATTCATCCTCATCAATGATGATGTAATTGATGTTGACACTATTTGTCCGATAGGGTTCTATATGGAATTGTCCAAATGGCTTAGCTTTGATTGACACCTTGGTCCCATACCTTGCCCTGAAGGCCATATAGGACCATTTTGCTGCATGATAGCCCCTATATTTGTTATGAATTATGTAGACAATCATATTGCAAAGCGAGGAGGCACACCCAAGACCAATACACTTAGGCGACCGAAACACTAGGATAAGCATGCATGGTCATATTGAGGTCCCTAATTATGTCAAATAGTTTAGGAGAACCATCAATTTGTAGCACTCCTTTGGACTATGGTTCATATTTTAGACCAAGTTGATCAGATATGGACTTTGGCATCACTGAGGTACTAGCCTCACTGTCTTCCAAACAATTATGCACTCGAGAGTTGACAATCATTACTGAAATATAGAAGGGAGGAAGCTTGATTGATTTACTTGATTTCCCTTCCTCTGGCCCTTTGGCTGTATTGTTGAGAACTTCATTCACCTTGCTTGATGGTTTGTCTGCAACATTTATAACATTAACCTTGGAAAAACCCTCTTGAATAATGTCCACCTGACCAGGCATGTAGATCATATCCTACATGGGCACACTCACATTTGACTTCTTCATTTGTTCCATAATGTTGATGGGTGAACCACTAACCTTTTCTTGTGCTTTGGGAGCCACCACTATTGTTTGTTGAACTTGTGAGCCCTGGGGAACAAAAAGATTCCTTTGGCTATGATCTTTTGGAGGTACTGGAACCTTTGGAGTGACAACAAGTTCCATAGGTCTTGTCAATGAAGGAGTAATGGTGGGAAACTCTTTGACTACTTCTCGGTTACTATCCATATTCTTTCTTTTAAATATTATGTTTGCTGCCACTAGATTATAGGTCTGGTTGGAACTAGCTTATTAAATGGCTGCATAACACTCCCCTTATTCATAGTTTATCATTGTAGCATCCAACTAATTTTGTCCTTGATTAGACCCTTGAACTTGTGGAGGTTCTTTCGATCTGGTCATCATAAGAACCTCTACATTTTGGACCATGAGAGCTTAGTTATACCCAAATTTAGCAGGTTTCTACCATTAATCATTGAAGGCCTGGTTACGGTTAATATTTGGGACAATATGTTGACCAAAGGATTGGTTCGAAGGCATGGTACCCTTTGCTTCTTGAGCCACATTATTTTGAACTGGGAGTAAGGAGTAAAAATTACTAACAACATTAGGGTTGTATCTATTCTACCTATTGTAACCATGCTTCCTTTATCCTTGGTCCTAACCTTGGTAGTTCCCCTTATACAGAGGTTTGTTTGCTTGAAAATCCTACTGTAGAGGTTAATATGAACCTTGATAAGGCCTATTAAAGGCCTACTACTTTTTGACATTTATAGCTCATTTTCTAAAGACTAAAACATGCTTTTGAGCTCCTAAATATTATTTTATTCTAGTGCATCATTAGATCCACTAGTATAAGATTTCTCTTGCTTCATTGCAGGGATTGCAACAGTTGTTAGTGTAGGGAAAATGACATCCAATGGGGGGATAGAAATGGGATATGGTCTGATCTTTGGAAATAAAGGCATCGATGGTCTAGCTGTAAGTTTGCCAGCTTGAATCAGACAATTTTTTGCCTTAATGGCCACCTCATATGCACCTGGAAGTACATTTCCTCCCATAGATTGGATCATCACCACTATGTCACTATTTAAAGCCTTTAAATAATATAAGAAAGTGAAGTTAGGGGTTGGCCTAACTGCGAATACGATTCTGTCCTAGGTTTTTTGGAACCTTGTGTTGAAGTCTTACATGACTTCATGATGAACTCTTGTAATTGTAGTTAGTTATTTTGTAAGTGACAAATGGTCACTTTTGTCCTAAAATCTTTTACACAAGGCTTCCCTAATTAGTCCCATGTCTGAATGGAATTTTTAGTGAGGCCTCTATAGCAATCTAGGGCCTTTCCTTTGAAATAGGTAGCTAGTAGCCTAATAGCTAAATTCTCAGTGACATTATGTATATTTCAAAATTTGGCTATGTCCATGAGGTGTTCATAAGGTGTTATATCTTGGTACCCAATGTAATAGGGAACACTTTTGAGGGATGCAACTGGGATAGGATCATAGAGAGTAAGAGATAAAGGGCTTTGTCCATTAAAATCTGCAAAATCTCTAGGGACTACCATGGATATGCAAAGGGGGAAAAAAGGTCCTCTTATAAGGATAGGCCATGGAAATACCCTAGGAGAAAGGTTTCCCTAATATGGATGGGTATTTGTAAACCTTAGTATTTTTTCCAAATTTAAAGGTAGTTCAACAAAGTTAAAAGGAATACCTATTGAAGATTACCTTGTTATCACCTTTGGCATGAGATGGAACTACTGTTCTACACCATATAATTGATTCTTCCTTTTGAAGTTGCCAGATGCCATTATTTGGAGTTTAACCATTGTAAATTTGATCAAATCAACATCAAATTTGATCAATCTTCCTTTTGAAAGAAGTGTGTCCCACCAGACATGTCATAAACTATTATAGGCTCAATTTTCACCCTTGGAGAGGGTTCTTTAGGATCTCTCTAATTGAGATATAATATTGGAACAACCCCAGGCTATGGGTCATCTATGTTAGGGCTGAACCTCTAGAGTAGGTCAGTTTCCCTCTTTGATGCTGACCTAAAACTAATGCTAAGCCTAATGCTTCATAGGGAAAGGGTTAGAAAGATGATAAGGGCTTCTAAGAACATTTAGGGTGATACACCAAAGCTAAGTGGACACTCACATAAGTTTGAACACACACTGGATTGGCAAAAATATTAATATGGCTTACTCAATCTCTTAATCTCACTAGTTGCATAAGTATTTCATGAAAGAGGTTCTAAATAGGACACTAATCCATACCAGTAAGTTAGCTTGAAGGCACCTTCAAAGAGGCAATCAAAAGGACACCAAACTAGGAAGAATATCCTTCAAAAATTTACCATACACAAGCATGCTAAACACTAATTAAAGATAAGATACAAAAAAAGAGTTGATCTTGTTGCTTCAAAAGATAGTTATTACAATATTTTGATAGGGGTTTGATCTTGCCAAATGAGCACATTTTTTCAAGAGTCTCAATGAGTATTCTTGTCTAGAAAATAAAATGCTAAAAATCTAAAAGCCGAGAAATCTTAGATGGGAATGAGACTAGGATATATAAAAGAAGAGAGGTAACCAGAAAGAAAGGGTGAGCATGCTATCAAAAAACAAACACTTGGATTGGGTTATTAAATGAACCTTAGCGACCACCTTTTGCTCCTTATCTAATGGAAACATTGCCACCCTTTTGATCAATCAGAACGTTGTATATGTCTTTTTGAGTGAGAAGCTCCCCAAAGGCTTCGAGGATGTATTAAATGCTCCTAGCCATAATTCCAAATACTAGATCTTTTCTTTGATTTTTCACACCAACCCCTACTTGAAGCCAAAACTTTATGATCATGGACCTGATTGAAACATGATTTGGTGCCTTTAGACAACTGCTTATCGAGATTATGGCCATGCTAAAGAATGAAGATCTTTTGCATTAATTACACCTCTACTTTATCTTCATGCTTGGATCATAGGTATATCTATAGGTGGAAAACTAATTCAAGACTCTTGGTTTTCCTATATCCATATTAGTATAGACCTATAGAAAATATATCACTTTTTTAAAATATTATAACAGGTCCAAAAGACCCATCCTTTCTCTGTAGGAACCCAACCTGTATATACATACATGGATTATCCTTAAAATCATGGATCATTGCTATAATAATAACCTTGTGTGAGTAAAAATACAAACCACAGGTCCATATTTTAACCTTAATGGTGATCTATACATGTTCCTTACATCCCATTGCATTACTGGGGCATTCCACAACATTTGAACCAGCTCTAATGTTATTGGAAGACTCTATAAAACCCTATGTTTCATGGTCAAAAATAGATTTCCAACCTTCATCGAGAATCCTAGGCTCATCTTTAATCTGATTGGTTGTCAAAATATGACTCAACTCATTGACAGGTTGACTTAACTTGCTCCATCAATTTTAATTTATACGAAGGCCCACAGATCATTGATCTCCTACCAGTTGAACATGTCCTTGACACTTATCATGCATATATTTGCCTTTGAGATTCACTGACTCTTTGACCATCACTCATCGTTAGATCCAAATGTATGATGCAACATAAATTATCGATCTATTAGGACCCACCATTTGAAAACCAATGACTAGTTCATGGTCTTAAAGTTGGCATCCTTGCTCCCATCGAATAACATTCATGTGATCACCATTGATAATCGTACGACCATTAAATTTTAATTTTAATAGGGTTGTCTTATTCTATCCTTAAATTTGACATTAGCGTGAATGTCTCACATTGCAGGTCTATTTTCAAAGGCTCATAACTTGAAAAAACAAGTCATGGAGGTCTCAAACTTTCAGGGGATGTCCTAAGGTCAAAATGGATAAACCCATTTGATCCTCTGGTCCCAAGAGCTTTCCAAGAGAAGATATTGAAGGCCTAAAATGACTGATCCATAACTATTCCATTATGACGTCCTAGCGATGGTCGAGCTTTTTTGGCTAAGTATGGGAAATTTAGTGAAAATTGATTGAAGAGACAACTTTGCACACACATAACTTCATTTGCACTTTGGTGGAGGACCTGAGATTTGGTACATATGGTCTTGGTACAAAAGTGAACAAACTCATATGACCAATTTTTATTGACTCGTCTACACATGAAAGATCTAGCTTCAATAAATTGTCTACTTAAGCTTTTTGTGTGCTTCATCAAACCATGAAATAATTTTCTATGTGGGCCAAAAATAGCCAACAGGTATGGTGATTAGTGCGGTATGCCTAGAGGGAATGAAATATTTGGAGGTGCTAATTGCGGCTATCATTATTGACAATCTTATTAAGGATGTTGATAATGGTTTTATTGGATGCTTTGGCTTGGCTATTACCATGTGGGTAATATACGGTAGAAAAATATTGAGTAATGTTATACTCGACACATAGCATTTTGACATCCTTGTTCTTAAACGATCTACCATTATTACATATAATGTTAGAGGGAATACTATAGTGTGATAGGTCTAGTGGCATGATATGGTCATGTAGGTAGGTAAAGAGGTTTGAATACCATGTAGAGTTGGGACCAACAATATCACAGATCATCATTATGATAGTTGAAGGTTCATGAGCAGGCACTAGAAGATTTTCAACGAGGAATTGATATTATTTTGCTTTGTCGATGTGGTAGATCAAAGAACTAATGTTGCACATGGAATTTACTATTCTATTACTGGCCCTTAGTATATGTTCAAACTACATGTCGGTAATTTGTTGTTTGAGAGTATCAACCATGGCCTTGTATGGTACCAACTTATCATTTTTAGTCTAAAAGTGGTTTGTAATTTGATTGATGATTAACTGAGAATCACCATAAACCTTGAGATGATGAATATTCCATTGTACTTCTTGATGAAGCCTTGCAATGAGTGATTCATATTTAACCATGCTATTAGTACAAGAAAAGATGATATAAAATGATTTAGAGATAATATTTCCTTATGGTGTAATAAACAATAGCCCTACCCTCGATCTATGTGAGGTGAATGATCCATCAAAATACAGCTTCCAGTGTTTCTCCTCAACAGGTGTTTCAATGATGGTCATGATAGGCTCATCTAAGAGTTGAAAAGTCATTGGTTTGGTATCTGCAAGGGTTGATTTATCAAGTTGATCTCTAAGGACTTATCCATTTATAGTCTTCTGATTGATGTAATCTTTTTTGAACTTGCTCATAAGCATGATCTATTTAGCCATACAACCTTGTAAATCTATCTTGGATAGTAAATACTTGAGTGGATCTAATTTAAAAATAACTATGGTCTTATTGTTAAGCATGTAGTTCCATAGTTTTTGGGCTACAAAAACCATAGCTAATTTCTTTTCTATGGGTGTGTAATTGTATTCATACGCCAATATACAACTTAAATAGTACATGACATGTTCTTTTCAACTATCATCATGCTGAGCTAGAAGTGCCTCTAGGGCCTTCTCTGTGGTAGATATAGTAAACATGGCTTTCCTGGCATAGGTGGGAACAAAACAAGTGTATTGGCAAGATAGTCATTCAAGTGATAAAAGCTTTCTGGTGTTCTTTGTCCCAATGAAATGTAACACCTTTCTTTAACAAGTGTGTAAATGGATGGCATTTGTCAACCAACTATGATATAAAGTGTCTTATAGATTGGATCTTACCCTACAAACTATGGAGCTATTTTAAATTAGAAGGTGGTGGCATCTCAGTAATGGCTTGTACTTTGGTAGGATCGACTTCAATGGCTTAGTGAGAGATGATGAATCCTCAAAATTTATCGAAAGTGACACCAAAAATGCACTTATTAAGATTAAATATGACCTTGTATTCACAAAGCCTCTCAAGTATTTTTTACAGTACAGTTGGATGATTGACACAGGTCTTTGATTTACCCAATATGTCTTCAATGTAGTCTTTGAGAGTGTTATGCATCATATCATGAAATATGATGGTCATAAATCTTTGGTATATGGCCCCAACATTTTTGAGATCAAATGGCATAACCTGATAATAAAATGTTCCCCATGGAGTGGTGAATGCTGTCCTATGTTGGTATCCTAGTGTGATCTAGATCGAATTGTATCTTGAAAAGC
Organism: Torreya grandis; assembly: GCA_037957365.1. Lineage (NCBI taxonomy): Eukaryota > Viridiplantae > Streptophyta > Pinopsida > Cupressales > Taxaceae > Torreya > Torreya grandis. The sequence continues at coordinate 1,337,842 of JARHVA010002184.1, forward strand.
CATCCATAAGTGAAAGCATTGCATACCCCACTATGGATTTGACTATCATGTCAATGTTTGGCAGAGGAAAGTCATCCTTAGGGTAGGCCTTGTTTATATCTTTCAAATCAATGTAGATTTTAATTTCTTTTGGCTTCTTACTTACTGGCACAACATTCAGGATCTAATCTGAGTAATCGATCAGTTGGATGCATTTCACTTCTAAGAGTTTTTTCAATTCTTTCTTTACTAATATAACAATATGAGGATACATATTGCACAATTTATGCTTCATAAGTTTGGCATCAAGGTGTATAACAAGGTGGTGTACAACCAAAGTAGGGTCCAAACTTGACATGTCTGAATAGGCCTAAAAAAAGATGTCAATAAATTCCTTCCAAAGGGATATAAAGATTTAATGTTCCTCTTCATTGAAGTGTTTCTATCGCTAATTCGCTTTTTCAGATTATAAAGAGAGAGAAGAAACTAAAGAGATAAATGGACAAGGCATGTGAAGTACCTAGATAAAGATCGCGCACCATAATCCAGACGTTTGTGAGCACCCCTCTTTGGCTGTGGAGGAATGACACCTGCAAAGAAAAAGAACTTGGACAAGAAAATGTTAGATGGATAGGCGGTGGGTTGCTAAGCGAAAGCTTGTTCCCAGAAGTATGAGAACTTCCTTAAGGGAGGTCAACCCACTATTTTGATAAGAGATAAGTGACTGATAAAAGATAGAATGCTAAAATAGATTGAAACGATAGCAAACTGAAAGAGAAAAGGAAGCAAAAGGCTTACCTGGAAGAAGCTGTTGGACTGGTTGCAGTCGCCGGCGTCGGTGGTCCTATCGGTGTCAGTTGTCGGGTCTGCCAACGTCGGTTAGTCTGCCGACGTCGGTGGGGGTAATGACCGGCGTTGGTCGGGGCAATAGGCTTGGACGGGGTTTTAGGCAGCATCTGGTCGAGTCTGGACAGAGTCTAGTCTGGGCTTGGTCTGTGGACGGGTCAGTGGACGTACAAAATGGTCTGGGAGAGTCTGGTTTTAGTTGAAGGTCTGTGCAGAGGTCTAGGATAATGGACAAAATGTCAAAAAGGGACAGAGAGATAAAGGAGGCCAATAAGGAAGATAGGAATCCGGGTCTCACTGGTTTGGTTAGCTGTCTGGGTTGGGGAAAAGAAATACTGAATCTAGTTAAAGCAGATGACTAGAAAGCATAAAGAAAACAAACAGAGTACATACCTGTGCCCTGCTGAAGAAGGTGTTGATCTGGTTGCTGGTGATGCCGGATGTGAAGCCTGTTACTGATGAAGAATCCCTGTTGTTCACTTGCAGAAGCTTGCTGTGTACCTGAGGGAGAGAGTCAGATTGATTGGGAGAGAGGTCAAGTGAAAGGATGGATACAAGGGTCTGATACGAAGGTTGAAGAGTCGGGATGCTAGGGAGAAATGCAGAGATGCGAAGAGGAGCCAAGAGAAGGAGATAACGGTGAAGAAGTCGTTATGAAAGGTGTCGACGTCGGCAATATCGCCGACGTCGGTCGACGGTTAACCGACGTCAGCGGCTAAAAGGCCGGAAAAAGGCTAAAAATAGCCTTCCATTCGTTTCCCAAACGCCGGGTCAAATGAATGCGAGGATGAAACGGTCGACGGGAGTTAAATGGGCGAGTGAAGAGATTGGAATGGGAGTCTTAGGCATTAAATGGCCATGTGGGGAATGAAGGGGATCCAAGGAGGGTATCCTAGGGTGGCGAGGTGGCAAGGAGAAGGAAAATTGACTTATTTAATTAAAAAAAAGATGATTATTTTCAATTAATAAGACCTAGGTAGGTTAGGGATAGTCGAAGTGGCAAGGGACCAAGGGGAGAGAGGAAGACCAAGGGTTAGACACTTTTTAGGTGTCTACATTTGCCCCTTTTTGTCTTGTTGGTTGTTCGAGACGAACTGCAAGACAAAAACAGGAGGTGGTTGCCCCAGGTGAAGGATGATGTGGATTGCCCCGAAGTAAGGATGAGGTATTCCCCCTCAAAGCGGGAGTCGAGGGAAGGAAACCTGATATCGGGTGCTGATTTGACAAAAGGTGGATGAGAAAGAGAAGTGAGTGAAAACGCTGCAAAAGTCGTGATTGCGCGTATACCACGTCACGGGACAGGTAGGGTCAAATTGTCGCATGTCGAGGGTCAAGGAGTGCCAAAATTGAAGTAATCGGGCCCCAGCATTTAGTCGTCTACTGATCGGGTCACTCAATCTAAGCTGAAGCTCCAAATGGTCATCGTGTTCCAGGTATCCCAGGCTCAGGAAGTGCTCTCAGAAAACATGAAAAATCCACAAGTAGTAGGGATCAACCGGCTTGCGATCCTATACTTGCGAAGGGTCAAAAATAGTCTGCAGACAATTCTGCTAACCAGCCGTGAGGTAGCACACACGCAAAAACAACCAAGGCAACATTGGCTTGGAAGTAGTCGAAGGTCGAAGGAGATACACATGATCTCCAATGGTCATTGGTCAAGAGGATGGATGGACGAAAGGACGCGGTCGAGCTAACCTCAGAAAACGTCATGTGATCTGAGTGCTGCCTACATAGCCCTTGTGTGAAGGGCCTCAGGCCAATGTAGTTCTCCCTAAAAGGGAGGAATGGTCAAAGAGATTGATTTGTCTTGGTCAAAGTCGTAGAAGGGAAGGTTTGTCCATCAAAGAGACGAACAAACGGGGGTGGTCGAGCTAATCTCAGAAGATGTGGTATCTGAGTGCTGCCTACATAGCCCTGGTCATAGGGCCTCAGACCAATGTAGTTCGGGCAAAAGGTCTGATTGATCAATGATTGGATGTGGTCAAGTGTCAAAATGATGAGGGTAAGATGATGCTACAGATGTCATATAGGGGTCGAGAGGCTTTCATCTCTAGCAAGTTTCTATAGTCGTGATGGATGCATGCTAAAAATGAATGGAAGTCTATTTATGCTTCAGCAAGTATTGGTTTGTGCTTAACATAAATTGGGTATGGTCGGTAGTTTCCATGTGTATTGGTGTCCATAGAAACTATGCGAAAAGGACAAGGCGATGCCAGCTGAAAATGATGAAAATGGCTTGGTTAAGGATGAGTCGACAATTGATGTGGTTAAATGTGACCAAAGTGTAGAGAAAAGGTGAAAGACAAATTGCTCTTTCATTGACAAGGACCAGAAAGGAAGCATAGATAGGGGTTATTAGAACCAAAACCCTGTTCATGCATTACGTCGTCGACCAGTGTGGTGTTAGAACGGTAATCAAATCACTTTGACATTAAAGTGAGCTCGAAGTCCCCTGAGCAGGTGATAGGGTAACCTAGTTTAAGAGCAGGAAGCACCTTGCCCCTTTTTATAGGAGACCCTGAGACAACTACAAGCCAAGTCCATGACTCGTTTTTTTTTTTTTTTTTTTGGTGCAGGCTGATCGATGCGGGAAGCCTACATAGAGATGTCTTTTGATTTATGGTCATGTTGCGAAGCTGATCAATGTGGGAAGCTTCTAAGAAAGGTTGCTGTTTGTAGCAAGATTTAGTCATAGCCATCCTTCGAGGGAGTGGTCTATATTTTTGCTTTATAAGGTTTGAATAGCTGTCCTTCGAGGGATCAGTCTATTAGCTACAGCAATGATAGTACAGCTGTCCTTCGAGGGATCAGTCTGTCTTTTTGAATTTGACTTGATTTTGTGACCTTGGATTATGTTTTGACATCTTGATTTTGATTGTTGATAGGAATTTGAGTCATGGACAAGATTATAGAAGTTCAAGGACTCCCTTTTATTAGGACAAAGCATTACTGCTTGATAAAAAAGGGTTGACAAGGGTTAGGAAGCAGGGTTGATAGGAAAAGGAATGACAATGACAAGGGGTTGCTCAAGGGACGAGCTCAAGTAAAACGTCAAGTGATCGAGCACTCGACTAACAATAGAAAGGTCGAAGACACAAGACATAAAAAGGGGTTCAAGGTCTAATAAGTCCCTGGGCCATGCTTGTATGTTATGATAAGGTCCAAGTCAATTAAGAGCAAACTTGCCCCAATTTGCCTCTTCCGAGATTGGTCAGGTGTTGATTGATGGATGTGAAGTTGGTTGACATTGTCGTTGGTTGGTTGAAAAAGGTTGAATGTTTGGTCAAAAGGTCTGGTTGATTGATATTTGGTTGAAGTTTGGTTGAGACTGGTCGAATAATTGGTCGGGGGTTGGGTCGATGGATACTTGGTCGAGATGAGTGATTGATATGTGGTAGAGACTAGGTTGAAGAGTTGGTCGAGGTTCGGATGAAGGATGAATTCCCCCAGCGGGTAGGGAGAATGTTTGAAAGATTGGTTAAGGTCGGTTGAGGTTTAGTGGTCAGATGGATGGTATTAATATCGGATAAGGGGGTCAAAGGTGGCAAAGGGACCACAGTCTGGTGTGGGGATCCTGATTTAGGTGATGAGGTTGGAGAGGCATGAGTCGGGGTTGATGTTTTGTCGAAAAGGTGGTCAAGAGGATCCTTGATGAGAAGGGAATCCTTTTTCTGGTGCTGACGAATGACAGCTTTGAGAGCGCAACAACGCTCAGTGTCATGTCCCGAAATGTGATGATAGTGGCAGAACGTAGAGTTGTCAAACCAAGATGGCCTTGATCTGAGAGTTGATGAGTGAGGCGGTGTTGAAGGTTTGTTGATGATGTGGTTGAAAAGGGAGGTGTCATTCTCCAAACATTGGTGAATGGCAACCTTGAGGGCGTGACAATGCTCCGTGTCGTGTCCAGGCGTGCGATGATACGCACAAATGCAAGTGTCATCGAACCATGGTGGTTTTGGTCTGAGAGAGTTATATTGTCTAAGAGGCGGAGGTCGATACGAGACGACTGCAATAATTGCCGTAAGAGCAAGGCATATGAACCTGCTAACGGGTCGGGATGTTTTATTGTAGTGAGGGTTGGTGACGTTGGTTTGGGAGGCAAAGGAGGCATAGGTCGAGGGTTTGGATGAGATGTATGTTTGAGGGAGTAATGGAGGCAAATTGCCTCTGTGAAAGATGGGAGTGGGAAGCACTCCTATTAAAGTGGACGGATGCGGGCCCAAGATTGAAGGTAATGACGAAGGTGGGGGAGGAATCCTCCGATGTGGTCTAGTGGTCTTCGTTGGTTTGGGTCGAGGGCCACCGTTGTGCGAGGCGAGGTTAGATATGGGTTTGGGTTTAGATGTGGATGGAGGTGAGTGAGATGTGGAAATCTCACGCAAAGGGCAGGAGGGAACCGTGACTGGGTCTTCCTCGGTTGAAATGGGTGGAGAGACTGGTTCTTCTCTTGGTGGAGAAGAAATAAGAGAGGGCGGCTCCTCAAGTGGGCAGAGGGCATGGATGATCGTGCCTTCTACTTGTAGTTGAGGAGTAGGCAAGGTAGGGTCTTCGAATGGAGGTGGGCTTGATGGCGTTGATGTGGTCAAAGCGTCCTCCAATACAAGAGAGGTAGATGGAGGACTAGTAGGAGAAGAAGGTTCTTCATCCTTTAATGGAAGAGGTTGGTCAAGGACAAGAGGCAAGATAGTGCTAATCGTGTGAATGTCATGGTCTTGAGGGTCATTGGTCGAAGTCTGGACGTTGTTTTGAGTAGGAGGATGATTTGGAAAAGGGTGTTTGAAGATGTCGATATGTTGGTTAGGTGGGGCATTCGGGTTATCTAAAATAAGATCCCCCTTGTCGATCATGTCCTGGACGATGTTTTTGAAAGTTCGACAGTTGTCGATGTCATGGTCTTAGACGCGATGAAAGGGACAGAAGTCGGCCTCCCTATACCATGTAGGGATAGCTTTTGAAGGGTCAAATTGAGGTGGTCGGATTGGAGGGAGATTGAGGACCCCCTGCTTGAGTAGTTTTTCCAAAACGGAAGCGTATGGTTCTCCAAGTGGAGTGTAAGAACGCTGAATGTACCGTTGTTGGAATTGTTTGGTGACGCTTGGAGATGTCGAAGGTTGAGAGTAACTAGTTATTGTCAAGGATGGTGATCTAACGACCACAGTATTGGCCACTCCTTTAGATTCGGAATTGGCAGAAGAAGAAGGTCTGGAAGAAGAATGGCCATTGGTTTTAGCGTTGGTATGACGCAATTTGACCTTATCTTCTTCAAGGGCGCAGAGTTCGAGCTTTCGAGCCATGATGAAAGCTTCGTCAAAAGTGTGGAATGTCTGAATCTGCAAGGTAGAAGAGATGTGTCTAGCACATGCTCGAGAGAAGAGCTCGATGAGCTCAGGTTGAGGCAAAGAGAAGGAGAGCTGGTTGATCAGACCTCTCCAACGAGCGACAAAGTCGACAATTGATTCGTCGTCAAACTGCCTGATGGAGTAAAGGTCTGTGATTGAGACTTGTTTGGTGATGTTGATTGAGAAATGGTCAAGAAATAGTTGGGCGAGTTGGATGAATGAAAAGATAGAGTGTCTGGCAAGAGAACTATACCAGTCAAGGGCAGGGCCAGAAAGTGACATAGGGAACGTGCGTAAAAGCAACGCATCGTCATGGGCAATAAGATAACAGGCATGTCTAAATGCCCGTAGATGTTGTTGTGGGTCTTCCTTACTCTGAAAGCGAGTGAATTTAGGAAGCTCCCAATGGTTAGGGTATGGTCGAATGGGGACGGAAGGATGGATGGGCTTGCTGCAAATTTGCTCATATGACAAAGTATTGCTTGAACCAGAAATGGAGGCTTCGAGACTAGACATTTTATCCATCAACATTTTGATAAGATCTGCTAATGGATTGGCGGGTTGAGCGCCCCCTAGGTTGTAAGGCGCTTGGATGAGGCTAGAGGAGGTGTGCGACATAGTCGGTTGTACAATGTACGGATGACTAGTCGCAGGGGCAGAAGTGGAGGCTAAAGGTGGTTGTGTTACGAAGGTCGAAGGTATAGGTTGACTGGGCACCGCCAAAGGTGGTTGAATGGTGGCACTGGTAGAAAGATAGGTTGGCACGCCTACATTTGTGGGCGCAAGAGTATGAGGGGTCGAGACAATCAAGTTCTGATATGATGTAGAACTTGGTTGAATTGCAAGTGGTTGAGGGGGTAATGGAACCCCGATGAAGGTCGGTCTAAAAATAGGTGGGGAGGCCAAACTTTGCGTATTGGCCATGGTTGGGTTAATAGTTGAGGTGAAAGGCTGAGTCATAAAGGGTTGGGTGGCGAATGGTGTGGATGTCATCGCCACGTCACCCGAAAGGTCTCGCGTTGGGTTTCTCGCGAGATAGTTTTGAAGGGCTTCGGTATTGAGGTCCAAGAATCTCTCGAAATCTTGGTCCCCTTCAGGGATGATGGGAATTTGAGTCGGGGTCGGGGTTGGGGTCGGTCCTGTAGGAGTTCTTTCAGTCTCCGAGTGGAACTCCATGATAGGACTGGTTAGGGACGGGATAGACGGAAGCAGTTGTTGGCTAAAGTGGTTAAGAAGAGAGTCTTGGTTCCAGAAACTGTGTTCTTGCAGTCTCAGAAAACCAGAATGTGGTTTTTGACAGAGAAGGGACAGGGTTTAGGTTGCTGGTTTTGAAAAAAAAGGACAGTGACAGAGACCGACATCGGTTGAAAAACTGATGTCGATAAGGAAGATAGCCGATGTCGGTCAGATAACCGATGCCGGTAAGGTAGGAAAGCCGACGTCGGTGACAGAACCGATGCCGGTGACTGTGTCTTCCAGAGAACCAAAAGATTTTAAGATTCTTGGAAAAACAATGAAGAAAGCATCCTCACTCACTCAAACAAACAGATGAGAAGAGAAGAACAGAGAGAGACAGACAAGCCTAAGCGATAAATCCTAGGAATTAACTTTGGAAATTGTGGCTTATGCCTTAGATGAATGTTTGGGGAGATTGGCTGTAAGAAAGGTCCTAGAAGAGGCAGTCTAGAGTTGGTTTCGGGTCTTGTTTTAGGTGCTCAAAGTCTGTGTTAGGGTCTGGTACGTGGCCTGGTGCTAAGGAGCAAGCTCCCCTCACTTCACGATTCCAGTGGTTAGCTGGTCTCGCTTAGCCAAGATATACCTCGCCTAGAGTTTATCCTCCACCAGAGAACGGAGTGGGCTTCCCCCTTGGTGATGAAATTCAAGTAGGGTCACCGGGACGGGTAAGGTATCCGCTGGGGGATGAAATCCCAGTCGGGCCTTGTCTCAGGTAAGTTTTATGTTCGTTTTAGTGCATGTGGTTCGGTAGTGTAACATCAAGTGTACGATTTATTCAATATGCGTTTAAGTTACTAGATGTGGACTAAGAAGATGCAAGCACAAGCAGAGATGAATGCAAAGTGTTTTAATGCCCAAGTCGAAATGTGATGTTTGTTATGAAGACAAGTTTGAGAAAGGGTTGAGAGTATGATGTTTAGACTAGTCTAGAAATGCAAGGAAGAAAGATTCGTTTTAGTCCTGCTTATAGTGTCATTGAGAAGAAAAGAAGGAGGAGAAAAGGTAAGAACCTAATGCTCCTAAATGAATGAAGAAGAAAAGGAACCCAGGAGGAACCTAGGGTCCCACCGGGCGTGCCAGAATGTTTCTATCGCTAATTCGCTTTTTCAGATTATAAAGAGAGAGAAGAAACTAAAGAGATAAATGGACAAGGCATGTGAAGTACCTGGATAAAGATCGCGCACCGTAATCCAGACGTTTGTGAGCACCCCTCTTTGGCTGTGGAGGAATGACACCTGCAAAGAAAAGGAACTTGGACAAGAAAATGTTAGATGGATAGGCAGTGGGTTGCCAAGCGAAAGCTTGTTCCCAGAAGTATGAGAACTTCCTTAAGGGAGGTCAACCCACTATTTTGATAAGAGATAAGTGACTGATAAAAGACAGAATGCTAAAATAGACTGAAACGATAGCAAACTGAAAGAGAAAAGGAAGCAAAAGGCTTACCTGGAAGAAGCTGTTGGACTGGTTGTAGTCGCCGGCGTCGGTGGTCCTACCGGCGTCGGTTGTCGGGTCTGCCGACGTTGGTTAGTCTGCCGACGTCGGTGGGGGTAATGACCGGCGTCGGTCGGGGCAATAGGCTTAGACGGGGTTTTAGGTAGGTTCTGGTCGAGTCTGGACAGAGTCTAGTCTGGGCTTGGTCTGTGGACGGGTCAGTGGACGTACAAAATGGTCTGGGAGAGTCTGGTTTTAGTTGAAGGTCTGTGTAGAGGTCTAGGATAATGGACAAAATGTTGAAAAGGGACAGAGAGATAAAGGAGGCCAATAAGGAAGATAGGAATTCGAGTCTCACTAGTTTGGTTAGCTGTCTGGGTTGGGGAAAAGAAATACTGAATCTAGTTAAAGCAGATGACTAGAAAGCATAAAGAAAACAAACAGAGTACATACCTGTGCCCTGCTGAAGAAGGTGTTGACCTGGTTGCTGGTGATGCCGGATGTGAAGCCTGTTGCTGATGAAGAATCCCTGTTGTTCACTTGCAGAAGCTTACTGTGTACCTGAGGGAGAGAGTCAGATTGATTGGGAGAGAGGTCAAGTGAAAGGATGGATACAAGGGTCTGATACGAAGGTTGAAGAGTCTGGATGCCAGGGAGAAACGCAGAGATGTGAAGAGGAGCCAAGAGAAGGAGATAACGGTGAAGAAGCCATTATGAAAGGTGCCGACATCGGCAATATCGCCGACGTCGGTCGACGGTTAACCGACGTCGGCGGCTAAAAGGCCGGAAAAAGGCTAAAAATAGCCTTCCATCCGTTTCCCAAACACCGGGTCAAATGAATGCGAGGATGAAACGGTCGACGGGAGTTAAATGGGCGAGTGAAGAGATTGGAATGGGAGTCTTAGGCATTAAATGGCCATGTGGGGAATGAAGGGGATCCAAGGAGGGTATCCTAGGGTGGCGAGGTGGCAAGGAGAAGGAAAATGGACTTATTTAATTAAAAAAAAGATGATTATTTTCAATTAATAAGACCTAGGTAGGTTAGGGATAGTCGAAGTGGCAAGGGACCAAGGGGAGAGAGGAAGACCAAGGGTTAGACACTTTTTAGGTGTCTACATGAAGGATACATCTAATTTGATCCATTTCAAATTGTTTAGAGTCTTGATGTTTACTTCTATAGTGTATTCTATGATAAGAGTTGAATCATCCTCCAAGATGGTTGGTAATGATTTGAATTAACTTGAAACTATAAAGTCCTCTATTTAGATTGGTTCTTAAAGCTCGTCTAAACAAGATGAATTTGAATCTCCTAATGGTAGGGAAGGCCATGTTACAAACACTATTGGAAATTCTTGAATAACTCGATCAAAGACATACAATTCTTTAAAACTGAACTTGAATCTAAAATCAAATTCATCTTTGGTGGTCTCTAGATCTTCATTTGAGGAGAAGTGAACACCCCTATCTAATGACACCTAAAATAGGTTTTCACCAAAAGATTTGCCTTTATCTTTATTTTTACCTTGGTCTAAAAATGACTCAAAGAGATTTTCAATTTGGGATCTCAATTTTTTATTTATTTGTTTATGGCTAAGGGTGTTCATCTATTCTCCAAAATAGGCTAAAAAATATAGTTTGATTGAGAACTCTTGTTTGTGGTCTCCCAATGGAACATTATCTCTTAGACCTAGAAAATTGCAAAAGGCCTCATCATTCTCAAATTCATCTATAGGCACTATGAATTTTTGCTAGTCTGAGGCTATAAGTCGAGGGTAATAAAGAAGAAGCACATTATTATGAATAATTGGGGTAAGGGTAAAAATAGCATGGGTATCAAACAAATTAGTATTGAGATATTCATAAGTGCTGTGATTGGACTCTGCTTTTCTATTGGCATCATCATAATTAGTCATTGGCATTGGAACACGAATAAGATACGTGAGGTCACCCCAACTAGTTTAAATCTGAGACCATAGGTTCCTTTATACCGATTTACAAAAGTTGGCTCAATATTTCCTTGTTTTCTTGGACCAGGATCTCGTCCTTCATAGGCTTGATTCTTCATGATATTGTTAGGAATGGGGTATTTGGCATTTTTGTAGCAATCAGCTAACTTATCATTGTACATCCAAGATTTATCCTTTACAAGTGGGCCCTCTTCTTGGCTAGTGGCTGGCATGAAAATGATAAGAGCTAGACTATGGAGTTTTCCCTTTCCCTTTCATTCCCACTCCATATAAGGTGGCTTGGATTTAGGTCTTCCATAAGACTTGGGGTTTTGTGGAAGCTTGACAATGTGAAATGTGTCATGAGTCAAATACTCACCTGAGCCATTGTTTAAGATGGAAAAATGATTATACATTTCAAGAGGTGGAATATAGTAAGATGAATCAAGGGCATCTGGGTCTATATAATTTGCTTATGGTAAATCAACAAGTATTTCTTTGCTTTTGTCATTTTTAGGAATTGAATCTAGGCCAAAGCAGTAGTTATAACTTTCGTACTTGGCCTCCAAATGTTTACAAGGTTCGTAGGGATATAAATATCCATTAATTATGACCTTTATACTTAAATGGGGGAACTTGAGACACTGGTGCAAGGTTGAAGGGATTGAAAAAATTTCATGTGTCCAAGGTCTTCCCAAACGTAAATCATATGATATGTCAAGGTCTAACACATGGCGAGGTGTATCGTGGGTTAAGGGCCCAATGATAATTGGTAAGCTTATGACACCTTTTGATTCCTAATCTTTATTATCATAGGCCTTGATAGTGATCATTTCTAATTGGAGATTGGATGTTGTATATCTAATATGTTTTTTGAGCTTCAGAGACATAATATTCAGGCTCGATCCATTGTCTATGATGACATGTTTCACTTTGTGCTATGTGATAACAACTTCAATAGACAATGTATTATTATGGAGAGGACCAAGGAATGACATATCACTATGGTTGAAGGTCAACTATTAGCTTAGGGCTAGATATCCAACCAAAGCTTGGAATTTGTCTGGGGTTATGTCATTTGGAACTTGGGATTGGATAAAGATTTATATCAAGATGTTTTTATGTATGGTAAACATATGTAACAAATCTAGAATGGAAATTTGTATAGGTGTATTTTGAAATTGTTCCACAATGTCAAAGGTCTTTTCCTTTACATTGGTATTTATTTTATTCCTAGCCAAAATGATGGTTTGGATGGGTTTGGTGGTAGGTGGCTGTGGGTTGGGAATGGTAATATTTGATCATTGAGTTGTGATTGCTTAATCAGGTTTAGGTATAAGACCACTATTTCTAAGAAATGATGATGGAGTGGGGTCAGATAGGTTAAATCTTGCTTGTTGGTGCACTTATATGTGGTCATGGGACAAGTATGAGTTATCAGTATAAAGTCCAATAATAGTACTCCCTAGTTTCTGGTGCACCTATTTGTGGTCCTAGGTCAAGGAAGGATCATTAACATATATGAATTGATTGGAATTATTTAACAATGGTCCTTTTTTTTTGGTATTTGGTCTTGGATTAATGGTGATGGTGAAAATGCAACCTCTTGCAATATGACCTACAACTTTGTTGTAGTTATGTACAACTACGTGTTAAGACTATTAGTTGTTAGAATTGTTCTAGCCTTGGTTTCATCTATTCAATTGACATTGTTGTTGTTACTACTGAAATTATTGTCATGGCTATTGATACTATTATTGTTATTTTTCAAGGCTTTGTTGTGGCTATTGATTGTTATTATTATGTTTCTGAAAAGGGTTTTGATAGATGCCCAAGTTTTGATTAGATGTAGAGGCTCTATTTTCTAATGTAATCTCTCTATTCTCTAAGATATTTTCAATGAGGTGTTTGTTTTACACATAATTATCTAAATTATATTTGTGAACATAATGGTATTCATAGAACTCATTTTCTTTATACCAATTCAAATAAGGAATGCCCTCAGGATATTACTTTGAAATTGAACAACTAATCATGTTAGTGGTAACTAGATTATGAAACACAACTTTAATTGGTTCTCCAAGGTCACTGAAAAATTGATGATTAGGCATATTTCTCCTTGGAGGAGGGGTTTACAAAGGTAATGGTTACTGCATTTATTAATATGGTTTAAATTTCAATAAAACTTGCATTTTTTGAATGGGTTGATGATGAGGAGTAAGCTGTGTGTGTGGTGCAGGTTGAGAAGATGGTGTTTGTACTGTTTGGACATGACGCAACTTGGTTAATCCATTTATAAAATCATTCTTGTTGTAGTTTAATTACTTGTATTTTTTTATAATTACTAGCCTGGGTTGGTGCTGATGCTGATACTTTTTCATAGATTTAGATTTGGTTTTGATTTTGGCATGTTCTTTGGTTTTGGTTTTAATTTTGATTTAATGAGGTTAATTTGATAATCCTTTTGTTAATAAGGGAGTTTTAAATTATCAAACCTTTGTCAATGATCTTTTTGAATGTATGTGCACACTGAATCTCTAGGTGATAGGATATGTCACAATGCAAATGTTTAGTAAACACAATGGCTAATTATTTATTTGGTAAGTTATGGGTGAAGAGGATATCAAGTTATCTCAATCTCTGTAGATAACTTGCAAATATTTCACCAAATTTCTATTTGGATTGAGTCAAATACACCAATGAAATCTCATATTCGAGATTATAAGAGAAGTGCTTCACAAATTTGTCAGAGAGGTTGTTAAAATCAGATACAAAATTCTTTGGCAATTTCAAGAACCACTCCAAATCCTATCTTGATAGACTTCAAGGAAATAAGATGAGTAAATAAATATCATTATAAGCCACTAATTGGCAAACAATAAAGAATTCTATCAAATGGGCCTTAGGGGCTCCTTCACCCTTATACTTATCAAATTTTGGTGCCTCGTACCTTGGAGAAAATGCTATCTATAGATACTCCATGTTGAATGGATAGGAACACATGCCATCTAACTTGAACTTCTTGGTTTGTTTCCCTACATGAATGGTAACAATTGCATCCTTCATTTGTTACAGTTCTTATGCTAAGAAATTGGATGGAACATTTGCTAGAGGTAGAGGTTGGGTGGTCAAAGGTGGATTACCTTGACCAGGGTATAATGGAGGAAGGGTTTGTTGTAGAATGTTGGTTTAATTAGGGAACTAACCAGGAATATGCATCCATGGACTGGGATGAGTTTATTTAAATTACATGCATTGTGGTGTGATATTCTAGTTTTGATTCGGTATATAGGCCTAAATTTGAGGTAATTATGGCTAATATGGAAGGATATAGATCTAGATAAAGTATTGTGCCTGATGAGTTTGAGTAGGGGCTTGCCACAAACTAGTCAAAACTAGCTGAATAAGGGGAACTTATTGTGGACCAAGGCCCTGTTGTTGAATCTATGGCATGTTTGGAACAAAAGATAATTATTGCCTAATTGGTACTTGTGGGATAACAGTACTTCTTTGTTTCATGAACACCTATTGTGAACTAGATGTTTGTTGGATGTTCAACATTTATCTTTGACTAATGGACATACATTATTGATTAAACAATGTTTTTGATTATGAAGGCATGATGGTATGTAACTATTGAGGTATACTTGTAACTACCTGATGAGGTGGAACATTTGTTTCCCCTGTTGAGGTGGAAGAATGTTCAATTTCCATTGTGGTGGTATATTAGACTATGCCTATTCTTATGGAATTTTAGGCATCACCTGTTGAGGTGAAGTAACATTTATCATGTTTTATTGAGGCAAAGCACTAGTCTAAAATTGATTACTTAAAGTAGATGGTTGAGGATTAAAGATAACTTGCTGTGGTTGGGGTGTAGGAGTTCCTACCCCTTGCTGTTATGAACCACTCATAATATTAACTAAAGGCACTTGTTGCAAACTAGTTGGTGTAGTTAAACCACTTTGGACTGGATTGGATGACACTTTCATGTTATCCACCATATTTGACACATTATTCTATGTAGAAGCAATAGACACTTATTTAATAGATGGGGTATTGAACATGCTACCAACTAGAGTGCTTTGTGAAAATGGGTCTATACCCAGATTGGCTTGACCTATCAATTTAATTAATACTCATGTTGAAGGAGCCAACTCGATGAGCATATCACTTGACATGGCCATGTTATTAAAATTATGCATGATATTTAAATATGTTTAATATGTTATTTGCATTTGTATAAAGTGATCATCCATGAGGATTGCTAGAAGAGACTTGTTCAATGGTTTGGTTGTAAGGTATGTTGAAAGACACTCTAACTAGACTAGACAAATTTTCATTGGGGAGGTCTATTGAAAACTTGACCCCTACTTCCATAGATCTGACTAGAAATTCATCCTTGTTTTCAATCAAGTGATGATCAAACAAATAATGATCATATTTTAATGGCATAATAACATAATACGGTTGTTTTTGAGCTTGTTCTACAACTAAAAGTATGCTAGTAAGATACTATGTTGTTTACTCTTGGTCCTACTCCAAATAAGGAGGTGTGTTAACCAAATAATGGGCTAAAGGATCTTGGATTTATTTCCTAGATTGAGTATTGTAAGGATGATAAGGATTTATCTCACAAACAACATCATCACCATAGGGGTCTTAAACAAAGTCATCTTGTGTGACCTTGTTATCATAACCTATATTGTACATGGATCCAATACGAGTATAACAAGACATTCAAATCAATGATATCATTCCACAAAGAAGGCCTCAAGTTTTATAAACTCTAAAAAATAAGGTCCAAAGGACAAATGGTCCTAACTTGGTCTAAGAAATGGAGTTGTATCTCTAAAAAGGTCTGTAATAAAACTTGGTCTAAAATAGTCTAACGTTAAATGTCTAACATAAAATGTATTAAAAAAATGGTCAAGAGGATGAAAATAAAATTGAAATGCCAAATTTAGGTAGAAAGTGTTCCAAACAAGTGTAATCTAGGTTTAAAGAAGTAAAGGTTGCTAGGTCTTTTAGAAAATAAGGTACAAAAGCTAGAATCTAAATGAAATAAGGTCTAAAAGGTAAGATATTTAATTTAACAAATTTGAAACACTTTGACACAAACTAGGCACTCAAATTTAGACATGCACTTGATCATTTGACAAAAGATATGAAACACTAGGCATATGGAAGATATACTACTTCCCCAAATCTAGGCATAAAATAGTCTTTAAATCGAGCAAGAAATTAACCTAAGTTACATAAACCAAAAGTGAAGGATGAAAACCTAAGCCAAAATTATGCAAGGCATAGGTATAAACTAATCAATGTTTGAATTTGAACTTGTCAAGGCTAATTTCAAACTTGATTTAGAAGACTAGGCTTTTTAAAATAACAAGTTAGACAAGAATTAATGACATGAGTGTACTAGGTATAGACCCAAAAGGCACACGTGGTTTTCAAAAATATAATTAGAATTTCGGACATAAGGTAATAAGTATTTAAAATGATTTGATTAGTGTAACAATGTTATCATGCTTTAAAAATATGGAAAATGGTTTTTTTCAAGACTTACAAGGCACACGATTTAGAATGAAATGGGAAACATAATGACACCCTTTTCAATCACGTGACACACATAAATAAAGGTTTTGATAAATGAAAAATTTGTGATATCAAATGGATGGCACAATACCTCTTTAAATAAAGGAGTGATGTAAAGACAAGACTCATTTTTGGATGTGGTAAGTCAAACAAATAGTTTCTAACTCAAGACCATCTAGATAAGAAGGACAAAAATGACAAAAACACCTAAGTGTAATGTCCTAAATCCTAAAACTAATAAGGTTGCATCGTACTATCAAATTTAATCTATATATTTAATCTTGAGAGGATTTTAAGTTGTTAATCCAAAAAGTAAAAGCACATGAAAAGTAGGGCTTTTAGGCTCCCTCTTCTATCAAGAGTTTGTATGGTAACATGGAACTTTGGGCTACTTGTCTTGCATCAACAATATTTCCACGGCAAGTGAGGTTGTCTAAACTATCAATTTTTATTCATTTGTAGATTGTCTCATATGTGTGAAAAATAGTAGGGCACAATCACATCAATTGTATCTACGTCAAGTGACTTGTGAAAATGTCTTATCTTTTTCACAACCACTACATTCATCAATTACTTAGTGTAGTTTGATATCTAAGTTGCCCCTACATTTTGAGGCTGAGTACTACTAACGAAACTTGTTTAATTGCTCAAATAAGTGTCCTAGTTGGTCACCCTTTTTAAATATACCCCACCATGGAGTGGGGTTAGTATGATGCTAGGAGATGAATCCCTAGGTCAACACACCCCTAAAAACTTGTGAGGGACAAGTGAGATCCTGTCCACAAGCTAAAATGCATGAAATAAAGAAAGTGGAAGGACTTTAGGGTCATTTTTGGGTCACCCAAATCACTTAGATTTTAGGGAGGGCCTTAGTGACTTTTTTTACATGCTTTTGGAAAAAAATGATGAATGTAAAGAGTGAGCATTTTTGATCACCCAAGTTCCCTAAAGGGGATGGGAGGAGAACATACACATGACACCTGTTTTACTAAATAAACACTCAAATAATAAACATAAAAATGAAAACTTTTATGAGTATTTAACTAAAATGAGAGTTCATTTTTATAGCACCAAATGAAATATGCCATGAAGTTTATCCCCTTGGCATTGTGTGAAAACTTAAACAAAATGAAAATAACTCAAGCAAAAATATTTTTAAAACACCAATTTTAAATGTGAGTTTTACAACTTAGAGTGTTTAAAAATGTCTTCTCTTGGTCTTTGGGTCTTGTAAAAAGTGTTAGGGAGTTTTCTTGTTTATTGTTAAAAGTGATATTCTTACAAATTAACTCAATAAAACAAAAAAATAAATATTAAACTATCAAAATTTACAAGCAAAAAATTAGAAGGCTAACCTGTAAAATCAATGTTAAAAATAAAACCAAATACACAAAAAGTAACAGTCAATGTTTTGATCATAACTTCTAAATTATGCACTAGTTCTTCACAAAATATTTGGAGGATGTTCATAGGTCCAAGATGCACCTCTCTTTCTTGGAACTCCAAATAACCTATAAAAATGGCTTGTTCGACTTGTGCATCAATAAATCTTCATCAATAGAGATTTGTTGGCTTCACCTTTCCTTGACACCTTGGTTTAGCTGCTTGGCTCATGAATTTTGTATGGTAACATTACATGCAAGGCTTATTTACATCTATTTGTGCATTATAAAATTAAACCAAGATAAATTTTACATCAATGGGTGTGGCCTTGTATTTATAGCCTTGAGAATTAACTCTCACCCAAGGTGAGTTAAGGTTGAGTTAAAACTATCTCCAGTTGAGTTAAAAGTTGTCATGCAATTATGAATTTTAATTACTAGTCATAATTCTCAAATTATATATTTTAGGATATTTTAAGATACTTTGATAACTCATAAAGGTAATGATGAAAGGCTTGACATTTTGATTTTTAAAATTTCTATTTTTAGATATTCATTAAATGCAAATGGATAATTCAACAAAGCATTTAAACTTGTTTAATTAATTTATTGATTTTGATTAATTTTTTAATATTTTAAGATTTGATTAAGTGATCTGCTTAATAGGTCCATAGGCCAAATTGACAATTGTTGTATCACAAGATGATTAAGGGTGAATTCATGAGAGGTTATTATTTCATATGGGTTAGTACCCCAAATAGGGATGGCTCAACATGATCTTGAGCTTTTATGAATGATGTATGACTAAATTTGGGACATTTAGTGATTTTTAGGCTTAATTTGTAATTTTTGGTAGGAATGAATATAAAGTTTGGTTAGAACCCAGTTATGGTAGGAATTAGGTGTCTAGACTACCATCTACAATCATGAATTAAAATTATAGAGTTGGATAAATAAAATGGTTTTAATGAGTAGTCAACTTAATGTTGATGAAACTATGTTTACTTCTTAAGTCAATCAACAATATCACCTTATATTTCTTGAATAAACCCAACACATTAAGAGTTTAAGGGGTAATAATACCTAAAAGAGCATGATAAGAGATAGTGGGTGAAAATCTTTAGATTCCTCCCCTAGGTCTTCCATACCCTCCCTTGAGGCTTCATCATATTCATTAGATACTTTGATTTAAAACAATTTTTTTTTGGCACATTTATTTCATTTACTCCACTCGTATTCATAACTAAAACATAACCCTTTGGCACGTTTCTCTTTAATTTATTGAGGGATCAATTTTTTAGGTTGAGTAAATGATGGTAATATGAAATTGCATTTACGACCATAAGTGAAAGCCCTTCTTTTGCCCAAATATTTTTCCTCTGCTTGGCATGTTAATGATATGGATCAAATAAAAAAACTAGATTAACATGAAAACCTCAAGTTATATGTTATCATTGAGCCCCCCCAAGAACATGTTAGTCATGTTGTTCTCATTGATGTCATCCATGCATTAAGATAGATTCTAGAATTGTTAAATATAATTCTTAACAATACATGTTTGTCACAATTTTGCTAACTAACAAAAGTAGTTTTTTTACACTTTGTGATATCATATCTATAGATCCTTAATAAACACCAACCAGGTAACTAAATCACCTTTCTTTAACTTTTGAGCACACTACACCTATACCAAATGAACTACCTAGGATCCAAATACAAAAATGCAATGATCACCTTATGCACACATGGGGTCTAATGTAGAACAAATAAATTTTATATTTGATTAATCTAATTGAGTGGAATATTGCTATCGAACTTGCACACTTCCAATTTTGGAAGCATGCACTTTGATCCAGTATTGGATTTGTGATTGTTTGAATTAAAACAATCTGATTAGAGTAATGGGGGATTATTTTGTGGAAGATGAACTTTAATAGTGGTCAACTGAGTACTCAAATTTGACCATTGATTCTTCATATAATCCATGTCTAATTTTACTATATTGAGATAATATTTCCTCATCATGACTATATTTATTGAACTACTTTAGAAAATGAAGGATTTGAAGTTCTAGACTCCATGTCATTCTTGTGAGGAGTTTTTGGAGTGCCTTGACTTTTTCTAAGTCAATGAATGTAAGAACCAACCATGCACAAAGCCTAGGATGAAGGGTTTTAGGGTTGAAAAAAGTGTACCAATATATTATACTATTATGATCATCTCATTGAGATGAATCCAATGACTACTAATTTGCACATGGGTGCGAAAAAAATTTCCATATTTTTTTATTTATAAAAAAATGTTGGACAAAGAATGGAGATCGGTAACATTGTGAAGTATACAAGATAGACACATATGCGAAGTTTATGATATTATATTTTATATGTATTTGACCTTATAATCCTAATTAATTAATATAATAATGTGACGAGTCTCTCCATTTATATCTCAAAATGCAGGAGTGTGAAGAGATAACAAAATTGTAAAAGACTATATGTAACACTTTGATGTAATAAAATTTGGTTCTATGTGTTGATAGAAACTAATAGAATCATTATATTATGGTTTTATTTATCTTTTTTAAGTATGGTTTGTGCGTAGTGAGTACTCTATTTTGCTTTAATATATTATCTAATGTGATACTAGTTATGGTTCAATTTCTATTTGTATCTATTTTGTCTTACTCTTAAGTCTATTCTTATACATCATAGATGGATTACAATATTTTTGTCTCTTTTACACCTATTATTATTCTCTATTGCATAAGCTCTTCCTATAATTAGCATGTTCTAAAGTATTTCTAGAACCTCTGTTAACAAAGGTGCGGTAAGCATGGAACCTATTTGGATGAAACATGATGAGATGGTTACCAGGGCAGAGAGACGTAGAAATATGGATAGATGAGAGAATAAATAGCTTTGTTGAGGAAGAAGCAATAATAGTTATAAAAAATATAGAAGAGATTATCCAAGAATACCTCTATGGTGAAATCAATAAAAGTTTTTGGTGCAAATTGCCTAAATTTTTAGCTAAGTGGCTAGCTAGATTAGAATACTATTGATTTAGTTTGATGAGAATATAATTTATAGTCTGGACTGAGGAAAAACTTAAAAGACTATGCAACCTAGATATCAATTTGTCCTGAATAGTAGACTATTGGACAAAGACTACGATTGATGGCTATATCATAGAGTTCACAGTATAAGGATACATAGATATTAAGACTAAATAAGATCTATTTGTCTAAGGAATTAGAGGGATTTTTTTTGTAGTGAATACCTTTATTGATCAAGATATTAGTTGTGGAAAAGGCCATGGTGTCTACTCTAGCCAACAAGGAGTAGTCACTTTGGGCACCATGGGGATGCATATGAGAGAAAATGGATGATGGAGAACTAAATAAAAGGAATTTGAATATGATCCCATAAAATGGAAGGCAAAAAGAATTAAAGTGAAAAGAAAATTTAGGGACTTCAAAGGGAATTATGATAACAAAGAAGGTAGAATAAGACAAATGACCCTGAAGTAACTATGGGTAGGACTAGGAGTAGAGAAAAATTTACTAGAGATGGAAACATACAAGAAAAAGATGGTAGAGAAGAGAATTTACTGAGAGAAGATGTGGAATGTGCTAAAAGAGAAAGATATGTAGAATATGAGAAAGGACCCGATGAGAAAGAGGTATGTATAAATTAGGAGAAATAGTTAGAGAATGTGATCGTTGGTTCTTTGATGTGATAGACAAAATTGATTTTATTTTATAAGATAAAGATAAGATTGATTGGTTCATAGATAGATTACGACCAATAATAAGGTTTTCTATTGCACAAACCCAATTTTCCACCAAAGTTGATGCTCAGTTTGTTGTTATAAGAGTTAAATAGATAGAAGATTATATGGATCTTCCATCAGTGGGATCAAGATTAGAAGCTAAGTTAGATGTTTTTATGAGGAAGATGAATGATATGCATGAAAATGATAAGACTAAATTAGGCCTATGGTGTATAGAGTGTGGTCATGAGGGACATCATAAGAATGATTGTTTAATAATTAAAACATAATTTTGTGAAATCTACTAGGTAGTTGGACATCCTAGGTCTAAGTGCCATCTTATCCAACCATATATCCAAAAGTCACGCGACATGTACTATAATTTTTTTAAATCCACAAATCATGATGAGATAATCTTTTGAGCCTTATAGGAGTTAAAATAAGATATAATGAAGAACATCTTTGCAATTACATCCCAAAAATACTCACTACAAAGCAAACAATTCTAGGACCAGACATGGAGATGTGTTTCATGTAAATTTTCACTTTAAGTTCTAGGGAAGAGAGAAAATAAACTTGATATGGGTGTGGTTGGAAAACCCATTTATTTGTGCATGTGTTGAATTAGAAGATTATGAAGAGATCCTCTTTGGCTTAGGAGGAAGACCTATAAATAGAAAATCACTAAAGAAAACTTGTTTGTTAGACATATAGCTAGGTGGATTGCCTAGCGATATCTAGATCCCAGAAGTGAAGGCTTCCTTAGGATATGTCAATCTAAAATTTTTAAATAATTAAGTTCACAAAATTGGATATAAGGTACTTGCATCAATAATTAAAAGGTACTGAAATTGAACACAAAAATGCTTGCTTGAGAAAATAGACTAGAAATGATAAAATTAGTGATAAACTAATTAATACTAGTGCTAAGGGGTTGGGGTATGCTTTAGAAAATATGAAAGAGGTCTGTGAGTGATCAAAAACATAAAAAATCAAGTTTGGTTGAGGGTAAGTGGGTGAAAATAACTTGCTATTTTTCATTGCCACAGTGATCATTGGTGGTTAGGGTGACCATTAGTGGTTAAGGTGATCATCTATAGTCAAGATGATCATCGATGGTTGTGCAAACTGTCAATATTTGAGTCAACTATCGATGGTTATTGTGTGAATATTTGGGTTGTTAATTGATAAATCATGGGGTTTGAAAGATGGATTTTAGGAGATGGGCAAGGGTTAGATTGATTGCAAAATGGAAATAAAGTTCATAAATATTGATAAACAAGTACTTATCTTACCATAAGTCGATTGGGTGAGTGGTTGAAGTAGTTAACCTATTGGTGGAATTTGGCTTGGTTTTGATAGAGTAACGACACTCAAGAACTTGGTTGAGAGGCGATGGAAAGTCGACTCTCAATGAGATTGCTGTCAACACTTGATAACATTAATGACAATGATTGAACTACAAAAGAAAACTTTTGAATCCTTAAGCTCCTAATAATTATTACAAATGGATTTGACCTCTCAGGCCTCTCTCTCTCTCATAAGCATAAGCAAGAGGTGAAAGTGAAGGTATAATTAGGCCATCTAAATATAAATTGTCCATACAAAAGCTCACAACAAGATTCAGATAAGATATATTTAGAAAAGCAACACAGGTGGTTTGTATGTGCCTTGTTAAAGAGGTGGACCCTAACTGTCGATGTTCAGGGTTTCTCATGGTGATTGTCAATGGTTACCCTAATCGTCAATGGTCAAGTTCCAAAGGAAAGAGGTCCTAAAGGCCAAGTTGAGTCAGCTTGTGAATCTAACTGTGGGTGGGCTTGGTTAGGCCAAATTATTGTAAATTGGTCCTAAGAGGGTCATAGGTAAATCTGAGGGGTTGTTCAAATTTGAAAGTGCAGGTGTGTAGATTTTCAATGTCTACATTTTGCCCCTTTTTATTATGCTACTTGTGTGAATGAGATATAAAATAGAAATAAATTACGGGTCAAAGGTTTGGTTCACCCAAGAGTAGGAGGAGGTGTTCCACCTCAAACTAGGATTTGATGAGGTGAAACTAAAATTAGGTCAGGGTTTGATAAATGGTAGTTGGTAATGGAAATGGGAAAATGATAGGTTGGGCACTCGAGATGTAAAATTGCACACAAAGTTCAACAAAATGATGTGATAGCCAAGATCATGTATAGACTAGGTTGCCAATGTTGGTAAAAATAAGGGTCAGTGCAAATAAGGACAAGTGACAAGTAAACTACATAATCACTTGTAGGCATGATGGTTAGGAACACTTGTAAATGTAAGCCTCCTAAGTAATTTTTGTTTTTCCAATGGGTATCCAAGGTAGGAATTACTCCCAATAGAAACATAAATTGGTCAAGTGTCATGGGTATCTGAGGTAGGAATTACTCCCAAAAATACACAAGTGGATTGATATGTGCAAGGTGGTGTAAGATCAAAAGGGGTCAACATGGAAATAATATCACTATAATCAAAAGATGAGGCAAAAAATTATTTAAAATTGTGTGCCAGATGGGTCAAAACAAACCAATGATGAGGTGGTAGGGTTAGTTAGAGAAGGTAATCTCTAAAAGTGGCTAAATCTTGGTTTAGTTTTGATAAGAAGGACTGCTCTAGGTAAAAGTGTAAATTTAGGGTATCTTGACTATTGACAATTAGGGCTCCCAAAAGGTGACCATTGATGGTCATCCCGAGCATTGATGATCAAGGTAAACCCTAAAAATATGTAGGGTAAAAAGTGAAAACAAAGTTACTTTTTATTATTTGTAACTTTGTGGCTTAATTGACTTTGCTCTAATGAGTGTGGTACTTTTGGAGAGATTACTTGCTGAGTTGGTGACTGCTTATTGGTTGGAGGCATGTGGGTTTGATCTTCATGGGCCTGAGATGTAAGGAACATGTGGGCATAGCTGGGTAACTATTTGTGGGCTCTGACCTTGATAGAGATCAAGAAATAAGGTAGGTGGTGTCTTGAATTTGGTTGATAGGTATGATATTATGTAATTTAATTTTTTTAGGGAGTTAACATTGTGTTAGGAATGCTCTGTTTAGGTTGAAATGACCTAGGTAGGGTTTTAGGGATTTTATGGGCAAATTTGCATGAATAAATAACAATGGTTGGGGTGGGGTAGGGAAATTGAGGTGTGTGAGTGTTAGGTGTAGCAAATGGGGTTGTATTACATGATTTTTTAAATAGAATTTAGTGTGGTAGGGTTTAGGTGTTTCAACCATAGAATGCCCATAGTGACCATCGACAATCAGGCTTGACCATTGATGGTTGACACCCATATAAAAAGTGGGTGCCTGACTGTTAGTGGTCACTATGACCATCGATGGTCACCCATTAAAGAAAAGGTTTTTAATAAGTGTTGAAAAATGGGTGAGGCAAAAATGGGTTAGGTTTTGCTAGGTAGCCAGATCTTGCAGGGCTTTAGATGATATACTTGATAGGTAATTAGGTAGAATAGGTTAGGTGGGTTAAAATATAGTGTAGACAAGAATAAAATTGAGTAAGCCAAGTGTTTGATATGATACATGTTAGGGAGTAGATTCATATACATGATCACGTGCCATACATCTTTCTTGAGATACATGTGGGGATGACCCCAAAAGACTGGGCCTATATGGAGGAGGTAAGGCTAGGGGTTATGAGGCATTACAGACATATACCCCAAGACATGTCCATGGTCATAACACTCATCAAGAGATGGGATACTGCTATGAACACTTTATTACTCCCAACTGGGGAGATGACTATTCTCCCTAAGGACATTCATAGGATTACCAGGCTCCCACTATGTGGTAAATCAATTTATCATATCGAGCATGAGGAGCGAGAGGATTCTCTTGAGTACCTATATGGGGATGAGGATGATCAGGGCCAATGGCATGTTGGGGGATTATAATACTTGATGTTGTATCAGATAGCTCTGGTTGAGAGGAGGCTCATGACCATGCTCATGATTATAGTGACATGTTTTGGGTTTCTAGATTTGAGTAGCGGGAGGTTTCCTTATTTGTTACTGGGGGTTTTAGTGGAGTTTCTGCTAGGTTGAATGGTATTTGGTTGGGTCCCTATTTTGATTATGTAGATCTACATAGAGCTATTGGGGTTTAGGCACCATAGGAGATATGACATTAGTGTCAGCCTGGTTCTACATTACTAGGCCTATGATTTTATTTGGGTACTTCGACTAGTAGGATTGCTATGGGTTGGATAGACTTAGATAGAGTTCCCTATTGGCTTCATGTGATGGAGGGATGATATGGATGCATCAAGTGCAAGAGGTGGTACCCATGATGTTGAGTGGTTCAGGGGTGAACTAGGTGCACTAGTGGTTGGAGACATCACCTAGAGGCCATATATTTAGTTTCCAATATGGCTAGGGTATAGGAGGTAGACCCTTGCTCTTTAGAGATACAGATGGATCATCGGTAGTTAATAAGGGGAGGTGGAGCTGCTCCCATTTGACAAGTTGATTTAGTAATTTTTTTTGGTACAGGGTATCCCAAGCCCATTTCTTAAGTACATGAGGGAGGATTCAGAGGTTTTGTTGCTAGTACCCCAGCCTACTCCCACAAATTTTGATGGTGGGTACGAGGAGATCCATGTTATGGATCTAATAGATGATGTTAGGTATACAAATGGATATATAGCCTAGTATTAGCCCATATATGCAACTACAAATGATGGTGGAGATGATAGAGGTGAGAGGTTGATGGCTATAGATCCAGTTGGTCATGATGGATAGGTAGGGGGATTTAGCTGAAACCCAAACATAAGAACAAACATTACAAGGATATGAGGCCACACTATAGGGATAGGTTGTGACATTTTAGGCATAGGTGGTGACCCTAACTAGTGAGCAAGATTAGGTGGGGATATCTCTTAGGTTGATGACATAAGAGAGAGACTTATTGAGGTAGAGGGCAGGGGTGGCCATGACAATAATGAGAAGACTACCAGACACAGTGCCACATGTATGTTATCTAGCCATTGTGGAGGATCTTAGGTATTATGAGGCTATAATATTAGCACAACTTCCTCTTGAGATGAGATATGGTGAGTACCAAGCCATCTTGGTAGGGGGTCCATCTATAGCTACTCTAGGATAGTGGGCTTCTATAGTGGGCCATGTAGGGACACCTGGGGGACCACCAAATAGGAGTGTAGGTGAAAGTACAAGTGGAGCCAATAGCAGTGGCATAGGTGTAGGTGGGACCAGTGGTAGTGGTGCCCCATGATTGTGTTTTAGACATGTTTTGATATATATTGATAGGGATAGGTGTATACTATTTTGATATTGACTTGTGTGTCGCTGCAATGAGATGTACATGATTTGAGAGAGAGGTTATACATTGTTACATGCATTATTTATGATGACATGATGTATATGATGTATATGGATGATGTTTGTTAATGGTTTACATGTTATTATGGAAATTTATGTTTATGCTTATGGTTGATGGTCTATGGTTTCCTGCATATGCATTATGAGATGTTGACTCAGTAGCTTAGGCATGTGTTGTTTGAAAGATAGTTATGATGCTATGATTTTGTTCATGGTTATGATAGGATGTGTTATGGATGGATATATGGTATATGATGATGTAATAATTAATGGCTTCGGTTATGGTTATGATAATGTGTTTTGCATGAGATGTATTGTGGTGATGTTATGGATAGATTAGTAAATGACATATGATATTGTTCATGATGTTTTGATTATTGATTTTGTTTATGTTCATGAAAATGAATTAGGATATAATATATGTTGACATGATGTTGTGATGGTAGATATATAGGATTATGTTTATGGCATGACGTGATATTATGCACATTCATGGTGTTTTGATCACAGATAGGTAGATAATGTGGTTCATGGATATAACTCATAATGTTATGATTTTGATTTGATATTTGTTGTTTATGATCATGGAGATAAAATGTGTATATGGTTGAAGATGTGATGAGAATACATAAAGTAAGTAGATAACAAACTAAATGTTTAGGATGGTTAGAGGAATCATGAGAGGTACATCTACATGAACCAATAAAATATAAGAAAATAAACATAATGTCTCCTCATTGATAAGGAAAAAAATGAAATCTGAAGTTGGATTGGCTTAATGAAAATAATCCTTTCAAATGCTTTGCATTATCATGCTTAGGTTGATAAATAGGTATCTTGATCACGTTGTATCAAGTATGCTCATAGTCCTATGCATATGATATATGGAGGGAGGATGGGTGAGACTGGAGCCTTTTATGAGACTAGCATACCTCTTATGGAGGCTTTCAAGAGGATAGTTTAGGCAAGTCTATGCTCATATATGAAGTGTAGACTAATTGATGTGGGAAGTCTACTGAGGAGAGCCGATTTTGGCTTTCCAAGATTCTTGCTTTTATGAGAGCCAATTGTGGTGGTTCTCATTGATTTTACTTTTGATTATGGGTTTTTACTTATTTTGATTTTTCTTGGGGTTGGGGAAGCTGATCGATGTGATAAGCTTCCAAGAAATTGATATCTTTTGACAAGTGTGTTACTTAGCCATCCTTCAAGGGAGTGGTCTAAGTTTATGTGCCTAGTTCAAATGCTTTTGATAGCTATCCTTCAAGGGAGAAACCCACCTTAAATTTTTCAATTTCAAATAAGTTTTCAACAATTGTCCTTCAAGGGAGTAATTTATGAATGCTAAGAATGACCCATGATTTGGTTGTGACTTTGATATTGCTTTTACTTTTGTTTGATTTTACTTGACATAGACTTGCTTATACATGCTCAAGGGGTTACCTTTATGAAGGCAAAGCTAGAGGTACAAGAAGGTTTAATAGGTGAAAAGAGGTGTAGGTGACAATGACCATGGGAACTGATCTCGTGGAGATGGGAACTACCATGAGAGTCATGCCATAGGTAGAGCCATGGTACCCATAGTTTAAGATTAGGCTATGATTGTGATAAATAATCACATGATTCAACTATAGTCAGTTTCCCCTAAAAAGAGGGAAATGCATGTGGTTTTAGGGGATGGGCTTAAGTTATACCAATGGTGATTGTGATCCTTCTTTAACAATAGAAAGGACATAGATGCGAAGCATTGAGAGGCTCAGGTTCAGGTTTGCCAATCTTGACCTAAGGCATTGACCATTTTGGTAAGCATGTTGTTAAGGGTTTTGTTAGAGGCCTCTGCTTATCCATTTTCTTGTGGGTGATAAGGTGATGCAAATATTAGTTTAATTCTAAATACATCACAAAGACCTTAAACTTGTTTATCTTTTAAGGATTTACCATTATCAATGATGATCTTGTGGGGAACACTAAAGTGAAAGATGATATGATGGGTGATAATTTTGATAATCTTTTCAGCATTTGTCAAGATAAGAGGAATAGCTTCTAAGCATTTGTTGAAATATTTAGTCATGATGATGATAGAGTGATGTCATTATGAAGAGTGGGGGTTAATTTCATTGATAAGGTCCAGACCCCATTGTGAAAAAGGCCAAAAATTAATGGAAACTTAAAGGCCATAGTTGGGTGTGTGATGAAAATTAGCATGTTGTTGACACTTGACATAGTTTTTCACATAATCATAATAGTCTTGGTTAAGGGTAGGCTAGTAATAGCCTAGGTAGAGGATGCATTTAGCCACAATGAGTTTGCTAAAGTGACCCCCATAGATACCATCATGTGTCTCCTTGATAGCGTGAGAGGCTTCTAGACCATGAAGGCAATAGAATAGGAAGCCATCAAAACCATGTTTATAGAAGATCCCTCCCATAATGGTGTAATGAGAGGTGATTTGAATAAATGCTTGATGGGCATTCCTAGAGAGGCTAGAAGGAAGTATGCCAAGGTTGAGGTAGTTGAAGGTTTGTTGATACCAAAGGTCAAGCAAGACCTCCTCCACATTAAAGATAGTTAGAGTGTCTGACTTGACATAGGAAGGCTCGATGAGGTGATGGATAATGACTAATATATTAGAGTTCAATGGTGTTGATGGGATCTAGGAAGCAAGAAAAGCCATGGTGTTGGTAAACTTGTTGGTATGGTGTCGGTAAACTTGTTGGTAGATCGGGGGTGGTTTGAATATGGTAGTGCTCAAATGATGTCAAGAGTTCTATGACTAACTATTTATATAGTTATAAAATTTCATTCTTACACTGGTAAATGCCATTGACTTGATTGACCATAAGTTAGGAGTCACTAGAGATGTTGATTATTCTGACTCCCAAGGCTAGCACAATTTTGATTCCTATTACTCATATTTGGCCACATTATTGGTACATTAAAAGTTGAGTTTAAAAGATAAAGGAAGTGGTTCACTGACAAGGGGGATAAGGATGATACTAGTTCCCCCACCACTTGACATTGGAGACCATTGAAGAATATGGTTATAGGATTTGCAAAGTTTGCTTGGGATAGGTTTGTGATGGACTCGTCTAGAAATTTGAGACGATGAGGTTGGTTGCTTGGTAGGGGTGCATTGACCAATTGGTCAAAAATGACTTGCCCCTTAATTAAATTTTATTTTAGGAACCCAAGCTTGAACTTAGCTAAAAACATGAGCCACTTGGCGATACACTAGTTTTGGTATGGCTTGGAGTGCATGTACTTGAGTGGGTCAGTATTGGTTGTGACAAAAGTTTTTTGGTTAAGAAGGTAGTGATAAGTTTGATGGCCATGAAGATTAGGGTCAATCAAAGTTTTTTGATGTGAGTATATCAATTTTTTTAGTCTATAAGGGTGCGAATTATGCAATTATGGCTTTCTCTTTATGTTGTTCATCTTGATGGGAAAGAATTGCCCCTTAGGGAATGATCAGTGGCAGAGATATAAAGATAGAAAGTCTAGTCAACCTTATGAGGTATGAGGACATGTGAAGATAAAAGGTACTCTTTGAGTGCATCAAAGACCTTTTGACAATCAACATTCCACTTGAAAGATTGTCCTTTTTCAATAGGTGATAGAAGGGTTGACATCAATCTGAGAGATGAGAAATGAAGTAACAAATGAATTGGAGCTTCCCCTGCAAACTACAAAGTTACTTAAGATTGGTCAGAGGTAGAATCTCAAGGATGGATTCGATCTTGGCAGGATCAACCTCGATTCCCCAAAGGGAAATGATGAAGCTAAGGAGTTTGCTTGACAAGAACCAAAAAATACATTTCTAGGGATTGAGGTGGACATAGTAATGGATAATTCTATAAAAAATAATCTTGAGAATGACTAAGTGGTCCTTGTGAAGTTTGGATTTTCTAAGGAGGTCATCCACATAGTCCTTGATGATTGTATGGATAAGATCATGGAAGATGTAAGTCATAACACATTGGTTGGTTACTCCAACATTCTTAAGATTGAAGGGCATGACCCTATCATAGAAAGCCCCCCATGGGGTGATAAAGGTAGTTTTGTGTTCATCTTTAGGGGCAATCAAAATTTGATTATAACCTGAGAATCCATATATGAGAGATAACATCTCATAGTCTGTTATAAGATCAACAAGTTGGTCAATGCTAGGTAGGGGAAAGTCATCCTTTGGGAAGGTGAGGTTAAGGTTATTAAAGTCCACACAAATACATATTCCCCATATGGATTTAGTGATAGGAACTATGTTTTAAACCCACTGGGGATAATCAATGGGTTGAATGAAGTCGACAGAGAGGAGGTGTTGAAGCCCTTCTTTGACAAGAAGGGTTATGCGAGGATTCATTAATCAAAGTTTTTATTTTATAGGATTGGTATCACAATTGGTTATAATGTTATGGGTGGCAATGGTTGGGTCAATACCAGGAATATTGACATATGACTAAGTGAATGCAATGCTGTGGTCTTGAAGGAAGGTAGAGAAGTCTTGAAGTTCCTCAAAAGTTAGAGATTGGCATAGTTTTACAATATGAGGGTTGCTTAAAGTTACTTTATCAATATCTATAGTGGATTCATTTAGTATGGTTAAGGGTTCAATAGGTAAGGATTTGTGGATAGAGGAATTAGGTGCATGAAGGTAGGTGAGAATATAATCATCATCCTAGCAGTGGATAGTGTTAATGGTAGTAGAGTATTCTCCGACTATATCATGATGGATCAAAGGGATGGATATTGGTGCCCCTTCCTTTTAATAAGTTAGGGGGTTGAGAGTAATCATGTTGATGAAATAAAAGTGAGGTGGGATGATGTCCTCATCCTCACACTCAGGTTGAGGGGGTGATGGTGAGGAAGGGGTCTCTTCTACAATAGTGGTAGTGGTAGGTTGTTTAGCTTTCTTCTTATTGGGTAGAATAAATCCAAGGCCATGATTCTCATGAGGCTTTTAGGTTTCAATAAATATTAATGTGTGTGGGCCATGCTCATATCATCCTAAGTTAAACCCTTTCTAAGCACACCCGTGGAGGTATACTTTGATGATTTCTAGTTTGTCTATGTAAGAGAATGTAGAGGTGAATGGTTGTGGTGAAGAGGAGGTGGCAGTGGCATCGAGTGGCTTGTCAATTAATTTATATATAATTTTTTTTTGGTAGCTTAGAGGCCCCAAGGGAGTAATAGCTCCAATGTTGGGGTCATAACCTAGTTGGTGGTTGAGTTTCCTATACTCTTGGGGAGTAGGGAAAACATCGAGGGTAAGGAGATGGTATTTTCCAAGGGTAATGTGTTGGAAGGTAGATTCCATGGGATAAATGGTGGGTATCTATTCTATAGGAATAGATGAACTGGTAGATGCCTCTGTGGAAGGAGAAGTAATGGCTTCATTTTTCATGGTTGAGGGCTTAGTGATGAATGCTTGGGGTGCTTTTATCACATGTAAGAGGATGTTTTTGGGTTGGTAGGTCATATTGCATGTTAAAAAAGGGCTTGGGTCAGCTTGTATGTTAACAAATTGACCCTCATGCTTGAATTTGACACAATGGTGAAGGGTAGAAAGTATGCAACCCATATCATAGATCCAAGGTCTCCCTAGTAGAACATTATAATAAAATTCACCTTTGAACACATAGAATATTTCAAAGAGCATGCATGGTTTGAGCTGAATGTGGAGGACAATGGTTCCTAAGGTAGTGGTCATGGTGTTGTTAATGGATCCATGGACAACTAAAGTTTGGGACATGACATTGTCCAGTAATTTGAGTTGGTCATAGGCATAGGAAGAGATGATGTTAATGCTAGCTCCCCCATCGATCGTAACCTATTTGATGTGGGTTTGGTTGATGTGGGAAGTAATAAAGAGAGGAGGATCCATATCCTTAGGGTGGATAGAGGGTATCTTCAAGTCCTTGAAAATAACAAGGGTGGATAATTAGAGAGCACATATGAAGGCCTTTATAGGTGGGGAGTTACCTAGTTTGACTTTAATAGCTTTCATAGCTTCTATTATGGTCTGATGATGGTGAGGTGCGGTGGAAATGAGCTCATATAGGCTCATCTTATTTGGAGTCTAGTGGAGTTACTTAATAATGACCCTCCTAATGGATTCAGAGGGGTTAGCCATAGAGGTGCCTAAGATGGTAACTTTAGGCTTAGCTAAAGATAAAGAGATTGAGATCTGGTGTGGTTTAGGATGAGAATGTGGGTATGTCCATGGGATAGACACTTTGGTCTTCCCTTTATCCTTTTGTTATGACCATGTGACCACATTAATGGTATGGATAGAGGGGAAAGGTGTGATCAAAGTTTTGGTAGATTCTCCATCACTCTGAGGTGAGGGTGGAGTATTAGGGATACATTGGAAAATGGTTATTGGGTGAGTTGGTAGAGGAGTTGAGGGAAGTTCATATTGTAAAATATCATCCTTATCATAGAGTTGATGGATAATGTCTTGGAGAGATTTGAAATTATGTGTCATGCCCAAGTGTCCTATGATAGGAATATATTTGATGGTCATTATACCAAGACAATTTCAAACCAAGAGGATCAAAGGGCCTGATAAGGGGTAAAGTGAGGTACGAGGCTTGTAGTAACCTTTAGAAAATTGTTATATAGGATTAAAATATATGTGGGAAAGGTCTAGAGGTTGTGGTTTTGGTTGGTAAGATAGGTGTGTTGGTAGCAATGGTTTTGGTGAGAGAGGGTTTAGGTAAGGTGGTTTGTCTATTCAATGGTTTTGGTTTGGGTATGATGGTGGTTGGGGTCTTCGAGTTTGATAGTCTGGCTATTGGTAATCTAAGAAATATTGATGCACCAAATAGTAAGTGGGCTAGTGTAACCAATGATAGTGGATGACATATATTAAAATGAGCTTGATTTTTAGGCAAAGTTGAGGGATGAGGCCCTAAGATAGAAATCAAGGTAGAGGGAGGTAGAATCCTAGCCATGTGGCTATTCAACAGTTTCACCCCCTTGGTTGGTTTGGGTTGACATTTGGTTATAGGATTGGATGAGGTTAATTCCACTTTCAAGGATGGGTGAACCAAGCTTCATCTAGGGAAGGCACCATGAGTTTTGGAAGGTTTTGTTGGTGGTGTGGTCATTGGAGAAGTAGCTATTTTGGTTGATGGAGAAGGTGAGGGGTTGGTAGAATTTTTAATCAATTTAAAAAGTGGTGGAAACATGATGGATTGGCTGGTTAAAGGCATTCCAGAAGGTTTGGTTTTGTTGATTTAAGGAATCCCTAAATGTTGCCTAAAAGTGGTTTGATCCATGTCCATTTTTATGACCATACCTAACTTTTGAACAAGTTTGGAAAAAGATTTGTATATTGGTCTAGCCTCCTGGGTATTGGGTGTCAAAGATACACCTATGGGATGAGAAGGAGGATTGGTAGAATCATCTATTTCCTCAAGCAAAGGATGTAAGTTTGGACTAGGTGGCTACTTCATGAGGGGTGTTTGTGAAAAAGTTTTTCCCCCGGGCATGATGTCCATAGTTGTGGTTTGTCCTACGGTTAGGGGAGCTAGTGGATTAGGAATGGTTGTTTGTTTGGATATATTATTCAAAGGGTTATTTGATGATTCTAGAGCTTCTATGAATGAATCTAAATAAAAAGGAACCTCCTCGGTTTGGGCCTCAAAAGGAAGGGAAAGTGACTCCACCACCTGGGTGGGTGAAGTGGGGGAGAAGTAGGTAGGTTGGATGGTAGGTTCTCCATTGATAAGCATATTAAGGACCATATTGACCATGTGGGCATCATGAGAACATTAAGCTTGTGTGTCCTCAATTTTGACAAGGGTATGGTTAGGAAAAAGCTTCTTGCAGATATCAAGAGCTTGATTTTGAGGGGCATTAGGATTATCTAACATGAGTTCCCCCTTATCAATAAGGCTCTAAAAAACATTCTTAAAAGTATTACATTGACTGAGATCATGTATAATTACCCAATTAAAATCATAAAGAGTATGAGAAGAATCAAGGATGTTTGATGGGGGGAAGCTGTATGAGGTTAGCTTTTAGTAGTTTCTCCAAAAAAGGCATAAGATTTTCCAAGCGGAGCGAACTATTTTTGGTTATTTTGGTTAGGGGTCTTTGTGTTTTGGTTAAAGGTAATGGGAAAATTTTGTTGATTGACATTGGGTGGAGGGGAAATTTTAAGGACATCTACATTCACAGTTTCCTTGCTCTTGGCCCTAGTGTTGGCTTGTTTGCCTAGTTTTGGAGGAAGAGGTTTTGTTGGTCCTGAAGGTAGATTTTTTGTTTTGTAACTTCAATTTTCCCTCATCTATGGCCCAATTTTTTATCTTATGTGCCATGGTAAAAGATTCATCAAATTTTTTGAAGCTTTGTACATGCAGTGTAAAAGATATATGTTTAGCATAGGCTTGAGTAAAAATCTCTATAAGTTCAAGTTGACGCAAGGAAAATGAAAGCTGATTAATCAAGCTTCTCCAATGGGCAACAAAATCAACAATGGAATCATCATCTAATTGTTTGATGAAATAGAGATCGATGATAGAGACCTTCTTGGAAATGTTAATGGAAAAGTGATATAAGAAGACCTAAGCTAGTTGGGTGAAAGAAAAGATTGAATGCTTGGTAAGGGCACTATACCAGTCAAGTGTTGGGATGGATAAAGATATGGGGAATATTTTAAGGAGAAGGGAATCATCATAAGAAATCATGTAACATGCATGCCTAAAATCCCTAAGGTGTTGTTGGGGGTCCTCCTTGCTCTGAAATTTGATAAATTTTAGAAGTTCCCATTGAGGAGGGTAAGGTTTGATAGGGACAGAGGTATGAATAGGTTTGTTACAAATATGCTCATAAGATAGGATGTTATGAGCCCATAAAATGGATGAATTGATGTTTATCATCTTGTCTATGAGCATCTTCATTAGGTTGGTTTGAGATGGTGGAACAAAAGGGTTGTAAGGTGGATACTATGGTTGAGATTGGGTAACATATTGGTAATTGTTTGGTGGTTGAGAGGTTATCACATTTTGGAATGTGGATGCTAAAGGTTGGGTAAGTAGTATGTAAGGATAGGTGGATTATGGTGGTCGATCCTTGTGGGTTAGGGATGTATCATAGATTAGGCATGATGGGTACCTATTGAGGGATTCCTATGGATTGGGCATGAACGGTAGTTGGGTTGGTAACAAAAGGAGAGGTAGTGACCTTCATGCTAATAGATGGTGAAGTAGAAGGGATTGATATCCCTAAGCTTGGTAAAGGGGTATTGACCAATGGGTTGGGGTTGATATAAGGAAGGTTGGTAGTGATGGTGGTAGGTGCTCAAGCAATAAGTGGATCATAATGGGTTAATGGTAGTGTTGTTCCTAAGGTAGAGGAGTCATTGGTAGGGGCGAAAAGTGTAAAGGTAGTGGTTGGTTGGATAGGTTGGTTTTTAACTATGACATGAAAGGGGTTAGTAGATGAATATTCTTGGGTAGTTTAAGGTTGGTTAGTGACCATGAAAATAGGGATACCCCTCATAAGGTAGGATGACATGCCATAAGGAATATCCTGAGGTGGAGTTGGAATTGGGGCATGGTGAGGGGAGGTGTTAAGATAGAGCTGGAGGGAAACCAAATTGTTGTCTAAAAAAGTGGTAAAGTCTATGTATCCTTTGGAAAATACCTAAAGGAAAGTAAGGATTCCAAATGGATGAGGTGAGTCTTCTGCCTCAGAGACGTACTCCATAGACGAAGAGGTAGAAGAAGTTAATTTGAGTGATGGGTTCTGCTCTGCTAGGTCTCGTTTCTATTGGCAAGTGAGAACCATACAAGAAAGGGGGAGGGAAAACAAGAATAAACTAACCATTCAAATACAAAAAAACATGAAAATGATCAAGGTAATTAAGACACACACTATAAATTATGTTAAGCTTAGAGGTTAGTTTTAATCTCATTTTTGGTATATGCCTTAGTTTATGAGAATGTGTGATAGAAGTTGGCTTGTAGATCAAGTACTATAGAATCAATATATGGTTGGTTTCAGGTTGTTTAGGTGCTCAAAATAATCGATATTGGAATCAATACGTGGCTTGTTATTGGAGCCTACCCCCTCACTTCACACACTACAACGATAAGGGTGTCAAGTGCTTAGCCAATATATATTGATATCTAGAGTTTATAGTTAACTAGAAAGTTGAGTTGGTTCTCCACGCAGTAATGACCCCCAAGTAGGATTTCTAGGAAAGGGTAAGGTGACCACTAGGTGGTGAAATCCTAGTTAGGTCTTGTCTCAAATTGTTTTAATGTTTGATTGATGAAGTGGCTTGGCTAGTGTGTGCAACAAAAGTGGTGCTATGATAAGATTACTGTGCTTTAATTGAAAGTGAACTAATGTTAAAAGCAAGAAATAGATGTGGTTGATTTTAAGCCCAAAATAAATTTTAGTTTTAATTATGAGTATAGATAGAGAGAAGAGCATACACATGCAAAAAAAATTACGAAT
The DNA here is from genome assembly GCA_037957365.1 of Torreya grandis. NCBI lineage: Eukaryota > Viridiplantae > Streptophyta > Pinopsida > Cupressales > Taxaceae > Torreya > Torreya grandis. Next base: position 1,375,209 of record JARHVA010002184.1, read on the forward strand.
AAAAACTCTAGGTCCCATCGACTGTGCCAAAATGTTTCATGTAAATTTTCACTTTAAGCTATAGGGAAGAGATAAAAGAAAATCAATACGGGTGTGGTTATAAAACCTACTTATTTGTGCATGCATTAAATTAGAAGATTATGAAGAGCTCCACTTTGGCTTGGGAGGAAGACCTATAAATAAAAAAGCACTAAAGCAAATTTGTTTATTAGATAGATAGTTGGGTGGATTGCCTAGCGATAGCTAGATTTTAGAAGCGAGGGATTTCTTAGGGGTTGTCAATCCAAATATTTTAAACAATTAAGTTCATTAAATTGGAAAGAAGGTACTTGCCAATAATAAAAAGGTACTAAAATTGAACACAAGAATGCTTGCTTGAGAAAATAGACTAAAAATGATCAAATTAGTGATAAAATAATTAATATTAATGATAAGGGTTGGGGTATGCTTCAAGAAATATGAAAGAGGTTTCTTAGTGATAAGAAACACAAAAAATCAGGTTTGGTTGAGGCTAAGTGGGCAAAAATAGCTTACTAGTTTTCACTTCCATAATGATCATCAGTGGTTAGGGTGACCATTGGTAATGAAGGTGACCATCGGTGGTCAATATAAATATCAGTGATTGTGAAAACCCTCATTGATTGAGATAAATATCAATGGTTAATGTGTGAATATCTAGGTTGTTAATTACTAAATCACGGGGTCCAAAAGATGGATTTTAGGAGATAGGCAAGGGTTAGACTGATTACAAAATGGAAATAAAGTATGTGAATATTGACAAACAAGTACTCATCTTAATAAAAGTTGATTGGGTGAGTGGTTAAAGAAGTTAGCCTATTGGTAGAATTTGGATTGATTCTAATAGATTAATGATTCTCAATAACTTAGTTGAGAGGCAATAGAAAGTTGGCTCTCAATGAGATTGTTGACGATGCTTGATAATGCTAATGATGCTGATTGAATTGTAACAAAAAACTCCTAAATCCCTGAGCTCTTGATAATTATTGTAGATGGTTTTCACCTCCTAGGCCTCTCTCTATTATAGGCACAAGCAAAAGGTAGAAGTGAAGGTGTAACTAGGCCATCTAAATATAATTTTTCCATGCAAATGCTTGTAACAAGATTTATACAAGCTATATTTAGAAAAGTAATGCAAGTGGTTTGTATGTGCCTTGTTAAGGAGGCAGACCCTGACTATTGATGGTTAGGTTGCAAAAGAAAGAGATCCTAAAGGTGAGGTTGAGTCATCTTGTGAATCTAATTTTAGGTGGGATTGGTTAGGAGAAATTCATGTAAATTAGTCCCAAGAGGGTCCTAGGTAGGTCTAGGCGGTTTTCAATATTTAGAAGCATAGGTGTGAAGATTTTTGCTGTCTACAAGATGATAATTATGACTCAAGGTAGACCAACATGGGTGCCTTCATCACTATAATACTATATGCCTTCATCACCTTAGTACTAGCCATAGGGCCTAGTAAGATGGAATAATACGTCATCTCCCTCATACCAATATTTTGGTTAGTATGCATAACCCTAAAACAACATAAATCTATAGCAATAATAGACTCTAATTTACCCTTAGCATCAGTATGGGTGATATGATATGAAAATGAATTAGAAAGGAGGATATATTAGACAACAATCCTCAGGATGGGGATATCAACATAATAGAAGAGGATATAGAGGGGGACATAGGGGAGGATATCATGGCAGATATTAAGGAGGTTGAAATAATGATAATAGATGAACTCGACCCCCTATGCAATATTACCTACGTGGAGCCCATAATCATTATGTGAGGAATTATCCCACCAATCCTCAAAGATAAGTTTATTTTGTATACTATAGGGTCAATGGTCAACATCAACTAGAAAATTTCCCCATTCTAGAGAAATAATGAAAAGAGAAGCCAATGTGCTGTTAGGTTGTGGAGCAAAAAGCTTCACTGATGCAGACATGGAGGAGGTTGCAGGATGAGTTGCTGAGTGTCAGAAGTCTTTGGCGTTGGTCTGGCCAACCGACGTCGACAGGTAGAAGATAGGAAGGCAACCGACGTCGGTCATGGATCGGCCGGCGTCGGTGACCCCCAGGTGGAAAGGGACCGACGTCGGTTGCCTGTGTGGTTCGGACTGCGCTTATTACAGGCAGTTAGCTAACGAACCAAGTGTTTACATGAAGAGATCTATTTTTAGACTGAGAGCTGCGGATCTAATTATGGTAATTAGATGTCTAATCACTGTTTGGATGAGATTTATATAATAGACTCATGGTTGTATTGGAAAAGTGTTCTAGTTTGAGTTGAACAAAGTTTGTTCCTTCTGTGTGTGAGGTGAGCAAGGGTGTTCCTCCTAGTTCCACAGTACCAGGTGTAGGTGCTGGATTGGAGAATCAGCAGGGTTCTTCATGTATGTAGGATCTTGGTCACAGTTGCATGGCCTATATAGGAGATCTACATGGTAAGTAAGATCGTTGATCTGCAGGTGTATGTGTGTGCAAGGTCAAGGTTCACAGGGGAGCAGAACCGTGTTTGATTTGCAGGTGTGCAAGATCATATAGACAGCAACACAACAGGGAGCAGTATCAGGTAGGATCTACTTGGAGTACAGGTGTGTACTCGGATAGAGCAGAGAGGAAGGCAAGGGAGTTCCTTCCATAAGTATGGTCTGTTAAATTGCAGGTTGTTGCAGGTTCATGGGAGATCTACTTGAAGTACGTGGAGTACTTTTTTGAGTGTGTGGAGCACTTGTGGTGTGCGTGGAGCACAGGAGGTGAACACCAACTCTGTATTTTGAGTTGGGTGTTGGGACCTGAGAGGGAGAGCTTTGGGGAGAAGAATTACTGTTCACTTGAGGTGTGGGAAACCTCTGTAAGGTGGTGGAGAAGAAGTGGCATCTTCTTTATTGTATTCTTTTCTATATAAAGTGTTAATACAATTTGTGTATTGTCTCTCATATCATGTGTTATTCTGAATTCTAGTTACTTGGTGAATCTGGTTAATTTCTGCATATTAAGTTGTTTGGTTTGGTAATCAATTGTGTGCTTCCGGTTTATATCTCACAACATGTGCAATGTCAACATGATCAATGCACAACCAAAGGAAAATGCATTTGTGTAATATGTCACAAGGTAATGAAGAGATGAAAAAGTATTACCTCCTTTAAAAATGCCTCATGGTCATGATATTAGAAAATTTATTAGGATAAATATCCTGATCTTACAACTGAAAATAATTTAATGTTTCAAGCTGTATAGGTATTGCAAGAAATATAATAGAAACTGGTTTTTGATGATGATAACATAACTATTGATTCTTAAATTTATTGGAAAATTATTAGGATAATATAAAAAGAGGGAATTATGATTGCTTTAATGGATCTGATGAAACTACTCAATAAACTATGTAATGAGGATATATCCTATAATATTACTAACCTCCTACACAATATCCTAGAGTGTGTGTAATGAGGAAAAACAAGGTCCAATAAAGCAGTTTGGTTTGTTAAGATCAAGAATCCTTGGGATGTGGCTTCATGAATGGATATTGTGTTGGCTAGATACAAAATCTAAAATTTCATAGTTGAATTTAGAAGTACAATCAATATGATTCTCCACTCAACATGAGAAGCCATTGGTTGACCAACTCTGAGCTATAGTCATTAACACTGAGCCTAGAGGATTATGGCAAAGTTGAACCCATTGGTGAGTTATAAGATGTTGAAATTAAAGTGGCTGAGATTAGAATGTGAGAGGATTTTAAGGTCATCAACATGAAGATAAAAGGGACCCATTACCTTGCCTTAATCAATAAGAAATGGGCATACGATGGCCAAATGACTATTAACACTATGCACAATCAGTTATAAGTGCATCAAAAAGATAAAATAATGGTCATACCTTTAAATAAATCTGAATAAAATCCATATATCATTCATGAAAATTTGAAGTATCCTTATGATTATGGGGACAATAGTTGGTTTAAAGTGGAGGTAGATAAGAGACACAATAGAGTACAATCTATAGAATGTCAAAAGTGGAAACCAATTACTGTACAACAAGAACAATAATTGGTATTCAAATCTATTATAAAAAAGTCTCCGATTAGGTAGTTTCACTTTGAATATTGTGTTTATCCTTTAGCGCATTCACTAACAAGATTTGAGGTAGAATTTTTGTATAATAATACAACTATGTCAGACTATACTGAACCAACCCCAGAGGGTATTCTACCCTAGGATTCTACATCGTCCATAAGTGCTGACTTAGACATGCACATTTTGAATTGGTCTCATAACAATCATGAGTTATGACCTCTGTATATGGTGTTCACTATGAAATGCCAAATACCTCAATATTTTATGACAAAGGATCTCAATCCATTCATATTGAGTCTTGAACACCATGTACTAGAGGTGGAACAATGAGTCAACACACTAAGTTATGTGCTGAAAGGAACTACTGCAATATGGTGGGCCATACATAGAAACTAAAAAATGCATTGGGAGGATTCCTATGAAATTTTACATGCAAAGTTTCATCTATCAATTAGTGTTAAATTAGAATGGCCTTTCTTTCAAGAGATTCAATGCCCATAATTGCACATCCATTAGTGTGTAAATATATATACCACACAAGGAATAGAAATCTGATATTGGGTGCATATATTCAGTCATACCCTTGCACCTCTTCCAAAAACTTGGTATATGCATCAAGAGCATAGAAGGGAAACTAAACATTGGGTGAAACTTCAGTAGGATTTCATTCAAACTTTTGTGTTTGAATATGATAATCCACTAGTACATAATGCCTTATAGAGAATTAATTTTTTTTATGTCATGGACTTGTAAAAGATTTAAAAAATGTTGTAAAATCATCTTCTCATCAGGAAGTTGCACATTTCTTAGATTTCAAACTGCATAATTATAAATCCAATTAAAAATAACAACTCCTAGTTTAGCCACATAATAGAATAAATAATAATTTAACAAAATCTAGCGATAACAACATTGACAAAGATATCGATTTAAAAGAGTTATCTAAACCACAACCTTAAGATGAGCCCAAACTAGTGGAGAGTGAAGAGAAAATAGAAGAGGATAAACTTCAAAATATTGACATTCCACAACATAAAGGCAAACACATTTTTCAAGATACTATGCCTAGTGGATCAGACTAGATATATCAGGAACTATTATAAAAAATTCAAGGAAATATTGGGATAGAATCAACCTCTAAGCTTGCAATAATGGGAGATTACTGAGGACAAGATCTGTTAAGACTTTTTCCAAAGTCTTAACATTAGGTTACATTTTTTGGTAGGTTAATAAATAATAATTGTTAATGGGGTATGCATCTTTTTATTAAAGTAACTCCCATTAAATAAAGTTACTTAGTTTTAGTTTTAGGTAGTTTTCATGTTTTGTGTTTATTAATTAGAACTACCTTATGGGTTGATTTCCCATAAATAGTTGGTTATAAGATTAGTTGGTTTTACCAGTCATGGGTAAAATCTATATAATTTATGTTTGCTATGAAAAAAGGTTAACGGAGTAAAGACACCCTTATGTACTTGTTTTTTAAAAATTAATAAAATACTAGTGCACTTGTACTAAGCGGGGACAAGGTCCAAACTATTTGTTCAAGGAGTTATCAGTGGTATCAGAACATAGTTTTGTCTAGCACGATGAATTTTGGGAGCTTGGTGAATTCGAAGGAAGGCAAGGTGAAAAGTAGAATTCATGAGAAATCAAATGGCATGAAATAAGGTATGCCATATAATGAAAATATTTTATTAGTTTAAATGTAATGTCAAAAGTTTGAAAAAGTATTAAATTATTTTAATTTTTCAAATATTTTTGCATTTAAGCCTGTGTATTTCTCATATACCACCATTTGGTCATTTTAGCCAATCATACTCCATTAAATTGTGTTCAAACTCCTCATCTAGGATTAAAAATGAACTTTTTAATATTTAAATGTTATTAAATTTATTATTTTTTTTTATCAAACTTGTACGACCTGTTTGCATACTGAAAACCTCTATTATTTTCATTCATGGTTGCCATTGTTGATTGCATTCATTCTCAACCCTCTTGAATCTAAAAACACTTGCAAATCTTGTTAAAACCCCTATTTTTTATCCTCAAAGGAAAATATATAATTTTTTTTGATTTATACGGCCAATTGTATGGCCTTCCAACGCCCTGGTTGAGATTTGAATCTATTTCCAGTAAATAATACCTTGAAAATTTGCTAAAACTCAACCAAAATCATTTTTATCCTACCTGTATGGATTTGTATAGCCTCCAAAAGTGAGAACATGTGTAGAAAATAGTTTCAGTAGCTGCCATGGCATCACAGGCAAAAATGGCATAGTGATAAAACTCAGGCAATTTTTTTATGTTTCTAACATTTTGGATATCAAAAATTTGCATTAGATGGGTCCCACGTGAGAAATCTTGTCTTAGAAGTTTAAAAAGGGAAAAATTCTTGGATTTATTTACATGTATTTTTTTTTTAAATTTTCCCTCATAGATAAAACCCAGTATAAGTACAAGTTTCTGAGTATTATATTCTGAAAGTGCTTTTAGAACAATTGGTTGAAGTCATTTTGTAAGAATCTTGCAAAGAGGAGGTCAAGGGTTCAAATCCCTTATTTATGAAAGAAATTTCTTTAGAATATCTTTTTTGTAAAAGGAATATTCCCTTTTAATTTGCTTTTTGTATGCCTTGAAAGTTGTGAAAAACATACTTATTGTATAGTGTTGTTTTAAAAATAAAAAAATGGGGAATCAAATTTTATTTCTTTTACATTGTTGTGGTGAAATAAGGGTGTAATTGGTGGAATAAGGATGTAATTTTGTGAAATAAGGGTGTAATCAATTGATTTTTGGTGAGGTTAAGTGCAAAACCCATCATTTTTTTTTTCCCTCTATGCGGAGGTTAAGTGAAAAACTCTGTAGAAGTAATGTCTTGTGCAGTGTGATATTTGTTTCATCTCTTTTGTATTTTGTCGCACTTTTCTCTACTGCACTTGCTTTTATTTCAAGATGCCAAAAATTCAAAATTTACTTTCAGATGGTGATAGATTAACAATTTCTAATTATTTTGATTGGAAATAATTCATGATGGCTTCACTAGTTTTTAATGAGTTATGGAATGTTGTCAAGAATGAAAATCCCACATTTCCAATAGAACAGGCTAAATTAGATGTATTCAATTTGCATGATTTTAAGGCCTTATCTCTCATTAAATTATATTGTACTCGTGATACTTATGTTCATATTGAAAATTCTCCTCATAGTTACACTGCATGGAAAACATTGTCAGATTTGTATGATAAGAAATCTAAGCATAAGAAGATAGATATTAATATACAGTTGTTTACTTTGTCATTAGATGAAGATGGAGATATGGGAGAATATATGTCTAAGTTGAAAAATATCACTACTGAGTACACTAAAGCTGGGTTTAGAAAACTAGATGATGACCTCATAGTCACTGCTTCTTTGAAAGGACTACTTGGGTCCTATAGGAATTTTGTTGAAATATTGCATGTATCTGACAATATCAAAGACATCACCTTTGATGATAATTTGGCTGAGTTGCTCATCCAACATGACCTCTCTCTACCCAATAAATCCAAGAAAATTGAAGAAACCCATGTTTTAAAGTCAAATCCTAGTTCATCTTCATATGGGCATCAAAACTATAAAGGAAACAATTATAGAGGGGGTCGAGGTTACAGAGGAGGAAGATATCAAAATAGAGGTAGGGGTTATTCAAATAACTAACAATCTAACCAATCACATGAAACAAGTGATTGAGGACATGGTCACAACTCATATAGGGGTAGAGGTCGAGGTAGATCAGACATTCAGTGTCATAGATGTGGAAAATTTGGTCACATTGCCTCACAATGTAGGATTCCTTTTGATAAAATTTAGAGGCCATAAAAAATGACTAAGTATAACTCTGCTCAATATGCTGATCATGACTATGATGAGTCTAGTAATGTTTCCCATGAATTTGCATTCACTAGTTTCGGGCACATTGATTATATTGAATATGAGGCTAGAGATGAGCTCACAAATGTATTAGTTTTAGACACATGAGCAACCAAACACATGACATTTAGGAGAGATTTCTTTTGGTCTTTCAAGGAAGCTTCTCTATCTCTTGTTGCCTTAGTAGATAAGTCTATGCATACACCACTAGGACTTAAATCTATTTAGATTCTTCGTCCTAATGGGTCAATAAAATACTTGGAGGATGTTTGGTATGTTTTCACATTGAAGAAACACTTACTTTATTTGGTAAATATTTGAAAGAAAGGTTATCAAATTGTGCTTGAAAATGGGCTCATTTACATCAATTCAGTGAAAGATAATTATAAAACAATGTATATAGGATATGAAGATGGAAACTTGGTTAGATTGCATTGTAAAGTGCTTCCTCCCACTATAGAACTTGTGGTAGTTGTTGACACAGGTACAAGTACTATGTCTACATAGCGGTTATGGCATCTCCACTATGGACATTTAAATATCTAGTCTTTACTGGATTTTTAGAGATATGGTATGGTGAATGGGTTGCCCACTTTTCACAAAGATAGTATTCTTTGTGAGTCATGTGTTTTGGGCAAACAAAATCAAGAAACATTTGCTAAATAGTCATCCTAGAGAGCTAACAGGTGTTTATAGTTAGTTCATAGTGATGTATGTGACATGAAAAAGTCATCCATTGGTGGGTGTAGATACTTTGCCTTATTTATTGATGACTTTTCTTGGATGACTTGGGTATTTTTTTATGAAAAACAAATATGAAGTTTTCGCTAAGTGTGTTGATTGGTTACACTTAGTCAAAAAAGAAATAGGTTCACATTTGGTCACTCTTCATTTAGATAATGGAGGTGAGTATACCTCAAATGAATTTTTAGATTATTGTCAAGAACATGGCATTCATCGACAATATAATAATGCTTATACTCCACAAAAAAATGGAGTATCTGAATGGATGAACAAAACTTTTGAGGGCATAACACGTGCCATGTTGCACAATAAAAAGCTTGATGATAAGTTTTGGGTAGAAGCCATTGGTACTATAGTATATTTGAGAAATAGGTCCCCCACAATTGTACTTTGGGGAAAAACTCCATATGAGGTATGGTATGGGTTTAAACTAAAAGTTAAACACTTGAAAGTGTTTGGATGTCTTTGTTTTGCTTTGCTTCCTATTAAACACAAAACTAAGTTGGAACCATGAAGTTAAAAATGCATCTTTCTTGGTTATTCTGAAGATAAAAAGGGGTTTCATTTGCTTGCATAGGATATTGGAAAATTCATAGTGAGTCAAGATGTAATATTTGATGAGTTTGGGACTATAAACACTACAGAGATTGATTCTCAGCTTGATAGATTAGAGAGGAAAAATACAAAAAGAGATAAGGGTTTAAATAATGGGGATAACTCTTCAAAGTTGTGGTATGAGACTCAAATTCCTTCACTTTCCTCTCCATCTACAAGTTCACAGGTTGATGACTTATAAATTGTTGAAAATTCTCTAAGTCCCCCTTCGAATAATACACATGATGAGAATTCTGGAGTCCATAATTTGAATAATTTGACTAAGTATCCAAAATGGGCTCAAAGTATTTTTTTGGAATTTAAAGCAAATGAATTTAGTTTAATAGGGCCCAAGAATTCTTGAAAAGAGGTAAACTATGCTATGGTTGTTACTAATTCTTCCTCTGAGCCATCCACTTTTGAAGAGGCATCTACTGAACATGTTTGGCAATAGGCACTGAAAAGTGAGTATGATGCCATACTTAGCAATAATACATGGGTTTTAGTAGATAATCCTCCACATGTTAACCCATCAGATGTAAATGGGTTTATAAGACGAAGTATAAATCAGATGGCTCCATTGATAAATATAAGGCATGACTTGTTGCAAAAGGATATGCGTAACAAGAAGGTATTGACTATGAGGAAACAATTGCACCAACTGCCAAATGACACACTCTTCACATGGTACTTGCCATATCATAACAAAATGGTTGGAAAGTACATCAATTGGATATTAAAAGTGCTTTTTAAAATGGTGATTTATAGGAAGAAGTATATATGAAACAACTGAACATGTGGGTGCTGAACATAAAGTATGTAAATTGATAAAAGCTTTGTATGGGCTCAAATAGGCACCTAGGGCTTGGTATGAGAAAATGGATTCATACTTGAAATCCATTGGTTTTCATCGTAGTGACTATGATGATACCCTCTATTTTTGAGTTCAGGGTAAGAAAATGGTGATACTTGTTCTCTATGTTGATGACTTGTTTATCACAGTGAATGATGAAAACCATAACAAGTCTGTGAAGAAGAAATTAAAAGATGGGTTTGAGATGATAGATCTTGAACTTCTTCACTACTATCTAGGCATAGAGATAACTTAGAAAGAGCATAGTATTTTCATTTCAAAAACTAAGTATATTTTTGAGTTATTGGATAGGTTTGGCATGAGTGATTGCAAACTTGCCCTCACTCCCATGGAAAGAAACTTGCAATTGTCTAAGGATGATAGCAGTGCCTTTTTTGATGGCAGCACATATAGATAATTGGTGGGAGGTTTGATATACTTGATGACTACTAGGCTTGATATTTCATTTTTAGTTGGAGTTTTATCTAGGTTTATGCATGAACGTAGATAAATTCATTGGCATGTGGAAAAATGAGTACTTAATTATCTTCAGGGAATGAAAACATATGGCCTTGAATACTGCCGCAACAATGAAAACATGTGGATATTGTGATGCAAATTTTGGTGGATGTGTGGAGGACAGAGTGTTAACCATAGGATACACTAGGCATATGGGTTTAGCTACCATTGCTTGGTGTTGTAAGAAGCAGGGTATAGTGGCAAATTTATCAGTAGAATCAGAGTATATTACATCATGGGATGCTTCTAGAGAAATAATTTACCTACGTTGTATTCTTTAAGATCTTTAGGTTTCTTAGTTTGCTCCTACACAGTTATACATTGATAATAAAAGTGCAATCAAGATGCCCAAGAATCTTATGTTTCATGCCAAAAAAATATATATGGATGTCATATACCATTATTTGTGAATGCTGGTGGCAAAGAAAGGTCTTGATCTAATATATTGTCCAACTGTCAATTAGACAACTGACATTTTCACAAAACCCCTTGATAGAATCAAATTTGAAAATTTTAGAAAAATGCTTGGTATGTGTCCAAAGACGTGACTTTGGATCATAGGGGGGTTTGTTAGGACTTGTTCCAAATTCTTAACATTAGGTTATATTTTTTGGTAGGTTAATAAATAATAATTTTTAATGGGGCATGCATCTTTTTATTAAAGTCACTCGCATAAAATAAAGTTACTTAGTTTTAGTTTTAGGTAGTTTTCATGTTTTGTGTTTATTAATTAGAACTACCTTACGGGTTGATTTCCCATAAATAGTTGTTTATAGGATTAGTTGGTTTTACTGGTCATGGATAAAATATATATAATCTATGTTTGCTATGAAAAAGGGTTAATAGAGTAAATACACCCTTATGTACTTATTTTTGAAAATTACTAAAATATTTGTGCACTCGCACTATGCGGGGACAAGGTTCAAACTATTTGTTCAAGGAGTTATCAAGATTAAATTCTTGAGGCCTTGCTACTATTAAGAGATTATCAAGATGTGTTTCTAAGTAAATTATTAAAGGTAAAATGTGTAGATCCATCTTTAGGAAAAATGCATATAGAATTAAAAGAATGTGCACACCCTATCAAAAAGTGACCCTACATACTAAATCCTAATATGAATACCAAAGTAAGGTCAAACTGGATCAAGAATATGAAATTATTTATCTAGTTAAAAAGTCATAATGGGTGAGTCTTATGGTTGTTCAACCTAAGAAAATATGATAAATTTAGGTGTATGGGGATTACCATGCACTCAATGACACTTATGTTAATGATCCATTTCCTATTCCTTTTACAGATAAAGTACTTGAATTCATGGTTGGACATGAGGTAATTCCTTTATAGATGGTTTAATGGATATCACCAAATTCCAATTACTAAGGAGGACCAAGACAAAACCACCTTTACTACTGAATGGGGATCATTTACATACAAGGTAATGCCATTTGGTTTAAAGAACACATCTACCATATTTTTTAGAGCTTTGGTAAATGTATTAAAAAACTTCATCCATAATTTCTTAGATTATATCTAGATCATTGGTCATATTATATCTATTTAAAGAATACTTGTCAAAACTAAGATTAATGATGGAGTGATATCACACTTTGTGCATCACTTTAAATTTAAATAAATGTCTATTATTTACACCTTTTAGTGTCTTGGTGGGCCATGTTGTGTGTAGTGATAAGATTTTGGTCAACCCAACTCAAATTGCTGTTACAATAGGAATGCCACCTCCTACTAACTCAACTAAAATGCACACTTTTCTTGGTCACACCAAATATTATATAAAGTTTATACGATAATATTTACATCTGTGGAGAAGATACTTATATGCAATGGGAAATGCAATAGATCTATATATTACTTCTGATTGTAGATACATTATATATTTAGGGTCATGACCAAGATGTATCTACTAGACCTATCCAAAGGATATATTACCATAATAAATTCACTAGGGAGGGCTCCAAAGCCTCAAATCAAGCAAAACTATGCAATAACCATAACTAGGTCCTATGTTTTCATATTCACTAAACTAATAACAAGTAAAAGAAAATTCTAATCTAGTGTTCACTAAAGATTTTGGCACAAAATGGGGGTTAGTAAACATAAAAGTAAACATGTATAAGAGAATCCTAATCAAACTACGTATAGGTAAAACTTTAATGCATGGAGAGAGAAATATATTCAAAAGCCATTACTTATGCTACTTCTATCTACTAAAGAGAGGATCAAAATTAGAGATACTTATATTGAATACAAACCCATTATGACTCAATCTCTCCCTTGGATAAAGGTGCTTCACAAGAGGTTGTTGTGGTTTGTAAGGATCACTAAGAAATGCCAAAACATCCAAGACTTTTCCATAAGACAAGATTCTTCTCCAAGTAAAAACCTTGAGCTAAGACTCCTCAAGAGAATGGTGAAAGAGTAGATTGTAAAGAAGTGCAAATGAATAATTAACTCTTGTTATCTCCTTGAGAATGGAAAAATGGATGTGTTTATATAGGTAGATCTAACCCTAGTCCTTTCCAAAAGTTTAGGCCGATAAGGTCGACCCAGTCAACCTAGTGTTGTTATTAACAAAAATAAATTATGTTATGGACCAGGTAAGCTAAGGGCCGACCTAGACCCTAATAATTTTTATCAATTAGAGTATAAGGTAGATGGGGTTGATTGTGTAATGTAAACCATCAAAAATAGTTTTATGTTAGGGAAGGGATAATGAATGTAGTAAATGACTAGAGGAGGATTCAAAATTGGAAGCAAAGCTTAGGGGAATGGTTTTAAGAGATAGTTGGATTGATAAAAAGTGGTAATAAGGGATAACAATCATTCAAAGTGTTGTCCTCCAAAATTTTTCACTCATTTTTGGGACAACATATGAACTATTTTGGTCCTGTAGACCAAAATCCTCTCTCCCCTTCTCAAAAATTATTTTGGGCATTCAAATTCTTCATTATTCAAGCTTTTTCAGATTTCTACGGACTCTGCAGGCTTGAATCTATGGACTCTACAGGCTTAAATCTACGAACTCATTTTTATCAATTCATTTCTATGGACTCTACCAGTTCTACAAGTTCATTTCTATAGACTTTGTAGGTTAGTTTCTATAGAATCTAAAAGAGAGAAATAGGTTCAACACTTATCCATTTTTTCTATCATGAAGAAACTGTGAAAACTGCCAAGTGTCATCTGTTAAGACACATTATGATTTGCTTCTCAAAGCAACAGAACTTTCCATGTGTCCTTTGTAAGATAAATGAAATGCACCAAGTGTCAACATCTGCATGAATCTAAGTGAGTCTCAAGTGTTTATACAGTGTTTCTAAAGCTTAGCGGAAGCTGCCATGTGTCATCTTCCATGGGACTCTCAAAAGGCATCCAAAGCCTCTATAAGTTGAGCGGATGATGCCATGTGTCCTCACCTATTTTGCAACAGATGTTGCCATGTGTCACCTATTGAGATTGGTAGAAAATTGACTAATTCAAAGCCAAAGGAAATAGTGCCCTTGTGGAGGGCAATGAACCAAACCAAGTGCCCTTGCGGAGGGTAGAGAGCAAAGGCAAACATAGGGTATTCCTTTGGAAAAGTTCCTATGGAAAAATGGTTAAGGCAAAAATCCTTCAGACTTTTTGTCTGAAGGAATTCACTTGGGAAGAAAGCCTGACAGAAAGCTCGATAGAAAGTAGAGGCAAAATGAAGGAAGATTTCTTTTAGACAAATTGTCAAAAAGAATTCTTTCAAATTTTTTGTCTGAAGGAAAAGTCTGTTGAAAATAGAAAACCCACTAAGGAAATAAAAGCCTAAAGGCCACCTGAAAGATCCTGAAGGGTAGGTACCCTTGCGGGAGACTCTCACTAGGGAAAGTGGACCATTTCTCAAGACATCGAAGGGCAAGTTCCCTCTAAGAAAGATCAAACCTCAAGTTGTACTGGAACATGCCACATGTCCCTCATAAAGTTGCAGTAGAACATGCCATGTGTCATCTACAAAGCTCGATAGAGGCTGCCAAGTGGCAACATTTGCATCTTCTTCCTTTTATTTCATAAGGACTTTGGTGGGTCCTAGGTGAGTGGCTAAACTCAAGTAGAATGCACCATGTGTCATCATCCACTTGAATCCAAAAGAGTAATAAATGTTTCTACAGTGTTTCTATGAGTTCGGCGGAAGCCACCATGTGTCATCCTCTGTGGGATTCTCAAAAGACATCTAAAGCCTCTATAAGTTAAGTGGAAGCTGCCATGTGTCCCTCATAAAGTTGCAACAAAATATGCCATGTGTCCTCGCCTATTTCATAGTGGAAGGCACCACGTGTCACTTATTGAGATCAATGAAAAATAGCCTCAAGCAAAGAAAGAGGCAACGATGGATGATTTCAAAGGAAGATTCAAAGGTTCAATTAGTTGGTTCAAAGGAGTGCCCCAAAGCCCATAGGCCAAAGTACCCTTGCAGAGGGTAGGTGATGAGAAAAATAGAGATTTCTTGAAGCCCGAAAGATGAACTAATGAACTGATTGAACCTTGAACCAAATTGGTTCAACGATTCAAAGGTTCAAAGGTTCATGGGTTTAATGGTTAAAAAAAAGCTCCAGACAAAGAGCAATAAAGTGATTAAACTATTGAACCGTTGAACCTTGAACCAAAATGGTTCAACAGTTTAAAGGTTCAAAGGTTTAATGTGGATGGTTCAAATGAATGTCCCAAAGCTGAAAGAACAAGTGCCCTTGTGGAGGGCGGTGAACTAAGGATAGATACCCTTGTAGAGGGCAAAAAACATTGGTTCAAAGATTAAATAAAGTGCCGAATAAAGGGATGGTTCAATCAAAGACCAAGAAAGTGATTGAACCAAGAAAGTGGTTGAACCAGGGAAGTAATCGAAACATTGACATCCCTATGGATGTCAAATTTAAGATAATGAAATATCTATTGATTTTAAAACACGGCACATATCTTTTGAACAAATTTAGCGACTGGCTAAAGAGAAAGCCAGAGAGCTTAAATCACATAGATAAGGATGAAATACAACAAAGAAAAGGGGAATGATGGAGAAAGATAAAAAATATCCATGCATAGGATATGTTTCTAGAAGGTAAAGCAACCCACTAGGTGGACATTGGAAGAGCGCAAACATTCAATGGCATGGCCCATTTTTCTGCATCGAGTAAAGAAAATAGCTGCACGCACATCAAGAAACACATCAGGTGGCCCATATTAAAATTGATGCTCGATTATAGCATAGCCTATAGACAGAAATTAAAATGCATTAAAGGCATTGAATGCATCGTAACACATTTTTGTGAAACAAAGCACCCAAGTCTTTCTTGGAGTACTATATATTGGACTCTCTCTTATTGTTTTAGGGATGTCTCACTCTATTATCAGAAATAAAACTCTACCCAAATTGAAAGGCATTACTAAGACTTTGAGATTAGATTGTTGATCATATTTCATTATTTGAATAAGAAAACACGTGACTTTTTAGACTTTGTGCTGGAATAACTTGGTTGTTGGGGAAATTGTTTTTATGTCTATTTCCTTAATACATTTTTTGTCTATTTGATTGAATAAGCAAAATTAGTGAAAATAATTAGAAATGTGTCCTAAAGCCAATTATGGAGAGACTTTGTGCCCCCACAATTGCCTTTAGTGTGTTTTCTTTTTATTCTTGTGTAAAGGATCTTGGGACAACTTTGTGCCCTCATTATCTTTCGTATTTCACTCTTTAGAAGTTGAGGTGGAGACTTTGTGCTACATTTCATCCTACTGTGTTACTATGTCTTGTTACAGTTACTTGTCACCACTTGAAAGGTTCCTTTTGTCTATTGGACAACACTTCTAAAAGAAGAGGAGTGCATTCTGTCATTTCATCAGGATTTTTACTTTGATTTGTGAACATCATCTCTAAAAAAAAGAGATGGATGGTTTATCCTACCCTTGAGTGATATTTTCTACTTGTATATATAGTATATAGAGCCTGCATATTTACAGAGAACCTCCCCTTGATGAGAGGATAGATTTGTCTCTTTTTTATGTAGTAAACCTGCACATCTGGATGACCAATTTCCCTATGCTGTGGTTGAAGAGACCTATTTTGCTTATCAACTAGTTGATTGACAAAATATTCACCCAACAATTTTTTGTGACTCCACTGGGGAATTACGTGCAATCTGAAGCCTCAAGTTTCAGATTGAAATAGTCCTTACCCTTATCCATTATAGACTCTAGTGACTCTTTTTTGTGTCTTACCCATTATCATTATAGTCTTACCATCTCCTTTCACCTCCACATCAACTGAGATAAAATGCACACTTTGAAGCCTCAAGCTTCAAGCTAAAGTAGGGCTAGTTCTTTCCCATTTTTTTTACAATCTGGCAAATCCACGCTATACATGAAGCCAAAGGGCTAAAGGTATTGTTGACCCTATATTCAAGTTGGTACAATAAAGTAATTTTGATCTATTTTCTTCACCATCTCAACTCCAATGAATTATGAGCTTTTCTCTTACTAAAATCAAGTCTCCATTACCAGGCAAAGCATCTATTTCCACTATTAATAAAGCTTTGTCAATACTTACCCCTCTGAGATTTTTTATTCCACCTTTCCATAGTCATACTATGGTAGTTTAAGGTCCTTGGGGTAATTCGTTTGGCCCACTCAATTTAACTCTACCTTTACATGAGCTACCACACAGTTCAAGAAAAAATTTCTCCAAGTTTTATGGTGATGGGAAAGTTCATCCTGATGAACATATTGTAACTTTCAGCATAGCCTGTGGTGTAATAGGTGTGGAGTATGAATATGTAGTAGTCAGGCTATTTGTGGAAACTTTACAAGGTGCTGCTGTAAATTAGTTCTATCATCTATAGGCCTAGACTGTGACTGACTAGAACACCCTTAAAGCCAAGTTTGAAGCCAGATTCAAACCTATAAAAGATGCACATGCCTTGCTGGCTCAACTCACACAAATGAAGAAGGAGCCTCATGAACTAATAAGGGATTTCATAGCCAAGTTTGACAAGCTGAAGAACAAGATTCTTGTAATTGCTCAGCCTACACCTGAGAATCTCAAATATTTCTTCATCAATTCTCAACTGCCTAAAGTGAGTTTTTTGCTGAGACGTGTTGGCCAAATAGACCTTGCTGTAGCTCAAGATTTGGCCACTAAGGTGGAAGATGACCTTATCTTGGCAGGAAAGATAAGGAGAGATCCTAAGAGAGGTAAATCCTCTTCATCTTCTAAATATCCATCTACAAGTACCACTAATCTAATGATGCAGAAGCTGGCAAATGAGTTGCTAGCTCTTAGAAAGTAAATGGTGCAATTGATATCTTTAATACTTTCATATAGAGATATGCCAAGAAAAACATTCCCCAATCAGTCATACCAAGGTAATGCTGCCAAAAATCAAGGACAACCAAATCATCTTCCTCCCCCATAGGGGAAACTTGCCATTAAAGCACCCCAACCAATTCAGTAATTGGATATCTCGAAACAAAATCTGATTTTTCTTTCTAGCCTGAATTAAACCAAGAAAATGACACTAATATCCTTACAGAAAATAAAAAAGAATTAGCTGGAGACTCCAACATTAGTTTCCTGAATTACCAAGATGAACCCAGAGGTAAAAGAGAAGCAATTGATGGATCATATACTGTATTCACTCGATCCCAAAACCAATCAACCCAGCAAGCTAATAAATAAAAAATGGGAGAAAGTTATCAGCCTAAAATCTCAATTGCCAAATGAGGAACTTCTCTACTTTTTCAGCCAAATGACCCAATGAGTAATAAAAAGGTAAGTACATCAAGCATTCCTCCATCTCCAACTTCAATTCCACAGACTAATCCTCCCACTCCTAAAAACTAGAAAGATGAACTCCCTTCCTCTGTTTTTAATCCATTTTAGTCATTTGACATAATCGACCATGTCAAAAAGACCAAAATTCAAATGTCTAAATTTGAATTCTTACAATCCAATCCTGAATAGTTGGATAGGTTAGTTTAGTGTGTGAAGAATAAAGCCATCCCTATAGGAAAAGAGATTAGGAAGGTAACTCATGATCCCAAAAAGAACATGTCCATTCCAAATAATCTTGTCATTACTCTCCAGCTACACGTGGGAAAATAGAGCCTTTCTATGTTTCCCTGTTGATAAATGGTCACAAACTGAGCAATTGCATCATTAATTTTGGTGCTTCAGACAATGTCATGCATGCCAAAGTGGTAAAATATCTTGGACTTACATTGACAAAAACCTTTGGGAGATTTTTCTCCATGGAGAACAAACAAGTACATCTATTGGGACAAATCAAAGATGCCCAATTTGCATTTGCAACATTCCCAGACAAAAGAATCGAGATGACAATCCTGGTGGCTGATGTTCTAGCTTCATATGACATTATTCTTGGATGGAATTTATACAAAGATGTTGGTGGTGAGTTGAGCATAGACCTATCTGAAGCGAGGATCCCTGTCAAAGGCATCATGCAAAGGTTGCTTCCTGAAAAGGAATCAAAATATGTTGTCACTCAGACATCAGCCCCTGAAGCTCAAATTCTATTTAAATCTTTAGGCATAGGTAATTACTTCTTAACAACAAAAGATATTCATGTTTCAATAGATTAAAGTCTTGTAGGTGATGATCTAAGAATCAAATTAGATGAAACAATAGAAGATGTGAGAGAACACAGTGCAAAAATTGAAGAATTTTCCCTTTCAAGCAAGGATAAATCTAAGGAAAGATCAGTTTCTAATGATGTTTGGATCCAAAAATTCAATGGTAGAAATTCTTCTACTAGCTTAGGAGCTATAATTATGTTAATATCTCTTCAATAAGATATTTTTCCTTCTTCATACAAGTTACAGTTTAGCAACACCAACAACATAGTTGAGTACGAATCTCTATTGCTTGGATTGAAGGCTGCTCGAGATAAAGGCATCAAACTTCTTCATACCAAAGGAGATGCTGAACTGGTGGTTTGTCAAGTAAAGAACCTATATCAAACAAAAAATTAGAGATTATGTCACTACCATAATCTATTCTGGGACCAACTTAAAAGCTTTGATGCTTTCAACATCTCTACCATACCCAGGGAATTCAATGACTGATCTGATGCATTGGCTATTTCAGCAACCCTCTTAGTTCCTCATCTAGTCTTCAAAGAAAATAAGTACACTATTGAATTGGTCTTTAGACCAAGTGTGCCTGATAATGCTAATCATTGGCAAGTGTTCAATAATGACAACTAAATCATCACCTTTCTAGAACAAAAAGATAGCTTCGAACATCTTCACTTCGAAGACAGTAAACTCTAGAAACTTGAATCAGCTCTTGACATGAATTCAGATGAAGGTGAAGAATTATTGTAGTGAAAAGGGAATAAGATTTCCAAAGGACTGGTTTCTCTTGAGAAACTGTTTGACAAGCATGACAAATTCATCAAACAATAATAAATGGATTCAAACCCCTCCCAGGGGTTTGATCAGATAAATTTGGGTACCAAGGAAAATCCCAAGGTGGTGAACATTGGGAAGTGCTGTACTCCAGAGGAGAAATTCAAATTTATTGATCTACTTTGCCATTACATGGATGTTTTGGCATACTCTTATGATGATCTAAAGTCATTCAAGCCTAAGGAAATTCACCATGAAATTCCTCTCAAGGATGATTCAGTGCCTTACAAGAAGAAATCCTGGTAGTATAATCCAAAGATATCAGGTACTATTCTGTCTGAGATACAAAAAATGTTGAATGCTAGGATAATTTTTCCAATCCATCATTCCACATGGATTGCCAACATAGTCCCTGTGAGGAAGAAGAATGGCAAAATTTTCATTTGTATGGATTTTAAAAATCTAAATCAGTCATCTTTAAAGGATAACTATTTTTTTCCCATCATGGATCAAGTGCTCCAGATAGTGACTAGCTCAAAAATGTTATCAATGCTGGACAGCTTCTCAGGATATAATCAAGTTGAAGTTAGTGAAGTAGACCAACACAAGACTGCCTTCACCACACCTTGGGGTATGTTTGCATATAAAAGGATGCCTTTTGGCTTGATAAATGCTGGCATCACCTTTCAAAGAGAAATGGACCTTAATTTCAAGGATGAGATGGGTAAGTTTATTGTAGTTTATCTTGATGACTTGACCATCTTTTCTAAGCATCACCCAGATCATATACGCCACTTGTAACAAGTGCTGGAGCACTGCCATCAGAATGGCATTTCTTTGAACCCCAAGAAGTCAATTTTTGGTGTAACAGAGGGAAAAATTCTCAGACACATTATGTCCAAAGGAGGCATAAATATTGACTCAGATAGAGTCAAGTCTATCCAAGAGCTTACCTTGCCTACAAGTAAGACTACTATTCACTCTTTCTTTGGGAAGGTGATTTTTTTACAAAGATTCATTCCTAAGTTTGCTGAGAAGACTCGACACATTTTGAACATGATGAAGGGAAAAACCACCTTCAACTGGACTGAAGAAGGCAAGTCAGTATTTGAGGATATCAAGACTACCATTGCCCACGCCCCAATTTTGGTTTTTCCAGACTACAACAAAGAGTTCACCATTTACAGTTATGATTTTGAACACACACTTTCAATAATTCTAGTTCAAAAAAATAAAAAAGGTATGTAATCTCTCATTTCTTTCATGAGCTGCCCTCTCAAAGCTCATGAGCTGAAGTACTCAAACATGGAGAAGCATGTTTATGAAGTGGTGAAGACAGTCAAGCATTTCTGCTTCTACATCTTGAATTCTCAAACTACTGCTTTGGTTCTTGAAACCACAGTCAAATCTATACTAACTCAGTATGAGTTTGGGATGAAAAGAGGCAATTAGTTTGCAAAGATCCAAGAGTTTGATCTAGTCATCAAGCTAACAAAGTTGGTATAGGAAAAAGGCATATGCCAATTAATTGTTGATAACAAATTAGAAGAAATAGAGCATGAAGAAGTAGAGGTGGAAGACTCACTGATAGTCCTCTTTGTCTCCACCATGAATAAGTGGTATTTAGATATTATTCATTTCTTTACTTATGGTGAGTGTCTTGCTCACCTATCTTACAAAAAAGGAGAACTATCAAGTTGAAATCTGCCAATTTTGTGCTTTGGGACAATGGCCTGTATAAGAGGAGCCTTGATGAAGTGTTCCTTCACTGTGTGGACAAGGAGGAGCAAAGCCAACTTTTTAAATCTTTTCACAATCTATCCTGTGGAATTTTTTGCTCTTGTGACTACCCATAAAATTTTGTGAGCTAGGTATTATTGGCCAACTCTTTTTCAAGATGCATATAAATGGGTAAGAAAATGTGAACTATGCCAATAGTTTGTTGGAAGACCCAAGTTAGATGCCCTGCCTCTCAAGCTAGTGGTCATAGAAGAACCATTCCAATAATGGGGAATTGATTTTATTGGAGCTATAAACCTATCTTCAAGTGCTGGACATGATTATGTCTTTACAGCAATTGACTACTTTGCAAAGTGGGTGGAAGCTATCCCAACCAAGCATGCCACTTCAAAAGTAGTATGTGATTTGCTCAAAGAGAATATCATTTCCAAGTTTGGGGTCCCAACCAAGATTGTCACAAACAACGCAACTTGTTTCACTTCCCAGGAGATTACTCAGTTCTATTTTTACTATGGGATCACCCTCTCTGACTCTTCTGATTACTTTCCACAAGGGAATGGACAAGTTGAATCAAGTAACAAGAATCTGATGACTATCATCAAGAAGCTGGTGGATGACAACCAAAGGACATGGCATAAAGCATTGGTTGATGCTTTGTGGGTAGATAGGATTACACCAAAAAGGGCAATTGGTATGTCTCCTTTTCAACTTCTTTATGGTATCAAGGCTGAGATACCAATCACCCTTAAATTCCTAACATTAAAATTGGTTAAGGCAATTGAAGATCAGACATATGAAAGTTCCATTGATAAGAGGATCATGTGGTTGACTGAACTGGATGAGCAGAGAACTATGGTGGTGGATATAATTGCTACCCATCAAAGTCTGGTAAAGAAGCTCTTCTACCAGAAGGCAAAAAACTGTGATTTCTAGGTTGGAGATCAAGTCCTACTGTGGGACAAGAGAAGAGAACCAAAAGGGATGCATGGAAAGTTTGATTCTCTTTGGAGAGGCCCATTTATTATCCATCAACTCAATGGTGAGAATAACTTCTTGTTGAAATATGAAGATGACACTCTCTTCTCTCTACCTTACAATGGACAGCGTCTGAAGCACTTCAATCTGTGAAGTATCAAATAAGATCAGCTTGTATATATATATATATTTGTATAGTTTTTAGTTCTATTTTTGTGCTTTCATTTTTGTTTTTGTCACCTTTCTTTTTTGGGTAGCACGACTCCATAGCCCAATGGAGATTCTGGTTTCTACTCCCCTCAACTGTTCCAACTGAAGGAAGTTCCCTAATTAGAGCTAGCTGTTGTCCCCCAAAATCTGTCACTCATTTTTGGGACAACATATGAACTATTTTGGTCTTGCAGACCAAAATCCTCTCTCCCCTTCTCAAAAATTGTTCTAGGCATTCAAATTCTTCATTATTCAAGCTTTTTCAGATTTCTACAGACTCTGCAGGCTTGAATCTACGGACTATGTAGGCTTAAATCTACAAACTCATTTTTACCGATTCATTTTTATGGACACTGCTAGTTCTACAAGCTCATTTCTACAAACTTCATAGATTAGTTTCTATGAACTCTATAGGAGAGAAACAGGTTCAACACTTAGCCATTTTTTCTATCATGAAAAAACTATAAAAATTGCCAAGTGTCATCTACCGAGACACATTATGATTTGCTTCTCAAAGCAGCAGAACTTGCCATGTGTCCCTTATAAAATAAATGGAGTGTACCAAGTGTCAATATCTACATGAATCCAAGTGAGTCCCAAGTGTTTCTACAATGTTTCAAAACCTTAGCGGAAGGTGCCACATGTCATCTTGCATAGGACTCTCAAAAGGCATCCAAAGCCTCTGTAAGTTAAGTGGATGCTACCATGTGTCCTCACCTATTTCACAGTGGATGTTGCCATGTGTCACATGTTGAGATCAATATAAAATTGACTAAGGTAAATCCAAAGGAAATAGTGTGCTTGCAGAGGGAAATGAACCAAACCAAGTGGCCTTGTAGAGTGCAGTGAGCAAAGATAGACATAGGGAATTCCTTTGAAAAAATTCCCATGGCAAAATGGTTAAGGCAAAAATCTTTCAAAATTTTTGTCTGAAGGAATTCACTCAAGAAGAAAGCTTGACAGAAAGCAGAGGCAAAACAAAGGAAGATTTCTTTCAGATAAATTATCTGAAAGAATTCCTTCAGACTTTTTGTCTGAAGGAAAAGTCTGTCAAAAATAGAAAACCCATCGAGGAAATAAAAACCCGAAGGCCACCTGAAAGATCCTGAAGGGTAGGTACCCTTGCGAGAGACTCTCACTAGGGAAAGTAGACCATTTTTCAAGACCCCAAAGGGAAAATTCCCTCCAAGAAAAATCAAACCTCAAGTTACAGTGGAATGCACCATGTGTCCCTCATAAAGTTGCAGTAGAATGTGCCGTGTGTCATCTATAAAGCTCAGCAGAGGACACCAAGTGGAAACATCCTCAACTTCTTCCTTTTGTTTTGTAAGGACTATGGTGGGTTTCAGGTGAGTGGCTAAACTCAAGCAAAATGTACCACATGTCATCGTCTGCATGAATCCAAAAGAGTCCCAAATGTTTCTACAGTGTTTCTATGAGTTCGGTGGAAGCTGCCATGTGTCATCCTCTGCAAGATTCTCAAAAGACATCTAAAGCCTCTGTAAGTTAAGTGGAAGCTGCCACATGTCCCTCATAAAGTTACAGTGAAATGTGCCACGTGTCCTCACCTATTTCATAGTGAAAGGCACCACATGTCACTTATTGAGATCAATAGAAAGTAGCCTCAAGCAAAGAAAGAGGTAGTGACAAATGATTTCAAAGGAAGATTCAAAGGTTCAATCGGTCAGTTCAAGTGATCAGTTCAAAGGATTTACCTAAAGCCCACAAGACAAAGTACCCTTGTAGAGTGTAGGTGATGAGCAAAATAGACCTTTTTCAAAGCCTGACAGATGAACCAATGAACTGATTGAACCTTGAACCAAATTGGTTCAACGATTCAAAGGTATAAAGGTTCACAGATTTAATGGTTTAAAGGAAGCTCTAGACAAAGAGCAATAAAGTGATTGAACTGTTGAACTATTGAACCTTGAACCAAAATGGTTCAACGGTTCAAAGGTTCAAAGGTTCAACATGGACGGTTCAAAGGAGTGTCCTAAAGCTGAAAGAACAAGTGCCCTTGTGGAGGGCGGTGAACTAAGAACAGGTACCCTTGCAGAGGGCAGAAAACATTAGTTCAAAGATTAAAGAAAATGCCAGATAAAGGGATGGTTCAATCAAAGACCAAGAAAGTGATTGAACCAAGAAAGCGATTGAACCAGGGAAGTAATTGAAACATTGATGTCCCTACAGATGTCAAATTTAAGATAATGAAATA
Source organism: Torreya grandis (assembly GCA_037957365.1). Classification (NCBI taxonomy): domain Eukaryota; kingdom Viridiplantae; phylum Streptophyta; class Pinopsida; order Cupressales; family Taxaceae; genus Torreya; species Torreya grandis. The sequence goes on from JARHVA010002184.1 coordinate 1,400,464, forward strand.
TCTATTGATTTTTAAATATGACACAGATCCTATGAATAAATTTAGTGTTTGGCTAAAGAGATAGCCTAAGAGCTCAGATTGCATAGATAAGGATGAAATACAACAAAGAAAAGGGGAACAATGGAGAAAGATCAGAAATATCTGCACATTAGATATGTTTCTAGAAGGTAAAGCAGCCCACCAGGTGGACATTGGAAGAGCACAAACATTTAATGGCGTGGCCCATTTTTTGCATCAAGTAAAGAAAACAACTGCATGCACATTAGGAAACACATCAGGGGGCCCATATTAAAATTGATGCTTGATTCCAACATAGCCCATAGATAGAAATTAAAATGCATTAAAGGCATTGAATGCATCGTAACACATTTTTGTGAAATAAAACACCCAAGTCTTTCTTGGAGTACTATATATTGGACTCTCTCTTATTGTTTTAGGAATCTCTCCCTCTGTTATCAGAAACAAAACTTTGCCCAAATTGAAAGGCATTACTGAGACTTTGAGCTCAAATTGTTGATCATATTTCATTATTTGAATAAGAAAATAAGTGACATTTTCAGACTTTATGCTGGAATAACTTGGTTGTTTGTGAAATTATTCTTATGTCTATTTCCTTAATACATTTTTTGTCCATTTAATTGAATAAGCCAAATTAGTGAAAATAATCAGAAAGGTGTTCTGAAGTCAACTTTGGAGAGATTTTGTGTGCCCACAATTGTCTTTAGTGTGTTTTCTTTCTATTCTTATGTAAAGGATATTGGGATGACTTTGTACCCTCATTATCCTTCGTATTTCACTCTTTGGAAGTTGAGGTGGAGACTTTGTGCTACATTTCATCCTGCTGTGTTACTACGTCTTGTTACAGTTACTTGTCACCACCTGAAAGGTTCCTTTTGTCTGCTGGACAACACTTCTAAAAGAAGAGGAGTGCCTTTTATCATTTCATCAAGATTTCTACTTTGATTTGTGAACATCATCTCTAAAAAAGAGAGATGGATGGTTTATCCTACCCTTGAGTGTTATTTTCTACTTGTATATATAGTATATAGCTCCTGCATATTTATAGGGAACCTCCCCTTAATGAGATGAGAGATTTGTCCCCTTTTGATGTAGTAAACCTGCACATCTAGACGACCAATTTCTCTATGCTGTGGTTGAAGAGACCTATTTTTCTCATTAGTTAGCTGATTGGCAAAATATTCACCCAACACGAAGCACCAATGGCCTGCCTACACCTTTCTTGGTGTACCCTTTAAGATGTGCACTCAGAGAGATTGAGACTTGACAAGTTCTTATAAGATAGAAAGCATCGATGATTGATAAAGTTTGAAAATAGTATTTGTATACATATGCCCCAATCAAAGCTCATCACATGTCACTCAGGTGCAACAGGGGGTGGTGATTTGAGAAAGAACATAGTAACACACAACACTAAAGTTAACAAATATTATAATATTTTAAAACAAAAATTAACTAAAATTTAAATGACTGAAATGGAAATAATTGACAAAGTAAATGTAATATATGTATACCTTGATTTACCTTTATCACTTGATGGTTGTCTGCTATGTTTGTAGTTTTGATCATGGAGGGTGCATAGACTACTTTTGACATACCCAAGGATACAAAACTAAAGATAAAAAACAAACAAATGTAGGAAATCCAAGATAATTGATGCTATGTAGATGGGATGTACTTCAAAATTTGGCAAGTTGGGGTGATAATTAATATGTTAGACCAAATAACCAAGTCAAAATTTAGATTAAATCAGGTAATCAAAAATTCCAGGCTAATAAAAATTGAAAAAATTAAACAAATAAACGTTAAGTAAGAAAGGAAAACTCACCAAGTCAAACCAAGGATACATGTCAAAAAGGATGATAATCAAACATTAATGTGAAATAAATAAAAATCCTTCAAAAAAGTGGGTAAGAAAAAATTATAAAACAACATTAATGAATGAGCAATAATAATCCTTACTTAATCATTAATAGAAAAAGGTGCATAAAAGGGAAAACAACATTGGTGAGTGAGAAGTAACAAACCAACCTCACTCAATAATGGAAAAAGTACATGAAAATATAAATAGATTTAGATGTCCACAAAAAGGGGTAGTACAATAATAACAAATGGTAAAAGAAAGCGAAATGATGTTGGGATGTAGAAACATGGTATAAATAAAATGAATCTTAGTCACTCAAAACATGTTATTTTATTGTAAGGGTAGATAAAATTGAAACAAAGTAGTGTTATCATGTTTTTATGATGTGAATAAGAGGGAATATAGAACAAGGGAAAATAGATTTAGAATCACACTTTATTGATTAAGGGGGTAAATGAAATGGGTGGAGGGGAGAATGCATGAAAAACTAAGGTAGAGGAAATATTTATCAAAGTCAAGACACTTAACTTAGGTTTGTCAAAACAAGGGGACTTTTGACCTTAAGGACTCTTAATATCTTCTTGTAGTCACACAAGTCTTAGATCAATAAATGAAGTATGTAGATCATCCCATGAAGGCTATATGAATGAAAAGTAAAATAGACCTACCTTCCCACAATGTGTTCCCCATCCTTAGGACCCCTTATAGAGTCATCAGTCTACTAAAAATATTGGGTAGTTATGTGAGAAAATACCATATATTTTGTTGAATTCTCCCACTCCAATTTATTAGCCTACTATATCCCAATGGACCTCACCTTTATTGTGAAGCCAATTATGGAGTTTGAGCTTCAATTTGAGATAGGAGATATGCTTCGAATCATGTCTTTTGGTGTGATTTTGAATTTTGAAATTTGTATGTTGCCATTTGTATATCATTGAAATTTTTTCAAATGATTTGGATTTTAACTTTCTTGATGGTTTTTTCTATTCCTCCTCTATATGGATTCATAAAAACAAACATGGGAGTTAGAGATGAATTTTATTTGAAGACTTTGGACTTGGTTTCTAAAAAAGAGAACATAGAGAACATGGTGCCTAAAAGTTTCATAAATTCAGGTAAAATAAAAGTTCTATCTTGACTTTGACCTTGTTTTATCCAATGTGGAATGAAAGGAAAGGAAATCAAGAGGAATGAAACATGAAATAATTTGAATTACTTAAAACTAAAAAAATGTGACAAAGGGATAAAAAGGGATACAATGAAATTAAAAGTGTGATTCCTTATCATAAGAGTAAGGGAAATGTAGGAAAACATGTTAATAAAGTTTGTTATGCAAGTTTTATTTGCAACAGAAGAAAAACTAAAGCTGAGAACAAGGATCACAAATTTAGAACCATTGCAAAAGACATTCTAGAAAAAGAACACTGATTAGAAGATGGTGATTTTATGAGGAAGGCTATTTCCTATCCATGGTCTTACATTGCAACTCATAAAATAGAAACCCAAGGGGTGCACAAATCATGAAAAATTAAATGGGATAAAGATGGTATTTTATGAGGAAGGCTAGGTCCTATCCATGGTATTACACTACAAATCACAGAAGAGAAACCCAAGGGGTGATAAATAGTGTTGGAAAGCAAGGAAAATAAATAATACAAAAAAATAATGAGGAAGACCGGGTCCTATCCATGGGTTTACAATGTAAATCATGAGAAAAGGGGAACCAAAGGACTAAAAGGTAGGGCTAAGGTTTGTGAAAAGAGAAGCTACTACAGGGGGTGAGACCCATGTAAGCATCCTGATAAAAGTGTTATAAGGATAGCATAAAGAAAGCATGATAAGGGGAAAAAATTATGCTAACATCTGTATCAAGGATGAGCATGTGAGAGACAAGCCTATGTGTCTTTGAAGGTTTCTTGAAGTTGAATTAGTTTGGTGTCATGAAATGTATAATAAGAGTGGGCATCATAAGATGTTCCAATGGGTAATTGGATATAGGGATGGGCATCACAAGATGCTTGAGAGTCTAAAATGATATATGGGTGGGCATTGTAAAATACATCAAAGGCTAAATTAATATGTGGATGGGCATCGCAAGATGCCCTAAAGGCTGAAAAGAGGAAGAAAAGATAAGAATAAAAGAACACCCCATATAGTGTCTACATGGATTTAAGTTGTTTGAGAAGATTATGATAGGGTATTTCATGCTACTTGATGAAATAAATAGAATTTAGTAAAGTAAGAGAACCAGGGATAGAGTCAACCAGATAGAAAATAGAGTTGGCTAGATAAAGAACATGTTAGTAGTTAGATATAAGGTCAATTGAGTTGATAGAGTACTACTCAATATAGGCTGAGAAGAGTACAAAGTCGATTGGGTCGACTGTGTACTATTAGATAGAGGGTAGAATGTGTTGTTCCCAAAATCAACTATGCTCATTTTTGGAACAATCCCTACGAAACTTATCTATTTCATGTTTTTCACTCTAAGTTTGTCTTTAGAGGCAAGTTTTTATTGATCTCGTATTTGCTCAACTGGCATTGTCAAAAGTTCATGACGTTCCCTTATTACATTTTTCCAAAAAATGTGAAAATCGTTGCGATCTTGATGCTGTCAGATGACAATTTTTTCCTCTTTCTAAGTTAGGTGATTTCTTGAGTTTGCATGTAAGGGTGGCAAAATTTTCTGCCCTTACATGTAGTTTTGTAGTTCCCATGCAAAGGCAACGATTTTTTCTTCCCTTGCATCCTTCATGCAGGAGCGACAAAAATTGCTGCCCTTGTATTTTTCCAATTTGTTTCATGCAGGAGTGGCAAATTTTTTTGCCCTTACATCCCTTTTTAACCTCACATGCAGAGGTGGAAAAATTTGCCGCCCCTACATGATCTTGGTTCCATGCATGGCATTAATGGCAGCCATGAGTGGTTGGGGTTAGTTTTTCACCTCATTTAACCCCCTTTCCTCCTCATTTTGATCCATTCTTTTTCATTTCCTCCTCCTCCCTATGTTTGGATAATCAAGCGAGCAAGTGCGGTCGAGTTTTCCTCAAATTCAAGCATTGTTACACGATTATCAGGTAGGGTTTTGCATTTATTTTTCTTCTTGTTTTGGTTTTGTTTTGTTTTTTGCTTTTTCTTCTCTTCTCCATGTTATTTTCCTTCTTTCCTTTCTTATCTAGTTTTTTTCTACTATTGTGTTTTCATTTTCCTCCATTTTTCCTATCAAAGACATGATCTAACCACATGGAAAACCTCTCTTCCCCCTTTTTTCTACCCGTCAGCCATTTCATCCACGTAATGGCAGTGAATTTCACCGCCCTTACATAGGGACGTCGAACCATGTGTAAAGGCAGATAAATTTGCCACCCTTACAGACCCCTTGTCAACTCGTGTAAGGGTGGTGATTTTCACTGCCCTAACACAAAAATATCCAACTACATGCATGGGTGACAAAAATTACCACCGATATAATCTGACTATTCAACCTTATGCATTGGCAACAATTTTTGCCATCTATGCATGACCTGATGTCTTTTCACATGCATGGGTGACAAAAATTGCTGTTGATGCATCCTTCCTTCCCATTATGTATGGGCGGCAATTTTTTCCACCTATGCACAAATGACATTCCACCACATGCAAGGGCAAATTTTTTTGTTGTCCATGCATGCTTTCTCTCTAAAAACCTAACTCTGAGAAAAATTTCATTTTTCTCATTTTTTTTGAGCCCGCTTCCCTTTCACTCCTTGACCTGCTTGCTCCTTAGCCCTTTCGAGCGCATTTCCCTGGTCATGATCATCCAACATGTAATTTTCCCAGATTGCTAATATTTCCCTTAATTGTGCGATCATGATTCTTATCACAGTTTTTCCTTAAGATCCTTCTTCATCAACATGCTTTTGACAAAGGCTCATCCCAATGACTGAGGTATCTCCAAAGAAGTCAAAGAATATGAAGTACCAGTATCAAGGTGTTTTTCTAATCACCTTGGCTACTTATAATGTCGATGACATTAGAGATACAGAGATTGGGCACGTATATATGGCTGAGTTCATAGAGAGAACCAAAGCAAATAATCCAAGCTCTGAAATGAAGAGGATAATTGAGATCAATATTCATCTAGTTTCCTCTTTTTCTATGGCATCTCATCACATAGACTTCATTCTTCAGTGCGCCCAATTATATAACAAAGATACCAGGGCTGTGGTAGATGCTAGTGGCAATATAGTAATTCAACTAGACCTCAAGTTCATCGATAAAGTATTTATTTGCCCTCCTGCTACTGAAGTGTAGAAGATTGACTTCATTGAAGCACAAAGAGAATATGATAAAGATCCTGAGAAGGAAAATAAGGTGATCAACAATAGATGGCTCATAACTCCTAGAGAAAACTTGTCTAGATGGCCACGAAACTTTCCAAGGAGCGATTTTATTGAAGATGTTGGTGACTTGATTACTCTTCTTAGTAGAGTATGAGGTTTATCTTCTTCTTCTCAGTTTCAAGAGTGGATGTATCCCTTCATTAAGATAATCCTCTAGGGCAAACAAGTCATCTTATAAGGGGAACAAATTAGCAATGCTCTACATGAGCAATTAACAAAGGTGTCTACTACCTCAAAGTTCTACATAACTTCGTACCTGGTATATATTATAGCTTCAATAAGAATCTTTCTAGGTTTGACATCAGAGGGAGATAGGAAAATAACCCTGGTATATCAATATTATCCTCAACTAACATTGAGGGGTTCAATCCATCACTTTAGGAGGGTAAATGATGCTTTCTTTGCAATATTTTTGTGTCTCTTTGACCCCCAATTGGAATAGAAAAGAGTGTCAGATAAATCTTGGACCATTGTGAATGACTTCGGCTGTATGTTCTTATAGTTCCCTTCTTTTTGTTATCTATAGGTTGGCTTTTTCTAAGGCTATCAATATATGCTCTCAATATTTCCTTCAGATAAATTAGTCCTGATGGAGCTGTGTAGGCAAATTATTGTTGTACACAATAAGCAGATGGAACTTAAGAAACTTGATTTTAGGTTCTCCATTGAAATTGGTAGGTACTCAGTGTTGATCACTGCAAAAGCTAGGGCAATAGAGACCAACATGCAACTTGTGACCATGAATCATTTCAAAAGGAGGCCCAATTTTAACTACAAAGGTGTGAAAGACATGATTAAGAGGAAGACTTAGTTCCATGAACCCATGATTGAAGACGTCTAGATCAATTTGAGAACAACATAAGATATCAGGAAGATGGACTACAATAGACTATCTCTAGAACAAATAGAATATCTAGGGCTCGCTGATATCCCTACAAATTTAGTAGATGATGGGGACCTGATTAATAATAGATATCATGCTGAACAAGTCACTAATGCTCCTCTTCCCCCGATCTAATGGTCTCAAAAAGAGTTCACCTCCTTAAGGATGAGATTCAAACCAATATTGGCAAACACCAATGATTGACTAACAAATAAGGGAATCACTTTAAAAGAGTTCATCATGGGATCCGAGGCTAAATTTCAAGAAGAGACAAAGAGGAGAGCAAAAAACTAGACAAAGAATAAAGGTAATGTTCCTTCTCTTTATAGGCCCCATAAGCCTAGGATCATTTTTGTATCAAAGAAATCAAAAGTTGTAGAGAAAGAGCCAGAGACAACAGATATGGAGGTTGAGAAGCAAAGTACTGAACAACTAGTAATAGGGTAGATGGAAACAAATGATAGGCCTACAAGTCAACAGAGAACAAAAACTCTATCTTTGCAAGAAGGTGCGTAACCAGTCATAAGAATTTCTTCTTCTCTGCCCCACTCACGTGTTGTAACTCCTTCACCTATTTCCCCAATCGATATTCCCTCTTCTGGAGCTGCTATCCTAAAATTATATTTGGTGATCCTCAAAGTATTTCTAGAGATGTTATTCATTCATCAAGATCCATCCCCAATTTGTGATCTCCATCTTATAACATTAGAGATAATTCTACCTTCAATGATTCAACAACATGTGTAGTTTTGACTAATACTATGGCCATTATTTCCACCAGTAGTGCAGATGCCACCCCAGTGATGCCAACTACAGGGACTATTGTTAATATAAGTGCTTCTGCTCTCCTATCTTGGCTATCAAATTTTACACTCAAAAAGAAAAAACAAGCCATCTTTTCAGATGAGTTTGACTTCGATAAAATGGTATCGGCAAAAACAAAGACCCCCAAGAAGTCAAATATCCTTTCCAAGATGATTGGAGATAAGGGGCACAAATTTTTAGAAATATCCAAACCCCCATAGGATGCAAATCTTGAAAATTTTGATATGAGCAGCTACTCTATCTCTCGAGTTGAGTTAGGAAAGATAACTCACGAGGGTGCTAAGAGTGGTTTGCAATCTGTGATGGATATTATGGTTTAAAAATTTGATAGGGAAAGAGAAATAAAAGATCATTATAAGGCGATGGTAGAGAAATTGACCAAAGTGATAAGGAGATTAACTTTTGCTCCATAAGTGTTGACTCCAGAGGCTTTCTCCATAGATGATCCTGTAATTCAAAAAGCCAAAAAGACTTATCTAAAGGGGAAGGTACTTGAAGACTATTTGGATAAGATGCATGCATAGAGGATTTTCTTGTTCACAGAGTTGTCTGAGAAGATAGGCAAAATGAGGAAAGTAAGAACAAAATTAGATGACCTTATCAATACCATTTCTTAGGAGGTCGAAAGCATAGATAGATATCTTAGCAAATGGATAGAGATGAAGGAGCTGAAAATACGTACCCTAGTATCAATCAGTGTCATTGCCGATAGAGATTCTTATATTGAAACTAAATAATAATTGATATATAGGATCTAGGTACTTAAGGAATTTGATTAGAGACCTTAAATCTTCCATGGATGCTAGTGAACAAAGTGATATCAGTCTGCTGCACAAATCAGAGGAGTTGCCTTGCAAACTTACCTCTCAAGACAACCAATTCATTTCAGCAGAAGAAATGATTCAAGAGTTTGAAGGTATGATCTGAAAGGAATATGAGGAGAAAGCATTCTCAATGGCTTTTGTGGATAATATCTTAGATAATCAATTAACTCTAGACAATCTGAGAACCATGTTAACCAGTCACACCAAGTCAATCATAGTAGTGAAAGATGCTACAGTGAGGGCTAAGGTGATTTTCAAAAATACTATTGCACCAAATAGTATCAGGATATAGGCAGCTGTCACCATGTACGATGCTCATCTAAAGAAGACTGACAACAAAATTTGAACTGTTCTTCCATGCTTTCTTCTCCATCCTTCTCATGCAATTTTTAATTGACTTGGGACATTTGCACATGTACTTTTATTATGTGTAATTACATATAAAAATATAGAAAAGTCCGAAAGTGAATAGAGACTCATCTTTGACTAGGTTTTAATATTTAAGTCTTTTCTCAATTTTGAAGGCTTTTCCCTATATATATAGAGGGAGTCTCTTTTGTAAAAAATCAGCTTTTTGATAACTAAGAGCAAAAACTTTGCTAAATTGAGATGCTTCCTGAGACTTTGATCTCAGATTCTAAATCATATTTCCTTGAATAAATGAGAAACATGATACTTTCAAACTTTGTGTTGGAATAATTTGTGTTACTTAAGAGATCGTTCTTATGTCTTTTTCCTAATAATCTCTCATATATTTGATTAAATAATCAAAGTGTGTGTGGAAGTTATCTGAAGATGTTCTAAAGTTAATTATAAAGACTTTGAGCTGCTATAATTACCTTTAGTTCATGTTTTCCATGTTTTAGCAGGAAGGATATTAGAAAGGCATTGAACTGATTTTATCCTTCGGGATCTTATATTCTATTGTAGTTTACAGTGGAGAATTTGAGCTACACTTCACTCTACTGTTACGTCCATTTCAAATCAATAAGGGAAGCAATGAAAGACTTTGTGCTTTCGTGGGTTTCTCGTGGATCTAGTTCCTATTTGAGAAGATTTCCTGTTATTTATTGAACATCATTTTTGAAAGAAGAGAAATGCTTTCAATCATCAGTCAGGGTTTCTCTTTTGCCTTGTAAGCATCATCTCTAAAAAAAGAGAGATGGATAGTGTAATCTCACCCCTGAGTCTATTTTCAGTTCATATTAATATATAAATAGTTTATAGGGAACCTCCCCTTGATGAGAGGAGAGATTTATCTCACTATGATGTGGTAAACCCACACTTTTTGCTGTATAAATCTCCTCGTATTGTGGTTATAACCATTTTTCCATAAGTTAGCCGATGACAAAATATTCACCCAACAAAATGGATAGATAAGAGACACAATCATGTTGGTCGACTATGTACTATAGGCAAGAAGAAAGATATAGTCTATAAAATATATAATCAATGAATAAAAATGTTCTAAAATAAGATTTTTTTTTGTAATATATGTGTAGAGAGAATAAAATTAGACACACAAACAATTATAATGATGTGAGTGATCCAATTGGGATACATAACACAAAATATTGCACCTATGCTGGCCAATGCAAGTCATTACAATATACCACATAATGATCAAAGAGAAAGCAATAAATTGAAAAGTAAATGCTAACTAAGTGACAATCCTAAGTGTTATTATATTATTAAAAAGTATTATTTTAAGTATGATAGGAGAGTTGGCTGAAATAGGGAACTAGAAAAGTAATCTATAGATGATTTTAAGATGTTTGGGTTGAAAGGGATCTATGTTGGCAATGGTACGAGCTTGGTATTAGGGCCTATCCCTATTAGTAACATAAGTTGCACCTTATTGAATGAGAGTTTTCAATTCTTCTTCAAACTTAGACTAACATTGGAATGGCCTAAAGGTTGTGGGTGACCTTATAACTAGACTAGACCTCTAGATTATAGGGCTAGTTCCCCTGGTATATCACTTTAGCTCAATTTACTGACATATATTATTGTTAGGGTGAAAAGAGTTAGAAAGTACATAAAATGAACCTAATTTAAGTAATGGTGATGCACCTATATTTATTATCCACTTACTGAACTTGAACTCTTAACAACACTAGTGGATTAACAAGCAACTAAACAAACATATTCATGAGTTCTTATGCAAAAATATTTCATGTGAACGCTGTAATAAGTAACTAGAGTACAAGGTCATGACAAAAAGGTATGATATGAAACTCTTAACAATCATATCACAATTTAAGCTCCATCACTAACAATTTTACACACCACATAATTTGCATAAGACAACTTATTGACATCTAGGTGAACAAGGACCTGCAAGGGAGGGAAATCCATCACATTTGCAAATCTAAACAAATAAAAAAACACTAAATATCATCATGAAATAAATAAAATAGTTTATTTATTTTTTCCAATAGGTTCATCAATTAAAAAATATGTAGAGTTTCCTCATACCCGAAAGAGGGATCTTTCAAATGCCAAAAAATGGATTACATATAGAAAATTGAGAGAGAAGAGAGAGGAGACAAGATCCCCCAAAAATAGGAAATAAAACCTTCACTTTGTCTTCTTCAAAATAAAATGTAGAATTATTTGATTAATATCTTTTCTTCTCCTTGTGAAAATTGCGTAGCACCTCATGCTTCATTAGTTTGAAAAGATTGAATATGTCTTTCTCCTTCATTGGTGGTGTTTGACCCACATAGGTGCCTAAATCTTTGGGCTAAAGTTATATATTCTTGGTGAAGAAGTCACCCCAATTTAAAGTACACAGTAAATACATATAAAAAGTTATATTAAACTCTTATACTTTTACAACTTAATATTCCAGCTTGATAGGCTCTTAGAAGACTTCCAAAGGCAAGTTTGACTCATTCTTGAAGCTTGGCCGAGAAAGGAGGAAAGAGTCTTTTTGGAGAGTGGAGACATTTTAAACCTTGATCATATATTTTAATTCAAATCCTAAATCATTATAACCTCTAATATGGCATAGAAGATATATTATAAGCTTTCTAAGGCTTATTTGGAACCATTATGCATTGATTTAGTCTTTTCACTCCTTGAATTACTCCTCCTTCACTAAGGTGTATAAGAGAATAATTGGCTTTTTATTCCAAGATTGTAAATTTATTCATGGATGGTATTGAAATACTATGTAATACCTATAAAAAGGAATTTTAAGACATAAAATAATCATGAATAGCTGATTTTGCACCCGAACCATGAATTTCTTCTCAAATCCTTATAACCCTAAAATAACTAAAGATCCTTTCCTGGAAGAATATAGAGATGAATATGGAAAAGTGGGAGTATTTTTAGATATATTATATCTCCTTATAACTCCACACATGACTTGGTGATCAGATCTTGAGTGTAGATATACTTTCTAGCTCATTTTCTTTCCTAAATTAGCCCTAATTAGCCCTCATAGGCCTAGAAAGAGAAATATTGATACTGAGACCCCACGCATGTGTGAAACTTAAAATAAAAAATTGATTCAATTTAAATATTATATCACCATGATTCCTTTTAAATTTGGTGATCTAGAACACTATGGAAGTATGAAAACCTTGAAATGGCCATTGACAAGCTTGCCCTTTTGAAGCATTTTCAGACTGGGCTAAAAAATTTAAATGGTTTGGGAACTTATGAATAATTTTGTCTATATTTTTGAGCTTATATAGGTAAAATAAGTCTTTAACCACCTCTCTCATTTATTGGCATCAACTCATGCTATCCAAAATCCTATTTTAGGCCAAAAACCTTGAAGAAATATAGTTTTATACAAATCCATACAAGTGAAGGTACAACCAAATTACATGTGAAGGATCCTAAGAAAGTATAAAACAACATTAGGTATGTTTTAAGTCCATTTTATGTAATTTTATGTGATTTTGAGGTCCATATCTACAAATTGGTCACTACTAGGGTTTAAGAGACGTTTAAGACCTGTTTGGGGTCTTAATGATTATTCATAAAGAACAACCCCTCTCTTTATCTCATAATTACACAAGATTAGTTTTAGGGTACCACTCTAACACTTAAAATAACCATTTATATCCATGCATATTTTCAATAAAGATATGAGTAACAGAAGTTGATCCTCAGGTTGAGAAATAAATAATTTGAGAGGTCTGAGAGGGAAATGAGTTAGTGAGTGTTTTCTTAGGTTGGTTTTAAAATCATATGACCTAAATTGAGTATGTAAAATTCACATTAATAATTTATAATATTTTTCCAAACTTATTATTTTAGACACCTAAAATTGGACACAATTGGCTTTTGATTAGAGTCTAGATCGATTCCTATCAACCATTACGAATTAAGCTTAAGAGTCACTGAATGTCCCAAATTTCCTTGTGTATCATTCATCAAAGATTAAAATCATGTTGAGACATACACAATTTGGGTATTATATCATATTCAATAATAACATCTCATAGATTCATCCCTAATCACCTTACAACATCACAACTATCAATTTGAGAGGTCTGAAAGGGAAATGAGTTAATGAGAGTTTTTTTGAGTTGGTTTTGAAATTATATGACATAAATAGAGTTTTTAAAATTACAATTAAAAATTTCTAATATTTTTCCAACTTTATTCTTTTAGACACCTAAAACTGGACACAAATGGCTTTCGATCACACTTCAGATCAATTCCTACCAACCATTGTAAATTAAGCCTAAGAATCACTAAACATCTTAAATTTGCTTGCACATTATTTATCAAAGATTAATAATGTTGAGACATCAATAATTGGGTTATTATATCATATATAATAATAACCTCTCAAAAATTGATCCCTAATCACATTGCAGCATCACAACTATAAATTTGGCATATGGACCTATTAAGTGGGGTACATGAACAAATATCAAATCATGAAAGAGCTAAATGAGTAATAAAAATTAATAAAAAAATAAAATAAAATTAAATGCCTAGTTGAATTATCCATTTTAAATTAATTAATATCTATAAAATTAATTTCAAAAACTCAAAATATCTTAGCCTTTCATCATTGCCTTTATGAGTTGTCAAGCTCTTTGAAAATATCCTAAAATATCCACTTTTGAGAGCCATGCCTAGTAATTAAAAATCATAATTACTTGAAAAATATTAACTCTAATGGAGTTATATTTGACTTACCTAGGTTAATTTTGAATCCATTCCAAGTATTAAGTCAACCCTAACTCACCTTGGGTGCGAGTTAAATCCATTTTCTATAAATACAATGCCATGCCTTTTAATTTTTTAAGCTCTCATAGTGGGCCCCCTTTTATGAAACTTATGTGGAATGTGCTGACTAGACCCATATTGGCATGAGGTAACCTTTGGAGTGGTTGATCCCCTTTTGTAAATTTTGGCACTAGCTAGAGAAGTCCTCGTGGATCTTACACTAGTTGGTAGCTAGTTGCATCATGCTGACTTACATAAACACATCCCTATCGAGAATTATACATTATAGTTCAAGAAACATGGATGTCATAGAGTGAAATAGGTGAGATAGAAACCCCTCAATGACATATTAGTGTATAAAATATGCTCATCTACACTGGACAACATAGTGGAGTTGATAGACTCATGAAAACTCATCACTTGGCACGTATGTCTGACCTAGTAAGAGATGCATAATCACCTATAAAAGAAGACTCACACTTGAAGATAGAGGGGAGGTGACGAAGGTAGTCAAGCTTTGGTATAATAGAGAGTGAACCATTAGTATTTCTATTCTGCATATTAGTTTAAGAAGTTGAAATTTATATCCCAAGCTCGCATGTGAATCATTGAGCATGAATAGAGTTAGGAAGAGCATATGCTTTATTTCTTTAGATTGAAATTTATTTTTGAAATATAAGTTAATGAATAAATGAAGTATTGATCCTTGTGTTATAATTTTCATAATGTTATGCTTGTGAGTTAGTTTCATTTGATTAATGTTGTAGCTATTATTTGAATGCATTATGAAATGGAGGTTCATCTTTGGTTGTTAGTGGCATCCTTATGCCATATAACAACCTCAAATCACCTATAAAGTGACTAAGTGTTAAAACCAAAATGCACCAGGGTTCTAAGACTTGTACCTAGAGTGCTACATTGAGGATGGGTAGTTGAACCCAAACCTTCCCTATGATTTACCTAAGTACCTAAACCATCTTATGCTAGCCCTTCTCCCAATTTTCACTACTAAGAGCCCCACCTAACTAGTTATAGACTTAAACCTTAGGACCTATGTCCTCGAGAAGGATTGTGCTTAGTGACCTCCCCTTGAATACCTATCACTAGAAGGCTACCTAAACCCCTATGGTCAATGACTAAGTCCCATTAAATACCAAGTTATGCCATGATGTAACTATCCCAATGAGAGCCTAATCCTTTTACTATTTCACTTCGAATGAGCCCACAAGGCTTATGCCTTTTGTGAAACTAATGCCTATGCCACAACCTAATTAAATGTTGTGCACTAGACCTTGTTATGGTCATGCCTAGCTCCATCAAGCCTAGAACTAACTTGGTCTGACAACTAAGTGCCTGACCAAGTTGAAGCCAACTTAGTGAACTTTTCTACAACATTTTAGTTATATTGCTAGACTCATGTTGAATTTTGCTACTAAAATGGTGTAAAATATCAATTCTCTAACTTTTTCTCAAGAATATAGAGTGTTAGCTAGAGAAATTGGAAGATAGTTTCACGTAGAAGCATCCTACATGTAAAGGATAGAAGCCATAAAAATATGTGAAAGACAACCTATACAATGCCTTGTATGAGGTGTTCTTTTGAGAGCTACCTAATCATGTGTACTGGTGGTTAGTTGCCTATACAACCTATATAAGGTGAAGCTACGGTCAGTGCCTCAAGTGGACTATAGAGTGTGTAGAAAGGCTTGAAATCCTAGAAAGAGTTTGGATGTATGCTATAGAGAAGTGGTGGAAAGGCATGTTAAACATATATGTGTTGGGGTTTACAGTGTTGACCTTCTCATTCCTAAAAGAAGCAAATTATGAGTTTTTTTATGAACCAAGGGGCACATTCATAAGAGGTCTTAGCACTAAATTGAAGAAGCTTTTGGTGGATTATGGTATAAAACCATAAGAATAGAAGGCTAAAGTCCTTACATGTATGAGCAAGCATAGAAGGTGAGAAGGGGAAGTGTAAGTAAGGTGTAATGGAGGAAGAACAATAACCTAACACCCAAGATCTCTAAAGGTTAAACTATGGTAAGTGAAAGTACAAGATGATAGAGGATCTAGAACCTATAAGTGTTGAGAGGACCCATAGTGAGCAAGAAGAGCATGGGGAAGGATCACTTGAATTATAGTAAGATGAGGAGAGAGAAGAAGAAGCAAGAGATTGGATTTAGTAGTTGGGTATAGGATATAGTGGGTTTGTACAAGATGTGGTGCTTAAGAATGTTTTAGAAGCACCTACCCCCTTTGAACCTAGAGCACAAGATCATGCACTAGATTCCCCATTATAATATAGATGAATGGTAACATAACCTATTATCAATGTCAACTTTGATAGGATTCAAGATTTGGATTAAGGGTTTGTGATTGAGCAAGTGATTCCCTATGAGGAATTAAGTGAGGATATGATGAATCTAGCAAATGGAAATCTAGAAACTATTAGCCCAAGTAAAAGTATTCTTATGTAGAGAATATCAATTTTGATGACTAGGTAACAACCTGTAAGAAGTGGCACAATACCACAAGTGAGTGTTAATACATTGATAAGTTCCACAATATGTCTGACAATGTCAAGATAAATGCCCATACATATAATTAGAGTTTTTGGAGGGCCACCTCCAACATAGATATAAGGGGGATAAGCACCTCAAAACCTAGCACCACCCCCTCAACAAGTCTACTATGAGGTGGTGATGCACTTGCCTAAGTATCATGGTGTAGATAATGCCATGGAACATGTGCTAAAGTGTGAGTTATAATGGTATGCTTGAGGCATCACTCAAACCTGAGTACAAGGCAACCCAATTCATGACCACCCTATTGGATCATGCCCATACCTGGTATTGAAAGTTTGATCTAAACTAGGCTATGGTTGACTATAATGTCCTAAAGGAAGATTTTTTAAAAGAGTTTTATATCCCTAAATTATAGCATTAGAACATCATGGCACTCAAAAAAATCAGCCAAGGGTTATTTGAGAGTGTGCACTAGTATGGTGCATGGTTTAAAACTCTTTTATCTAAGCTTTCATATGATATTCACCCTTCCTAGCATACACAATGGTTTATTTGGGGCCTATTAGTACCATTTAGATGAGCATTGTCCATGAATACCTTCACAAACCCTTATGAAACACTTGAATCCATGCTCTAGGCTGAGGTGGTAAGCAGTGCTAATATGGGGATCAACCCATTCATGGAAGCATAGATTACATCAATGGATTCTCAGCTATAAAATTTGAATATTGGCTCAATGCATGACACTCATAGTGGGTTATGGTGCATTGAATATGAGATAAAGGGGAATAATAAGAAAAAATACCCACAAAGAAATGTTATCACCCTCCTTAATCGTGAAGTTTGTCATGGGCCTCATGACTCTCAAAACTACCCCTTAATGCATCATGCTATCCAAGTAAACACCACCATTTATTGTAGAATGTGTGATGCTTATAGGCATTCAATAATGGAATATAGAGTCATCAATGAAATGCATCAAAATATGGAAAGAGACATGAGGTAGGTGATGACATCAGGTGATAGTCAGGTAGGTCAAGGCAATAAAGGCTATGGCTAGAATAATTTGGGTTATGATAACTAGCAAGGCACGCATAGATGGGGAGGAAGATGTGGTGGAGGTATATTCCCACCATGATCATGTTATAAATATGGGTTGACTAAGCAATATTAGTATGATTTCCCCATGCATCTAACATGTAGGTATTGTTGAGGATTGCATGTAGTCGAGGAATGCCTAGACTTATACAAAAATTTGACTCAAAGTTGGCCTGGTAAAGACAAATGTGTAGTAATGGTGAGGTGTGAGTCCAAAGAGTAAAAGTGGGCTCCCAAGCCACAATATACTTACAAGGAGCTGTATAAGGTGTGGGCCATGACCCGAAGTGTATTTACCACTCAACTACCTATTGTGCCAACATAATAAATATGCTTGGAGTATGGTGAGCAAAGCTACACTGAGTGCATAACATGACCCGAGCCAAAATTTACACCTTATCCTGACCCTATGCGATAGAAGGACATCCTTCAACAAGTCATGAGCATGATACAAAATTTTTAGGGAAAAATCTAGCTAGAAAATATCTAGAGGTGTAAGCCATTGTGTCACATAGGAGACAAGACAACCAAAATGCTGAAGTAGATGAGTTGAATGAGATATGACACCTCCTAAAAATTAAAGGAATGACACCCCTACTAAAATATTTGTTGATAAATCATGTAAGGAAAAAATAGAATAAGAGGCTATGCCTCAGATAATTGAGGTTTCTACACTACATATGGAATGGGCATGTGAAGTAAGGCATACTAAGAATGTCAAATATGACCAAGAGTTATTGATAGACACCACCATGAATGGTTGGTTAGTTTATGAAGTACTAGTTGATACAGGCATAAAGGTCAATATTCTAACTCAAACTACCTGGGATAATATGGGGTGGCCACCCTTGAGGCCCTCACCTCACATGCTATTCATGGCTAACAAAACCTGAGCATAACCAATTAGGATCCTAAAAGGCACTATTATAGATATCATGGGCACTGATTTCCATGCCAAATTTAAGATCATCAAGTTGGTAGAGCAGGACAACTATCCAACACTCTTGGGAAGGCCATGGTGCTATGCTAATAATGCAAACATAGGCTTTAAAAATATCTATATGACTTTTGAGAACAAGGAAAGGGTGGTGATCCCTCTTTTAAGTGACTAAGGACACCCATACGTAGAGAGTGTTTATCTTGAGGATGAGATCAACCACATTTATAACATCATGGTTTAGGGTGCCGAGAAGCTCAACCCTAATGATGAAGGCATGCTTGAATGGTAGGATGGACAATCATCCTTTAATATAACTGATGTATCCTATAAATGATAGGTTAAAGAGGCATATGAGGTCAATGGCCAAAGATGCTAACTAGTGTACATAATTAGACCAAGGCTAGCTAGGATAGGGCTGGTTAGGATTGAGCGCCCCAAAAATAAATGGGTTCCCCATGCCTGAAAGGTGGAGAAAAAGGTGTTTTATCTAAGTGAAGCTTGAAGTACTCCCAAAGTATGAAGGGAGTCAACCTGTAGAAACATATGTCCACAACATTAAAACTTGTGTAGCCAAAGATGTAGATCAAATGGGCACACTAGTGCATACCTTGAAGTGTAATGTTGTACACTAGTGGGTAGTGCAAAGATCTAACTTGCCAACTTGGTAGGAGGTAAAGGCACCATAAGCACCAGGTTTAGAAAAATTATTGAAGACCTAGACATACCCACCTACTTAGGGGGATTCAAACCCAATTACACATATAAGGTTGTGTTAAGAAACTTGGACTGTCTATAGCAAGAATGTGCCAAAAGGCCTATGGGTGCACACCTTTTATAAGACCTTGAAAACATGGGCATGAGTGTGGTACATTGTAAATGAGACATGCCATGAAATAGGAAATTGGGAGATGCTTAAGGAGAGTTTAGTGCACACCTTCTCATTTTATTCATAGAACTTAGAGCTACTAGAGCCACTGTAATTCATCTGTAGGGTAGTGTTTGAGGACACTTCCATCATATAAGAGTACCTTATGAAAATGTTTGGGGATAAATGACTAGTGCTCCCAACATTATTTGAATAAATGATGCTCAACAGTGACTCCAGTGAAGAAGATGATGAGATCTGGAAAGAGCACAATTGGAAGGCTCTACTAAGAAGGAAAAAACTTGTGCACCTTATGGATGATAATTCACTAGATAAAGATTATCTAATGCATCTTTGAATTGAAACAACTGAGGGGATAAGGCAAGTTGAGGATTCTCATTAGGAGAAAAAAGAACCCTATCACATGTCACTTAAGACCACTAAAGTAGACATCAATGTAGAGGGTGATCTAAATATTAACATTATAGGTGCTTACTGGTCTGAGGTAGAGATGGTACAAATCATAGACCTCTTGAAGGAATTCCAAGACTTGTTCTTGTGTAGCTACCAGGATATAAAAGGCACTCACCCTTCCCTTGGTAGAATGAGCATCAAGCTAGTGGATAATGTAAGGCTAATTAATAAACACCCATATCAGATGAATCCTAATCTTTAGGCCAAGGTAAAAATAGATATTGATGGAATACTGACAACTAGCATCATCTACAGAATTTGAATGGGTCAGCCTGATGGTCATCAGCATCAAGAAGGATGGGCACATCTAGATCTACATCAACTATAGGCTATTAAAAGATGCTTTCATCAATGATCCATTCCTAACCCCATTCATCGATGAGGTCTTGTATAAAGTAGGATATAAGATCTATACTTTCACTGATGGATTTTTAGGCTACCATCAGGTGCAGATCGAGGAGGATAAGCCCAAAATAACCTTTATGACTAAATGGGGTTATTTCACCTAAAATGTGATGCCCTTTGGACTCAAGAATATGCCAACCATATTTTTTTTGGTAGGGAACACCACATTCAAGGACTATATCCATAAGTTCCTCCAAGTATATCTCAATGACTAGACTGTATATGGTTTTGTAAAATACCACTATGATAATATGTGCCTCATGTTTGAGTGGTGTAAGAAACTCCAAATCTCTTTGAATATGAATAAGTGCATCTTTGCAATTAAATTTGGGACATTTCTTGGGCACATCATCTATAAGGATAGTTTGCTTGTTGATCTAGTGAAGATAGCCATAATAATCTAGTTCCAAACCCCCTTAACATAAATAGATGTTCATGCTTTTAAAGGCCAATGTGGTTACTATAGGAAATTAATTCAAAGCTATTCAAAGATCATGGCACCTCTAAAAGATCTCTTGCAAAAGGATGGCCCATTATATTGGTGTGAGGTGCAAGAGGAGGCTTTGAAACATTGAAGCTAAAGCTAGCTAGTACACCAATTCTACATTTACTAACTAGATGACTCCTTTCCATGTCCATGTTAATACTTCAGGCTCTGCCATTGGTACCATATAGGCATAACCAAGTGAGGGCAAGATGGAACAACCCATTTCCTTTGAAAGTAGTAAATTGACACTTACAGAGCATAATTATACCACCATCGAGTGTGAGGCACTAGCAATGGTTTATGCCTTGTAAAAATTTAGGCAATACTTACTAGCAACCTCATTCATCTTTTTCACATTTTATGAGGTGCTCAAGTACCTTTTGAACAAGCCTATTTTAAATTAGTGCATATCCAGATAGATTGTTATCTTCTAAGGGTTTCAGTTCTTTGTAGTTGTCAAACTTAGGAAGCAAAATTTGGGGCCAAACCATTTATCCCACATCAACTTTGGTGATGTAGTGGCACTAATTAAGGATGACATGCCAAAAACATAGCTGTATAGAGTTCAACATGTTATTGAATATCTATAAGAGATTGTTGCTTTCCTAACATTTGGGTTTGTGACCTAAACCTTGTCTACTAAGGAAAAGAAACAACTTGTGATCCATGCCGCCCCTTCTAGCTCATTGAGGGGGAACTATACAAACTAATTAGGGATGAAATCCTACACTGATGTGTTTTTGAACATGAATGGGACTCCATCTTATAGGAAGCACATGAAGGGATTATAGGAGGCTATTGTACTAGAAATGCTATGGCATGCAAGGTATTGTAGTCAGGCTTATGGTGGCTAAGATTATTCCAAGATGTAAAAGAGTATTGTAAGGCATGTGATGTATGCTAATGCACCAAAAATATTAACCACTAGGATGAGATGCCTCTCATCCCCATTCTTGAATAAGCACCATTCAAAAAATAGGCTTTGTTGGGCCAATTACTCTTGTAACATATTGCATAGGTACAAGTTACATTTTAGCATCCACTAACTATTTTACCAAATGGGATGAATCCATATCGGTAAAAGACTACATAGGCATGATAATCATGTGTTTCATATGGGAAAACATCATTAGATAGTATGGGTGCCCATTGATTCTAACTAGCAATAGGGGTACTTATTTTATAAATGAGATGGTGCACATCCTTCTAATCGAATACATGGTGGCACACCACAAGACCACCCCATATCATCCCCAGGTCAATGACATAGCTGAAGCCTTTAACAAATTTTTGGGAATGTGCTTGACATAGATATGTGATGTGGGTCACAAGGACTAGGATTATTATGTTTTAGTGGTACTTTAGGCATAACACATGACCTACAAGTTCTTGAATAAGGCTACACCATTCAAATTGGTGTTTAACACTAAAGCAATTCTACCCATGGAATTCAAATTGGTGTTTAACACTAAAGTAGTTCTACCCATGGAATTCATGGTGCCCTCCTTATGCATTATATGGATCAATCAGTTAGACAACCAATAATCTTTAAGCAAAAGGTTAGAAGACTTGGAATGCTTGGATGAGAAGTGTGCCCAAGCCAAGTGAAGTCAATAGATTGAAAAAGTGCACCAGAAGCATTGACATGACAAGCGTATCAAGTACAAGGAGTTGTCTAAAGGAGAATTGGTGTTGCTTTATGATTTCAAGTACTTTAAGCACCCACAAAAGTTGTAAATATGATGGATGGATCCATACATCATCCACCATATCTTGAAATAGGTGCATGTAGGGTACACATGTTATCTAACAAAATACTTCCTAGGTATTTCAATGATAACTGATTGAAACCGTATAGGTAGTAGGTTGGTGTTTATGCCATGAAAATACCAACTTATTGGTCACTAATTAATTTGAAATTAAGCTAACCAAAATAAAGTTTGGTGCAAGCCAAACCATTCTTGTTCTTTTTTTTTAATCCCTTGTACAGTGTATAGAGGTAGTAAGCGGTGCATGGTGGATGTAATCATTTTTTTGGTCAACACTTCATGCATAATTCCAATCAAGTGAGTTGATCACTTGTGCCCATAAGTGCATGAGGCCAAACATATAAGTAGTGGGCACATCAAGCTTACCAAGTGCAAGCAGAAGTAGCTAGAGAGACATATGTGTAAGATGAAAAGTGCAAGCCCCTTAAAGGCCCAAAAATGAACCACTCTAGTGACACCTTTGTGATAGAGTTTCAAGAAGGTGCATTGATTGATCTAGTGTAAGATACCCTAAAAGGCAAGAAGTGAAGTCACCCAACATGGTTGAACACAAGGTAGATAATGAAGATGCACTTTAAAAGTGTGCAAGAGAATTAGGGGAGAAATAAAGTGTTGAAGGGCCAGATTAAGGGATTTGTATGGGGTAGGATAGGCCAAGGAAAGATAAAGTGTAAGAAATTGACCATGAAAGAAAACATGCTGGAAATAGGAACACAACTCAAAGATGGTGGATCCAAGGAGGTTGAATCATGTGCATGTGAGGTGCTATGCCTAGGTTGCCATAAGGAAGGTGAAGGTCATGCCAAGGATACATGCACAAAAGGAGAACATCTAATATAGTTGGCATCTACCTAGAAAAGAGTGGGAAGTGATCGTTTGAACCACATATCACTTCACCCAAAAATCCATTAGGAACATTCAATGAGGTAATGGTGGTGACACAAAGATACACATTTAATGCATATAAGATATGATATTTTCAAATATTTCTTAGATTTTCATGGTTTCCAAGAGATCGAGGTGCCTATGCCATTATGCTTGCATTAATAATGATAGTTGATAAGTGAAGGGTATAAAAGGGTAAATAATAGACTATATTAGGTTACCAAGTTTAAGATAACTAAAAGACTTAGTGCAAACCCAACAAGAAACTAGAGAGCTAAAGTAAGAAGAACCCTACCACAATGAGCATTTGACTAATCTAAGTTCCTTAGAGTGAATGGAAGCATAGATAAAGAGAGTGAATTCATAGTGAAGATTGGTGTGAAGGATTGAAGAATTAGGTTCATGTAGAGAACCAAGTTAAACTAGGTAGCTATCACCCAAGACACCATTAATGGCCAACAAAGCTCAGAGCTGAGAAAATAGTCATAAACCCCATGACTGTTGAAGTGCCAATCATCATCCAAGGCTTTGATAAGCCATACCTTTTGAGGTTTAATATAAGTAGATTCAAAATGGTGAATAAGAGGAAGGCAACAAGCTCTGTATAATCATAGCTATAACCTAAGTAGGTAAAAATTATTGAGGAAGTATCTACCACCAAGATAAAGGTGCAAATAGTTGAGGCAATTAGTGTTGTAGTGGTGGATACTGAGGTGTTAACAAAAATGTCCTATCAATACATATAGTTTCCATTGGAGGTATCTATCAAAGAACCATAGCACTCCTTTATGTACATATGGCAATTAAAGGAATACAACCATCAGATGTCAAGTCACTTTCAAGACTTGGTATAGGAATAGATGGTGGATATAAGGAGCAAGACATCAAAAGGTGATGCCCTATTTGATGTCTCAATTTGAGACAAGTTAAAAACTTTTAGTGCAACTCAACTCTATTAGTTACCTTGCTTCAAAAAACCCAAAGAGCTCATCCAATTACTTCTCTTGTGTCCCCATGAAGACTACATATACTTCATAGGCTAGCACATGAAGATCTTGATGTAGATAAAATAGATAACCGGGCTCCTATACACTAGTAGAGACATCCATCAACTAATGGATGATGATGAAGAAGTGGAGCACATTGTGAAGCTGCTAAATTAATTCAAGGGGGATATACATTCCTAATTAACAAGTGTGAGGACCCAAGCATGAGGCTAGTGACATGCCTTATGAGTTCTAAATTATGTCTTGGCAGTCAATGAACAAATGTGTCCAAGGCATACCTTTACATCAAATATAATATAATGCAAAGTGTATAATTTAATATCACCCAATTCATTATAGAAGAATTAATCAAGAAAGTTCTATAATTACACAACACCAAAGGGACCTTCAGGTGGGGTTCCATCCTCATATTTATCATAATGGTGGAGATTAAGATCCTATATAAGAGTAAATGCAATCTATGGGTATTCCTAGAACACCATGAATCCCCCATGTAGAAGTATAAGGATTGCACTTGCCATCCCAACTTCATTACAAAGTATAAGACACATGTAATGCACTAGTGTGAGAAGTACATCAATGCCTTTAGATTGGAGTGGCACATTCCCCAAGGTTTTTCCATGAGTATGTTTAAGATAACAAATTTTGCCATGATGCAAAAATACTACATCATGCACTTGACACTAAAGGATGGGAACACGTTGGGATTGTTGAATCTCCCATTTACCTTCTTAGCATAATACTTCAGGGATACACTACACCAAATCCCATTTGCATAAAAGATATATATTATAGTTAAGGAACTAGATGTAGAAAGTCAAATAATGAGGCATAGGTTTCCTCACATAGATGGGAGCATGATAGAAGATGAAAAAAAATGCCTTAGATCACCCAGACATTGATCCAGTCCAAGAGGTCACCATCCTTATATTCATCCATAGGATATACTATGTGATGAAACTAAGAAAGATGGATTATAGTACTAGGTTTAGCTCTGAGTAGAGAAAAGACCCCCTAATCCAGATCAGGGATGAAGGAACCCCAATGCCCCATGAGAAGAAAAAGTATATGAAGAAAAATAAAGGGGAGACCTTAGAATAAATTGGTGAGTGGTTGAAGCTAAAGATCACTTCAGAAGGGGAAGTGTCTATTTCAGAGTCATCTAAGAAGCACATGTTTTTTTCTCTGAAGGCCTCCCCCAGCACAAAGGAGAAAAAGAGGGGAAGGCTCCCTCCTTAATGCCCAGGTTTATTTTATCTAAGGAAGAGGAGAAAGAGGAGCTATAAGGTGTGATGGGTACCTATATTATACCTAAGGACAAAGATCCCTTGTCAAGTGAACAAACCCCTTCCCCACCACCTCAATTTGAGATGGAAAAGCGAATGCAAAGGTTGAGAAAGCTCAGTTTCAATGGAGTCAAAGAATAAAGGGTGCAGGATCTACAAGAATAGAAGGAAGAAATGGATAAGGTAGGGGTGCCAAAGGAAGTAATTCATATGGTAGAGGCCAAAGAGTAGAGAAAAGAAGAGGAACACAAGGCACTGATGGAGGAAGGCAATCAAGAAAGAGAAATGGGGAAGGAACTTGAGGAGGCAACACCTCCAAGCTTACTGATGGAGAAAGAATTTTAGAGACAATAAAAGGACATGATCCTAGATTAAAGCCATATTGATGTGGTACTAAAATTTCACCAGAGGCATGAAGAGATGAAAACAAAGGGCATGTCCCAAGTTGAAATCAATTAGATAGAGGTCAAGGAAATAAGGGAGCAAAAAAATAAATGTGTAGTAGAAGTCATGCAAAGGAAGGTCAAAAAGGAAAGGGCCGAGAAGGAAGAGGTAGAGAGAAAGTCCAAGGAAGATAAGGCCAATAAAAAAAAAAGAGAATAAAAAGTGGCATGGGAGGAAAGGGTATGCATGTTAGAGAAAAGGGAAAAGAAGAAGGGTATCACTAGCATGGAACCCAAGGATGAAAAAATACCAGAGACAGTGCCTAGCACCTCCACCAAGATAGTAGAGGAAGCTACACAATAGACATTCCTTGGCTCTAAAAGGGCACCTAAAGACAAATAAGGTGATACTAGCACATCAAAGAAGTAAACAAAGGAAATAGGGCCATGGTAGGAAGAAATGGAAGAAGGGAAGAAGTACACAGAAGAACCCCTATAAGAGTAACATGATGGCATTTCTAGCACTAGAGAGAGAGGAGAAAGAGAAGGGGAAGACAAAAAATATGGAGAAGATGAGAAGAGAAAAGAAGAATAAGAAAAAGAAGAAGAAGAAAGGGAAAAATATGAAGACACTGGTTCTGGCACCAGTGACAATGAAGAGGATGAGCGGGTAAAGATGAAGAATATGAGATCATAAATAGGGAAAAGGCACACAAGGGGTTTAAGGAGGATGATGACTTTTACATGATGAAGTGCATGCCTCTAATGATTGTTATGACCTTGATGTGCCACCAAGTTTCTTGGGCATTGGATTGCTACATGGATGAGCCCAAATTTAAGGTTCTGACCAAGGTAATTCTATGTGATAAGAAGCTTGAGGAAGGGCACGATTAACACGTTCTCAATCCTCATGATATGAACCTCTTGTGATCTAAAAATGCACTAATAAATATGACATCCTTAGTGGTATGAAAAAAATAATTAATGATGTTCATGCTAGTAATTGGAGGAAAATAACAAAGGACACAAAAAAATAACTTAAGGCAACAAAGCTTAAGCTCAAACAACTAATAAAATGCATGGAAGAGGTAAAGCCATCCTTCCTAGATGGTGTGGATACCTCTAGAATAAAGGAAGTTGATTACATCTACATTCTCATAGAGTAGATGATACCAAGAATGAGGTTGACACTCAAGGACCAAGAGGACCACTATGAGGCCCTAAGGAAGTATTTGAATAAAAAGATGGACATGGTCGAAGACCTCTTTTCTAAACTTGAAGAAGGCATCAAGGAAGCTGATGTAATATTTGACAACTTTTACAACGAAGTAGCAGTCATCAACATGCACCTCAAATAGGAAAAGAAGGAGAAGGATGCTCTATTCTAACACTCCTTCATAGTAACCAAGACTGAGCACATGTAGGTGATGGCCAAGGTCAAATCCCTTAGCAGTTAATTGAAGACTTAGGAAAATGACTTGGAGGTGGTATTCCATGCCTTCCAAACAAAGGCTAGTGAGTAGGGGGAGATATTGGATGATGGAATGAAGCATGCAAAAGAAAGGATTGAAGCCTTTAGAAAGGAGTTAGTAAGCATTGGATGTGCTTGCTCTTGAGGTTGCATCCATAGAAGCAGATGATGCCATTAAAGAGATTAGGGGTGCCATCCAACATTTTAAAAACTTTAAGGAAGACTTAAATTAGGGTGCACTCAATTTTTGTGTACCTAAGGCATTTAAAGTTTAGTCTAGGATGGACTAATAATTTTATATGGGGTAATTTTGGGCCCTCTTTTATGGAACTTACATGGATCACACCAAATAGAACCATCTCGGCATGAGGCAAACTTTGGAGTGGTTTCTTCCCATTTGTACATTTTAACACCAGCTAGAGAAGTCCCTATGGATCTTGTGTCAGTTAGAAGGTAGTTGCATCACATTGACTTACATAAAGACATCCCTGCCAAGACTTGTATGTGGTGGCTCGAGACATATGAATGTCAAAGAGTGGATAAGGTGAGATAAATACCCTTTAATGATAGATCAATGTATGGTGTACACTTGTCCACCCTAGACAATGTAGTGGAATTGGTAGACTCACGACAACTCATCACTTGACATGTGCCCATTTAACCTGGTGAGATATGCCCAATCACCTATAAAAGAAGACTCACATTTGAAGATAGATGGGAGAAAACCAAGGTAATGAAGCTTAGGTAGAATAAAGAGTGAACCATTAGTATTTATATTCTGCATATTAGTTTAAGTATTTGGAATGTATAGCCCAAGCTCGCATGTGATCTATTGGGCATGAATAGAATTAGGAAGAGCATATGATCTATTTCTTTGTATTGAATTTTTTTGTTGAACTATAAGTTAAGGAAGAAATGAAGTACTGATCCTTGTTTTATAATTTGCATAATGTTGTGGTTATGAGTTAGCTTTATTTGAGTAATGTTTTAGCTATTATTTGAATGTATTGTGAAATGGAGGTTCATACTTGGTCACTAATGGAATATTTGTGCCATATAGTAACCTCAACTCACTTACACCATGAAAAAACTAGCCCAACATAGGCCAATTTTCTTTCTATTTCACTTCAAGTGAGCACACAAAGCTTACACCTTATGTGAAACTGATGCCAGTGCCACAAAATTATTAAATGTTGTGCACTAGACCTTTTTATGGTCATGCCTAGCTCCATCAAGTCTAGAACTGACTTGGTCTGAATGCTAAGTGCCTGATCAAGTGCAAGCGAACCTAGTTAACTTTTCAACATCTCATAAGCCAACGTTATGATGAAAATTTGGAGAGATACATAAGCTATTTTGTCTGGTGTAGTGTAATAATACCAAAATATTAAGTTAAGACACATCAAATCCATAGTCCTAAGGAGATAAGGAGCCATCAAGGTTCATTTTCCAAAGACTTCTTGATGCACAAGTCGATTCAAGACACTCACTAAAGCATTTGGAGCTCCCAAAGAAGATAACTGAGTTGTTGTCTTTTATGTTTTAGTTCTTTTATTTATATGTTTTTACTAATCTCTCCTTAATATCTAGGCTAGGAGTTTAAATGTAAGTGTGTTTATTTGATTTTTTGTTACTTGAACTAACACTATACTAACCTCCCTTCTTAGATTCTTATAATCACAAATGGCATGCCTGGTGGGACGTTAAACATCCCATATAAGTAAGGAGACTAATATATAGCTTTTAGTTTTTCTAATGAATGCTTAAGAATATTTAAAATCCAAGTTTTAAATTCTTTTTTCATGCATTCTATTTTTTTAGTGACACATAGTTTACACGAAAATTGAAGTCGATCTTGATAAAACTGATGTCAATCCTACCAGAATTGACGTTGATCCACCCAAGACTAACATTGACACTTGCGTATAGAACAGAGCATGGAAAAATCATGATTCATGGATATTTTTCTCAATTTTTCTAGTTTTTATTATGTATTTGAGGATTTGAATGTTATTTATCTGACCATTTGCCTACAAGATTTAGTGCTATTTGTCAAGTTTAAAGCTCATTTGACTAACAATATTTTTGTGAAAAAAACCCATGTTATTTTTTTATGTTTGATAGGAAACTGATGTCAATCTATTTCAACCAATGTTTATCCTTTTGTTACTAACTGACATTGATTCCTATAAACTGGCATTGATCCCTATTTAAATCGACGTTGATTTTTGAGATAGAAAAATAGAGAAACCCGAGAGCATAATCCAAAATCTTGTTTTCTCATTCACATTTGGGATTCTAAGTAGGCAAAAAACCCTCTAATAATTGTACGTCCTAAGGTGAAAATTCCAAGTTTGAACATGATTAAATCTTGTACACTTCATCTTTGGTGTTTAAAATAAACCTAGTTCATTGTTATACCTTAGATGTTTTCAAAGTTTTTGTAAGTTTTTCAACAAGTGCCAAGGGGATTAAACTTCATAACACATCTCATTTTGGTGATTAAAATGAATTCTCACACTAGATAAGTGCTCTTAAAAATTTCATTTTCATTTCCTATTAGTTAAAGTTGTTTATTTTAGCAAAACAATTGATGCGTGTATGCTCTCCCCCATCCCTTTTAGAAAACTTAGGTGACCAAAAACACTCTTTCTTTGCCTCAATCACTTTAGTCCAAAAGCATAACAAGAACATCATTAAGGCCCTCCTCAAACCTGCATGGTTTGGGTGATCCAAAAATGACCCTAAAGTCTTTTCACTTATCTTTTATTTTCATGCATTTTGGCTTGTGAGCAGGAGTTCATCACCTCTTCATGGGTTCTCTAGGGAAGAGTTGACCCAATAATTCATCTCTTGGCATAATTTCAACCCCACTCCACTATGGGGTATATAAATTGAGATCAACTTATTGAGATGATTGTTTGTGTGGTTAAACAATATTTTTTAGTAAGAAATGGCCTTAGACTTTAGGGGCAATTCAAACATCACACTACATTGAACAAGTGACAGATGTAGTGGTTGTGAAAAGGACAAGACTTTTTCACAACAAGCTAGTTGATGTAGATCTAAATTATGTGAGCATATCTTATGTTAATCACACTTGGGACCATCTAAAAACTCATAAAAATTGATAGTTTATAACCCCACTTGTCAAGGACATAGTGTTGATGCAAGGTGAGTAGCCTAAAGTTCCATGTATTACAAACTCTTGGGAGAGTAAGGGGCCTTGAATTCCTACTTTTCACATGCTTTTATTTTTTTATTAACTCTTAAAATCCTCCCAAGAGTGAGTATATTGATGGAATTTGATAATATTATACAACCTTGTCAAATTTTAAGATCTAAGATGTTAAACTTAGGTGTTTGAGTCATTTATCCTTTTATTACATGGTTTTGAGTATAAAATATCTATTTTATTTGTTATGCCATGTCCAAATGAGTCTTGTATTATACATCACTCCATTGTTTGAGGAGGTGTTATGCCACCCATTTGACACCATGCCATTGCCTTAGTCTTTTGAAAAATATTTGTGTATGTCACTTGATTGGAAAGGGTAATGTTACGTTGCCCAAATCATCTCAAGTTTTTATGCCTTGGAGTCTTGAAACCAAATCATTGATTATATCTTTAGAGCATGATAACATCATTACACTTCTAAAATCATTTTAAAGACTTGTTTGCCTTCTGCCAAATGCCACTTTCAAAACAAAAGCCATGTATGCCTTTTAGATCTATGCCTAGTGATGTTATGACATTCAATTTTGTTGAGCTTGTTGTTTGTTTAAAAAGCCTAGTTTTCCCATGTTGAATTTGAGATTGGCCTTGATGGGTTCAAATCCAAACATTGATTGATTTATTCCTATGCCTTGTGTAATTTTGGCTTAGACATTGATATTTTTATTTTTAGTTGTGTAACTTAGGTTAATTCTTTACCCAATTTGAAAACTATTATTTGTGTCTAGATTTGGGAGAATTAGTCTATCTACATATTCCTAGAGTTTCATGCCTTAACCAATTGACCAAGTTCATGTCTAAAGTCGAATGCCTAGTTTATGCCAAAGTGTTTAAGATTTGTTAGATTAAATCACATACCTTGTTTTTAAAGTCTAGTTTTTGTGCCTTTTCCAAAATTCCTAGCATATGTCTATTTTGAGCCTAGATTTTGTGATATGTTTGGCCAGAATACCTATAAACTTTTGTTTTATTATATTAGACTTGTTTGGAACACTTTGGGCCTAGAGTTTCGCATTCTAGTTTTATTTCATCCACTTGACCATTTGTTTAATAAATTCAACATTAGACATTTGATGTTAGAGTATTTTATACCAAGTTTTAGCATAGATCATTTTGGAGATACAACTCCACTTTTTGATCAAGTTAGACCATGTTTTGACCATTTGTCCTTTGGACATTATTTGTAAGAGTTTGTAAAAATCTAAGCCTTTTTATGAAATGTTTATCATTCATTTGGATATGTCTCATTACACTTGTAATGGAGACATGTAAAATTCAAGTTATCATAGAATGGATACACAAATTGACTTTGTTCAAGACTGTTATGGTGAAGAAGTGGTTTGCGAGAAGGATTCATATCCTCCTTACAATACTCAATTTGGGGAATAAAGCCAAGTGCCATATTTGGTGGCACATTATTTGGGTTGGTTAACATATGATGTTTTACATCTCCCTGCTCATGATATTCAATCCTCTACTTATAGCATTAACCCTCCTTTGGCTTGTGTGAGCAACTAATCTCTATAATGCCCTACTATTACCATTCCAAGACATCATCATTTAGCTTGTGTGAGTAACCAAGCTTTATAATGCCCTACCATTTCTATACCAATACCTCATATTTTGGTTTGTGCAAGCAATTAATCTTTGTAATGCCCTGATATTACCAGTCCAAGACCTCATCCTTTAAATTGTGCAAGCAACCAATCTTCATAATGCCCTACCATTACCATTCTAAGCCCTTGCCAATATAGTAACTTGCTATCCTAATAAGGTTTTTTTAACCTATGAATAGATGAGTCTAAGTTACTATCTTAGGCTAAGAACCAACCTTTGTTAAGCCTATCATTATCTAACCACTGACCATTCTTCATTCATCGCTAATCATCCCCCACTTTAGAAAACCCATGCCAATCATCTAGCCATAATTGAGCCATCAATACCTCTCTAATTGAGCCAATCATTCAAAGACCAAGATATATTCAAAACTAGTATTTTACAACTGATTGTAAACTAAGGCCAAGAAAACTAATGAAGCTATGATGTTTTTATTGAACCACCCATTTGTGACACCTATGATTAATCACTTTTTGATCCTTCACCTATTGTCAAGGAGTCTCACTCTAAAAAGACAATCTTTGTTGAGTCACTTTTTAATGATTATAACCACCTTTTGGAAAATTAATATCTCTACCATTATCTTATTTTTAAGGAGCCTCACTTTAACAAGCTAGTCTTTGTGGAGTTATATCTTAACCTTTTTCCCATCATTGAGGATCTCATTATGACATCATAGGTTGTTACTTGTCTAATACCAAACATTAAATAAGACATCATTATAAAAACTCCACACTTGATGAAGAATGAACATTGAAGTTAGGTTCTATTCTTGAACCAACATCAAATTTTGCATCAGAAGTAGAATCAATGTCAACCTCAAGAACATATTTAGAGTCTTTTAAGTTGGAATCAACTTTAGAATCAAAATATATTTATGATTGTTATAATATAGGTTATGCATGCCTTGCAAATCAATTTAAATATATTTTTGATCCTTCCACAATTTTTGAGGATGATTGCTTCAACTTTGACATAAGTTATCATAGTGTCTTCTATGAGGATTGTACGACCTCTTCCCATTCCATTACCATTCCACATGCCATTACTAGCAACTAACCTAGACATTATATTGACATTCCATCTTCAATAAGTGTCTATTGGGATCGATAGAATCACACCTTATTGAGTTGAATATATGGTGACATATCAATTACAAAATATCAAGGGGGCCAAGAACACATTCATGAAGAAGAAGAAAAATCTCCTAGTGAAACCTTTTTGGAGGTGATAGTGGGAAATCAAAGTCCAAACTCAACATCTTTTAGTGAAACCTTTTCAGAGGTACCAGAAGACAATCAAAGTCAAAAGTCAAAAGTCTTTAGTGAAACCTTCCTAGAGGTACTATGGGATAATCAAGATAAA
This sequence comes from Torreya grandis, assembly GCA_037957365.1. Taxonomy (NCBI): domain Eukaryota; kingdom Viridiplantae; phylum Streptophyta; class Pinopsida; order Cupressales; family Taxaceae; genus Torreya; species Torreya grandis. The sequence continues at coordinate 1,434,277 of JARHVA010002184.1, forward strand.
TTCATTGGTAAAAACTTTTTTGAGGTACCAATAGATGAGCACACCATTTCTTCACTACTTGATGAAGACATTATCAAATATAAAATTAATACAACTTCCAATCTATATCATAATCAGATGGTAACTACTCTCAAGCTTATCAGAATGAGCTCTAAGAAAATTGATCCAAGTGAATGTACAGATTCAATATGCTATGTGAGATGCATATTGTACAAGAAAATACTGAGCAAACACAGAACTACAAGAATGAACAAAAGAGATATGAGACATCGATGATCTACATAATATTACATTAAGAAATATGAAAGGGAATAGGTACTTAAATAGGTTGGAAGAGGAAATATATAACCCATTATAGTGAATGTGGTATTAAACTTTCCAAATAATCAACATGACACTAAAGCCCTTAAGAAAACAACATACAATTGTGTAGCCAAAACCCGTGGAAAAAATGCATACACCGATACCCTCTTATAAGCACAACTTAGGTAGGTGACGATACAAAAAATATAAAAAGGGGTCCCAAGAACAAACCCTGATGAGGTACCCATGTACAGTGCAATCTCTCATAAAGTAGAGAAAAAGAGAAAACCCAATGGGAAAAACTCCCCCCCAAAAGAGAGACAAAGAAGAAGAGAAGAGGTTAGAAGGCCCCCCTGAAGATGATGAAGTTGCTGAAGTGGACCGCACCCAAAGAAGAGCTCATAGATGAATGAACTTGATCTCAGTGAAAGGTTTGGTGAAGATATCAAAAACCTACTTTAAAGAATGGAAAAATACTAAGTCAATGATCTACTCATGAATTAACTCTCAAATGAAATGTATATGAATATCAATGTGTTTGGTCCTCTGATGAAGGCCTAGATTCCTACAAATCTGAATGGTGCTCTGGTTGTCACAAAATATGATTGTAAGCCACCCGATATAGATACCAAGCTCAAAAAGAATTCCCTGAAGCCAAATAGCCTTAATAGCTATGTTAACAACTCTCTTGTACTCTACCTTTGTGTAAGATAGAGAAATAACATTCTACTTTTTGCTCGATCAACTGATGGGGTCAAAACTCAATGAAGAACTAAATCTAAAGTGGACTTTATTGGAAATATTTTTATTGATGTAAAATTAGCATTTAATGTCTAAAGGTGTTTTTAATGTTTATATCTTGGCTAAAAGTATGTTAATATTAATTAAATATTAATGAATATATTTTTGTTTGCATAACGACAAAAGAGGGCCCATGAAGAAGTTGAAGAGTCATCACTAAAGACAAAAGAGGAAAAAGACACATTTCTCCACGAAGGGTCACCTTGAGGAATACAAAGAGTCATCACTAAAGACAAAAGAGAGAAAGGATGCATTTTCCCATGAAGGGTCACCTTGAGAAATTCATAAAGTCACCAGGTAAAGACAAAGAAAGAATTCAAAGGGTCATGCAAGGGTGAATGCTAAAGGTCATTTTGAAAGCTATAAAATGAGGGTTAGGAAGCCATTTATAAATATCGAAGTGAATGATTTTATCTAGTTTAGAAGAGCAAAGGAGAACAAAGAAAAGAGAAGAGATATAGTAGTGTGCTATTATTTATTGAGAAAACAACATTGAGAGATAGTGGTGTTTTATACACAAAAGGTGTTGGTACTCCTATGGGTTGGTACTCAAAAATTATTTTTGTATTGGTGATCAACAAAGGGTGATCTGGGCAATAATTCAGATGATGGGTCCACCCCAATTGATGGTAGAACTTCCAAGAGCCATAACTTTTGCACCATAGCTCCAATTAACTTGCCGTTTGAACCATTGGAAAGATAATAATGAGGGAAATGTCATGAGATGGCATGGAGTTTACTCAATAAAGTTTGAACCCTAAAAACCCAATGGAAGTTCCCCAAATTTTAATTTTAGTAGTGCAATCTAAAAATAGTAATTCCTCAAATTTTGTATTGTTGTAAATTGTGGAAGTCAAACCACTTAATCTACCTCAAGATTGGTGACCTTCCACATCCTCCTCACACCTTTAAAACATATATAAATAAAGATGTAACTCAAAATAGAAATTGGACATCTCTTCTTAGAGATAGGCATATGTTTGGGTCTGTAATTTTGATTAATAAAACATCTCTTTTTAGAGATAGCATTATTCAAATTATGTTGTTCTTATTTTTGAATTATCTTTCAACCAAAGCTTTTGAGTTTTGGATCAGTAGTATTATATTGGTTTGTCTTTAGAGTGTATGATACCAAGGACAAGGTTAAATTACAAGAAGCTTGGGTGGAAAATAGAACCATCAAACTATCCACTTATTTGCTCCAAATGACTTCAAATTGTGAACAACACTGGGACATCCAATCCTTTCAAGAAAATGGTGAATGAAGCCCTCCAATAGCAGCAAGTGCAGATGATACAAAAATTTGCTCAAATTCTCCAACAAATCTTGATGGGAAAATTTGGCTCCTTATTCGCACTTGTACATCCTTTTAGTGCCCCAACACCCTTCAAGGTTCAGGAAAATTTTGATATCCCTACATTTGAAGGCAAAATCAATGCTGATGCAGTAGAAAATTGGTTGGATCAATTGTCATCTTATTTTTATATAAATAAATTCATTGATAAAGAGAAGATTACTTTTGCTCTTCTGAAATCATCATTACCTATCAAAAATTGGTGGGAAGTGTATAAAAAGAGATTCAGTGTAGATGATATTGGTCTTGAGACAGAACCTACATGGGATGATTTCATAGAATCTATAAAGGAAGAATACTACCCCATTGGAGCATATGACAATCTATATATAGAGTGGAAACAACTTTTCCAAGGTAAGGAACAGTCTGTTTAAGATTACACTGACATTTTTCATTCTCTACCTGTGAGATTGGGCATCCAAGAAAGTGATAAAGATAAGGTTCTCAAATATCATGGTGGACTACAATGGTACATATGGGGAGAAATGGAACTCTTCAGTTTGGAAACCATTGGTGAGGCATACAAGTTCGCAGTGAAGATTGAGCAGAAGCATAGAAGAATGAATATAAATAATTAGTCTTCAAAATGGAAAAGTGAAAAAGAAGGTCAAAAATGAGGCCAAAATTGGAAGCAAAAGGAAGGAAAGATTGGAAAGTGGTGTGATTATCACAAATCTAGAACTCACTCCAAAGAGGAATATTGAGCCATTAAGTCACTGCTTTCTAAGTCAAAATCCTCAACATCTATTACTCTACCTCATATAGACCCTATAGTCAAAGAGGTTGAAGAAGAGATTATAGATGCTACTCCTGAAGCCATTGTTGCTTCATCACAGACCCACGATGAGATGCTAGATGATAAGGAAAGGTTGTTTCACTCTAAGTTATGGGTGAAAGGTAAGCCTCTACATTTCATTATTGATAGTGGAAGTCAAAAGAATTTAATCTCTACTAATGTTGTGAAAAGCCTAAATCTATCCATGAAGCCTCACCCAAAGCCATACAGTATTGGATGGTTGAGTCGAGGGAGAAACCTCTGTGTCACCCACCAATGTCTCCTCTCATATGTAATAAAACCTTTCCAAGATGAGGTCTTATGTGATGTGGTCAACCTAGATGTTTGTGATGTAATCTTTGGTCAGCCATTCATTTATGATCGACATGGCATATATGAATCAAGAACTTGAAGGATCACTCTCACTCTTGGAACATGGTGCTATAGGGTACCAAAGGTACCACCTTCTACATCTGTCTCTCTGATTAGTGCCAAGAAATTTGTTTTCATGGTGGTCAAGCCACAAGAATCCAAAAGGGTTGATGTTACAACTCTAACTACATAAAAAACACAATAGAAGCAAATAGATATCAAGCTGGAGAAGTCATGGCCTTCCATCTACAGACTGATGGTCAGACAAAAATGGTGAACAATCAGGCCCTACACAGTTATATAAATTATAGTCCCTTCCAAGTATGCATTAGGAATCAAATCAAAGTAAAAATACCACACTTGATGACAAATCTTGATGCAATGGGGACCATTTCTTCTCAAGGAGGGAGGAATGATTTGGGCAACAATTTAGATGATAATTCTAGTGATGGGTCTACACTAATTGATGACTAAACTTCTGGGAGCCATAACTTTTGCACCATAGCTCCAATTGACTCACCGTTTGAACCATTGGAAAGATAATAATGAGGGAAATGTCATGAGATGGAATTGAGCTTTGATAAATGAATTTTGGCCCCTAAAAACCCAATGGAAGTGCCCAAAATTTCAAATTTAGTAGTGCAGTCTAAAAATAGTAAGTTTCTAAAAATAGTAATTCCTTGAATTCATTATTGTTGTAAATCATGGAAGTCAAACCACTTAATCTCCCTCAATATTGGAGACCTTCCATATCCTCCTCACACCTTCAAAACATGTATAAATTAATATGCAACCTGAAAATGGAAATCAGACATCTCTTCTCAAAGATAGGCATATGTTTGGGTCTATAATTTTGATCAATAAAACATCTCTTTTCAGAGATAGCATTAGTCAAATCATGTTGTTCTTATTTATGAATTATATTTCAACCAAATATTTTGAGTTTTGGATCAAAGGGGTTGGTGCTCATACAATTTTGTGCTTGAAAACTTTGTAAACATGAGTTGGTGCTCATTTATATACTTGCGATTATTCTTTGTGGTTTTTCCCACTTTGGATTTCCACATAAAATCTAGTGTCTCTCTCTCTTATGTGGTGCATGTTATTGATTTCAATTTTATTTCATATCTTGAATGTATGATTAAATGGTTAAAGAAAAAATAATTTGATTAAGTAAAAGATATTTTCCATGCTTAACAATTAGTATCATAGCAGGTTCCTTTAGAAAGAGTTTAACAACTTGAAGGTAGATCAGGGAAAACATGATGACTAAGAAGCTAAACAAGGAGAATCAAGAGTTTAAATATATGGTTGAGGATCTCAAGGAACATGTGTGTATCTTGTATTCTAAGTTGGATATAGAAGTAAAATAAAATAAGATGTTCATTCAGGATCTTAAGAATTAGCTAGAGGTTGCAAATTCAAGTTTGAAATCAAGAGAAGAAGAGTGTAATCAGTTGAAGGTTGATTTAGGCTCATAATCAAGGTTGAGAAAGATCATGAAATATTAGTCGAAGGTAAGAAGGATGCAAGTTTTAAAGGCAAATTGAAGAAGCCAATTAGGCAGCCCAATGCTTTTAGGTTTTCAAATTATTTTCATGGCCATTGTTTTGTTTGTCATCATGTTGGTCATAGGGCAAGAGACTATATGAGGAGAAGCAATCAGTCAAAGGGAGATCTTAGTCACTTCAAGAAAAAGGTATGAGAAATGTTGTTTGATTTTGTTGTCATAAGATTGGCCATATTGCTAAATAATGTCCAAATAGAGTAAAGAGATATTCAAGGTATGAGAAGATCCAAATTCAAGTTTGGAGACCTAAGATAGTAAAGGTTGATCAGGTTGAGTTTAATTGTGAAAATAAATTACTTGTTATAGTGGATAAATAATTAGATAGGAAGGACTATGAAGAATCTCTTGTTACATTTGGGCATGAGCCTTATCAAGATAAGATAGTTGTAAGAGTTGAGAAGATGAACAACATCATGAATGTTGAGGTTAAAAAGTCAAATAAGTTATACATGCTTAAATAGATTCTAAGAGAAAGACACAAGAAGATCAAAGAAACAATAGAGGAGATGTGCGAATCTCTTGAGACTTTTTTCTAGGACCCTTTGTGTGGGGTGTCTCTGATAGGCTTCAAGGAGAAATTTAAAAAAAAAATTGAAACATGGTAAATGTTGTTGGGTCTTGGTTATGCTGCATGATAAGAAAATGAGTTGACAAATTAATTTGTATATCATTTGAGGGGGAGACAAGTGTAAGTGACAAGAAATAAGTATAGGGAACAGGTGTAGAAATATGTATAGGGAACATGTTTAGGAAACAAGATGCTACAATAAGGGGGAGTTACTATATATTTTTAGTTGTTTCAAATTATAGGTCTCAATTTTAAGTTGGCATGTGTAGTACAAGTTTTTAGAATTGGTGATAGTTTCAGGTTTCCATCAAAGACAAAGGGGGAGATTATTGGAAATATTGTCATTGATTTCAAATTAGAATTTAATGTCTAAAGGTGTTTTTAGTGTTTATATCTTGGCTAAAAGTATGCTAATATTAATTAATATATTTTTGGTTTCATAAATACATAATAGGGCCCATGAAGAAGTTGAAGAGTCATCACTAAAGACAAAAGAGGAAAAGGATGCATTTCTCCATGAAGGGTTACCTTAAGGAATACAAAGAGTCATCACTAAAGAAAAAAGAGGGAAAGGATGCATTTTCCCATGAAGGATCACCTTGAGGAATTTGAAGAGTCACTAGGTAAAGACAAAGAAAGAATTCAAAGGGTCATGCAAGGGTGAATGCTAAAGGTCATTTGGAAAGCTATAAAAGGAGGTTGGGAAGCCATTTAGAAATATGGAAGTGAATGATTTTATCTAGCTGAGAAGAGTAGAGAAAAGAGAAGAGATATAGTAGTGTGCTATCATTTGTTAAAAAAACAACATTGAGAGATAGTGGTGTTTAATACACAAAAGGGGTTGGTGCTCCTATGGGTTGGTCTTCATGAATCATTGATGTGTTGGTGATTAGTAAATGGGTTGGTGCTTCTACAAGTTGGTGTTTACAAACTTTGTAAACTTAAGTTGGTGCTCATTTATATACTTGAGATTGTTCTCCATGGTTATTCCCACTTTGGGTTTCCACATAAAATCTGGGGTCTCTCTCTCTCTTATGTGGTCCATGTTATTGATTTCAATTTTATTGCATATCTTGAATGTATGACTAAGTGGTTAAAATAAAAGGAATTTGATTAAGTAAAAGATATATCCCATGATTAATAGACTTATGAATCTTAATATTTCTAGCCCAATTTGAGTTTGTGTAATTGACCAAGTCAAAATTTGAACCAACCCTATAGTGTATCCCATACTTGTGTGAACCCTGAATGTAGTGCAAGATTCTCTTAGCTGATTTCTAGTGTAGCTCATGGTGTTCTTGCATGAATCTAAAAATAATTCCAACAACATAAGAGATGTTTGATATGGTATGAGTCAAGTAAATAAGGCTACCAACAAGTTGTTGATACAAGGTAGCATCAACCAATGTAGTGGAGCAATCTACCTCAAGTTTAACTCCAAATAAGGATATAGTCAGAGTTGGATTATAGTTATCCATATAAAACCATGCCAATAGAACAAGAGAATCCTTGGGTTATGAAAGTGAAATCCCTAAATTTGTTTGAGTGATCTCAATGCTAAGAAAGTAGTGTAGTAAGCCTAAGTCAATCATGGTAAATCTATGCTAAAGAGTTTTCTTCACTAGTGAGATAGTTAAAGAAGAATCCTTATGATCAAAAGGTCATCAACATATAAAACTAGTATCAATAATAAATCATCATGCCATTATAAGTACACATTATGATCTGAGTGACATCTTGTGAAACCTAAAGTGAGATTCAAATCCATTTTGGCATACCAAGCTCGAGGGGCTTGTTTGAGGCCATAAATAGATTTCTTAAGTCTACACACTAAAGAAGAATCTTGAAAAAACCCAGGTGGCTACTCCATGTAGATATCCTTTTTAAGGTCTCCATGAAGAAATTCACTCTTCACATCCATCTGATGTACACTCCATCTATGTGCTACATTTACAACAAGTGTGAGTCTGATCGAAGTCATCTTGGCATGGGTGTAAAGGTATCTAAGTATTCAATGTTGGTTACTTGTGAAAAACCCTTGGATACCAATATATCCTTGTATTTATCAACATACCCATTGTAGAAAACTTGGTTAGATATATTTAATGGCATTGAACCATATTTCTTCTCTTAGGAAGTGAAGTCAAATCCCAAATGTGATTTATAATTAAGGAATCATATTCCTCATCCATGGATCTATCCCACTCAAGAATTCCTAAATCCTATCTAAAAGTATGTAGATCTGATGTAAAATAAAAAAAGGCATGTGTCCCACCCTAAAAGTCTACCTGATTATGTCTATGATCATTTCGATCCCCTATCCAAGTGCCTACACTCTCAAGTGTCTACCTAGCCCAAAGAGGGCCTAAAATGGGTGAGCTAGGTGCCAAATCCTCATCCTTCAAAGTAAGACTAGAAGTGGATGAGGATGACTCCTCATCATTCTTCTCTTTGTCAAATTTGGAAGAAGAAGTGGCCTCTACCTCAGGAACTTGCTTTAAATGATCTAAGTCCTCAAACTACTCATCCAAACTGAGTGAAACTAGTGTAGAGGGGGAAGGGTCAAGTAAAGAGTCGATGGGATTCTTTTGAAACCTAACACTCCTCTCAATGAACAAGTGATGAGTCATAAGATGGAGAAGTCTATAACCCTTGAGCCCATCTGGATACCCCATAAATATGCAAAGTTTGGATTGAACCTCCATTGCCTTACATTTATTTTTAGAGATTTGAGGCATCGTCAGTGATCTAAAGACCTTGAAATGAAACACCTCTGATTTCCTATTATGCCAAGCTTCATAAGGAGTGATGCCCTTTAAAACTTTTTGAGGTACCTGGTTCTATTACAGGTACTTGGTTCTGAATGTAACATACACAATTGATGGCTTCTATCCAAAATTGTGGAACTAATTGTAGACACCAAAATTATGTCACACATATGCATAACTCCCTATGTCGAAACCCCCCTTGATCCCCTTTTTAATAATAATAATCAACCTTCCTAACCCATGATTTTACCCCTCACACATTTAATTAATTTAAAATATTTAATTAAGTTAATTAAAAACCACTTATGCCACCTTACTTGACCACCTCATCCTAAGACTAATTATTACCCTCTAAGTCACCTCAAGACTTAGTCCCATTATCCTAACTACCCATGACTTATTCTTACCCCAAAAATAAATTCCTAACCAACTACGTCCTTTTTAACCTCCCATTTCTATCATTTCCTAATAGATACCACATGTGGTATGAGAAATAAAAAAAAATAGGCTAAAAATAGCCCTTTTACCTATTCTCATACCACTGACATTGGTCAACCCATGACTAACATCGACAAGATCATCAATGTCAGTTACTTAAGCCAAACTCCAAACCAGTGTTCAAGTCATCAAAAATCAAGAAAACTCAATTTATTCACATATAGGCTTTTGACATCTAACTTTCCACATCTTGGCTTACTGTTACCTTACAGAAGTTAATCTAGACTAGGAACCAACTCTTGAAAACCAAAAACACACACTTATTTTCATTTAATCAAGGCATTAATTTGACAAGCCTTATAAGAGCCATCCATTCAACACTTATCATTTAATCACCTCTTCAGCTAAGTACATCACTTATTTTATAAGTCTTTAAGAAGTTACTTTATAATCACTTTATATATACTATTTATTACTTTATGCATTCCTAACCAAACCCACGTGAAGGAGTTATAAAGCTTCCCCACTTATTTACCCTTATTCCAACACACCAAACCTCTAACTAGACCCATCCAAAATAATACTCTCTCTCTCGCAACTTCCCCCAACCTTCCAAACTTGACCAAAACCATTTTGTAGACCCAAAAAATCCTTTTGCAAGTTCTCAGGAAATTATTACCCCTACCAAAATCAATCACCCAAATGATATCGGTTACACTTGCTCATCTTCCTTGGTAGCCTAACTGACATCGATAACTGTAGATTTTTAGTAACCTCTCTAAAACCTACCCAAAAAACTTCCAAACTATAAACTGAATTTACCACCTGCACTTTGTTACTCTCTGCTACACTCAAGTTGTGAACAATGGTAATATATCTCTCTTTTACTCTCCCTTTACTATTTATTACTATTTTGTTTCTCAAAAGTGGACTATCATCCCTAAGGAAGTTTGACACTTCTTGGAATAAGTGCGTAGCTTGGTAGCCCACTCATATATCTACTAATAGATATTTTTGTGGTAGTGATTTTTTACCTATAGGTAGTCCTCCCTAGCTAAAGAGGAGTGCTCACAACATCTGGATACGGTGCGTAAACCAATCTAGGTTCATTCTAATCATTTATCCCATATCATTCTTTATTTTTATTTAGACTTGAAATAGACATAATTTTAACAAAACATTTCTGGCACGCTCAGTGGGACCCTAGAGTTTTTATTTGGTTCATTTCTTATTTTAAGCATTCATATAGGTGCATTATAGTGAAAATTTCATTTCTTGCACTTTATCCTTCTTTTCTCCCTCAAAGTGAAATATTCAACATTTTATTTTTTTGTTTAAGGGTAATAAACCAAAATTTCTTCTTCCTTGCCATTCTTCTTTTCTCTTTACCTCTAAAAGCAATTTATCATTTTTCTTACAAGTTGAAAAAATCTCTTCTTCATTTCTTTCTTACATGCACATTAGGATAGTGAATTTCATTCTCTACTCTATTTCATAATTATTTTCATTCAAATCTAAACATTTCAGATTTGGGTTTAAAACATACTACACTTCATTATTTTCTTGCTACATATTAGCTCACCTAGTTAATTATAAGCATTATGAATTAATTGTAGTGCACTTATGTCACACAACCATATTACACTCAAAAAAAAACATCTAAACTCACCTCAGATAAGACCCATTGGGATTTCATCACATAGTGGATCACCTTACACTACTCAGCTATCCTACATAGATTTCACCACCAAGGGGAGAATTCACTCCATTCTCTAGTGGAGTATAAACTCTAAGCATAAGGTATATTTTGGCTAAGCATCTTGGCTTGGCTTTAAGTCTATGAAGTGTGGGGAGAAAGCTCCTATAACAAGCCATATACCTGGTTTAACATAGATATCCTCTTGAGCACTAAAATTAACCTAAAACTAGCTCTAGATTGTTTTCTATTACCTTCATTAACCAAATTCTCTTCTCACTATTTGATTAAGGCATAAGCCAACATGAGACTAAAATTAATCTTTAGGAGTTAATAATTAGTGGATATTTGTTCTTTTTCTACTTTTCTATTTCCTTCTATATTTTAGAGTTGGTAAGGACATTTTTCCATTGATTCACAAAATCAACATTATTTATACTACTCAAGTTCCATAACCTATTATATCAAGTTTTTTGAGTGTTCTTTCTTCTTACACAGACCTCTTGCATCCTCTATTTTACCTAGATTCTACCTATGGGTTTCTAAAACATTAGATTTTACATCTCCCAAGACATCACAGTGATCGACATCAATTAATTCCATTGATGTCGACAGACTTTAGCCTATAAATATCAGTTAATTCTAGCGAGATTGATAGATGTTGACTACCGACATCTATCAAGTGACTGACATCGATGACTGTGTAATTTTAATTTTCTCAAAATAACAAGCTAAAATAACCTACTTACCTACACATGACCTAGTTTTTCCTTATTCTATCACTAATACAGAGTATTAAGACTATTTATACTTCTTCTTGCATGGTATTGACATGAGCCCAAGCTAAAATTCTTATCGATTAAGCAAGCTGGAAATCACTTCCACCTTCCCCTCTTGTTATTGTTTCTATCATAGAGCATACTTTAGATACATATCATACTCCCAGCCTTAACCAAATTCTCATTATGCCTAAAGGAGATCAATATTTTGCTAAATTTTTGATCACAATGTGGCAGCCCTTTAACATTACCTTGCCATGAACCAAACCCATAATTCTTTAGGTGACCCACTATATCGTATGCCATCATTTCTAATGGATACAACTTCAATTCTAGATGTCCACACTATTTTACCCATTGCTATTCAAACCATCATTCGACAAGTAACCCAACCATAAATAATGTCCAAAGTTTAGCATTATCAACTACCTAATCCCACCTAAACCTTGGCATGACTTCCCTACTTTCATAACCACAAGCAATTTAGTCAAGTCTCACCCCATTTTAGAATTTGGTGGTACTTATTTCATCTACTCTCGTACCTATAATTACCCAAGTTATGAATCACCCTTCACCTAGTATAACCATGCCAATAACCCAACCTATAATAACAACATCTAACCAAAGCATAGTCTCTAACCCAATGGGACAAGCCCCTTTTCTTTCTGCCTGCAACTTATGACTCATTATCCTTATGCAGTGCTAACACAACCTCAACAAGCTATGTCATATGCTCCCTCTACTTCCTCTCAGGTTCCCTATAACTTAGAGGGTATCTCCCAAACCAATCCCCATTTAGACCTCATTAAGATGTTGATGGATAATATGTCTAATCTAGAAACATCTATTTCAGGTTCAAATAATGTGTTATCTTATGATCAAATATGCAATGAACCCATCCATCCTTCTGTGCATGTTCTCCCTTATCCAAGCCAATGGGAACTCCCTAAATTTACTCATTTCCAGAGTAAAGAGGACCCAAAATAGAATTTGTGAGCATTTAGACATGCTTTTTATTTAATAGGGCATGATGATGCGTTATTACTTTGCACTTTCCCTATGTCTCTTTTAGGTGATGCCTTGGATTGGTATAGCTCTATAACTCAACACTCCCTTTTCTCCTTTAACCAACTCACACAAATATTCTTAGACCATTTCTCTATTAATATTTATAAAAATGTTTCTATTACATACCTTTATTCTATTAGACAATTTGATGATGAGTCTATCACAGATTTTGTCACTCATTGGAAAGGTTTGATCAATCAACTCTCCTTCTCTTTACCCTAACACGAGCTTATTGAGATCTTCTCAAGGGTATGTGCTAAGCATATTTTGTTTGCACTCCAAGTACATACTTTTTTCACATTTTATGAGGCCTTTACAATGGCATGGAAACTCAAGATTCAAGCTATAGATGAAGGTAGAGTCAAGTTACATAGTAAGAATGCCAATTCCAAATTGAATGATTCCTCTTCCTCTAAAACTTCTCCTTTTAACCAAAAATATAAAGGATCTACCAATGTAGTAGTCATTAAATCTGCTTCTTCCATAACCACAAACCAACCTAATTCCTTGACTTCCAAAAATTTGACCAAGCAATTCCAACAATGTATGAACAAAGATAATACACTCCCATTAGGGAGTCATATACTTCTATTTTGGAAAAACTATTGTAACAAGGTGTCATAACCCTTCCTCAAATCAAACCTCCTATACAATTTAACCCCTCTCATCCTATTCCAACTTGGTATAAGGAGGATGAGTTTTAGAGCTACCATCGAGTTAAAGGCCATAATTCTAATAACTATAAAACATTCAAGAGCATTGTTCAAGACATGCTTGATAGGGGTGATCTCATCTTAGATAATCTTAATGTGCCTACTAATTATAATATAGATGTGTTTAAATATCCTTTTCCTAACCATTCACCCAATTAAAATATTGTTTAGACTATGACTAACTCATGTGATCATAATATCCATATAGTTAATATGGTATTTCCTTTACCTCTAGTTCAACCTCTCCCATAATAGGAGGCACCCATTTTATCAACTCCTCCCCCATAGTTAGTGGCATTTATTTTTCCCATTCTTCTTCCTCAAGTAAAAGAGCCTATTTCACCTATTCCAATCCCACATGAGGAAGAGCCTCCTTTACAACTCCTTTTTCCATTAGAGGAGCCTATATTACTAGTTCCTTTTACACCAATGTTACCTATCTTCTTACCACTTGAAGACCACACCTTACTTGTTCTGCAACCACATGTTGAGGGGAACATTATTCCTATGTTATACCCTCTTGAGGAACCCTCTTTGCCTACCTATCCTCCAATGATAGAGAGCAATACCCCATCCAATCCACCTTTGCACCTGGAAGAGTCAATGTAATCTACTCTACATTAGATGAGAGACCTATTGTGCCTACTCCAATTCTACCACTTTTACCACTTATTTTACCTATGGAGGATCATACTTTACCTACTCCTCACCCATATGTTGAGGGAGTAATTTTACCTTTGCTCTACCCCCTCGAGGAACCCCCTTCACCTATCTCTCCTCCACCCATAGAAGACCATGCCTCTTCTCCTATCTCTGTCAAAGAAGACCTTATTGTGACTCTTTCTCATCTTGTACCTGAGGTAGAAGAGACCACAAATTTTTTTATTTATTAATCACCTTTCTAAAGAGGCAACCATAAGGGCTACATCAACTTCATCTAAACCCTTCTCATGATTGGTGAAAAGTCTAGAATTTCTTGACTCCATGAAGCTAGATCACGCAACATTTTGGGACTGACTTAAAACTCCTTATCCTACATAACACATGTCAACCTTTATCGCTAACCCTCTCACTACCCTTTACCCCAAGGTATTTGATAAAACTAGATATTCTTCACCAAAATTAATCGAAGCTCATCCATCTATGTCAGAACCCTCACCCTCATAGGCATCTACCACATTAAAGTAGATTAGGTCTTTAGGCATATGTCCCATCTCTAATCTAATTCATTCATAGGTTAAATTAGATCTAACTCTCCAACCACAAGTTGGAGTTTCATGGCCTGAACTATAGAAAACTGTTAAGATTCCTAGATCTTGTTGATCTTTCCCTCTTCAACCCTCAACTTTACCATCAATTTTGGGACTGTACCCTTCTACTTTATTTGAAGTATCACAGATCCAAGTAAAATAAAAATCTAATTTACCTCCACTACTACCTCTTCCACCTGGTAGGCCTTTCACATCTGATACCATGATACCTAACACTAAGAAAGTGTCAACAAAACATGTAACTCCACCACCATCAAACAAGGCACCATGCAAAATCACCCTTGTGACTCCTAAATAAAAGAAGGTGTCCACTTTTATTACCACAACAAGTTCTAGCCCACTCATAGGCTCTCAGAGCTTTTTCCTATGTTAATTTTTAAAATATTCTATAATAAATCTTCCTCCCATTAAGCTTTATATCCCTCTTGGACTGAAGCCATCTTGGTTTAATGATACACAAGTGTGTCTATATCATCATTCACCTGGACACGATACTAAAAGTTATAAAGCTCTCACAACAGTCATTTAGTAATACTTTGATGTCGACACTCTCTTTGTTGATACTCCCATTAACCTTATTATTATTCCACCTTTGGCATCCACAATGCCTCATACTATTCCACCTAAATTCAAACCCAAATGTGTTGTTATACCCCCTTTACCACCTTCTTCACCTATGTTTAAGATGAACACAATTAATGTGGCCACATAGTCACAAAATCAAAATGTTAAAGGTAAGAGAAAGGTCTTTGCTCCTTTGGCTCATCCCTTTTCCAAAGACACTCACCTGAATCCCAAGATTTCCATCTTTGGTGTCCCAAAACCAACATCTTCAGATGTTATTCAAAACTTGATGGTGAAATAACTTCACCAAACTCCTATGAAAATGTCCTTGTATGAGTTAATCCAAAACTCACCCCAGCACAATCAAGATTTGATTAGTGCCTTGCAAGTGGTTGAGGTATAACTTAATGATCCCTAACCTCTTGTAGCTTTGGTCAGCTCTCTTAATTCCATCTCCTTGATTTCCTTTAGTAATTCAAAAATTCTACTTCAACAACCTGAAGATCAGGATTCTACCCTTTTTATTACCGCATATATTGATAAAACTCATGTCAAAAGAGTCATGATCGATGGGGGATCTAGTATTAATATTATGTATACCCATGCCTACAAACAACTAGCTCTTCCTAAAAATTAAATGTCTCAAACCGATGCGGTGATCCACTCCTTTAATGATACCACAACTATTACGGTGCACACTATTGTCTTATATATCTATATAGGTCCCCACATAATTATTGAGCTCTTTTATGTTGTAGAAGGAGAGTTACAATATAACATACTACTTGGATGACCTTGGATATGTGTTATGACATGTGTACCCTCAACTTTGCACTGCTATTTTAAGTTTGAGGATAATGGGCAAGTGCATGTTATACCCACTAACCCACCTCTGTTTAAAACATGCAACATGACTTATAGTCCCAATGATATTATCATTCCATTAAAGACATCATCTTCTCTGCATGATACTTCTAAATCTTCCACAAGCTCCACTACTTCGGTTACACAAATACTGGTAACACAAATTCTTGACAAAGATCCCATGGAGGAAACTTTTAAACATTTATCACTCAGAGAATATCATTTTTAACACTTGACATGTTCCATAATCCATAAGAGTATGGAAAGCTTCATATGCACCCAAATTATGATCCTTGGATTGGGATGGTCATCCCTTATGGGTTCCCTAACCTTCAATTTCATTTCACATATGGGGGAATTGATCAGGGTCCCATTGTCAACAATCTGTCCTCTTTTCCACAACCATTTATCTATGACTTCTCTTTCCTGAGCAAGCCTAGTTTTTCTCACACCTATCTTTATAGGTGTGCCTAGAAAGGATTTGTTTTTGGTCATTATGAGCAGGGTATTCATATGCCCATTGAATATCCCACTAGAAAAACCATTGAAAATTCAAAAAAGAGGCATGTAGTGGGTTATGATGAACCAACTAAACTCACCAAAACTTCCCATGTACCAATTATTGAAGAGCAAAACTCTCCTTCTCCACCTTCTTCTCCACGATCACATATTTAATCAGAGGTATTTATACCTCCTAATTTTATTTTCCAATAAATATCATCCATTTGGGGCCTCTCACCTATCACTAGGGTAAGAAACCAAGGTCCCTTCCTCTTGTTCATCCCGAAATGATTGATAAAGACTCTCCCACTATTAACATTATCCAATTTCAAGATGATGAGACTATTCTCACATACATAGGTACAGATGATTCCTATATCTAATGATCACTCCCATTTGAAAGACAAGCTATGTTAAATGAATCAACCATTAACATCAATTTTCCCTCTCATGATAAATCCCACATCCTAAAGATTGGCCAATCTTTGGATTCCTCTGAGCAAGCTATTTATGTCACATTTCTTAATAACCATAACAAAACCTTCACTTGGTCTTATAATGACATGCCTAGTATTGACTTCTCTATCATCACCCATAACATTGTCACCAATAAAGATGCTAAACCTATTAAGCAAAAGCTTCATAAAATGTATCCTCGTATTGCTCTCCTTCTCAAAAAAGAGCTCCAACACCTCCTTTCTGTTAACTTTATCCAACCCATCAACTACCCATAATGAGTTTCTAATATTGTTCCTATCATGAAAACAACTAGAGGAATCCACATTTGCATTGACTATCATGACCTAAACCTCACTTGTTCAAAAGACAACTTCCCATTGCCAAATATCAACCAAATTATTGATCTAACAACTAGCCATGAGATGCCATCACTTATGGATGGGTTCTCAGGATATAATCAAATCCTAGTTGCTCTCGAGGATCAACACAAGATAAGTTTCATTACTCCATGAGGGACTTTCTATTATTTGGTCATGCCTTTTTGTTTGAAGAATGTTGCTTCCACTTACCAATGTGCTATGACTTACATCTTCCATGATCTCCTATACAAAATTATGGAAGACTACATGGATAACTTACTCAAAAAGTCTAAAATATGCCAAGATCACTTGATGATTCTCAAAATCATATTTACCTATCTCATCCAATATAACGTTTGACCAAACCCAAAGAAATGTGTCTTTGGTGTCCTTTATGGTAAGCTCTTAGGCTTTATCATTTCTCTCTATGGTATTGAAGTCAACCCTGCTAAGGTTTGAGCAATACTAGAGATGCCTCCACCTACTAATATCAAATAACTCTGTAACTTGCAAGGCAAACTTTAGTTAATCCACTACTTCATCTCTCAATTATCAGATCATTACCAACCCTTTCACCATCTCCTCAAAAAATATGTCTCCTTCTATTGGAATATAGATTACCAGGAAGCTTTTGATGTACTCAAATAGTATCTCCTTTCCCCACTAGTTCTTATTCCACCTAAGGAAAATCAACCTTTCTACCTTTACATCTCTATAATAGACCATTCTTTGGGTACTATGATTGCACATCGAGACAATCACCATCGAGAATAGGTGGTTTACTACATAATCTACACACTTATTGATTATGAGACTCGATATACTCATACTTAAAAGCTTTGACTCGCATTGGTTTTTTCATCCTCTAAGCTCTACCATTACCTCTTAAATCATGAAACCTACATGGTTACCCATACCGATCCCCTCAAATACATACATTTCAAGCTATATCACAACTAATGTGTAGCTCAGTGGCTCATGCTCCTTGCTGAATTTGACTTAGAGTTTATTCAACAAAAGTCTATCAAGGGACAAATGATCATTGACTAGTTATCTAATACTCCTTTACCTAACAACAAACCTAAAAACCTCAAATTCTATGATGAATCCATCATAATGCTATCCACTAATAACATCTTCTATAAAATGATGATGTTCTTTGATGGGTATAAATTTTAATACAGTCGGGGTGTAGGGGTCATTCTCATGCCTATAGATGGTAAGCCTATGCCTTTGTCATTTAAACTAGATTTTGAATTTACTAACAATATGGCCAAATGTGAGGCTTTGATCTTAGGGCTTCAAATGACTATATTCTTGGGTATCAAATCAATAACCATTTTTGGTGATTCTCAGCTAGTGGTTAATCAAGTTAATAGTTCCTACATTTGTAAAAATTAAATTCTACAGCGATATAAACATCATGTAGATACACTATTGGGATCATTTAACTTTGATCTCTTACAAACTATTCCTTGATCTATAAAAAAGTTTATTGATACAATGGCTTCACTTGCTTCACACATACCCTCTTCACCCTCTTCCTAAAAAATCTATGTCACAGTGCATCACTTAACATTACCCTCCTATGTATCAACTAACATCTTTTTTATCAAAAATATAACATACAACCCACAAAAATTATGGTACAAGAAACTCATAGATTATCTTTCCTTTTCTATTACCCCTTTTGATCTCTTCAATAATGGGAGACATGCCTTCATAAAATGTGCCACTCATTACACTATGCTAGGATAACTTCTCTACAAGTGAGGTTTTGATGGTATCCTCCTTAGATGCCTCACTAGTACTGAGACTCCCTTCTTTATTAAGGAAGCCCATGATAGGATTTGTGGTGGATATTTCAATGGTCATGAAGTTGCCAAGTGTATCCTTTGACTCAGCTATTATTGGCCAACACTCCATCAAGACTGTGATGATTACATTCAACATTATATCAAATGTCAAAAACATGCTAACCTCCTTCATGTTTCAAGTCATACATTACAAGTAACCAAAGACTTATAACCCATCTCCCAATAGGGATTGGATCTAATCGGTGAGATTAACCCTCATTCATCTGTTCATCATCAATCTAACATTAATGCCACTAAATACTTCACCAAGTGGGTTGAGGCCATTCCTGTCATCTCCACTAAGGCCGAAAAAATTGTTGACTTTATCAACCATCACATCATCTATCATTTCGGTGTCCCACATAAAATTATAATAGATAACAACAAATATTTCAAAAACAAGACTATCCAAAGTCTTTGTGATTCCTCTAAAATCAAATTAAGCTTCTCATAGCCATACTATCCACAAGGAAATGGATAGGCAGAAGCTTCTAACAAAAAATGAACCAAAATTCTCATGAAGTTAGTTAATGATATGGGCAAGTATTGATACACATACATTCCCTTTGCTTTATAGCCTTACCACATTAGCATTCAAACCCATACAGGTGCTACACCTTTTTCTTTGGTCTATGGGATAGAGGCTATTTTGCCTCTTGAGGTTCAGATTCCTTCTCTTCATATTTCTCTAAAAGACATACTTACTAATGATGATTTTTTCCAAGAGCATTTGGCTCAACTCAAGTTTCTTGATGAGTGCCATCCTATAGCCCTCAATCACCTCCAAATCTATCAAGAACTTATCAAACATGCTTATAATAAAAACCTCAAGGAGTGAGATTTCAATATTGGAGATCTCATCTTAAAACAAAATCAATATATGGTGAACATGGAGAAATTAAAATAGGATAAGTTTGCTCCTAATTGGCTTGGACCCTACATCACAACTCACAAGTATGGCTCAATAAATTATCACCTGTCTTCACTTGAAGGAAAGCTAGAACCTGAGCTTTTAAATGCCTTACACCTAAGACCCTTCTTTTTTTAATCAAGTGAAGATTCACCTCATGTTTAACTTGAGATCATCCCTTGAGCACCCCTATTACATTCATCTCCCTTCCTCTTAACCCTTACTCCTACACACTTAGTTAACCTAAAAAGTGTTATGGTTTTTCCCTCAAAGTGGAAAACCCCTAAGCCTCTATAGTCTTGTCCATGACTAAAAGTAAAAAAAAAAAAAAAAAAAATGGGGTATGTAGACAAGTTATAATCTATCAGGTCATGATTCTCAACATAGTCTGCTCCCTTGAAGGATATCTATGTACCTTCTCTTTGATACTATCAATAAACTACTCCCTTGAAGGATAACTATTTAAACTAAAAAACAAACACTTAGACCACTCCCTTGAAGGATAGCTAGGCCAAGCTTTGTTATCAAGGAAATTATTAAAAAAAAAGCTTCTCATATTGATCATCTTATACAGCCTCAACATAAACAAAATCCCCTTGTAGGCTTCCCACATTGATTAGCTTACCCAAAAAGAAAAGCTTTAAGTCATGGACTTGCCTATAGTGTCTCTCAAGTCACCCATAACAGGGGCATATCATCCCCACTTTGAAGGTTATGCTACCTAAACACTTTCACTCATTTTACCCTTTTCCCCTCATACTCTCTCAAGGGAATTTTAACTCACTTAACATAAGGTAAACACAATGCTTCTCTAATAAAAAAATGGTCAAATGATGCAAAGCATGAAAGAGGTTCATATTCCTAAGCCTATTTATGTTATGATTATGGTCTTTGCTAGTACACAAGGGTTCTACCTCTTTATTTTCCATCCTAATCACATGTCGATCTCTCTACTATGATGAACACTTCATACAAACAATAACATAAACAACTTATCCATTTTAAGCATGCACCATCAAAAATATGGAAAAATGCTAAAGATGAAGCTAACAAATCAACTATACATATACCATCACACATATGGGAAATTCTAGTCTAACCCAACTAACATGCTCAACATTAACATAATATAACCATCCACATCAACATCATCATCACTATCATAATAAATGCATCTCAAAATCACAATAAAACATCTAATATATATATATATACTCTTAACATGAATGTACATCAATAGATCATAAAAATATCATCTCTCCTTCAAAATAATACATCTCTCATCTTCTGCTCATAGGCTAATGTGTATACAACATATATAACAATAACAAAATTTTGCACTCATAATCCGTGAGGATATACACATGGTCATGAAGAAGCAGTGTCATCACCACTCTTCACCTATCTACATCTGTGTGAGCTAGAAGCTGTGGCATGTGTCACTGATCTCTCCTACTCTTTAAAATTAGAATACCTCTAAATCTATGGTAACTCCCTAATTCCCCTTTCATAATAATCAATCTCATCAAGGGAAATGTTATACCTCGCTAGAGATACAGTCTGTGGAAGTCCCATCACACTTACTAAAGGCCCCTATACTAGTCCCTATGGTGGAGGAGGAGTAGCTTGACCTATTGCTCTCAAACTATCCCTCTCTATTATGAGTGTAGTAATATAACCCTGTAATACCCTGACCTAGCCCTATAATACCTTGACCTAGCCCTACAATGTCACCACTTGTCCCTATAAAACCAATACCTATGCTTGAGCTACATCTCAATCTTGCATTACCATATCTTGGGCCTGCACTACTACATCTTATGCCTATATCACTATATACTAGGCCTATATAGATACATGTCCCTCTCTCATCACTCCCTATAAATCTGGTGGTGGCCTCTTGACTTGAACTATGGGATGAAAACCTATCCAACATATAATATACATCATTATGCATCCAAGATCTACTACACCCAGCCATGCTATTAGCTCCTCAAAATCTAGCCCATCTATCTCTTGGGGCATGAGTAGGGGTGAATCTATATAATCCCTCCTATATCAAGGGAAGGTAGGAGGTAAAACTTGTAGCAATCTAAACTATCTCCTGACCTGTGCCATAGGTATCATCTCTAGCTCACCATCTCATCTCCCTCTGACCCATAAGGTGCTTTGTAAACCAACAAGATACTATACCTATCCTCTAAATGTAGGGTATGTCAAGTAGGGTCTCTAAAAAATATCTACAAGGATAAATCCCTCTATCACGTGCCTATAATGATTAATATCTCACACTATGCCATCTACTCGAGTCTGGGCCATTACATATCTCCACTATCTAAAACCAACCCTAAAACTGACTACAATCATGATAGGTAACCTCAATGGTCATGTCACCATGATATGCTCATATGCCCAAAAATGGAGTAAATGCCTATTAAACAAACTATATCATCATCATAGTCTCAACCTTCATAGCTCTTTGTATAACTATGTCAAAAAAGTTGGTCCCTATGTGAATACAGTCCAATGCTCAACCATCTGTGCCAAACACCTATCAACATAATAGGAAATTTACCACCATCTTCATTTGGTAGTGAATACACTATAATCCCTATCATCATCAATATTTTCAACTAATGTTTCTCCTCATCAGTAATGTACAATGGCTTGTAGGTAAAACTCACTGAGTGATAGGTTAGCTCACTAACATGCTATCTAAATAATGTCACCATGTGAATATCATGCTCCTCTCTCAAACATGAGAAGAGCTCCTCACCTTAGAGTGGCAACTATAAAATATTGTACACATCCTCCTATGTCACTGTCAAATCTCTGGTCGATAAATGGAAGGTGTTGGTGGTGTAATCCCACCTCTCGATCAATGTTATCATCAAACTCACATCCTGTGCAACTCTAAAATATCATCGCACTCCCCTTAAACCTATGACTATTATGTGCTCCCACTCATCTAGGGTGACATCCCTCCTCATTTACATCAATAATGTAGGTAGTTGATCCCATAACATTAACTCCTACCTAACTTGCATCTATACACACACACCTCAAGTCACATACTTTATAATATAACCTACCATAACTTTTTTTCCCTTCTCTCTAGGAGAACCACATTTGCCTGAGGCCCTCAACTAGGTTATGTAGGAAACACTCAGTCAACATGGGGTATTTTGAGGTTATCTCATCCATATACCCACCTAACTCTCTAACCTACTCTCCCATCTCCACCTTAGGTCTCACTTCCTCTCTCTCCACCCTAGGCCCAACTGCCTATCACAACTCTAGGCCTCACAACTTATATCCCTAACCTTCGACTCAATGACCTATCTTTTAAGCCTTAGTTCCCCTGACCTATTTCAACCTATCCTTTCTTAATAATTTCCCCTAAAATACTTTTAACCATACCTTAGATTTTTTTCCCTATGCACTGGGAGAACTACATTGGCCTGAGGCCCTTAACTGGGCTATGTAGATAATACTCAGTTAACATGGGGTCTTCTAAGGCTAGATCAACCATTAAGTTCATTGACTACTTCAATTAGAAATCTAAAATTTACCTTTTCTCTTATTTTAGGTTCTTCAAGGTCATTGACATTAGTTTTATATGCCAACATCAATGCTTTGTGTTGATCAACATCGATAAACCCCATTGACATTAGCACCATGTCAATCAATGTTGATGGACCCCACTGACATCGATGACTGGTTTGGCCCTAGGGCTGAACAACCCATCTCCAAACTTTAAATTTTAACCTAAAAACTACCCCTAAACCCCTTTCAAATTCATCTAAACATACTCTTACCTCATTTCCTACCCCTCTAATAAAATTCTTTCCCCCCAAACTTCAAATTTAGCCTAAAATATCAAATTAACAAAAATTTAAAATCAACTCAAAGGGGATCTTATCTCATCTCTCCATCTCCTTCGAGCTAGAATATATGACACTTGTGGTGGCACACATCCAACTGGGTCCCCTCCTAGCTCCACCATCTCACCAACACTCAAATCTCTTTTTATCTCTAATCAAATATTACAAATGAGTTCTAGTGGGCCACCAAACCCCTTTTTGTCAGGTTTGGTTACCCACTGATGTTGGCATCTTTGACCTAAGCTACTAATATTAACACTATTTCCTACTGACATCAGTGACATAATCAATGTCGATACCCTTGAATTAGAGTTTCCACCAACAACCACAACCCTTTGGACTCTACCCCTAATCTGGGGCAACTTAGAGATCATGTTTATCTCCTTGACTATGACAACCAACCTAGAGATCACATATATCTCTCAAACCATGACAACCACCCTTGGAGATAACTTAAATCTCCACCCATGATGACTTTGACTAGAGATCATGAATATCTCCTTGATCATTGACCCTTTTAAACCAACCTTGTATTGCTTATTTTGACCACTTATGTTATCTCGCTATAGTTGGCTATTATACACACATGTATATTAGGTGTTTTAGATGGTGACCGAGCTAGTCTTGTCACCTATAACCTTTTGTGTTTCTTATGGGTACTTCATACCTTGGATACTTGGCACACATGGACCATTGGAGCTACAAATTTGATTATTTTCACCTTATGAACTATCACTTACAAGATATGATTTAGTTATTTCTATTCGATTCCTCCTCCACCTTACTTGTTTTTGATTTTTTTGACTATAACTCATAGTAGTATATGCACAAGCAGTGATACCACATTCTAATCCACTTACCCAATTCACTTATCAAACTAGTACCTAATTATAGTTTCTCCTATATTGGTTCCCATTTTGAGGGGGGATACCTCATCCAATACCTGGAGCATCTAACTCCTATTTTTGTCTTGCAACTTGTTAGTGCAAATTATAAGACAAAAAGGGGAAAATGTAGACACCAAAATTACATCACACATGTGCACAACTCCTTATGTCAAAAACCCCCTTGAGCCATTTTTCAATAATAATAATTAGCCTTCCTAACTCATGCTTTTACCCCTCACACATTTAATTAATTCAAAATATTTAATTAAGTTAATTAAAAACCACTTATGCCACCTTACCTAGCCACCTCATACTAAGATTAATTCTTACCCTCTAAGTCACCTCAAGACTTAGTACCCTTATCCTAACTACCCATGACTTGTTCTTATCCCAAAAATAAATTCCTAACCAACTATGTCCTTAACCTCCCATTTCTACCATTACCTAATAGATACCACACTTGGCATGAGAAAGAATAGAAAATAGGATAAAAATAGCTGTTTTACCTATTATCATGCCACCGATGTTGGTCAAACCACAACAAACATCGACAAGATCATTGACATCAGTTATTTAAGCCAAAATCCAAATTAATGTTCAGGTCAACAAAAATAAAAAAACTCATCTTATTCACATACAAGATTTTGGAATCCAACTTTCCACATCTTGACTTACTGTTACCTTGAAAAAGTCAATCCAAACCAAGAACCAAGCTCTTGAAAACTAGCAACACATGCTTGTTTTCTCTATTCAAGGCATTGGTTTGGCAAGGCTTATAGGAGCCATCCATTTGGCACTTATCATTTAATCACCTTTTCAACTAAGTACATCACTTATTCTATGAGTGTTTAAGTAGTTACTTTATAATCACTTTATATCTACTATTTTTTGTTTTATGTATTCCTAATTGAACACCTATAAAGGAGTTATAAAGCTTCCCTGCTTATTCCCCTTATTCCAACACACCAAACCTCTGACCAGACCCATCCAAAATAATACTCTCTCTCTCGCAACTCTCCCCAACTTTCCAAATCTAACCAAAACCATTTCCCAGACCCAAAAATCCTTCTGTAAGTTCCTAGGAAATTATTGCCCCTATTGACATTGATCACCCAATTGATATTGGTCACACTTGTTCACTGACCTTAACAACCTAATTGACATAAAAAACTATGGATTTTTAGTAACCTCTTTAAAACCTACCCAAAAAACTTCCAAAATATAAACTAAATATACCACCTACACTCTATTACTCTCTACTACACTCAGGTTGTGAACAATGGTAACATATATCTATTTTACTCTCTTTTCCTCTCTCTTTGCTATTTATTACTCTTTTGTTTCTCAAAAGTGGACTATCATCCCTGAGAAAGTTTGATACTTCTTGGAATAAGTACATAGCTTGGTAGCCCACTCATGTATCTACTAACATATTTTTTTTTGGTAGTGCTTTCTTACCTGTAAGTAGTCCTCCCTAGCCAAAGAGGAGTGCTCACAATGTCTGGATATGGTGCGCAAACCAATCCAAGTTCATTATAATCACCTATCCTTATCTTTATTCTCTATTTTTATTTAGACTTGAAATAGACACAATTTTATCAAAATACCAATGATATAGAGTGAATCATATAGTTGGACATCTCCTTCAATGACCAATTCTTGTGATTTGGTACACTATTTTATTGAGGAGTGTATGGTATTGTCTACTTAATACCAATTCCCTCAATGGTACAAAACTACTCAAATCTATGGTTGATGTACTCCCCCCATTGTTTAATTGTAGAATTTTGATGCACTTTCTAGATTGGTTTTCAGCTAAAGCCTTGAAGTCTCAAAAGTTATAAAAAACTTCATACTTTTATCTAAGAAAGTAGACCCATGTGTATCTAAAAAATCATCAATGAAGGTGAGGACATATCTAGCCTTGGTAAAATAAGGATGGGGAAACTATCCCATGACATCACTGTGAATCAAATCAAGAGGTACTATAGCTCTCTTAGCTTTAATTTGTCAAATTTTTATTTGAGATGTTTTCCAAAGAAATAATCCTCACATAGTCCCTTAGAGAATTTAACTCTAGGCAAGCCTATAACCATATCCTAATGACTCAACTGTTCAAGATAGTGATAGTTAAGGTGGCCGAACCTCTCATGCCATAATTTTCTAACTCCATCTAACTGGGTAAGAAATTTAGTAGGAGGGACATCTAGAGAAAAATGAGAGAAGATATATAGCCTAGAATGGTGATGTAGACATCGAAATCGTGTCGACTCCCCTGATCATCCCCCATTTTATTCTCCCTCGCCTATTTAACCCCTGTAGACCATTTTTCCCATTAGCCTTGACCCTGGCAGCTTGTCAAAATGAGCAAAAGACTAAAGTTAGTCTCTGCCCCCATTTTACATCTGCCGACCACGGTCTCCACCCGACCGACGTCGCCGATGTCGGTCACTTATCAGCCGACGTCGACGGAGCTGCCGACGTCAGTTCTCCTTAGCACTGCATTTTTGATCCGAACACAGGAACTGTTATTCTATTACCCGTTATCCATTCGGTTCCCAATCAGTTTCCCGATCGGTTATCAAACCATCCTTGGCCTTCATCTATAACCTCTTCATTCGATCAACTGGTATGATTCATTCAACAGGACTCTTGCAATCAATCAACTCTGGTAATCAACCATCTCTTACATCCAACCAATTTGCATTCGCTCTCTCCAGCACAAGTACTCTACTTCGGTCATTTGGCAGCACAGCGACAACGTCAATCACGTCTCCAACTTCATCTTCAAGTGTATAACAGGTAAGTATCTTGCTCTGTGTTTTATTTTTCTCTGGTTATTGTTTTTTATTTACTGTTATCACCCTAGATCTTCAAACTTTGGCCCTGAGACTTGACTTCCTCCTTTACTCCTCTGCCTACTATCCCCTGACTACATAGTCTTTTAATTCTATTCAGACTTCCTACACAAACCCCAAACAAAACAACAGACCTTATGCAAACCCCCAGACCCTATCCAGACTAGACCAGACCCTGTCCCGACTCGACTAGACCCAACCAGACTAGCCTAAACTCTGTCCAGAACTATTGCCCCGACCGACGCCAGTCATTACCCCGACCGACGCTGGCACCTTAACCCACGTCGGCACCTTCCCCTGACCGACGCCGGCACAGAGACCGACACCGGTGACTGTGCAGAACAGTTTGCTGCATATCAGGTACGCACTTTGTTTTCTATCTTTTATTTTTCTGTCATTTTGTCTTTTATCTACTTTCATCAAATATTCTATTTTAAACTAGTGGGTTGATATCCTTCTATGAAGTCTTCATACTTCCAGGATCAGGCATTTGCCTGACAACCCACCGTCTCTTCGTCTAACATTTTTTCGTGTTTAGTCTATTTTTCTTTACAGGTGTCATTCCTCTATAGCCAAAGAGGAGTACCTTCCAACGTTTGATTTCAGTGCGCACGACTACAATCAGGTATCTTCTAGCCTTGACCATTTCTTTTAGTTTCTCATTTTCTTCTTTGAATGTAGAAAGCAAATTTGAATAGAAACATTCTGGCACGCCCGGTGGGACCCTAGGGCCTTCCTTGGGTTCTTTCTTTCTTTCGTTCATATAGGTGCATTAGGTTCCTTCTTTTTCGCCTCCTTTCATCTCTTCTTAAACGACATCATAAGCAGGACTAAAAAGAACTTTTCTTTTCTTTCTTACACTTCTAGACTAGTCAAAACTCATATTCTTCGACTCTTTCTCCATTCGTCTTCATACGAACAAACATTTTGACTTGGGCATTAAAACACTTTGCATTCATTTCTGTTTGCCTGCATCTCTTAGACCACACATAGTAATTAACAAACACATATTGAATTAATCTAGATCACTTGATGTTACACGACCAAACCACTTGCACAAAACAAACATTTTAACTTACCTGAGACAAGGCCCCACTGGGATTTCATCCCCCAACGGATACCTTACCCATCCCGATGATCTTACTTGGATTTCATCACCAAGGAGAAAGCCCACTCCGTTCTCTGGTGGAGCCTAATCTCTAGGGGAAGTATATTTTGGCTAAGCAAAACCAGCTAACCACTAGAATCGTGAAGTGAGGGGAGCTTGCTCCTTAGCACCAGGCCTTGTACGAAACCTAACACAGACTTCTTGAGCACCATAACAAAACCCGAAACCATCCATAGACTGCTTCTTCTAAGACCCGACTCAAAAGCCAATCTTCCTCTACACACATTCTAAGGCATAAGCCACTATAATCCTAATAATCTACTTCTAGGGTTTTAGGATCTGCTTGTGTTCTTCATCTTTTTAGTTCTTATCTGCTTGTTTGAGCTTGTGAGGATGTTCTTCCTTGCCTTGAATGGTTCTGACTCGTAGCAAAGCCAAGGCTCTAGTTGATCACGCGAGGCAACATCCTCTTCCGTCTACCCCACCTATAACCAGCCCTATAATGGAGTTCAACTCAGAAACTGAAAGAACTCCTACTAGACCATCCCCGACCCAAACGCCTATTATCGCAAAAGGGGACCAAGATTTTGCATGATTCTTGGACCTCAACGTAAAAGCCTTGCAACACTATCTCGTAAATAGCTGAACGCGAGACCCCTTGGGCAATCCAATTTACAAAATGCTGACCTCTTTTCTCAAGACTGTGGCCGTATCAACGGCGTCCGTAGTTCAACCCTTAGACACCCAACCTGTTGCCTCAACCAATGACTAACCTTTTACCAACCATCCAAGTGTGGCCTCTCCCTCCATTGTTGGGCCCACTTCCACTGGGGTTTCGGCCCCTATCAATCTGAACTCACTCAACCACTTTCTACCCCCTTTCAAAATCTGGTCGTCTCTATTCCACCTACCCTTGCTCCTATCAACACTAGGGTGGCTACCTATCCATTAGCTCATGTTACTTCTAACCAACCTTCCATGACAACATCAAACCTAGCCATGCCTTTTACCCAACCATCCTTAGTCACCTCTTCTGTCCTTACGACTAGTCATCCGTATGTTGCACCCTTACTGGTATAACCGACTACGTCGTATACCTCTTCCAGCCTCTTTCAAGTGCCTTAAAATCTAGGAGGCGCTTCACCCACCAATCCGTCAGTAGATATCATCAAGATGCTGATGGATAAAATGTCCAACCTAGAGACCTCCATTTTTGGCTCACGCAATACTCTCTCATACGAACAAATTTGCAACGAGCCCATTCATCCTTCTATCCCTATCAGATCATATCCCAGCCAGTGGGAACTTCCTAAGTTTTCTTGTTTTCAAAGTAAAGAAGACCCAAAACAACACTTACGGGCATTTAGACATGCCTATTACCTTATCACCCACGACGATGTGTTGCTTTTACACACATTTCCCATGTCTCTCTCAGGTGTTGCACTTGACTGGTACAGCTCCCTTACCAACCATTCCCTCTTCACATTCACTCAGCTGGCCCAGCTCTTCCTCGATCATTTCTCTATCAATATCACCAAGAAGGTCTCCATCATAGACCTCTATTCTATTCACCAATTCGAGGATGAATCCATTGCTGATTTCATCGCTCGGTGGAGGGGCCTTATCAATCAAATCTCATTTTCCTTACCCCAGCCTGAGATTATTGAACTTTTCTCTCAAGCCTATGCTAGACATATTTCTTCTACCTTGAGGGTTCAGACCTTCCGCACTTTTGACGAAGCCTTCACGATGGCTCGTAAACTTGAGTTACGTGCCGTCGAGGAGAATAAAGTCAAGTTGCGGAGCAAGAATCCCAACTCCAAAACCAATGACCCCTCTTCTAAGCCTTCCTCGTCCAATCCTAAATCTAAAGCTTCAGCAAACGCTGTGGTTGTTAGATCTTCTTCCTCTTCGCCTTCAACTAATCAACCTGAACCATCCACATCTATGAGTGCCACTCACCAATTTCAGCAGAGATACATACAGCGACAGTTTACTCCACTTGGAGAATCATACGCGTCTGTGATGGAAAAACTCGTCAAACAAGGGGCCCTCAATCTCCCCCAGATCCGACCACCGCCACAATTTGATCCCTCACGTGCCATCCCTGCGTGGTATAGGGAAAATGACTTCTGTAACTACCACTGTGTTAAGGGTCATGACACGGGCAACTGTAAAACCCTTAAAAACATAATCCAAGACATGCTGGAAAAGGGTGACCTCATCCTCAACAATCCCAATGCCCCTCCTAATCAGGGTATCGATATCTTCAAACAACCATTCCCCAATCATCCACCAACTCAAAACAATGTCCAGACCTTGATTAACAACTCTCATGAACATAACATTCAAACAGTCAATACGGTCTCACCCTTCATTTCTAACCAACCTCAAGAGGTGAGTTCATCCATCAGTCCATCACATGTGGATGAACCTCTTTCTCCGGTTAGTTCTCCGTCAACTTCTCTCATCTTGGAGGACACCTCGACCTTACCAACACCGCTAGTTTCACCATCTTCCTTCTTACTGCCCATGGAGGACCCAACCTTTCCTACTCCTCGACCGCAAGTGGAGGGCACTATCATCCCTACCCTTTACCCGCTTGAGGAGCTTCATTCTCCAGTTTCTTCTCCACCCAGGGAAGAACCTATCTCTCCTTCGTCTCCAACCAAGGATGATCCTGTCACAACTTCATCATGCCTTGGGGCCAAAACTACCATACCTTCAGTCCCACAACCGTCGACGTCTTTTCAAGAGCCCAAACCTCATCTCGCATCTTCTCAGCCATTTTCCTGACTAGTGGAGAAACTCGAACTTCTCCCTTCTAGGAAAGTGGAGTGTCAGGGATTGTGGGACCGTCTCACAGCTCTTCAACAAGCCCGTGCCCTCTCATCTCATGCTGCTAATCCTCCCATGGCAGAACCTCCCAAGACTATCAACAAAAATCAGATTTCCACTTCTAGACCGTCTACATCTCCATCAACCTCATCAAAACCAAAACCCTCATCTACCTCGTCTAAACCAATCAAGTCACTTGGCATTCGCCCTGTCTCCAACCTCACTCATCCACAAGTGAAGGTGGACTTAAACCAGACTTCGACCAATAGTAATCTTCAATCCAAATCACAAAAGACTACCAAACCACAGAGGTGAATGCCTCCTCTTCCATCACCATTGCCCTCCATTTTGGGCCCCCATCCTTCAACCCTAACCAGAATCCTTCCCACTTCGACCTCTAATCAAAACTGGTTGCCTCCTTTGCTTCCTTTACCTACCGCAAGCCTACCCTCTCCCAAAAGGGTGGTACCTCTCATGAAGAATGTACCGTCTCCACCTGTCATCACACCATCAACCCAAAAGGTGGTACGAAAACCCCCTCCAACATCGCCCAAGCAAAAGTCACCGGCATCGCATACATCGATGAGCACGGACCCTTTAGTGGGCTCATACTCTTTGATCTTGCAATGACTTTTGCAAACTTCCAGCATAACTCTTCCACCCATCAAGCCCTTCCAACCTCTCGGGTCTAAACCCTCCTGGTTCGACGACACGAAGATTTGCTTATATCATCGTATGCTAGGACACGATACCGAGACTTGCTGTGCCCTCAAGGCTGTCATTACACTCTTCTCTTTGAGGACACTTTCGACCGACCCCTGACTCCTTCTCATAACCCTCCAACCTCTTCAAACCCATCAACATCTCATCAACCGGTTACAACCCCTTTATCACCTTCACCTCCCATCTTTGAAATCAATGCCATTCACATCACCACTAGGTCACAAAAGGACAAGGTGAAAGAAAAAGCTGCCATTCCTTGGACCTACCCTTTTGTCAATCCACCTCAACCACCTAAGCCTAAGATTTCTATCCTTGGCGCACCTCAACCCTCCTCTTCTTCTTCTTCTTCCAGACCAATCCATGACTCCATGTTTATACAGCTTCACCAGATGCTTGTGAAGATGTCCCTCTATGACCTCATCCAAACCTCGCCCCAGCATCGTCAGGCCCTCATCCAAGCCCTGCAGGTAGCGGAGGTCCAACCCGAGGACCCCCAACCACTTGCTGCCCTTGTCCACTCCTTAGCCCCTGTTGCCTCCATCACATTTAACGATTCTGAGATTCCCACATCCAACACGGAAGATCAGGACACCGCCCTCTTCATCACTGCCTATATCGATCAGACATGCATTAAACACGCTATGATCGATGGAGGTGCTATCATCAACATCATCTCCACCCATGCCTTTGATCAGTTGGCTCTTCCCAAGAATTGTGTCTCCAAAACTGACACAATCTTGTACTCTTTTAATGACACTACTGCCACGACCATTGGCACAGTCGTCCTTCATATTTGCGTTGGTCCACACACAGTCCCGGAGCTCTTATACATCATCGAAGGAGAGTTTCAATACAACATCTTGCTGGGCTAACCCTGGATTCACACCATGGCCCGTGTCCCCTCCACCCTGCACCGTTGTGTGAAATTTGAACATGACGGGCAAGTCCACACCATTCCCGCTAACCCTTCACCCTTTAAAACTTGCAACACCACCTATCGTCCAAATGACGTCCTCATTCCTATCAAGCCATCAATATCGGCACCGCCTCCATCCTTAGAAGCTTCAACCAGTTCACAACAAGCGGTCACCCTTACACCTCCCCTTCAAGTGACAACCATAGACCCCATGGAAGACATCTTCCAAAGACTTTCATTGGGAGAGTATCGCTTGCTGACTTTAGACATGTTCCAAACTCCACAAGAGTATGGATGCCTTCATCACAGCCCCAGCTACGACCATCAGATCAGGATGATCATACCTTATGGTCCTCCTCACCTCTGCACCAACCTCATCTATGGGGGGCTTAATCAAGCTCCTACTGACGGTAATCCTCTTTCTTCACCTCAACCTTTCACATCAGACTTTTCATTTCTTGGCAACCCCGCCTTTGCACACACTTACCTTTACAGGTGTGCATGGAAGGGTTTTGGTTTTGGATGCTATGAGCAGGGCTCCCATCAACCTATCCAACCACTCAACGATGACGATGCCAAGAAATGGTATGGCCTAGGATATCATGACCCCACTCAAGACCCTGTAGACCTTTGTCTCGAACCAATCATTGACCAATCTCCTCCACACTCGCCTATTCTGCCCCCTTCACCTACGGAGTTAGTGGTTTCCATTCCTCCTAGTTTTTTTTTGCATAAACACCATCTGCCTGGAACCCTTGACTTATTAGCTCAATAGGGTGTCCAAGTCTCTCCCTCTCATTTTTCCCAGCATGATCAAAGATGAGTCGGCAACCATTCACATTGTCCACTGCGTTGACGACGATGCCATTCTTTCTTACATGGGCGCTGACGATTCTTTCATCCAGCGCTCCCTCCCTTCTGAAACCCAGGTTATGTTAAATGAATCAACCATTGACATCAACCTTCCTTCTTCTGATGTTCCTTATGTCTTAAAGATTGGCCAATCTTTAGACGCTCAGGAGCAGCTTGACTATACCCAGTTCCTCTCCGACCATAGCAAGGCCTTTGCCTGGACTTACAGTGATATGCCTGGCATCGACCCCACCATTGTTACTCATAACATTGTCACCAAACTAGAGGCTAAGCCTGTCAAGCAAAAGCTTCAAAAGATGCATCCTCGCATTGCCCTCCTTGTCAAAGAGGAGCTTCAGCGCCTCCTTTCTGTCTCCTTCATCCAGCCCATCGATTATCCACAATGGGTCTCTAACATCGTCCCAGTCACCAAGGAAACTAGGGGGATTCGGATCTACATAGACTATCGCGACCTTAACTTAGCTTGTCCCAAAGATGACTTTCCTCTTCCTAACATTGACCAGCGTTTGATCTTACGGTCAGCCATGAGATGCTATCTCTCATAGATAGGTTTTCAGGATACAATCAAATCCTGATTGCTCTGGAAGATCAGCACAAGACCACTTTCATTACCCCATGGGGGACTTTCTGCTATCGAGTCATGCCTTTCGGCTTGAAAAATGTAGGCACCACTTATCAACGGGCCATGACCTACATTTTCCATGATCTCCTTCACAAAATCATGGAGGACTATGTGGATGACCTGCTCGGCAAGTCCAAACTTCGCCATGACCATCTGACCATTCTCAAAATCATCTTCTCTCATCTTCTTTAGTATAATGTTCATCTTAACCCCAAGAAATGTGTCTTTGGGGTCCTCTCTGGCAAGCTTCTCAGCTTCATCATTTCTTTCCGTGGCATCGAGATAGATCCCGCCAAGATTCGCGCTATACTTGAAATGCCACCCCTGACCAATCTCAAGCAGCTTCACAGTTTGCAATGCAAGCTCCAGTCCATTCATCATTTGATCTCGTAGCTTTCTGACCGCTGCCAACCTTTTCATCATCTCCTTAAGAAGGATGTCTCCTTTACATGGGATAAGGACTGTCAAGAGGCTTTTGAAGCCCTAAAACACTATCTGGTCTCTCCACCAGTCCTCATTCCACCTAAAGATGACCAACCCTTCTACCTTTATATCTCAACCACTAATCATTCGTTAGGTGCCATGATCGCGCACTGAGATGAGCATCACCGTGAACAAGCGGTCTATTATATTAGCCAAACATTGGTCGACTATGAAACTCGGTATACCCATATCGAGAAACTCTGTTTGGCATTAGTCTTTGCCGCTACCAAGCTCCGTCACTATATTCTTAATCACAAGACCTTTTCCATCACCCACACTGACCCTCTCAAGTATATGCACTTTAAGCCATATCAGAATCAACGTATGGCTCAGTGGCTCATGCTACTTGCTGAGTTCGATCTCGAATTCATCCAACAGAAATCTATCAAGGGGAAAACCATTGCTGATCAAGTAGCAGATGCCCCTCTTCTTGACAATAAACCTTCGCAGTGTGAGCTCCCTAATGAATCTATCGCTGCACTTTCCTTTGATGATGCCATCTATCAGATGACTATTTTCTTTGACAGCTCCAAATGTCAACTAGGTGGGGGTGCTGGGGTCATTCTCATCCCACTCGAAGGGGAGCCCATGCCTCTATCTTTTAAACTCGACTTTGATTGTACCAATAATATGGCCGAATACGAGGCCTTAATTTTGGGACTTCAGACTGCCCTCTCTCTCAGCATCAAGTCCATCAACATCTTCGGTGACTCGCAGCTCGTCGTCAATCAGGTCAACGGTTCATACCTCTGTAAAAATGAAATTTTGCAAAGGTACAAAAATCGTGCTGACATTCTCCTTGCATCTTTCGACCATTTCCTCCTGTAGACTGTTCCTCGATCCACGAATAAGTTTTCTGACACCATGGCTTCTCTTGCTTCACATATCCCATCTTCTTCACTTGCATCCAGACTTTTTATCACAGTGCATCGTGTGCCGTTGCCTTCATATATCTCTCCTCACATTCATCATGTCAACACTATAGACCCTAGCCCACGAGATGCTTGGTATAAGCAACTTGTAGACTTCTTATCTTTCTCTGTCATTCCTCCCAACCTCTCTAGTAATGCACGACGAGCTTTTATCAAGCGTACCACTCGTTATACCATGCTAGGGGGTCTTCTCTATAAGCAAGGCTTCGACGGCCTCCTTCGCTGTCTCACCTCCACTGAAGCATCTCAAGCCATTCAGCAAGTCCACGATGGGATTTGTGGTGGACATTTCAGTGGGAATTTGGTTGCCAAGAGCATCCTTCGTCTGGGCTATTATTGGCCTACCCTTCATCAAGACTGTAGTGATTATGTTCGGCGTTGCATCAAGTGTCAGCAACACTCTAACTTGCTTCATCTTCCTAGTCACGCCTTGCAAATCACTCAAATTTTTTGGCCTTTTTCTCAGTGGGGTTTAGATCTCATCGGTGAGATTAACCCCCATTCCTCTCTTCGTCATCAATCCATCATCACAGCCACTAAATATTTCACCAAGTGGGTGGAAGACATTCCTCTCGTCTCCACAAAAGCTGACAAGATCGTCGACTTCATCACCACCCACATCATTTGTCATTTTGGTGTCCCTCATAAAATCATCACCAATAACGGCAAGTCCTTCAAAAAAAAGATTGTCCAAAAGCTATGCGACTCATTCAGCATCAAGCTCAGTTTCTCTTCGCCTTACTACCCACAAGCAAATGGGCAGGCTGAGGCTTCCAACAAAATTCTCACCAAAATTCTCATGAAGGTAGTTAGCGACACAAGTAGGGATTGGCACATTCACATTCCCTTTGCTTTGTGGGCCTACCACACTAGCATCCGAACCTCTATGGGTGTTACCCCTTTTTCTCTCATGTATAGAATAGAGGCTGTCTTACCTCTCGAAGTACAGATCCCGTCTCTCCACATTTATCTACATGATATCCTTTCCAACGATGACTTTCATCAAGATCGCTTAACTCAACTTGAGTTACTTGACGAGCGCCGTCTTGCTGCCCTTAATCATCTCCATGTCTATCAACATCGCATTAAGCGCGCCTATGACAAAAATCTGTGAGAACGAGATTTCAACATCGGAGACCTCGTCCTCAAAGAGAATCAACACGTGACCAATATGGAGTGAAGTAAACGAGGCAAGATTGCTCTTAATTGGCTCGGACCTTTTATTATCACGCACAAGTATGGATCAAGGACTTATCATCTGTCTTCTCTTGATGGACGCCCAGAACCTGAGCCTCTTAATGCATTGCATCTGTGATCGTTCTACTGCTAGTCGAGTACTCGTCCACTTGACACTTAACTTGAGCTCATCCCTTGAGCAATCCCCATCCTCTTAATCCTAATTCCTTTCAACCCTATTCCTCTTAACAATTCCTATAACCCTTTTATGATGTATGGATGCTTTGTCCTAATGAAAGGGAGCCCTTGACCTTCTATAATCTTGTCCATGACTCACATTTCTATAAAAACAAATCAAGATGTCACAATATCCATGGTCACTATATCAATATCAAATCAAAAGGCAGACTGCTCCCTCGAATGACAGCTATATTATCATTACTGTAATTAATAGACTGCTCCCTCGAAGGACAGCTATTCAAAAGGCCTTATATTAAACAAAAATCTAGACCACTCCCTCGAAGGATGGCTATGACTAATCTGGCAATAAACAAAACTATTTTAGAAGCTTCCCGCATTGATCAGCTTCACAACTAACCACCTAGAAAATGACATCTCTATGCAGACTTCCCGCATTGATCAGTCTGCACCTCAAAAAAAAAAAAAAAAAAAATGAGTCATGGACTTGACTTGTAGTTGTCTCAGGGTCTCCTATAAAAAGGGGCAAAGTTATCTCTGCTCTTAAAATGGGTTACCCTTTTTTCTCCTCCTATCACCTGCTTAAGGGACTTCGAGCTCACTTTAATGTCAAAGTGATTCGATTACCGCTCTAACATAACTATGGTCAACGACGTCACGCATGAATGGGGCTCTTGATTCTACTAAATCCTATCTATACTGTCTTTTTGGTCTTTGTCAATGAAAGAGCAATATGCTTTTCACTTCTTCTACACTTTGGTCACATTCACCTTCATCACTTGTCAATCAACTCAACTCAACTCTCTTTTCAGACCACTCCCATAGCCTATTCACACTAGTTTCTATGGACACCAATACACATGGAAACTATCGACCAGACACAATTTATGTTAAGCATAAACCAATACTTGCTGAAGCATAAATAGACCTCAATTCATTTTTAGCATACATCCATCACGAATATGGAATATTGCTAGGGATAAAATACCCCTCACCCAATGTTGCAGAATACACCATCACACAATATGGAAAAGGCTGCAACATCATCTCTTCCCCTCATCATTTCATCCTAACCAAGACCAATCTATCAACCATTTTAACCACCTATCTACTACTCGGACCCTTTGTCTAAACTACATTGGTCTGAGGCCCTATGACTGGGGCTATGTAGACAACACTCAGATGACACGACTGTCTTCTGGGGTTAGCTCGACCACCCTCATTTGTTTGTCTCTCTGATGGACAAAACTTCTTTCCTCCTTTTAACCATAACCTTGCCCTTAACCACGACCAATTCTATCCCTTTGACCCTCCCTCCCTTCTAGGGAGAACTACATTGGCCTGAGGCCCTTCCATAGGGGCTATGTAGGCAGCACTCAGTTGACATGGGGTCTTCTGAGGTTAGCTCGGCCACATCCTTTTGTCCATTCCTCCCCCACGACCAATGACCATTGGAGATCGTGCCTATCTCCTCCGACCTTGACGACTTCCAAGATAATGTTACCTTGGTTGTTTTTGCATGTATGCTACCTCATGACTGGTTAGCAGACTTGTGCATAGACTTTTTGGAATCTCACAAGTATAGGATCGCAAGCCAGTTGATCCGCACTACTTGTGACTTTTTCGTGTTTCTAGGAGCACTTCCTGAGCCCGGGATACCTAGAACGTGATGACCCATTGGAGCTTCAGCTTAGATTGAATAACCCAATCAACAGATGACTAAATGCTGGGGCCCAGTTATTTCAATTTTGGCACTCCTCGATCCTTGACCTGTGACACTTTGACCTAACCATCTCGTGCAGTGGTATGCGCACAATCACGCCTTTTGCAACATTTGCCCTCACCCCTTTTTCATCCACTCTTTGTCAAATCAGCACCTGATTCTCGGTTCCCTTCCCTCGACTCCTGCTTTGAGGGGGAATACCTCATCCATAATTGGGGCAATCACTCCTATTTTTGTCTTGCAGTTCATTCGAATAACCAACAAGACGAAATCAACCTTATCCCTCACCTGGGGCAATCACTCCTTTTTTTGTCTTGCAGTTCGTCCAGAACAACCAACAAGACAAAAAGGGGCAAATGTAGACACTGAAATCGTGTCGACTCCCCTGATCATCCCCCATTTTATTCTCCCTCGCCTATTTAACCCCTGTCAACCATTTTTCCCATTAGCCTTGACCCTGACAGCTTGTCAAAATGAGCAAAAGACTAAAGTTAGTCTCTGCCCCCATTTTACATCTGCCGACCACGGTCTCCACCCGACCGACGTCGCTGACGTCGATCACTTATCGGCTGACGTCAGTGGAGCTGCCGACGTCGATTCTCCTTAGCACTGCATTTTCAATTTGAACACAGGAACCGTTATTCTATTACCCATTATCCATTCAGTTCCCAATCGGTTTCCCGATCGGTTATTGAACCGTCCCTGGCCTTCATCCGTAACCTCTTCATTCAATCAACTGGTATGATTCATTCAATAGGACTCTTGCAATCAATCAACTCCAGCAATCATCCATCTCTTACATCTAACCAATTTGCATTCGCTCTCTCCAGCACAGGTACTCTACTTCAGTCATTTGGCAGCACAGCGACAACGTCAATCACGTCTCCAACTTCATCTTCAAGCGTATAACAGGTAAGTATCTTGCTCTGTGTTTTATTTTTCTCTAGTTATTGTTTTTTATTTACTGCTATCACCCCAGATCTTCAGACTGTGGCCCCGAGACTTGACTTCCTCCTTTACTCCTCTGCCTACTATCCCCTGACTACATAGTCTTTTAATTCTGTTTAGACTTCCTGCACAAACCCCAAACAAAACAATAGACCTTCTGTAAACCCCCAGACCCTGTCCAGACTAGACCAGACCTTGTCCCGACTCGACCAGACCCAACCAGACTAGCCCAAACTCTGTCTAGAACTGTTGCCCCGACCGACGCCGGTCATTACCCCGACCGACGCTGGCACCTTAACCGACGTCGGCACCTTCCCCTAACTGACGTCGGCATAGAGACCGACACCGGTGACTATGCAGAATAGTTTGCTGCATATCAGGTACGCACTTTGTTTTCTATCTTTTATTTTTCTATCATTCTGTCTTTTATCTACTTTCATCAAATATTCTATTTTAAACTAGTGGGTTGATATCCTTCTATGAAGTCTTCGTACTTTTAGGATCAGGCATTTGCCTGACAACCCACCGTCTCTTTGTCTAACATTTTTTCGTGTTTAGTCTATTTTTCTTTACAGGTGTCATTCCTCCACAGCCAAAGAGGAGTACCTTCCAACGTCTGATTTTGGTGCGCACGACTACAATTAGGTATCTTCTAGCCTTGACCATTTCTTTTAGTTTCTCATTTTCTTATTTGAATGTAGAAAGTAAATTTGAATAGAAACAGGTGATTAGCCCTTCCCAATACAACTGTAGAGTCATTGTGTAGCTCTTTGTTCTCAACTAAATTTGGTGTGAACTTGACTCTCATGCCCTACCCTATGTGGGTAATCTGATACATGAAAAGAAGCTTAGTTGATAGTTAAGGTACACTTAGAACATTTATAAATGTTCCACCTTATACTTCAATAGCCCCTCTTCCTGCAACCTCTACTGGAGTGTCATCACCCAAAGTGATGGAGGACATGCTACAGGGCTCTAAGTCAAGAAACTCAACTTCTGACGATCCCATATGATGTGAAGCACTAGAATATAGATACCCAAAGATTAATATATGTGGAAGCCACTAAAAATAAGGCTTTGAACTTAGGTTTCTCCTTCTCTTTTTATTTTTCCTTAGAAGATTCTTTGGCTAATGATGACTATTTGATAAACTCAGGGACCCCTATATTATTTTTCTCTAGGAGATGTGTAAAGTGCTCAATCTGTTTCTTCATACACTTGTTCTCATAATGCCTAGACTTATTTCAGTAGGTGAAATTAACCTTTTCTATTTTAGGTTTCCCTTCAAAGGATGAGGTTTCAATGCTAGTTTGAGTAGTGGTTTTCTATTCTTTCTTCTTCTTAGGATCCTTACTTTTCTATTTCTTATCCTTGTTGCTAGAGGCTCTTAGTTTCCCATTCCTAGCAATGAGGACTAAAGGTTTGGAAGACTTGAGGGTTCCTATCTAGATTAATTTGTCCTTTTTCTTAGTTAAATTATCAATAAATTCATCTAAGGATGTCATTGACTAGTTGGCTCCCATGGTTTTCTTGGTCATATAAAAGGTAGAAACAAATACAGAGCAATTAGGTCCTAGTTTTGCAAGTACAAAAATAACTAACTACTCATCTTTCTTCTTGGTTTCACACTCTTTAACTAAAATATAAGTGACATAAGATTGGTGAATAGTTATTATAGTGAATCAAAGTTGCTAGGACTCAAACTAATTGGCTCAATCTCAAGCTCATGAGCCCTCATAGTGTCGATTTTCCCAAACATTTTTTCTAGGATGTCCCATGCTTCTTTGGGATATTTTACTGATGCTATGTGAAATAAGAGATTTGGTGATACTAAAAGACATAATAACCCAAATGCTTCATCCCATTTATTAAACCATTTTATCTTATCTGCTTCAGTTATTGGCTTAAGTTCTATCCCCATAATTATGCAAAATAACCTTTTACTTCTAATAACCATTGTATTATTAATTTTCCATTCCTTGTAGTTGAAATGTGTGAGTGCATTAATAGAGATAAGATATATTATAGAATTAAGATTTAATATGTTTGATGTTGTTGTAGAAATCAAATGTTTAAAAAATTGGAGAATTGTAGAACAAAATCACAACCATAGTGCAACCCCTTTGAAACTATGTCAAGTACCCTCCCAAATTTAGGCACTTTATAATTTAGTGAATTTTACAACTACCACTTATCAATGAAGTGGATTTGATCTCAATGATTATAGATGCCAAAAAAGGCCATAAAAAAGTAAATTTTTTGATAGAAATATATCAAATAGATCACACCACTAAAAATTATAAGAAAAATCATGCACTTTCAAAAAAAAATTACACCAAAAAATAGTCATGTATGTGCCCAAATGAAGCCCTAGAAGGGTAAAAAATGAGGATTAATTAAAAATATATATGAAAATATGTATTTTTTTCAAAAAAACAAACACTGGAAATAAACAAAAATTACACGAATGTGTAAATCATGAAATTCTACCCCAAATCAAAAAAAAATTCTTTGAAAAAGATGCTCATATGACCAAGTTATAGTCCTTCAAAGTTGACTAATCCAAGGCAAACTGCTCATCTGTGAGGAGGGAAGATTTTAAAAAAATAAACCTCTGCTAAGTTTGGTGTTATGTCACCAAATTTGGTGATGCTGACAAATCTAGAG
This sequence comes from Torreya grandis, assembly GCA_037957365.1. Taxonomy (NCBI): domain Eukaryota; kingdom Viridiplantae; phylum Streptophyta; class Pinopsida; order Cupressales; family Taxaceae; genus Torreya; species Torreya grandis. The sequence goes on from JARHVA010002184.1 coordinate 1,477,102, forward strand.
GTTTGCTAATTTTTTTTGTCAAATCTGGTGAACCTCTAGTCAAATGTAGAACCTAGCTAAATCTAGCATAATTGTCAAATCTAGTGGAAAAGTTGGTAGAATCTATAGAGAATATTCCATAAAATTTCACTGGATTAAATTTGACATTCAAATGGCCATCACTACTAAGATGAAACGAAAGTTGACTTCCTCCAACTTCAAAACCTTGTCAACCGTGCCTCAGATATCAAAATTTGATAAAACGAAAGTTGATCTATACATATTTGGGCCTTTTGAATGCAATGGTGGGGTCAAATTTGGCTGAAAGTGGTCTAAAAATGCTGGTACCTCCCAGATCTAGTAACCTTCTCCAAACTTTAAACCCTAATAAAAAATGCTTCAGAACTCCAAATCTAATCAAACAAAAGTTGATCTTGACTTTCTTGAGCCTTTCGAACTCAATGGAAAGGTACCTATGACTCAAGATAAAGCTAGCTATCTCATATACCAAAAAATAACTCCCTTTATATATATATATATATTATTACAGACAAATCTTTGAGAAAATAAGAATTGATCAAAAACCAAATCTGATTTCTACAATTCAATAAAAAAATTGCTAGTAGAAAATCAAATAAAGCATCAGATTAAATCTAAATGCAAAGACAGTTTATAATGCTAAGATTATATAATAAAAATACATCTTAAACAAATTCAAGTCTAGATCTAAAGCAAAAAATGAGACAAATTCAATGAAAAATTTGTAGAATATACTCGACAATCCTAAGATCTAGATTAACTCTGATACCATATCGGAATGAACTCTAAGAAAACTAATTCGAGTGAATGCACATATTTAATATGCTATGTTAAACACGTATTATATAAGACAATAATGAATAAACATAAAACTGTAAGAATGAACAAAAGAGAAATGAGACACCAATGATCCACACAATATTGCATTAAGAAATATGAAAGGGAGTAGGTACATAAATAGGTTGGAGGAGGAAAGATATAACCCATTCCAATGAATGTGGTATTAAAATTTCCAAATAACTAACATGAAACTAAAGATCCTAAGCAAGCAATATGCAATTGTGTAGCCAAAACCCATGGGAAAAAGGCATACACCAACAAGTTTCAAATAACAAAAAAATATGATGGTACTATCGAGAGCATATTTATAAGTCTTCAACCTTTTCACAACCAAATTTATGTCAAATCTATAATCAACAACATTATCTGTGCCTAAAAAATCTTGATATTCATTTTTTTCCCAACCATTATACAATTCATTATCTTCCAACTTTACATAACCAAATCAAACCTATCATCCAATATTTATTTGTATTTACCATCCCTGGCTGCACTTTCCTTTGTAGAGGATATAAAGACACCTTGTCTCAATGTTTAAAGGAAACAAAACCAGTGAGTAATAAGGATCACAACAACATCATTTATGTCTAAATCTATAACTAGTTCTTGATAGAGTACCTATTTAGAATAGGTGTGGGCTAGAAATTTGAATGATTGATTATTCTAGTTGTATCATATGTTGATTAAGACATGCATCTCCACATAAAAAATAATTAAAAAAAAACATTTAATTGGCTAGAATCATATACCTTGGCATTTACCTTGCCATTTTCATTTACCATTCACTTTTTCATTGTTTCATAACCTGCCATTTCCCTTACCACTTGGGGGCAACCCTATTACCACTATAGCCAATTGTTATACCATCACCATCCTTGAACAAAACTATATCATATACCATCATACCATATCATCCATATTAGACCAAAGCTTATTTTTATCCATCCTACCCAACCCTTTTGATCTTGGTTCCTTTGGTTCTTCCTGCACCTTCCAAGAGGGGATTCTGATCCAATTTTAGTAGTTTTAGACTTTTATGTTTTAATGACAATCTATGAAAGTAGTATGATAATGGATATAGGAAGTTAGTATCATAGACCTATACTATTTTTTCCTAATTATAACTACCTATGGGAAAATTAGGAACGAAACCTTTTACCATACATTAGCACATCACCTTGTTGTTACTATTCTCATTTGCCTGGCCATTTACCTCACTTTATGAACTTGTTGTGACCTAGTTGGATCTCACTACCTTTTGTGTAGGTATAACTATTGTAGCTTGAGGTCCTAATGGGTTATGTAGGTTGTACTTGATTCATGTTGAGGCAGATCTACCCCCCTATTCCATATACTCTCACCATTTGCGAGTAACCTAAGCCAATGCTCTCACTATTTTGTGAGTGGTAACTTGTCAGTCTCTGACGAGTTAAGATACCCTAAAAATTCTAAACAAATTAAATTTTTTCAAAAATCTAAAAACATTTGTCTTGTTTAAACCTATTTAGTCATCCTTAATCCACCCTACTGGGGTAAATCCATTGTTAGTTCCAAACCATTCCATTGCCATTGAGAGTGTGACATTCCATTTACATATATCCTTTCTTGGGGGCACCACCTCTTTATCCTTACATTAAATCTTCATGTATAGAAGTTAAACTGGTTGATGATAAGATGCTTTCTGTTACTTTTAATTTCAAGTTTTTATATGTGTTTATTTAATTAGTTGTTTTTTTATTTGTTTGCCTATTTTTTTGCTTTCATTGTTGTGCCTTGACTTAGTCTAAATTTTTTCATTGGGTGATTCATTGTGCATTATTCTTGAGTCTATCCATATTCATACATCAACATTATCATCATGGTTTTATCATTGGTCCATTATTTTCAATTATTTATTGGATCAAGAGTTAGTTTTATGAATAGTTCAACTACATTATCATGGTGTTTTATATCATGATGCCTACCATCACATGCTATAGAAAAAATCAGCTTGATAAGTCTTACATGTAATGGATCCACATAAAATTCTATTAATTTACCTTGGCAAATCCTCCCACCCTCCTTGATCAAATTAACCTATTAAGCATTTTGATTTTATCAATGCTAATTAGGATGATATTTTTTGCATTGGTATGTATGACTGAATCATTCACATTTATCAATTCTCATTCTTCTATTCATCTCTTTCATCACTTTACACATCTTTATGTGCCTAGTTATTTGTGGATTCTTCACTCATTATACCATTGTATCTACATTTACACCCACTCATCTTTAATCTATGTAACATATTATATCCTTGAGTTATGCTTGCCAATCTACCTTACTGGGATATAATAAAATATCATTTATTTATTCCAAGTCATCTTAATGATTATAAACACATGTGGGAAATCATTATTTTGACTCATCCACCCTAACTGGGGTATATGCCTATGCTACTAATTATAACCACCTTTGGGAAAACCATTGTCTTAATTGTTATTATTGATTATAATTATATTTGGGAAAGTTAGTACTTTTTAAATCAATACATGCAAGCATTATCTCGATTGGAGTAATCTCACTCATGGATTAATTTAATTTTGCTATCCTACCTATGTTGATTATTATGACCACCTTTGGGTAAATCATCCTATTTGTTTTCCTAACCAGGGTAGCTCCATTTACCACTAATTATAACTACTTATGGGAAAATCAATCTTTTCCATCTCTTCTCACCTTTTTGGTCCCATCATTTCCTACTTTTGAGGGACCAATCGTTGACCTCCCTTATCAATCACTCCTTTGAGGGGACACCTACAGTTCATCCATTGTCGTTAAAGTCATAAACATATAAGACATTTTTATTCTTTGATAATATATTACTATGCTTATATATTATAATGCCTTCCCAAATAGGGGAAAACTATAGAACCTACAACTAGTCACACATGGCTTTTGACCAAACTTCAGATCGATTCCTACCAACCATTATAAATTAAACTTAATAATCATTGAACATTCCAAATTTTCTTGCACATCATTCATCAAATCTCATAATCATGTTGAGACATCCCTAATTGGGGTATTCTATCATATGCAACAATAACCTCTCATAGATTTAGCCTTAATCACCTTACAACATCACAACTATCAATTTGGTGTATGAACCTATTAAGTAGGGCACATGAACAAATATCAAATCTTGAAAGAGCTAAATGACTAATCACAATTAATTAAAAAGGTATACCAAATTAAATGCCTAGTTAAATTATTCATTAGAAATTAATGAATATCTAAAAAATGAATTAAAAAATTAAAAATATCCTAGCCTTTCATCATTGCCTTTATGAGTTGTATATCTCTTTGAGAATATCCTAAAATATATAATTTTGAGATCCATGCTTAATAATTGTAAATCATAATTACTTGATAACTATTAACTCTACTGGAGTTAGATTTGATTCACTTAGATTAAGTTTAAACCCATTCCAAGCCTTAACTCAACCCTAACTCACCTTGGATGAGAGTTAAATTCATTTTCTATAAATAAAATGACATGCCTCTTCATTTTTTAAGTTCTTACAAGACAAAGTTATTATATGCACCTAAATATGCTCACCTTAATTATTCTAATTAATCTCGCTAATTTATCCCCTTCCTAGTCATTTATCTAATATCTCTCTTCATTATTCTTCATCTACTAACTTTATTCTTCTCCACTTATTCATTAATTCTCCTAAATCCTCTATTATCTTTTCCTAACCCCACTTATCCATTATTTGAGAATTTTAAATTCCCATGACCCATCAACCCACCTACTAAGCCTATTCCTAGGCTTTCCTACACTCTTAGTCCCTAAGTACTCACCTAATCCCTATCTAATCTCATACCTAATACTAATCAATCCCTAAGAAGATTATAGAATCCTCAAATTATATAATCCTCTTTAACATAACCTCTTCCATCTGGAAGCCTCTATTCTAGAGGCTTCCAAGTAATTTAAAATTTCTTGAAAAATCCCTAACCATTGATCCCAATGGCCCAAAATTTAATTCTAGCCATTGATTCTTCCTTACATTTTCTATATAAATAAGATTTTTCTCCATGGTTAATCTAACTAGAAATCAAAAATATATCTACTAAGTCCATGCTAATCTAATCCTTGAATCCATCATCAACATCTTTGATCATGCCAACATAATGTCAAAAATTTGAGTCTAAGGTAATCTCACCCCAATCCTCTTGTATTTTATCCATTTAATCTTAGTTTAGAGAAATTACCTTTAGGATTAGAGTGATGGTTTGAATAATTCATTCATATATTTGCATTTTATTCTAATGGCTCTAGATCTTACTTAGGTAGTTTGATGTATTAGGTGGTTTAAATTGCATAGTTTAATCCATTCGCTTAAAATTCCTACTACATTTTTGGTGACCATGGTGGGACCTGAACCCAAAATCACTTGATTGTAAGTATGATTTGTTTAAACTCTTTATCTATCTAGTGTGGTAGAAAAAAAAATTTGGTTGAGATGATTCTACTTATACTAGAGTAGAAATAGCCTTATTTTAAATAAGGTAATCTGTTTCAAAATTTTTATTTTATATTTTTTTCAAAACTTTAAAATCAAAAAAATTTAAATCACTCATCTTATAAATAACACAATCACTTTTAAACTAAATTGTTAAGTTTAAAAAAAAAAAAAAAAATACTATTTACACCTAGTTTTTGTAAGTGAACTCTACCAAAGTGTTGTCTTAGATTGGCGAGTTTCTTATGATAGCCTTCTATTGAAACAAACATTATGTAAGGAAATTTGTTATCAAATATCAATATACAATAAAGTATTAGTTTAAAAAGGTATTTTATTTCAGGGATTTTAGTATAATAATGTTGTATGCATCTAAATTTGTGCACCTTCTTTGACTTATTAATTATATCACTATTCCTATGTAATTCCATCTAATAATTCATTAATCATTATCATGGATAACATATCCCATTTAATACCATCCTAGCCAATTATCTAAGTCCTTTTTCCATATTTCATATCGCACATATATCCCACCTATTATTAAACCCCACAAGGGGCACCACCCCTTGACCCTGCTTGGGGCTGCTGCCCTCAGACCCCTGCATTGTGGCCCCCATCACCCAAAGGAATTATAAATCCAAATCATGATTTCTTCAGTGGTTTTTATTAATCCATATTATAATAAAATTTTGTTTCTTGTAGGGGTTAATCTAGAGGTTATTTTATCTTGTTAACATCATCTTTTGTAGGTCATATTTTGGTCTAACATCTTATCTTTTAGGTTCCCCTCAAGATTATCAATCAAATTACTAATCATTTGTCTTACAAGTTGTCTTTTCATGAGTACCAATAAAAATAATAACCATTTTCTTTTAGGCCACCTTTCAAGGACATTTTAGCATATTAAAAATCATTTTGTCTTAGACTCTTCATCATTTTAATCACTTTATTTAAACTGTGATATATATCCTTTTATATTCTTACATCTTAGACATTTTAGCATATTAAAAATCATTTTATCTTAGACTCTTCATAATTTTAATCACTTTATTTAAACTAAAATGTATATCTTTTTATATTCTTGCATCTTGTATATATCTCACATTTAATTAGTGGGTTAATTATCAATTTTTATCTTGTATATTTGTCACTTGAGGGATACAATAGTGTATGATCTCCTCCTTGCATCCTTGTGGTGATTTTTGAAGGATAAAAAACCACTAGTATACCATCCCACATTTATTTTTTATTTTTTAGGGGTAACATGATGTTGAATTGACACCCACATACTTGCCATAGTATTAGGGGGATAGTGAACACGGGTTTCACCGCCATGCACTAATCCACACTTTATGTTTCAATGGAGTATAACTATTAGAAACAACTATTACTAGGCTAATAAGTTGACCCTATACAGGTCATCCATGAAGGGGAAGAGTTAATTCTCTAAACCAAGAATTAGATAATACCCTATATAGACTTAGGCCCCATTGTACCTAGCATATATTAGGGATGCCTCTGAAAAGCCCATTCAACCTAGCTTAAGACATTATAGCCATAACATATGACTTACTATCATAGTCAGGATCATCTCCCAAGTGACTGTCATATACTAATAGGGTTGATAGGTTTCAAGAGATTTTATAATAGGTCATTAGCCTATAACCTCACCTATAAAGCTATTAGATGGTGCAGCCATCAAGTTACACTCCAACTTAGTTTATTAATCTTAGGTTTGTGGTTTACTTGATTTGATGAGTGTCATGCTAGACCCATATTGTTTATGAACCAGGTTATACTTTTACCCAAACCTACACATGCTTATCTCAATATTTTATACATAATCATCATATTGTATATCCTTACCTCATCATTATATGGTTTTATACATCATTATCATTATCCTTTTGTACATATTATCTTTGTACATCCTTTACTTGTCTCATCCTATCTCCCATCACCCTCTTATCTTAACCCCATCCTAGTCTAGTCACATCCACCCATCATTAGTCATAACCCCCAATTATGTATCCTAATCAAGTCTTGTCATCCCTCCATCACATTTTATCATAGTCTAACCTCATATTATTTACTTATCCTTAACATTAATCATCCCTAACATCATCTTTATCACTTAGTCCAACTTGTCTATAACCAATCTTGATCACCCCCTAGTCTCATCTCATCCATCCAAATCACCTACATATCCTAATCACATCTTGTCATCCACATCATGTCCTAAGTCTACCTTATCCATAACAAATCATTTGTATTGATCTTGTCATACCTAGTCACCTTGTCAACCTAGTCCTACTCATAGTCTAACCTAATATGTCCCCTTATATTTACTAATCCTCCTATCAAGTCTATAGTCAAACATAGATCCTCATCGACATTGGTAAACCAACCTCCCCCATTAGGGTGCTCACCATTATATTAATTATGTATCATCAATTTTGAATCATAATCATACATCTATCAATCCATTAATCCAATCCTTTCATCCTATTTGAGCCAATAATATTAATCTTGAGCTATCCTTAATCCCATCAATAGTTAATCAAAATCACATCCCTTGGGGCAATCTAGCCTCTCATCTAATCTTAGAGCTCATCATAACTCACTTAGTCAAATCCAATACCAATCATTAGAGTCTATCTCATGTCCTAATCTGGTCTATTTAAATATTATCTTATTTGATCCAACATTTCATATCATTGAGTCAAACTTGACATTGAAATAAATCAAGCCTTTGTCCAAATTTTTCCATGCATCCCATCTTCATCCCTTAGTCTTTTCATTCAATCCCATGCACTTGATGATTGGGGATGACAAACCACATCATCTATACTTTCTACCATCCATGGCATCTAAAAAAAAATTAGTCAATACCTTTATTAAATAATGCCTCATTTCTAATAGGGATATTATCCTTTCTCACCTCCTTAAGATGAGCACCCCATATCCAAAAAACTTCAACCACCCATTATTACCTCCAGTCTGAATCCATTTATGTGAGTCCCATTCCAATCCTCCATCCACTTTTCATATGCAATCATCTACCCCTTCTTACACTAGTAAAGGGAATCCTTTCCTAGTCACTTTATCTAATACTAGTCCACCCACCCCATGATGTCAACAACCATCTGATCTAAAGTCTAATTCTTATACATCAAAGGTATGAAGTGAAGAGAGACACTATACTCCTCTTCTTATATCCTTTGAAACTATCTTCCACCAACTTGTCACTGCTAACATGATGGTCTATCTACCTATATGACATATTGATCCTACTAAGCCTAAGCCCTCTTGAAAAAAAGCTAATCAATACTATGTATATTATCAAACTTGGGAACATACCATTAACTAATGCCATAATTTCCAAAACTACGTCCCAGACCTCATCAATAATGGTGATATAAAACTTGAGAATGAATCAGATGAGTCTATATCCTTGGGCAAATAAGAAGAGGAATGCTAGGATTCTATTCCTGATCATGATCAAGCCCTTCCCTTTCCAAACCAAGGTCAAGACACCATATCTATCTTCCATGATCCCCCCATCTTTGAAAAATATTCCATAAATGCTGAGTCTATTCCCCATGAGCTTAGCCCTTCCCTCACTCATAAAGTCCTTATTTCATGGGCCTATCTTTGTTAAATCCATTGTTCCTCCATCATCTCTCCCTCATTTACCATGTCAAAAACCCAATTCCCAGAGGTCACTTGTAGATAATAAATCTTTTACTAGCAACATTGAAGATTGTACATTAGAGGAGTTAATATAAGTATTATCTACATTAGGATCATGTTCAACACTAATATATAAATCAAATCCCTCATAAAAAACATCATCCCTCATAGATGTTGTAACATATGATTACTATGCCTGCCTTTTTAAAGATACTTCTAATATAGATGATAATTAGTCACCAAGTATATCTTTTGATTGTAATCAGGATGATGAAGTTATAATCAACTTCTTGAAAGATTTATCTATCAAAGATTGTTAGAGTGAATCTAATCCTATATCCAAGGAGTGTCTTTCAACTAGTCTTAATGATCCTTTTGCTGATCTTGAGGAGTTTTTTTCCAATGTAAAAATTGGGTCTCCTAGGAACCCATATGAAAACTATGCTACTCCATCACCCCTCATTAACCTCAACATACCATCTCCACCACCTTTATCTATCATATATCCTTTCTTTGCTATCAATGATAATTTAATCACCTCCTTCCATAAGGACAAATAAGAACATACATCATTGGAATCTTCCTCAAGCAACATAAGGTGTGTTATTAATGTAGAAGTCCAAGACCATTTTCCAAAATTCAACCATAATAATCAAATCATCTTTGATCCCATAATTCTAAACCAAAAAAAGTCAAATCATCAGCCTAATCATAAAGTGTTTTCCCCTCGTGAAGCCTAATATTAGGCACTAAGGGACCATCAAAGTCAAATAATCATTATCTTTCAAGTCAAAAATCAATCTCCCCTAGTGAAGCCCAAAATTAGGCACCATGGGGTAGTCACAGTCAAATCCAATCAATAAATCATAATGCCATAATCACTATCAGTATGGTCGATAATAATTCCAATAATTAGATAAAAATTGAACTACAAAGTCCAATAATCTTGGATCTCCTATAGTCTTTTATCATAGGGAACCAATCAGACATGGAATGCCAAATATCTCCAATGATGTGTGTGACTACTAGTCCTAATCCTCAATCATCCATCACATTTTCCTCTCATGCTCTTATCTTGCATTCAAGTCTAATACACCCCCATCAATATCAAAATCTAATTGAATCCATACCTCACATCACCCACTCAGGAACCATCATCTCTTATAGGTGTAACTAAGATACTTGGCCTTAGATATCTAGAGGGGTCACAATCAAGAGTCAACAAAGGCCACCAAAAAATTTAGGAATTTAGCATCCATCACATGATCCTTGAACCACACATCTCTTGAACAGGTGTTGGATAAAGATCTAATAAGTGTTAGTATTTTTTCATCTCATACCCATATCCAATAAATTAAGATGCCTAAAACTCAAAAACATCAAAAAAATCAAAAATAAAAAAATCAAAAAAGTAAAAATAAATAATAAAATAATAAAATAAAAATCATTTGTCTAATGGTGAAAATCAATCTTCTAGCAAGTTGGGCAAGTACCATGATGAAAATTGGTTTCCATCATCATGGTAAAAATAATCTATTATCCACAATGTATCTTAAAACATGGGGGAAAAATCCATCCATTTCATCCATCAAACCCATCTATTTTACCTTTGTTTATCTCATCCCTTGGTTCATTGTTCCTACCCATCACTTGACATCATATCTTTCATCCTATTATGTCTATCCTTTCTTCCCATCTTGACCTTCATAAGGAATGGAATATGTTTTTAAAAATATTTAAAAATCATCTTCACATATCTTCTAATAAACACCTAGGCAACTAAATATTTGGTTCCCTCATGATGTGGTCATTGGCAATCCCTAGTCCATTCTTCTTTGGTCCTCATCCTAGTTTTGGAATCATACTCATACTTTTGTTATACCATCAATTATTCCATTCATTCCCATCTTGGTAGATAGGCTTGGTGTTCCCTTTTCTAGTAACCCCATTTATATAGTGTACATACATATCCTAAAAAACCCTAAAAATTAAAATAGTCCAAAACCCCTAAAAATTATAAAAACCATAAAATCTAAGAATATCTCAGTTGCCTTATCATATGTCATATTGTCTGATGTCCTCAATATATCAGTTGTCCTATCTAATGTCTTAGCATCCTAGTCATTTTATCCTATTATGTTTTATATACTTATCATAATCTTAATCCCTCATGTCATCCAAATCCATATCCTTATCCTCATCCAAATCATTAGTCTATTCTATGTCTATATCCTTACCTAAGTCCTAATTCTAATCATCATCATTAGTCTAGCCAAGCCTATCTTAAGTCCACCATGATCACCCTAGTTCATCCCATCACCCAATCACTCCTCCCATCATTAGATGAGACATTATGACATTGCATGTAGATACTTGTGTATATTATTTATCTATTCTATTCGACTTGTTTTCATCATGTATATATCATGTTTGTCTTATGTTTTATTTGCATCATGTATCATTTTGTCTATTGGGTAATGAATTTGGATGCTATGATGACACATAAAGATACAATGATACTTTTTGGTGCCCTCAAGGATGTAGAGTTTGCTATGTGCCCCTTTTTATACACTTTGACACAATGTCCTCTTGGTCATACTTATATCATGGAGCATATTTCCAAGTGCCATATCTAATGGGTTACTTAGACTATGATGAGGCTTATCATAACTATGATTGCTTGATCATGTATACCCTCATAATTTATCTAATCATATAATCATCATTATTACCATCACTAATCTAATCCTCTCGATCCATCTGATTAACTTCCAATCTTTTATCCTCATAATCTTCATCTCATCTCTCTAGTCATCAATATCTAACATCTCATCTCTAAAACACTTTATCTTCATGAAGTCACATCATCTATTTTAACCACTAACATGTCTAACATACATCATCATCATCATCCTCTTGTCTCCCTCATCATTTATCATTTAGTCAAAACTACATCAGCCTGAGGTTTTTTCAGACTATGTAGGTAAGACTTGGCCACTTTTTAGTACGCAAGGATAGCTCGACCACTTTCACCTCTTTCCCCAATCATCCCCAAGTATTACATAAAACCCTTGAGATATACTATTAATGATTAATCAAATACTCTATTGATCAATCCCCATCCTGATAATCATTTCCATACTCTTTTCATTAATCACCCACACCTAATGATTGGGCCCAATAAATCTTTTCATCCATTAATAATCAATTATCATTGATTGATAAATTTATAATCTATCTCTCTCTTTCATGTGTCCTTGATAGGGGCATCATCACTATTAATCACATTATGGATCATTATTTTAATTTAATTTAGTGTAATTCTTGCCCTTCATCCTTTGGTCACTCGATCATATCATTTCTTATCTCCCATATCCTTCATCATTTATCTTGAATTTAGCCTTAAGCTATGCTCATCATTAATCTTATCAAATCATTGTCTATCTTGACTAACAACTCTCCCCTGCATGTATCCTTACTTTGGATACATCAAAAAATTGTGGCCTTTTAATCTTATCATCACCATGTTATGCTTGATTACCCCTTGGGATGTGTCGATAATCGTAACACAATCATCTCTACTCCCTAGGAGCATCATCAATATGTATCTCATTACTCAAATAAAATTCATCTTCTTCATCATCTATCCAACATATAACATCCCATCCCCTCATCTATCCATTACATCTTACCTCTCATTTTATCTTTTGAGTTGCCATCCATCTCATTCTTTCCCACATGTCCCCTTAAGGGGGTGTTATATCCCCTAAAATCATATGAACTAACATCCATCCATGAAATGGTTTTTATTTGAAAGACCATTAATCACTCCACTTCATCCAATCACAATGACCTTTCAAAGAGAGGAAAAATGTATGCCTCTAAATCTACTTTCCTTAATTATTCTAATTAATCCTGCTAATTTATCCCCTTCCTAATCATTTATATAATATCACCCTTCATTATTCTTCATCTATTAACCTTATTATTCACCACTTCATCATTAATTCTCCTAAATCCCCTATTATCTTATTTTAACCCCACTTATCCATTATTTGGGAATTTTAAATTTCCATGACCCATCTACCCATCTACTAATCCTATTCCTACGCTCTCCTACACCCCTAGTCTCTAATCACCCACCTAATCCCTATCTAATCTCATACCTAATCCTAATCAATCCCTAATAGGATTATATAATCCTCCAATTCTATAATACTCTCTAACTTAGCCTTTCTCATATAGAAGCCTCTATTCTAGAGGCTTCCAAATAATTTAAAATTCCTTGGAAAATTCCCAACCATTGATCTCAATGGCCCAAGATCAAATTCTATCCATTGATTCTTCCCTCCATTTTATATATAAAAAAGCCATTTCTCCATGGCTAAGATAACTAAAAATCAAGAAGGAATCTATTAAGTCCATGCTAATCTAATCCTTGAATCCATCATCAACATCCTTGATCATGCCAATATAATGCCAAAAATCTGAGTCTAAGTAATCTCAACCTAATCCTCTTATCTTTTGTCCATTTAATATTGCTTTATAATAATTAGCTTTAGGATTAGAGTTCTAGTTTGAATAATTCATTCATCTATTTTCATTTGATTTTAATGGCTCTAGATCTTACTTAGGTAGTTTTATGTTTTGGATGGTTTAAATTGCATAGTTTAATCCATTAGCTCAATATTCCTACTATAATTATAATGCACATTTTGATAGAGACATAAGCTATTTAAATTGATGTAGTATTATAATTCCAAAATATTAAGCCAAACCACATCAAAGACATAGTTCCAAGGAGAGAAGGAGCCAACAAGCTTTATCTTCCAAAAAATTCTTGATGCACAAGTCGAACAAGCCACTCAACAAAGCATTTGGATCTCCTGAGGAAGGTAAAAGAGTTGTTGTCTTTTATGTTTTATATTTTATTATTTTTGGGAAATTATATGTTTAATTCTTAAATAATAAATGGGTATGAGCAGATAAAATCAGTAAATAATATGCAATAATTAAGCCACTAATTTTGTGTAAACAAATAATATTTTTGCCTTCCCTAAAAATAGTAATAAGTGAGAGAAAACATAACTTAGCTTATTCTAGGCTGTTACGACTGAGATAAAGTCTGATACTAGAGGAATAGGACTAGAACACTATCACAAATTGAGATTTGGAGTTTTTTCCTTGGTTGGACAAAACTACCAAAAATAGGACACCTTACTATCTAAAAATATAGTCCTGGTCTTTCTGTTATTTTCCAAACTACTCATAGAGATATTATTTTTTTGGGTTTTGTTCATAGCATCTGTGTGATCTTGTGTACCAAATTTTAGATCCTTAAGTTAATGGAAATACTTGTAAATATAATTATTCATATGATTGTGTCTTCTATGTAATTTAATGAAACTTTGGGAAAAGGAAAAAGGGTTAGTGTGTAAAGGATACATTGGATACACTTCACACCCTATTTGTGGGCATGCTGCCTACATATCAATACTCTAAGGAGGGATCAAGCTATATATATATATCTCATTAAAGTTCTTGGTGAAATAGTGTGATGAAAATATAAGTGAATGCAAAATTAGGTGTACTTGGAATGACTAGGGACTGGTATGAGGGTTTAAATAAGCTTAAAATACTACTGGATGGTTGTATGTAGAGAATAGGGATAAGTTCTTGAGTGATATTGCTAGTATTCTTGCTTCTCTCCTATAAATGAGTGTCAACCCTTCTAAATGGACTTAAAATGGCCTTTTATATGGCATTTAATTATTGTGGGTTAAATAAAATCATGTTAGGTCAACATGAATTAGGATAAGGATTTGGGAAAATATGACTATTAGAACCTATTTTACACTTGGATAACAATGCTAAAAATTAGACACCCTGGGTTTCAACATTCCTATCCAACTTAGGTGCTATTATATAGAGGGAATGAAACCTAGAGGGATGGATTTGAGCTTGAGAGAGCTACCTAGGTCTGCAAGGGTTAAGTCTGAAAGGCTATGGATGATTAAGAATCAATGAAAGAAGAGCCTAAAAGGGTTATGCAAGCAGGTAGGAGGATATATGGATTGGGTGTAATTAGCCATACTCAAGTAACCAAATTTTGCATTTTATATGACTAAATTTACCCCCCATTTAATATAGTGATGTAGCAAAGTGAAAAACTAGGATAAAGGAAAAAAGGAAAAAGAAAGGATACCTGAACTTACTTGTGAAGGTAAAGCTCACAAAGCTATGTGATGCTAGATGTGCATAGAGAGAGAGTACTATGTGAAGTGTGAATCTACAATGAAAAACATATAATAGACCAATTATTACTAGATATGATATATCTAAAATAATAATGTATAAAATCTATGTAAGAGAGAGAGGAAGAGAAAAGAATGAATACACCTCACTTGGTATGCAAACCAATACAAAACATGTTGTGATGTTGGATTGTGATAGGTGTGTATTGTATCAAAATCTATAATAGGAATGGATATGAGTGATTAATTCCCTAGAAGTGACTCAAGAATGTAAAGGTAGTCCCTTTGGCTCCATCGTCACCTACTAAGTGAAGCTAACAAATCATGCGTGTGTTAATCAATGTTTAGACTATGTGTCTAATCCCTCTGAATAAGTGGCTCAAGAATACAAAGGCTAGCTAGACCTTTGGATCCAAAATTGATTACTAAGTAATGTTAATGAATCATGGATATGTCAATTGATATTTAGACTATGTGTCTAATCCCTTTGTATAGGTGGCTCAAGAATAAAAAGGCTAGCTAGACCTTTGGCTTCATCATTGCCCTGTGAAGTGAAGCTATGAAGTGATACCGGTATGGAATATATGTCATATGAAATGGATCTTGAATCCCATGAATGTACTATAATTTGACAATGTTGGCATGGATAACTAAATATTTTCTATAAACTAGGCCACTCTTGGCCATTTTGAAAGATGGAGACTAGGCTTGTATAAGAGCCACTTTGAAACTGGTGCAATAGGCTTATATGGAAGACAACTTAGAAACTTAGGTACTCAAGAAGTTAAACTTGTATTAAATACAAAATTGAAAAAGGATACCAACCACCTGTAGATAGAGTAAGGCATGAAACTACTAAGAAATGCCTAGAAGATAAACTAAACTTGGAAAAAGGGGAGGACCAATGTACCACACACATTGCCCCCAATAACTAGTGTCTAGAACATAGATTCTGATCTAAAAGTTATATCAACTACCTAATCTAAAATTGGAACTGAGAGCCATCATTCCATGCATGATGCCCCCTATATCTAGATTATTTGAGCAAAAAATGTACTAAAAATATGCTAAATTTAGACTATGCTATACTAACAAACATGTGACTAAACTCACCTTTCTATCTATTTCTAGAAAAAATGATTTTTATGCTATCTAGATAGGAGTATTGACAAAAATACACCCTACTGTCCAATGCTGTAGTCTAACTTTGGTGTTATTATTCATGGCCAAATCTGATGACTATTCTATAGTCTCTACTATCTACCTAGTCTAATGTCTAGATTCTATTTTGAGTGTTCTAAAAACAACTATTTTGACCACTAGGAGCTCCGATCTTTGTAATAAAACCCCTATTTGTCACTTCCTCTTTTAAGGGTAGGAATAAGTACCCTAAAATGACTACCCTTAGAAAAAGAAGCTTTGCAATTGTGTTAAGATATAAATATACATAATATAATAATGATAATCAACAAAATATCTTAAGATATAGAAATATTTGTATTGAGAGATTGTTAGATCAATAGGGGTATACCTAGATAGATATAACAATGTAAAAGTATGTGTAATGTAATAAACCAGAATCAAAAGTGTTAATTGTTAGTAAGGAGGGATGGAGCATGATGTCCATCATGGCATCCAAGAAAGCAAGGAAAATGCATCATATGGATCATGGCATTGCAACAATTAAAAAAGTAATCAAGCAAGCAAGAACATAGAACAAGAAGCATACAAGAGTTTCCAAGGGGCCAAGCAAACAAGGGACATGGGCACATGTCACTCAAACTAGAGAACAAACATACAGGGCATGTTAAAATGCCACATACACATACAATAGAAATAAGCAAGATTGCATGAGGGCCACATACACATAGAAGAGTAAAAGTAAGGGACATTGGAAAATGTCCAAAGGTACAAACACATGAATAGAAGCAAAGGACATTGGTAAATTTACTAAGGCACACATAGGAGACAAGCAGGAACTTGAAATGCAATCTAATAAGCTATATTAAGCAAGAAGAGAAAGCAGGTAATAATTGGAAATATAGAATCACATTTAACTAATCAAAGTAATAGTGAAAGTATGAAAGACAAGTTAATATAAGACTAAGTATATACTAAAGAGATATACAAGTGTTAAATACTAGTGAAATGTTGATATAGTAATCTATGTAATCTAGTAAGTAATGTATAACAACATGATAACTTGGAGTGTATAGTGTAGGAATGACATAACCTGGATGGTGTAGTCATGTAGAAGATGCCCCTAGTGGGTATGTATATCAATGTGTGTCTCAAATGTAGAGGTAGGATGCCCCCTCAATGGGTAGAGTGAAGCAGTCAAGGATCTAGATGTCACTATACACAAATAAGATCATGTGAAGCATGATAATATAGATAAATTGACAAACAATAGCATGAAATAATAAATGTAAGTCTTAGCATAGTAGTAGCAATGTAAAACATGGATGATGTATACAATCGAAATGTTTTTGTGTTTTGGGATATATTTGAATGTTTTTGGATTTTTAAATGTTATATTATTTTTGTATTTTTGAAATAAGATATGTACAAGAAATACTGAGAATAAATGACACTAACTGATGAGTCTTAGATGAGACTCCCTGTCATGGTGTGCTATATCGAATAAAGGTATCGTGCATATATATGAAACACGATATAAAGGTTGAGACTATGATTTTGAAAGCTGTGTACATTGTAAATGTTCTAAAATATCTAAAGTAGAAACTAATTTTGGGGTTCCTCTATAATTATAAGAAGTGGATATAACTATAGGGCTCTTAGGGACCCATATAGAAGTAGGAAAAACTCTCTGAACATGTGCTCTATGTGCAGATGCATGAGATCTCAATGACACTACTCTAGGTGTGAATACTATAGCTAGAAGCTATCTAGAGTCCCAAAATGGTGGAAGTGTATGAATCCTTTTTACTATGGATGGATTCCTTAACTATGTATAAATATATATCAAGGAAAGTGCTGTAATTGGTGGGGAAAATAAAACTAGTATAGAAGCTAGAACTAGTGATTGTAAAGGAGATGGCTCTAAAGTGGGGAGTGGTAACTCATATGGAACTCCACCAATTTTAGTAACCTAATTAACATGAATGAATTTCATGAATCTATGAACTATAGATGGCACTACTCAAATTTTTTTAATCCATGGGCAACCAAGTAACATATCAAAAACTCTTGGACTGGGAACTATAGTGAAATGTTTGGTCACATATGTTGGAATAGTCTGTAAAGGAAGTATAGTATCACCCAATTAACTTTGTATGTGCCCATTGAATCTACTGATAGCTACATTTGTCAGAGTGATATCCTACTTTGAATAACCCAAATGCTATAATAATGTAATGGTGCACATATTGACACTGGAACCATTATCGATGATAACACTATGAATGGGATGATTATGAATATGTGTTATGAGAAAGAGTGCATTATAATCTGAATTATCCTCAACAATCTCCTGATCTAAGAAAGATATTGAAGGTCTAGTTAGAACTTTGGACTCACACACTTCTATCATACTGCTCAAAGGATGTGATTTAATTGAAGGTGCCTAGTATGTAATTAGTGGAGGATGTGCATTTTATGTGTGGTGAACACCTGATGTTCCCCTTTTCTCTTTCTTAGAATGCCATGGAAATATATTTGAGAAGATTTTCAAAGCTTTATCCTCTATTGGCTTAGCTTGTGGAGACTCAACTAAAGTGCTAAGATCAAGTAGGTTGTCATGTATCAAGCCCTGTATCTTATGTCTCAAACTGATACTTCTATTTTTAGTGTCATTTGGTGCCCTATAAAAATCATAAAATGCTTGTTGATCATGTCCCTATGAAATAGCTTTTGATGGGTCAACTTATCAAATAGGAGGGAGAGTAATGATGTTACATTCCAATAACTGCTATAAAACTCTGGCTAGAGAAACTGGTAGATTGGTAAATGCACACCAAAGATGTGTTGATAAAACCACATGCTGATGGGGCTCTGAAGCTGCATTGACTATTGGTTGATTTTGATTCTTATCATTGATTTTGACCTTGCATGGGACTTTACTATTACTCTTGTTTATTGTGTTTGGAATTCTTGTATATTTGAGTTTGCCCATTGAAACTAGTTTCACTTCTCTTTCTTTTAATGTATGACACAATTCAGTGAAGGAAGAAAATCTTTTGAACATAATAGATTCATGTAATGTTGGTAGAAGGCTCTATTCGAAGAGATCATATAGCTCCTAATCTATGATGGGGCTAGTCATCTTAGCCAAGATGGTCTTATATCCAAGCATATAGTCTATGAGATACTCATTTTATTTCTAGTTTTGTTGTGCAATTTGTGCATAAGAGACCTTATCACAGATGTTGATACTAAAATGTGCTAGGAACATGTTAGCTAAAAGATTGAATCCATTGACTGACTGATTTGGTAGACTATAGAACCATTGTAAAGCATAATCCTTTAGACTTCATGGAAATATCTTGGTAAATAACTAGTCATTTGATACATAATCCAAGTATGCTACATGAAAATCTCTCAAATGTGTCTCTGGATCACCCTTTTCATCATAAAGAGTAACCTTAGTTTGAACAAAACCCTGTGAAAAGGGTGTAGAAGCAATGTATTATGCTAATGGTGTATGCAAAAGAGAAAAAGAATCTAAAGCCTCTGTAGGTCTAATGGTACCTTTCTTAAGATGTATCACCTTGGATTGAAGAGATCTTATCTCTTACACAAGGGCTACCACATCAGGAGAGAGAAATGTACTAGCTATAACTGGTGGCATATAGGGAGGTTGGGCTGTTATAGGGGGTTATTGAGACATAGTTGCCCCCATAATGTTATTTTCAATTGGTTGTTCTGTGGTTTGAGATGATTAACCATTGTTCGATTTTTATTGTTCCTCTTGTAGAATTCTAAACATGTCATCTTGTATATCTGGATGTTTGGTTAAGATTTATTGAAGTTCTCTTTTATTAGTATCATCAAAAGTAGTATATTGGGCCATTATTAAAGTAGGAAAACAACTTGAAATGTGTTTAAATATTTTGCAATAAGTGTTAATAAGCAATGTGATAGAAAGGGAAAGTATTGAATATAAGAAATGCAAGATCCTAGAAATAGTGAATTAGAATTTACACAAAAAGGATATTAAACTAGAAAATATGTAAGGTGATACCTCAAGAAGCAATTTAGGAGCTAGTACATGTAACTAGAGATTTAAAAAAAATATTTTTGCAAAATATTATGAATTTTGTTAATTGAAATTGAATTTCTGAGCTAAGTATGCAATATAAAATTTTATGGGAAAATGCTTGATTTAATGGGACCTAGTAGATACAACTAGGGTTTTGAGAAAAATAATTTTTTAAAAATTATTATGAATTTTTGAGATTTGAAGTGATTTTTTGATTTTAATATGCAAATAAAAATTCAAAAAATGATTGAAAAATTACAAGAAAATTACTAGGAGCTAGTTGATGCAACTAGGGTTTGAAACAAATTTATTTTAAAATTTTATACAAAATTTTAAAATTTAAGAGGAATTTATAATTTTAATATTCAATAAAAATTTAGAAATTAATGTGAAAAATTAGCTATGAATTTACCCTAGGGTTTTTACGGTTTTATGCAAAATTCAAAGTAAGTCAGGTTCACTAAATGTTTTGTTATTTTTGGGAAATTAGATGTTTAATTCTTAAATATTAATGGGTCTGAGTAGATAAAATTAATAAATAATATGCAATAATTAAGCCACTAATTTTTTGTAAGCAAATAGTATTTTTGCCTTTCCTAAAAATAGTAATAAGTGAGAGAAAATATAACTTAGCTTATTCTAGACTGTTACGGCTGAGATAGAGTCTTTTACTGAAGGAACATGATTGAGACACTATTGCAAACTGAGTTCGAGAAATTTTTTCTTGGTTGGATAGAACCACCAAAAATAGGACACCCTACTATCTAGCATTGTAGTCTTGGTCTTGTCACTATTGTCCAAACTACTCACAAAGATGTGACTTTTTTGGGTTTTGTTTACAATGTTTGTGTGAGCATGTGTACCAAATTTTAGATCCTAGATATCAACATAAATCCTTGTCAAGATGATTCTTCATGTGCTTGGGTATTATATGAAATTTAATATAACTTTAGAAAATATGGAAAAGGGGTTAGTGTGTAAAGTATATGCTGGATGCACTTCACACCCTATGTGTGGGTATGCTATTTACATACCAATACTCTGAAGAGGGATCAAGTTATATGTAGTTATCCCATTAAAGTGTTTGGTGTAATAGTGTGATGAAAATACAAGTAAATGTGAATTTGACTATACTTGAAATGACTAGGGACTAGAATGAGGGTTTGAATAAGCTTGAAATACTATTAGATGGCTATATGCAGAGAATAAGGATAGGTTCTTAAGTGATCTTGCTATTATTCTTGATTCTCTCTTGTAAATGAGTGTCAAACCTTCTAAATGGACTTTGAATGGCCTTTTATAGGGGATTTAATGATCATGGGTTAAATGAATTCACATTAGGCTGACATGAATTAGGATAAGGATTCAAGAAAATATGATTGTTAGAACCTATTTTTCACTTGGACATTAGCGCTAAAAACTAGACACCTTAGGTTGCAGTGATCCTATCCAACTTGGGCACTATTGTCAAGAGATAATGAGACTGGGGGATAAATATAGGCCTAAGAGAGCTACTTGGGTTTATAAGGGTTAAGTCTAGGAGGCTATGGATGACTAGTAATCAATGAAAGAAGAGCCCTAAAGGGTTGTGCAAGTAGGTAGGAGGACCTATGGATTGGGTATCATTAGCCATACTCAAGTAACCAATTTTTGCATTTTATATGACTGCATTTTAGTTGTGCTTTTATTTAGCTTTTATTACTAAGCTCTCCCTAAGATCTGGGCTAGGAGTGTGTGTTTATTTGAGTTTTTATTACTTAAACTAACACAATACTAACCTCGCTTCTTGGGTTCCTATGATCACACTTATTTCATCAAATATCTCTACTTATTAATGATTTTATCTTAGGGATTATAGGCCTAACTATCTTATTAGCCCCAACTCACTATTTTCCTACATTTATACTCTTTGTCTAGGTCTAATCTCATTGAAGTGTTTGAATATTCTCCTCACCATCTTCTCAAAGTCACCAAATGTATCCTAGTTTACTTACCTTGCTGCACTCTACCCTCATTCAACCTAGATACCTTGAGAATGTATTAAGTGTATAGGCCTAATGGCTATGTTCACTTAGTTTTGACCCCAAAAAGGATTGTTTAAGACTTTTAGCTACCTATGAGAGGAGAGAATAAAATAACTAAGACTTCTTAGTAACTTGGATTAGCTCAAGTATGCCAATTGTCTCCTCCACCACTTTTAAATCAATCCACTAGCCAAATGTTTATGTGTAGCTGTAGGTATTCAACTTGTTTCTTGATTAAAGGTTAAAGGATAAGATTTATCTAACTAAACCTTTAGTCTCTTTGAACTCTTCAAAAAGTGTTGAGAAACCCTCCAAGATCTTATTAACTTCCCAATGATCTCTTCTTGTCCTCAAAACCCTAGCACCAACCTTCTTGTTATGTCTTCTACCTAAGAGGGCATATAAACTGACTTTCAAGTCTCTTGGCTACAGGTTCCATTTATGGTGTTTAGTAGATTTCTTAAGTAGTTTTATGATTCTTCATATTTTATCACACATTAATGAATTTCAAAATCAAATACAAGTTCAAAACTTCACCAAAACACAACTTAAACTAACTTCATAATCAAGTTCTTCCTGTAAGTGTTGATCTTGAATGTCTTAGGCCTTATTTTGACATTTGTCACTATGTCATTAACCGTGTTAGGGTGTTTAAGACTTGAATTCAATTCATTGATATTATTCAGTGATATATCAGTCCTAATAAGGTTAAAACATCTTTGTAACACCAATGTATTCATTCCTTTAGGTCTTAGGATGATTTGACTTTCTTACAGCCTGTAGGTGTATTGAGAGATATAACTATATTTTGTGAGTTTATACGTCAAATTTATCTTATGATCTCCTTCATGATCTTCATGAAATTATCATCAATCCTTTCCTATTTAATTCATCATCAAAACTCATGATTTTGACTGACTACTATCATTAGATTGTTATAGTTCAATATTAACACCTGTACAAACTATATATGATTGCTTGGGTACTTTGACTATGCATTGGGGTTTGAAGCTACTCCTTTCACTAAGTATGAAGCTCATATGCCCTAGATGATAATTCAAGGGATTTTTCACTTACTTGAGGTCTTCTTTTAGGTCTTACAATATCTCTTACACCCTTCTTATGTTTTGTCGATATCAAGTTGAATGTATCATTCTCCACTGACTATGTGTGCATATAGATTGGCTATAGGTGTCCTTTCTGTTGTTTTGACCATGTTATTAAATTCAACCTCTTAATTTCTCTTTAAATCATCTAGCATCCATATGCTCTTAAACATTTTCTCAACTCACTATTCACATTTCAAACCCTAAAATAAGGCAACTAACTTTAGGTGTGTTTACTGACTGTAGGTGGATTTACTATTATTTTAACTATGTTATGAGTTTTAGGAACTCATAATTCATATTATGATCTCTCAGTAGTTTTTAAACTATTTTGATGAATTACATTAGGTTCTTAACACTTTAAAATCACTACTCTACTTCATTCTCAGGGTTAGAAACACCAACTTAGTGTCTTACAACCTTTAGGTGGTTAGTGGAGTGTTTGACTGTGTTTAGTGTTTTAGACTCTCACCATCCACTAATTAATAACTTTTCTTAAATGAATGACATATTTGAAGATTAAATTTGAGTTTTAACCATCTCAGTGTTTCCTCTTTATGCGTACTAGGTCTAATTGATCTTTAGCCACCTATAGGTACTCACTTAGAGAGCTCATAAATGTGTATAGGCTTGGAAACAAAACCCTTGTCCAAGTATGCCAATATATGTTTTGAAAAGTTCCAGACCAAAAATTATTTATTACCATTATATATCAAGATATATAACACTTATTTTAACCTTCTCAAGTTACTTGCCTCTTACTATCAAATACATAATTCGTACAAAGGGCCATAAATGTTTTAAGATAGTCAATTCACACTCATGACCATATTTAATGCTCATGTGATCTAATAGTCTCTTCAAGGGTTTGTAGTGATGTTTACATATTTAATGGAAATTAAACTCCATGTCTAAAGCATTGCCTTTAGGTTGTAAAGGTCATTGGTTAGGTCTAAAATGCAAACCTATAGGCCCTAGGCTTGTAGGTCTCTACTTGACTATCCTAGGTATAAATAAAGCCATTCTTGAGTTCTTGAACCTTTAACCTTGTCAAACCACTATACTTCAATATGTCACTATTTCAATGTATCACCAAGGCTTATAACTATAGACACCTAAAACTAGCCACAACTAGCCTTTGACTGAACTTCAGATTAATGCCTACTAACCATTGTAAATTAAGCTAAGGAATCACTAAATATCCCAAATTTACTTGTGAATCATTAGTAAAAAATTAGAATCATATTGAGACATCTTTAATTGGGGTATCTTACTATATACAATCATAACCTCTCACAGATTCATCCTTAAGCATCCTACAACATCACAACGGTCAATTTGGCCTATGGACCTATTAAGTGGGGCACATGAACAAATATCAAATATTGAAATAGCTAAATGGTTAAACAAAATTAATTAATAAGATAAACCAAATTAAATGCCTATTTTTATTATCCATGAGAAATTAATGAATAAATAAAAAAGGAAATTCAAAAATATGAAATATCCTAGCTTTTCATGATTACTTTTATGAATTGTCAAGCCTTTTGGAAATATAATAAAATATCTCATTTTGGAGACCCATTCCTAATCATTGAAAATAATAATTACTTGATAACTACTAACTCTACTGGGGTTATATTTGACTCTCTTAGGTTAGGTTTGAACCCATTTCAAGCCTTAACTCCACCTTGAATCACATTGGGTTGGGGTTAGTTCCTAAGCCTATAAATACAAGCCATTGTCTATTGAATCCTAAGATTAGATATCGTAGAGTTATAATGTAGGTTTTATTGCATGAGATTCATATCAATAGTGTTATAATGCCAAAATATTGAGCCAAACCACATCAAGACAACACAAGCCAATGTCACCAAGGAGAGAGGGAGCTACACAAACTCCATTACCAAAGACCCTTTGAGCACAAACTAAGCAAGTCACTCAAAAAAGCATTTGGATCTCTCAAGGAAGGTAAGATATTGTGTGTCTTTTGTATTTTAGTTATCTTTTTCATTTGGTTTTGTTCATTAAGCTCACCCTAAGATCTAGGATTGTAAGTGTTAGTGTTTTTGTGTTTTTATTGAGTTTTATTTACTTAAACTAACACTCTACTAACCTCCCTTCCTTGATTATTATGATCACAAATGGAATGCCTGGTGGGACCTAAATCATCTCACATACCAATGAGACCAAAGTGCAGATGTTAGTTTTTTAAATGAATGCTTGATCATCTTAAAAATTTGAGTTTTTACTTTGTTTTTTCATATTCCATTTTTTAGTGACACTTAGTTTTACACAAAAAAATTGATGTTGATCCTTCCAAAATTGATGTTGATCTATCTAGGATTGACATCAATCCCTGTGTATAGAACAAGGCATGGTAAAAACATGTTTTTCATGTGTCTCTTAAGCTTTCTAGATTTTGTTTTATTTCTAAGTGCCTAGATATCATTTTACTAAGTGTTTTATTGTAGGATTTGGTATTATTTTTGGTATTTATGCTCATCTTGGTAACCATCATTTTATGAAAAAATGTATTCTATTTTACTTTGCTTCTACAGGTAGGAAAAATCAACGTCAATTCCTATCAATCGATGCCAATTTATATAGATCAACATCGATCCCTATGTGAATTGATGCTGATCTATGTGTAACAAAAATAGAGAAACCCGAGATCTTGTTTCCAAATCTTATTTTCTCATTCATGAAAGTGCTTCAAGGTAGGGAAAAACCCTTTAAATTTTTTATGACCAAAGTAGAAAAGAGGACATAAATTTTCAAGTGCTTCATCTTGAACATTTCATTTTGGTGCCTAAAAGGAATTTAGCTAAGTCTTGAATATTTCATTTTGGTGCCTAAAAAGAATTTAGTTAAGTCTTGAAAATTTCATTTTAGTGTTTCAAAGGAGTCAAGGTGTTTATTTTTAGTAATCTTGTGAAAGTTTTACAAGTTTGAAAATAGGGTTAAGGGGCCAAAAATTTCATAAACACTTCTATTTGGTGCATTAAATTAAACAATTATTTGTTTTATGCTAGATCTTTATACTTATTTGTTTCTTTCATAATGAAAGATGTGTGTATGCTCTCCCTTATCTCATTTAAGAAACTTGGGTGACCAAAAGTGACATTTATTTACAATTGTGATTTTGTCTAAGGCATGAAAAGAACATTGTTAAGAATCTCCCCAAAACCCATATGGTTTGGGTGATCTAAACATAACTATTAAATTTTTTTCACTTGGTCATTTATTTTATGCAACTTGGCTTGTGATTAGGAGTTCATAGCCTCCTCATGAGTTATTTAGGGGTACATTGACCTAGGGTTTTATCTCCCAACATCACACTAACCTTGATCCATGATGGGGTATATAAATTAGGGAATGTATACTCTGATTTCCAAGAGGCTAAGTGGCTAGCCTCTCCAATTGTAACAAAAAATCAAGTTAGGTCTGTCTAACTAGAAGATTCTAATAAGAAATACATGGATGAAATCACTATGCAAAGGAAAAGACCCTTGCATAGTAAGTCAGTTGGTATGAACTCAATTGATGTGAGACATCTCAAGTGTTAACCATACTTGGGATCATTTATACATTTGAAAATTTAGTTTTAGAATAACCCCAATTGCCATGGACATATTATTCATGCAAGTGGAGTAGCCTAAAGTTCCATGCCACTGTAAAATCTCTTGGGAGAAGGGGGTGTAAGAACCCTACTACTTCATGTGATTTTATTTTTGGATTAACACTTAAAATTCTCCTGAGAGCACATATATAGATGGAATTTAGTGACACGATGTAACCTTTTTAGTTTTAAGGATTTGGACATTATATTTAGTTGTATTTTGTCATTATTCCTTTACTTGCTTGATCTTTGAGTCTAAAAACCATTTGTTTGTTTGTGCCACATAAAAATGAGTTGTGTCCACATCACTCTATTATTTGAGGAGGTGTTATGTCATCCATTTGATACCACACTTTTGCCTTAGTAATTTGATAAATCTTTGTGTGTGTATCACTTTATTGGAAAGGATAGCATTATGATACCCAATCTATTTCAAGTTTTGTACCTTAGAGTCTTAAAACAAACCATTGATCATACCTTCAGAGCATAGTACTGCCATTACACTAATTTTTTTCATAGACTTGTTTGTCTTGTGTCCAAATTTCTAATTTCAAAACCAATCCACATGTGTCTTTTGGGTCTTTATCTAGTATTGTTATGCCATTCACCTTTGTCTAGCTTGTTGATTAAAGAAAGCCTAGTTTTCCTAAGTTGAGTTTTTAATTAACCTTGATAATTTCAAATCCAAACATTGATGGATTTTTGTTTATGCCTTGTCTAATTTGGGCTTAGACACTGATATTTATCTTTTGGTTTGTGTAACTTAGGTTAATTCTTTACCCAAATTTGAGAACTATTATTTATACCTTTATTTGGGAGAAAATAGTCCATCTCTAAGTACCTTTTAATTCTATGCCTTATACCAAATTGTCCAAGTTTATGTCTAAAATTGAATGCCTAGTCTATGCCAACACATTTTAAATTTTTTAGATTAAATCATACCACTTTATTTGAGCCTAGCTTTTGACATCGTATTTGGCCAATTGTCCTAGAAAAAATTTATTTTACTAAATTAAGACTTGATTATAACACTTTGATCCTAGAATTAGGAATTTTGATTTTAGTTCATCCACTTAACCTTTTTATGTGAGACATTTAATGTTAGACATTTGACATTAGTTTATTTTGTACCAAGTTTTAGCATAAAACTTTTTGGAGATACAGATCCATCCCTTTTAACCAAGTTAGATCGAGTTTGAACCTTTTGTCTTTTTAGACATTATTTTTTTAGAGTTTGTATAACACTAACCCATTTTGTTGTGAAACATTCACCATTAATTTGAACATGTCTTATTATACTCTTAGTGGCATCATGTACAATCCAGGGTATAGTAATGTGGTTACATAGGAAGACTTTATTAAAACCCCCTATAGAGACGATGTCATTTATGAGATGGATATTTATCCACATTAAAACATTCAATTGGGGGAACAAAGCCAAGATAATTTGGTCCATTATTTGGTCAACATGCCTCCATACTCAGAGTAAGACTAAGAGCAAATCACACAATACCTAGTTGGTGTACCTTCAGTTATAGAACAAGTCTAATAATAACTGTACTATGTTATAATTCCATCATCTTATGACCCTTAATTTTTTGATCAATACTTGATTGAAAATAAGAATGAATTATTAATTAGAGCCACAAAGGTAGGGGCTAAGTTTCCAGCAGACTTCCCCCACAAAATTTTTCTAAGTTTAGTAAAAGTGCCTTAACATATTCCTTGTAATCAAAACATTGAACATACCTCTTCTAAAAATCCTCAATATATAGTGTCGATGCCATATCAAGACCCTCGTATGCTTGTCATAGGAAAAGGCCTCATGAAATATCACTTCATAAAGATGTAGACAACATACCAGACCTATTTGAATTTAGTGTGTAACTTTAACAACATGACCATGTTAAATGCTCCTCTTATTGAATTAACTCCTTCAATAGGATTCTTAATTGAATTGATAGGTTAAGAAAATTAGGGTATAGACCTGTTAGCCAATTTTCACACCCAGTTTTACATCTTTGATTTTGGCTAAGTACAACATTCTTAATTGGTTTATCCCCATAGCAAAAAAGACCAAGTGTTATTTCATTTAGAAGCCTTTGCTCAGTCTTTTACAAGTGTTATTTTGGTATTTTTGCTCAAGTGTTATTTCTTTCGGTAAGGTTTTGATTCGAGTTTTTTGTCCAAGTCTCAAAGGAATTATTTTAAATTTTTTGTCCAAAATAAAAATTTCAAAGGAATTGGTCCATTTCAAGCTTTTTGAAAGGCATATTCAAGATTTCTGAAGGAAAAGTGTCCTTTGCAACTTTTTCGAAGGGTTTATTCTTTCAAAGAATTGGTCCAATTCAAGTTTCTTGGAGGGCACTTTAAAAATTTTCTGAAGGGTCACTTACAATCTTTTTGAAAGGTCTTTTCCTTATAAAATTGTCCTAAATAGGTTTTTTGAAGGGGACACTTAAATTTTTTTTGAAGGGACATTTTCAAGATTTTTGAAGGGTCTTTTTTCATTTTGCCAAAGGGTCTTTTTTCTTTTTTGAAGAGTACATTGTAAGATTTTTGAAAGAAATGTCCCTTGAATTTTTTTTGAAGTAAATTGGCTCTTTCAAGTCTTTCAAAGGACCTTTGAATTTTTTTTAAGGGACACTTGTAGAAACTCCAAAAGAAAGATTGTTTCAGAGAAAAGAGAATGGGCCTGAGAGGTTAATTATTTTAGAGAAAAGGGTCCACGGGAAGATTGTTTGGGAAGATGCTGAAGTAAAGGTCTAAGAAGATGATCCAAAGGAATGGCCCCAGTAAAATAATAGATATATGAATGTAAACTTCAAGGTGATGAGCTAGCTATTGGTGTTTAAACAAGTGGGTCTCAGGTAGATTGATGGTCCTCATTCAAATGCTCAAAGATCCAAGGGCTCACATTATTCATCTGCCAAAGTACATTAGGGGGTTTATCTCACCATTGATCAAGTCATGATCTAAGTCATTTTTTGATGGCCAATCAAAGGAATAATTAGATATACACATAGACTCCAAGTGATGCCTCTCCAAGGACAACAAAATGAAAGCGACTCTTACCTATGTCATTACACACCTAAGCAAGACAGTGAGAAGCTGTTAGCATCAAGACAAATATATAAAAAGTGGACTTTCATTTTTATAACTAATTGATGTCATTGCTCAGCTCAAAAATATCTTGTTTTTGCTAGTGCAACCATTGGGAAAGCATCTTTGAAAGAGCAAGCTAGCTGTGTAACCACTTGAGGTAACATGAATTAATTAAATGGCCTAAATGAGCATCATTTGAAAAGATAGTTGCAGCTAAAGATGGAGACTCCTAATAGATTGATTCCCCTTTCTGGTTCCAAAGGCCTCCTCCTCTCACTTCCTTTTTGCTATAAATATAGCCCTTGGGCTAGTGTAAAAAAAACCACACAGTGTATGGTGAAGCCTTATTAGATTGATGTTAGATTCTACCTTTAAAGATTAATACAAGTATATTTTTTTCAAGTTTTTATAAAATTATTTGAGTGTGTAAGAGACATACAATGACAATAAGTGATGATTTTTCATCCTTCTATCCTTTAACCTTCATACTTGAGCAAAAGTTCTTAGTTTAATAGGTCATATAGAGTGTGTTCAAGTGTGTTAAATTGCTGCAAGTGTATTATTATTCTTGAAATGTGCAAAGTTTGCCTTTCAGTTCATTTTCCTTATGTCATTTTACACATCTCACCTTTGTACTAAAATACTTGTGTTATAACCCTTTAGAGCTTAAAAATGGTCTATGTGTTTTGATATATTATGCATTAGAATATGATATTCATGTGGATGATAATATTGGTACATCACTAGTCTTAGAGTAGGTTTCATTTTTGTGTAATTACTAACTCTTTTCCTTTAGATCAAACTGGTTTAGACAAAGGTTATTTTGTAGAGATAAATTCAGGGAGCTAGCCCCTTTAAATTTACATGTTTATTTCCTCTATAATCATACCCACATGCCTAGAAATTTTCTAATATTACCCAAATATGGAAGAGGATTGAACACTCTCTTTTAGGGTGCATGATTTGGAGACAACAATTTTGACACACTCGATGGGACCAATTATTTACATGTCAAGGTGAATGCTAGTCTTGACAAGCCTAAGGTTGTAGAAATATTCTTAATCTAGCATTTGGGGACTCTAAAAGGTGAGAATCTCTGGTTGTAGATTAAGCTTCCCACATTATACTTTATGGTTCTCATTAGGTAATTTAGGATATTTGACCAAGCCCCTTTAGTTGAAGCTCTTCTTGAAGAACAACACCCTGAACCATTCCTAACACTTAGGGATCTTTGACAAGGAGGTTTTGAAGAAGAAGATGAAGTTGAAGAGATAGGAGATCAAGAGGAAAGAAAAAATGGATATGAAAA
This sequence comes from Torreya grandis, assembly GCA_037957365.1. Taxonomy (NCBI): domain Eukaryota; kingdom Viridiplantae; phylum Streptophyta; class Pinopsida; order Cupressales; family Taxaceae; genus Torreya; species Torreya grandis. The sequence continues at coordinate 1,508,814 of JARHVA010002184.1, forward strand.
AACCTTTCCTAACCTTCAATACCCAAAATGTAATTGACCTTCCTACATATGACCCTATTTTCTACCAAGAGTCTCCCTAGTTTCAATGGAGAGGGTCCTATTACCCCATTTGAGCATTTTAGGGACATCTCAAATTTTTTTTAACTTCCATAATGTCACCTAAACCAACATAGCCATTAGATTGCTTGCCATATCTCTAAGAGGTAAGACACTTGACTGGTATAAGACTTTGGAAGGTGGTTGCATTATAAGTTGGGATGGCTTTGGGGAATTGTTGGCAACTAGATTTGAGAATAAGAGTGACCATACTTTGCTAATCCATCAACTAAACATGATAAAGAGAGGTCCTAACAAATCCATGGGATATTTTAATGAAAGATTTCAAAGGACATGGCATAGGTTACCACCTGTCATGAGACCTCCTTCAAGGTTTGTGTTTCCCACTTATCTCAAGGGTATTGGTACTGATGTGGTGGTTATGTTATAGTCAATGAGAGGATTCACTCTGCCAGACACATATGAGATAGCTATTGAAGATGAGAATAGCTTGATACAGGTTAGAAATCTACCTCTAAGATTTTATATGCCTTTGCTATCTCATACTTTGGTTAAAGCTCCAAGTGTATCACAAGTTCCTAATGCCAATGTCAAGCCAAGAGCCTTTCCTAAGAAGGTGGATAATTCTATGGAAAAAGATGAAGAGATCTAGTCATTATGAGCTCAGCTCAAGAAATCAAAATCTTAGGCAAGTGTTCCACCTAACCCTTAATAATATCCTCAATAAGGCTATAGAGCTACACCCCAATACAACTACCAAGGAAGAGGACAGGGTCAACAAGGCTTCAATAGGTATCCCAATGCCTATAATCCTAATTCCACTCCTTCTATGAAGGTTATTGTTCCAGTGCATGCTAACCTAGTTCAAGGGAAGGATTATTTGAACCAATGGGGACAACCTCAAGGTCAGTTTATGCATGATGGTGGAGAAGACAACCAAGATTTATTGACATAAGAATAAACTACTCCTTACATAACATCAAAAGAAGTAAATCCTAGCCAAAGGGATATTCATGGAGAGAGTAGTAGCCAAAGTGTAGGTATGATGAAATTTTAAGTGAAGGATGATTATGTGTTAAATCAAAGCATGTAAATTATAGCCAACATAAGAGCTAAGAAGAGAGCTTTGGGAGATGTTCCAGGAGTACATGTGACTCCAAGTGATGTCTCTTCAAGGCTAAAAAGTGTGAATCTTAGTGCAATACCTACTACCAGTCACGCTCCTCAACAAATTCAGAATGTAAGTAGGGTTGTCAAGCCTACAATGCAGTAGGTTTATAATCCCTCATTACCTTCCAAAATTCAAGAAAAGGTGAATAATTCTCCTCTAAACATTATTTATTCTTTGAATAATACCAAAATTATCATATCTCTTTGGGAACTCTTGCATATGCCTAGTCAAATGGAGCTCTTACAAGAACAACTTACAAATCTTCATATAGCCCCTTAAACTTCAAAACAAAATGGTATAGCCCTTACCAATTCTCTAAATCATGTCTTAGAACCCTCCACCAAATCTAAAAATCCTCCATCCTTCTACCTCACACTCATTATGGGAGACAAATTGGTTCATAATTGTATTATAGATAGTGGAGCTAGTACCATTGTCATGCCTAAAGTAGTGGTTGATAAATTAGGATTGAAGTATGAACCACATAGTAATAGTGTGTTGCATATTGATGAGACACCAACCAAGATAGTGGTATTGGTCAAAGGTTTAAAATTTGTTCTACATGGTTTCCCAAGTTTCCCCATTATATAAGACATTGTGGTGGTAGACCTTCTAGCTCATTTTACTATCTACTTGTCAAGGGACTTCATGGCTAAGATATGAGGGCACCTTTCTACTGAATAGTATTTTATAGATTTTAAAGCAAGATATGGAACCAAGGTGACTATAAGGACTCAACCTTTAGCAAGGTTTCATATTGAGCCATACATAGAGACAAGTTAAAATCAGAATTGTCTAATTAACAAAGAAGAAGAAGGTGTCATCGATGGTGAAGCAGTCTTTCCCCTTGAAGGTATTTATGATATTTCTTTGATAAGTATAGTAATAAAATGCATGGACTTGATCCATCTACTTTCATAGAATAAAATAATTTGGGATTTTATTGTATATACAAAAAATATGTTTCAATCCCTTCACTCACTAATGAAGACCATGAACTTGAAGGGATATGGGAAATGTTTTTTGATGGTTCAAGAAAAAAAGTAGGTGAAAGAGTTGACGTTATGTTAGTTTATCCATCAAAGAATAAATACTAATCATCATATATATTCCACTTTAGTTTCACCTACAATGTAGAAGAATATGAAGGCCTAGTTCATGACCTCTAATGGGCAAAGAAGAGAGGGATCAAGAATTTGAAGGTTTATGGGGATAGTGAGTTGGTCATCCACCAAGTGAGAAATCAAGATACAACCATGAATAACTTGCTTAAATCCTACAAGCATAGGGTATGGGACCTAATTAAAGACTTTAATTCCTTCAAAATACAACCCATACTAATGGATTCAAATAAACACACTAATAGATTGGCTTCCATAGGATCATAGTTTGATGCAGTTGTTGATGTAGGAAAGGGGAAAGATTAGTCCCATATCAAGGTAATTATGAGGTCTTATATTTTAGATAATGAAGTGTCATGTTAGGTTTTTGAAATTGATGAACACATTGCACACTTCTCACAAAATGAGGTAGGATTCTCCTCGAGGAACCAAAAGAGACTGCATGATCAATATGAAGAACAAGTTATTCAGCTGAAGACAAACAAGATACCTAAGGGGATGATTAATTTGGAGAGTGTTTTCAATGAAGATAATCAAAATAAGAAAGAAAGAGTGAGCATGTCAAAAAAATAATAAAACTATGAGAGAGTCATGATTTACAAGGACAAGCTTTTAAAAATTGGTAAGATATGTTCTCTGTTTGAGAGGTAGGACTTTATTGAATTATGCAAAGAGTTCCATGACATCTTTGCTTGTGAATATAAATATTTAAAAGGGTTTGATCCAATTCTAGTGCATCACACCATTGAGTTGGAACCTAAAGCTAAATGAGTTAGGCAAAAGCAAAGGCCTATCAATTCCAAGATAGAGGAACTCATGAAGAAAGAGCTGACCAAGTTTATTGAGTCTAGGATTATCTTTCCTATCAAACACTCAACTTGGGTGGCTAATATTGTACCTATCTAAAATAAGAATGGAGAGATCAGACTTTGTGTGGATTTTTGAGACCTTAATAGAGTGTCTCTTAAGGATCATTATCCACTACCTTTCATGAAACAAATTCTATAAACTGTTTTAGGTTCTCAACGCTTCTCACTTCTTGATGGTTATTCAGGATACAATCAAATAATAGTGAATGAAGAGGATCAGTTCAAGATAGCCTTCACTACAAAATGGGGGAACTTTGCTTATATGAAGATGCCTTTTGGTTTATCCAATGCTAGATCTACATTTCAAAGGGAAATGGGCATGGATTTTAAAGGTTTGATCAATAAGTTTTTAGTTGTGTACCTTGATATAACTATTTTTAAAAAAGATGCTACTAATTTTATGGAACATATAAGGTAGGTGTTTGAGAAATGTAGGGAGTATATAATATCTCTTAATCCAAAAAAGTGCATCTTTTTTATCTATGAAGGTAAGTTACTAGGTCATATTGTTTCAAAAGAATTCTTGTCTATTGACCTTGAGAGGATTGAGGCTATTCTAAGCTTGTCTTTGACTCAACACAAGAAAGGACTTAAAAGCTTCTTGGGGAAAATAAAATTTGGAAGAAGGTTTATTCTAGGCTTTGCAACTGTGGTAAAGCCTATCACAACCATGCTCAAGAATAACCAAGATTTTACTTAGACAAATTAAGGTAAGAGTAGTTTTGAGGCAATCAAGAAAGCAATTGCAAAGTCTCCTACTCTCTTGAATCCAAACTTTACCAAATATTTCATACTCTATACATTTGCAAGTCTTGATACAATCTTAGTTATGCTTATGCAAAATAATGATGAAGAGGTAGAGCAACGAATTACATTCTTCAGCCAAGGATTGAAAGATTATGAGGTTAAGTATACATTTGTTGAGAAGCAAGATCTAACAGTGATAAGAGGATTGAAAACATTTAGACACATGGTTTCAAACAATAAGATACATATCATGGTTTCTCATCTTAGTACCAAGGAGTTTCTGCTAAGCAAAGACCTCAATGAAAAGAGAGATGGGTAGATTACAAAGGCAATGGAGTATGATGTGGATTTTTAGGTGACAAGCTTGGTAAGAGGAAAAATGTTATGTGAGCATTTAGCTTCAAATTTTTAGGAGCCAAAGGAGGATGTATTGATCAACCAGGTTCAACCCCAACCAACTGATCACATACAAGTTCAAGGTTGGACACATGACATCATTAGTTTTTTCAAAATGGTGAGTGGCCCAATGGCTTGAACAAGTCTCAAAGGAGATATTTTGGATTATAGACCATTCCCTACTATCTTGTAGATGCTGTTCTCTTTAGGAAATGCATGAATGGTGTGTTGTTGAGGTGTGTTAACAATGATTAGTTTAATATTCTACTAGAAGGGTTTCACAATGGTGTAGATGGAGGTCATTTCTCTCTTAAGATGACAATTGTAAAGATAATTTGGGTTGGTTACTATTGTCCTAGTATTTATAAGGATTGTTACCATTTGGATAATATGTGTCCTCAATGTGGCTTCTTTGTAGGCAAACAAAAACTTATATCCCTTCCATTAAATCCTATCCAAGTAGACTAACCTTTCATGCAACGGGGCCTTGATTTCATTGGTGTGATCAACCCTCAATCAAGTGATGGACATAAATGGATACTAACTGCTACTGACTACTTCACAAGGTGGGTAGAGGTTGTTTCATTGAAGGAGACAAGTGAAAATGCTATCTTGGAGTTCTATGAGAGTATTATAACAAGGTTTGGAGTTCCCCATGTTATCATTTTTGATAATGCACTTACTTTCATAAGTGATAAAACATTTGATTGGGAAAATAAGAATAGAGTTTAATTGAGTATATCATCCAACTATTACCCTCAAGGTAATGGATTGGCTAAATCTACTAATAAGAATCTCATCAAGATCATCAAGAGGACTGCAGAGAACAATTAAAGAGCATGGCACAACAAGTTAAAGATAGCCTTACGGGCTGACAAGATTACTCCTAAGAGGTCAATTGGTAATTATCCCTTTGTGCTTGTTTATGGGAGAGAGGCTAGGTTGTCCATATCTCAAGAAATCCCTACTCTATAACTTGCATAATAGCTAGAACTACTTGAAAATACTCCAATGGAAGTTAGGTTGATAGAACTAATGCAACTACAAGCAGTAAGAGACAATGCACACAAGGCCATATAACACCACCAAGTACTCATGAAGAAGTGCTTTGATAAAAGAGAAAGTGCAAGAGAGTTCAAGGAAGGTGACTTGGTTTTGAAATGGAATGAGGATAGAGTAAAACTAGATAGACATAAAAGTTTCACACTTTGTGGAGTGGCCCTTACATCATTAATAAGTGTAAGCAAAACAACTCTTTCTAGCTGACTAAGATGAATGGAGAATAATTACCTATCCCTATGAATGGGATACATTTGACATTCTACTATTAGTCCTTGCAAATCTATTTTATAAATATTAATTTAGGTGTGTGTGTTTGTTTTGGTTTGCTATTGTGTTCCCTAAGTGATTTGTAGCACAAGTGTTTTTCCTTCCTTTTTTTTAGTGTGCATCTCTGCCTTTGTGCATGTGAATCAACAAGCTTGTGTTTTTTTTGAGCCAAAAGTTTATTCAAGTCATTTTTGAGTACCTATATGCATGAATCTATGCCTAATAGAAGGATTTAGGTAACTGGTCTTAGGCATAACAAACATGCCTCCCCTAGGAATCACCAAGAATGTTAGCCAATTTGCATACCCAATTTTGCATCTTTCATTTTGGCTAAGTGCAACATTATTAATTGGTTTATCCCCACAACAAAATATACCACATGTTATTTCCTTTGAAAGCCTTTATTCAGTCTTTTGCAAATGTTATTTTGGTCTTTTTGCTCAAGTGTTATTTCTTTCAACAAGGTTTTACTTTGAGTTTTTTGTCCAAGTATCAAAGGAATTATTTCAGCCTTTTTGTTTGAAACAAAAATTAAAAAGGAATTGGTCCATTTCAAGCTTTCTAAAAGGCATCTTCAATATTTCCAAAGGAAAAGTGTACTTTGCAACTTTTCTGAAGGGTTTATTCTTTCAAAATATTGGTTTAGTTCAAGTTTCCTAGAACATTTTTGAAGGGTCGCTTACAATCTTTTTGAAAGGTCTTTTCCTCATAAAAGTGTCTTAAATAGGTTTTCCAAGGGGACACTTACAAAAATTCCAAAGGGAAATTTTCAAGATTTCTAAAGGGCCTTTTTCATTTTGTTGTAGGGTATTTTTCTCTTCTGAAGGGTACATTACATTTTGAAAGAAATGTCCCTTGTAACTTTTCTAAAGGAAATTGGCTCTTTTAACTTTTTCAAAGGAATTGTTTTAGACATTTTGTCCAAAATGATCTTTTTGAAAGGAATTGTTTCTCATGTAAGATCCATTCAAAAATTCCAAAAGGTCCTTTTCAAAATGTCTAAAGGGACACTTGTAGAAAGTCCAAAAGAAATATTATTTTGGAGAAAAGAGAAGGGGCCCGAAAGGTTAATTATTTTAAAGAAAAGGGTCCACGAGAAGATTGTTTGGTAAGATACCAAAGCAAAGGTCTAAGAAAATGATTGAAAGGAATAGCCCTAGTAAAATGATAGATATATGGATGTGAACTTTAAGGTGATGAGCTAGCCATTGGTGTTTAAACAAGTGGGTCCTAGGTAGATTGATGGTCCTCATTTAAATGCTCAAAGATCTAAAGGCTTGCATTCTTCATCTGCTAAAGTAGATAAAAGGGTTCATCTCACCATTGATCAGGTTATGATCAATGCCATTTTTTGATGGCCAACAAAGGAATAATCAATTATACATGTAGAATTTAAGTGATGCCTCTTCAAGGCTAACAAAATGAAAGTGACTCTTCCCTACACCATTGCACACCTCAATAAGATAATGAGAAGTTGTTAACATCATGAAAAATGTACAACAAGTGGACTCTCATTTTCATAACTGATTTATGCTATTACTCAGCTTAAAACTATCTTGTTTCTGCTAGTGTAACCATTGGGAAAGCATCTTTGAGAGAGCAAGCTAGCTATGTATCCACTTGAGGTGACATGGATTAATCAAATGGCCCAAATGAGCATCATTTACAAAGATGGTTGTATCTGAAGATGGAGACTCCCAATAGATTAATTCCCCTTTCTATTGCTAAAGGTCTCATCCTCTCACTTCATTTCTACTATAAATACATCCCTTGGGCTAGTGTAAAAAAAACCACATAGTGTATGGTGAAGCCATGCTGGATTAATGTTAGATTTTACCTTTAAGCATTAATACAAGTCTATTTATTTCAAGTTTCTAAATTTTTTTCTAAGTGTATAATAGATGTATAGTGATAGTAAGTGATGATTTTCCATCCTTTTGTCCTTTATCCTTCATGCTTGAGAAAAATTTCTTAGTTTAATAGGTCATATAGAGTGTGTTCAAGTGTGTTATATTGCTATAATTATATTATTATTCTTGAAATGTTCAAAGTTTGCCTTTCAATTCATTTTCTTTATGTCATTTTACACATCTTGTCTTTGTACTAAAATACTTCTATTAGAACCCCTTAGAGCTTGAAAATGGTCTATGCATTTTTCTATATTGTGGATTAGAATATGATATTCATGTGGAAGATAATCTCAGTGCATCACCAGTCTTAGAGTAGGTTTCATTTTTGTGAAATTTTTAACTCTTTTCCTTTAGATCAAACTAGTTTAGATAGAGGTTATTTTTTAGAGATACATTCAGGGAGCTAGCCCCTTTAAATCTAGAGGTTCATTTCCTCTATAATCATACCCACATGCCTAAAAATGTTCTAATGTTGCCCAAATTTGGAAGAATATTGAACACTCTCTTCTAGGGTGTAATATTTGGAGACAAAAAGACCCATTCACACAAAACACTTTAGTTGGAGAAATGTTCAATGCCCCAACTATCAAATAAGTGTCTTCTACTTCTACATATAATATTGAGCCAAACATAGTGGACAATATACAAGTGTCATCCAATCCAAACCAAAGTGGTGTAAATGCACAAATAACTAGTCCATAATAAAATGTGCTTTTTATTAACACCATGTTGGTATGTAAACATAGGTGTAAGAAATTACACCCCCTAACCATAAATAACTAACCCTAACCCTCAACCTGTTACTTCTTCAAGCACACAACTTTAAAGGTTAAGTAGTCAAGTAACAACCAATGCCATGCCTCAATAAAATGTGATGAATATTACCTCATCACAATAGGTGATGACTAATATTATATAACAATATGAAAAATACAACATACCAAATTAGTAGAGGCACAACATTCTACCACCTTAACAGGGGGAAACCAATGTTCTACCTCGTTAGGTAGTGATGAACATACCTCTTCAGTTGTAGACCAACATACCATTACAATTAAATTATGATGTCTAATCAACAAAGTATGAGTATTGGTTAGTGAAAAATGCCAAAAATTCAACATGTATCTACTTCCCATCAAGGATGTTCAGAACCAAGAGGTTCTAATGTCCCATAAATACTAACTAGGAAATAACTACCTTTTGTTTATAATATACCATAAACTCAATGATGGGCCTTGGTTCATAAGTTCCTCTTAATTAGCAAGGTTTGAATAGTCAAAAATAAGTCCCTAATCAACCTAAATAGGCATAGTATTTTACTCCAAGCCATATCCTTTCATCTCAAACATAATTTCCCCAAAACTAGGACCATATACCAAATCCTAACTAGAATATCACATTGCAATACATGTAATTCCAATAATTGCATCCTAATCTATAAATGCATATTCTTGGTCAATTCCCTAATAAAATGAACCTTCCATATAAAATCATGCCTCCACTATAACCCAATCAAATTAATCTAATTTTGACCACCTGGCTTCCACCTCAGACCAATGTTCCCTCTGGTTTCTTAGCCCAATAATTACAATAAATGAAAGATGTAATTACCACCATCAAAGATGGGAAATAGACCAAAATTTTTAAGTTGGATGACATGTGTTCTTACCCATTAAACATGGAGTATCCATAGATACCATTTATTTTAGAGTACAAACCACCTAAATTTAAAAAATATAAGGGTAATGGAGACCCAAAGGCCCATTTTATGGAATTATTTGTTTCTTTTTAACTAGTGGCCTACAACAATACATACCTTTTACTATTATTCCCAAGGAGCCTAGCAGGACACATTTTTGAGTGGTTTTTGAAATTGCCCAAGAATTTAGTTTCAAATTTTGATGATCTTTCAGACAAGTTTGTGCAACACTTCTCTTGTAATCTCAAGCATGAGATTTCATTGGTAGATTTGACACAAGCCAAATAAAATGCCAATGAAAGTTTTGCAAGTTATTTGTATAGTGAGATATCTTACCATCTAGAACTGTAGTGTGCACACACTTTCAAGGAAATCATTGATAAAAGTTTGTTGATCTAAAGAGCCCTTATTAACAAATGGATCATCAAGCTTACCTCATCAAATTAGAACCATAATCAAAACTAAAGAAATGGCCAAAACCAAAATTAAAACCAAGTCCAAGCATAAGTATCACAATCAACATAGGCAAAAAACTATGAAAAGTCCAAGCCATTCAATTGAAACAAGAATGTTGTTGGAAGTGGAGTAATTGAATCATGACATATCCAAATGGTGAAAACATCATCTACTTAGCCTACGCTGCATATGCAAATTATTCCTAACTAACAACCTCTTCAACAAATGGAGAAATATAGACCAAGGCAACAAATGCAAAAACCTTTGCATTTGCAAACCCCTCCTCCAAAGAGAACTATGCCTATTCATCATGTCTTTAGTGACCTTAGAAAACCTATTGAATCTATGTTTTGAAATCTCACTACCACTAATCTAATTAGTTAGGCTATGGTGAGGTATTATTTTGAGGGCATTCCTTATCTAGATTGGTATTGATAAAATGAATTCTATGAGTATCATTGAGTGAATGGACATAAATTGCATCATTATTTATATGTTAAACATTTGATTGAGAATGTGTTGAAAAATAGGGAGATAACATTGGATAATGGATCTTACACACCCAATCAAAACCTTAGTATTTATCAAAACCCATTTCCACAACATAATAACCAACAAAAATAATAAAAACCAACACAACATTAACAACAATATCAATAGCCCAGGTAGAACCAACAAAACCAATAGCAGAACCAACAATATCAGCCAAATAGATGAAACCAAGGCCAAAATGATGCCAACAACCAACATACCTACCATGTAGTTGTACATGACTATAAAAAGGTTGTAGGACATATTATGGTAGGTTGCATTTCCACCATATCCATTAATCTAAGACTAAGTGCCAATTAAATAAGACTGTTGTTAATCAACTCTCACCAACCAACCCATGTTGATAATCCCTCCTTGACCTAGGACCACATACATGTGTAACAAAAAGCAAGGATTACTAGTTTTAGACCTTATATAGATAAATCATCCTTGCCTTGTGACCATGCATAAGTGTACTAATAATTGATATTTATCCTATCTGGTCCTCACCACCACCATTTATTAGCAACAATGGTCTTGCATCTAATCCTAATTATGCAATCACAACTCGATGGTCAAATATTACCATCCTAGGCCCATAACCATCTACCACTTCACCCATCCAACCCACCATTATGGCTAAGAACAATCCTTTCACCATTATGCAATAAAATACATTTGATATTGTGGAATAATTGTTGAAGATGCCTGCATAAATTTCTATTTTAGATTTATTGTGCACATCCACCATCCACAAGAATATCTTGATAGATTTCCTTAGCCAATCTCAAGTTCCTAATGACATATATCTAGATAAATTTCAAGATTTGGTTGAACATTTGCTCCAAGTCAGTAATTAACCTTCAAATAAAGAGATATGTCATCTCTTGGCCCTTTGCATAGTAATCCGTTTTACATTAAATTTGTCATAATGTAGCACAAAGTGAAATTTGTCCTCATAGATAATGGATTGGGTCTAAATATTGTGTCTCTAAATCTCATCAACCTTATTAGGTATGTGATCTAGGAATTTGACTCAAGAGAGGATGGTTAATATGGTGTTAGTTTCAAATAAAAACAAAATCAAAGAAACACTCTAACCAACATAACATCTCTAGGCCTAGACACTAGGGAGATCTTAGTTAACAAACATGAATAAAACACACAACTAAAATATAAAATGTAATAGAACAATGTAGAGTACCCAAGTGAAAAATTGACATTTTGACTCAGAATGATCTAATCAAAGTAAGCTAGCCCATGAATTGCATTTCCCCATTTAGTGATACTCTAGCCAAAATTGGCACTTACATATGTTAGTTTCACATCATTTATCATGTTTTAGTATCTTTAGGCCAAATTGTGTATTTTGGGTGGAAATTAGCCAAAAGCCTGATTGGAGGTTATCAGTGGCCAGTTTTAGGTGTCTACAATTTTCCCCTATTTGGGAGGCATTGCAAGCTATAAGAAAATTAATGTCTTCTCAAAGAATGAAAAGGTCCTTTATGCCTACAACTGTAATGATGATAAACTAACTATATGATGGCTGCTTGAGGGAATGGTTGGCATAAGAAGGTCAAAAAATAGTCCCTCAAAAAGAAATAAGTGAAATGAGGGGACCAAAAAAAGGAAAGATGATGGGGGTGAAAACATAATGATAGTAAAAAAGTAGTCAAAATCATTGATAATGCAAGTGGGATAGTGTGCAATGGTTTGCCCAAAGATGGTTATAAGCATTATACCCTGATAGTCACAACAGGGTATGATAACACAATGATTTGCCCAAAGGTAATTATAATCATTGAGAAGATGGAGCTACCCCAGTTAGAATAGACAAACAAGATAATAACATGCCCCTGTATAGGTAGAAAAAGTAAAGTGGTGATAACACAATGATTTTCCCAAAGGCAGTTATTATCATTAAGAAATGCAGGTGGGATGGTGTAAAATGATTTGCCCATAAGTGGTTATAATCATTGGACCCCAATTATAGTAAACATGATAAAATTGGTTGAGGATGATGATAAATTAACATAGAGGGTAATGATAAATTGGAACAACCTACTAATAGGGAGATGCACATTTGAACTAGTAAAGGTTGAAATTCTTTCATGGTCAATTACTCTATTTGGGATATGATTGGGAGTAGAATTAAGATGTCAGTGCCAAAGAGATGCCACCATTGTTGAATAAAATTCTTGAAGTTGAGTTTTTTTATAGTACATGTTGGTAGGCATGATGATATAACATCATGAGGACTTAGTCAAAATATGCACGAGGACTAACTTTCATAATCCAATACTCAATAAAAAATAATGCACCAATGATAAAAACCATGATGATAATGTAAACATCTGAATATGGATGGATTTAAGTGTAAGTATGGGTAAGGAATCACCTGACGAACACACATAAACTAAATCAAGGCAATAGTGCTAAAAGTAAACATATAGATAGACAGATAAACAAAATAAGTAGAAATAGACAAACAAACAACACAATAAAAACCCTATGAACATTGCCCCTAAAAAAAAGGTGATAACTTAACAAATGAACAAAATGGGGAAATAAAAGAAAAGGAAGGGGGTGGTTAAGCTGTCTCCATATGCACTAAGAAATTGAATGCTACCTACATAGTTTCATGGATGTAATATCCAATAAAAAACTTTAGGCCCAATGTAGTTCTCCCAGGGAATGGGAAGAATGTGATAACTAAGGAAAATAAATAGAATAGATGTGATAGAAGAAGAGGAATGGTCTTAACAAATGGAAAGTACGTGAGAGAAAAAGGCCAAAAAATATGGGGAAACTAAATGACAAGTGATTTACTTGTAAATTAGTAAGGGTTCCCAAAATCCTTAAGGCAAAGAAGTGGTCAATGTTTTTATTTTTTTCTACCAATTTTTCAAATGTTCTTAGAAGTGTTTTAGAGTGTCACAACTCAATCAAGAATGATGAGACACTAAATGGTTCAATCTCACAAAATGGTGAGATCATGGATTAGGTTGCTCATAAAATGGTGAGAGCATTCAAACTTAGGTTGCTCACAAAAATGGTGAGAGTGTGGCTTAGGTTACTCATAAAATGGTGAGAGCATGGGGAAAAGGGTGATTGAGCTAACCTCAATAAGTATTGAGCACTACCCACATAGTCCTAGAGTAGGACCTCAAGTCATTGTAGTTCTACCATTTTAGTAAAGGAATTTGACTAGTATGGTAGCTAATTCAAATAAAATAGGCACAATTGGTAAAAAGACACAGTATGGCATAGGAAGTGGCAAGTTGGTACATCAAGGCTTAGTGTTTCCCCTAGGTGGTTATAACTAAGACACAACAACATAGATTAATGGTACTAATTTACCCAAAGGTGGTTATAATTAGTAGCAAGAATGGTGGTAAGAAAGGACTAACAAATGAAGAATGAAACTGCCAAAATTTTTATCACACTATCCTAAGATACACTCCCTATCTGAAATACTTGAACTAACTAATGAACTGATTAGATAACTTGATGCTAAAATTGTGTAACAAATGAAAAAACCAAGGTCAAATGGGCTAGGCTTTAGAACACACTAGATTGATAGGTCAGAAATGGAAAATAGATATAGGAAAGAGGATGAATAAGAGTGGTATGTGTACAAAGAAGAATAGTGATAAAATGGTATAATTGAAAGGGTCCTTATAGACAATACACCTTAGCATTCAAGCATAGTACTAATTGAGATGAATAATATTCATTGGCTCTAGAAGTTTATCTTATTCTAATGTGGTAAGCTTGTATGCTCCTGATCCATAATCTATAGTGATGACAAAAGGCCCTATCCAGTTTGGTTTGAATTTCCCTTTATGTTTCTTCTCAGCCATGGTATTCTTTTGGTTTTCTTTAAGAACAAGATCACCAAGTTCAAATGTTTTATATGTCAAACATTGATTATAGTGGACTTTGAGTTGATTTTGATATGTTTGAAGATTATTGAGCATGGCTATGCATTTTTCATCAAGTAGATCCATCTCTTATAAGGGAACTACTCGATAGTCATGATCATCCAGGACATGCTTGAAAGAGATGCATAGTGAAGGCAACTCAATCTCAATGGTAAAGATGGATTCAATACCATAAATAGTGAGTATGGAGTGGCTCATATGGGGGTATGATGATTGGTATGGTATAATAAAAGGGTAGGGAATATATGGAGGTGCCAATCATGACCGACATCATTGAATTTTTTTTTGAGAATGTTGACAATGGTTTTGTTGGATGCCTTAGCCTGGCCATTACCTTGAGGGTAATATGATGTAGAAAAATATTGGGTGATGTTGTATTTAGTACATAACTGACCTACATATTTTTTCTTGAATGATTCTCTATTATCAGATATAATAGTAGAGGGGATATCATAACGGTAGATGAGATGGTTGAAGATGAATTTGGAAATTTGCTTTCTAGTCACGCAAGTGAGGGGTATAGCTTAAACCCACTTAGTGAAATATTTAGTGGTGGTAAGGATATGTTTATGGCCATAAGATGAAGTGGGGTTAATATTAATAATGAAGTCAAGTCTCCATGTAGAAAATATCCATGATGTCAACATTAGTTTTAGAGTTTTTGTTGGGGCATGAATAAAATTAGCATGCCATTGACATTTGTCACATTTATTTACATATGCAGTGGCATCTATGTCCATTATGGGCCAATAATAACTAGTATGCAAGATTTTTTTGGATAGGATTGCCCTACTAGAATGGGCTCCACATACTCCTTCATGAAATTCTCTTAACGCTAGCATATACTTAAACAATGAAGTAGAGTTTCATCAAAACTATGATGGTAAACAGTGGATCCAAGTAAAGTATAATGAGTAGAATAATGAATGAAGGCTTTGGTTTGTTTTTGAGATAGGTTAGGTGTAAAAACATGGGCATGAAGGTAGTTGTAAAGGTTTGAGTACTAGATAGAATTAGGACCAACAATATCACAAATCATGGCAATGATTAAAGGTTCATGAGCTGGTGCTGACAAATTCTTGATGAGGAATAATACTCTCTAGCTTTATCTATTTGTCAAATTAGAGAGCCAATAGTATCCATGGCATCTGTAGTTATATTACTAGCCCTCGGTATATATTCAAATTGAGTGTTGGTAATTTTCTTTTTAAGAGTGTCAACCATGGCTTTATATGGAACCAGCTTGTCATCTTTGGTCTAAAAATGATTTATGACCTAATTGATGATTAACTGAGAATCACCATAAAATTAAAGATGAGGTATATTCCAATGCACTCCTTGTCAAATTCCTACAAAAAGTGCTTCATACTCAGCCATGTTATTTGTACAAGGAAAGCTGATTTTAAAAGATTTAGGGATTAGTTCCCCCTATGGTGTAATGAACAATAGGCCTACCCTCGATCCATGTGCATTGAATGAACCATCAAAATATAAATTCTAGGGCTGTTCCTCAAGGGGTGTGTCCATGATGGTCATGATGGATTCATCAAGAAATTGAAATGTGAGTGGTTGGGTGTCTTTGAGAGGTATTTCAACAAGTTGATCTACAAGAATTTATCTTTTGATTTCCTTATAATTGACATAATCTATGTCAAACTCACTGAGAAACATGATATATTTAGCCATTCGACCTTGCAAAGCTATTTTAAATAGTAGATACTTGAGTAGATCTACTTTTGAAATGACCATAGTTTTATTATTCAATATGTAATGATGTAGTTTTTGAGCTATAAAAACTATAGCTAGATAAGCTTTTTCAACAGGTGCATAGTTATGTTTATATGTAACCAAGGTAAGACTTAGGTAGTATAAAACATGATCCTTTCCTTTGTCATCATGTTGAGCCAAGAATGGCCCTAGAACATGGTCGGTAGCTGATAAGTATAATAAGAATGGCTTTCCTGGTATAGGAGGTAATAAAAAAGGTGAATTGACAAGATAATATTTGAGTTATTGAAAAAATATTTGGCAGTTATCATCTCAGTGGAATGTAACTCCTTTATTTAAAAGGTGTGTAAATGGATGGAACTTATCTACTAATTGAGAGATGAAATGTCATACTAACTAGATCTTACCCTATAAATTATGAAGTTATTTTAAATTAGTTAGTGGTGGCATCTTGATTATAGCATGGAATTTAGCTAGATTGACTTCAATACCTCTATGAGACATGATGGAGCCAAGTAATTTTACTAAGGTTACACCAAACACACACTTGTTTGAATTTATACTCTTGTAGTCTTTCAAATATCTTATGCAACACTGTTGGATGGTTATCACTGGTTTTGGATTTTCTTAATATGTCATCAACATAGTCTTCAATAATATCATACATCATATCATGGAATATGATAGTCATGGCCCTTTGAATGTAGCTCCAAAATTCTTAAGGCCAAATGGCATCACATTATAATAAAATGTTCCAGATGGAGTGGTGAATGCTATTTTATGTTAGTCTTCTGGTGCTATTCTAATCTGATTATATCTTGAAAAGCCATCCATGAGTGAAAGCATTTCATAACTTGTCATGGTGTCAATGATCATGTCAATATTAGGCAAGGGAAAATCATATTTAAGACAAGAATTGTTGATGTCTCAAAAAATATTACAAATTTTGATCCCTTTAGGATTTTTACTAATAGGTACCACATTAGAGATTCATTCTAAGTAGTCAATAGATCTGATACATCCTGCTTCTAAGAGTTTTTCCAACTCTTTCTTTCCTAATACAGTAATGTAAGGATGTATCTCACGTAGCTTTTATTTTACTAGTTTAGCATCAAGATTAACCACAAGGTGGTGCAAAACCAAGGTGAGGTCTAAACCTAGCATGTCAAAATAGACCCATGCAAAGATATCTACAAATTCTCTCACCAAAGCTATAAAGACATCATGTTCCTCCTTAGTGAGGGATGCCCCTAGTTTTATCCATTTTAGGTCTAATGGAGTCTTGATTTTTACCTTTGTTGTATCTTTGACTAGAAGGGTCAAACCTCTTCTAGGATAGTAGGCAGTGACTTGAATTGTTGGATTATATTAGGGTCCTCTATTAGGACTTACTCTTCAACTTCTCCTAGGAATGATGAATCTAAGTCCCCTAATGGGAGATCTGGGCATGTAACAAAAATAGTCAAAAATTCTTAGAGAATTTGATCAAATACTTATTGTTTCTCAAATCTAAACTTGGATCCATAGGCAAGTTCATCATTGGTGGTCTCCTGGTCTAAATTCAAAGAAGAATAAACACCCCCATCTAATGGTGCCTGAAATAGGTTTTCACCACTAGGCTGGCCTTTATCTTTACTTTTTACCTATTTAGAAAGCACCTCAAAAAGGTTTTCAATTTAGGACCTCAATTTTTACTTATTTATTTTTTGATAAGGGTGTTCACTCATTCTCCAAAATAGGCCACAAGATCTAATGTGATTGAGAATCTTGATTTGTGATCTCCCAACAGAACATTGTCTCTAAAGCCTGAGAAATCATAGAATGCCTCATCATTATAGAACTCATCAATTGATAGACTAGATTCTTGTTGGTCCTAATATATCAATTAGGGATAATATCATGGTAAAGGGTTACAATAAATGGCCAAGGTAAGGTTACAAATGGCATTGTTATCAAACAGGTTGGTTTCAACTAGGTTATCAAAGGTGAAGCTATGATCAGACTCTACTTCACTATTGACATCATCATCACTAGTCACTGGTGAAGGAATTTAAATAAGATATGTGGGGTCACCCCCAAGTAGTTTAAATCCAAGTCCATAAGATTTTTCATATTTAGTCATGGAAATTAGATTGATAGTTCCTTGCTAATTCGATCTAAGGCCTCTTCCTTCATAATTGTGACACTCCATAATCCTATTGAGAATATGATACTTTATATTTTTATATAACCATGATTCATCCCCTTCAAGAGTGTTAAGTCCTAGGCTAGATATTGGTACAAATGTGATAGGTTCCTTATCTTTGTTCTTTTGTTGCTAATGCATTTGTGGGGTGACTTTGGGTCATCCCAAGGTTTTTAGAATCTAAGGAAGATTGGAAATATGAAATATATCATGGGTCACATACTCTCTTGATCCATTATCTAAAATGGTGAAATGATTAGAAGTTTTAGGAAGTGGCATGTGGGAAAGGGAATCTAAGGTATTAGGATCTATGTAATTATCTGGTGAAGGATCAATAAGTATAGATTTTCTTTTATCCTATTTGCAACTTGGATTCATATCATATTGATAATTATAGCTTTGAAATTTGGCCTTAAGATGCTTGTAGTGTTCATATGGGTGTAAATCTCTTGGAATATTCACTTCCATCCCTAAGTGGGAAAACTTTATACATTGGTGTAGTGTTGATGAGATTGCATGAATCTCATGTAACCAAGGCCTACCTAGAAGCATGTTGTATGATAAATCAAGATAAAATACATGGCAAAGTGTATCATGGGTTAAAGGCCCAATAATAACTAGAAAACTAATGGTGCCTTATTATTCTTTTTCTTGATTATCATAGGCTTTGATAGCTATTGTTTTTGGTTAGAGATCTACCATTGTGTACCCAAGAAGCTTGATGAGCTTTAGAGACACTATGTTGAGGCTTGATTCATTTTCTATAAGGACACATTTCACTTTATGTCACTTTATATAAACTTCTATGTATAATGGATTGTTATGAAGTGGGCCAAGAGAAGACATATCACTTTGGTTGAATGTGAATTGTTGGGTTGGAGCTAGGTGTCCAACCAAAGCTTAAAATTTATCAGGGGATATGTCACTAACAATCATGGATTGGGCCAAAAACTCATTCAAGATGTTCTTGTGGATTATTGACATACGTATAAAATCTAAAATAGAAATTTATGTTAGTGTCTTCTATAATTGTTCCATAATATCAAATTTCTTGTCTTGGTTAGTAGTGAATGGTTTATTCCGAGGTTGAATGATTGGTTAGATGATAGGCAAAGTGGCAGATGGTTATGGACCTGAGATAGTAATCTTTCACCTCTAAGTTATAATTGTATAATTAGGATTAAATACCAAACCATTATTGCTAATAAATGTTGGGAATGGTGTAGGACTAGACAAGACAAGTCTTAGTTGCTGATGTACTTTCATATGGTCATATGGTTTGTCTATATGCATTCTCAAGTCAAAGAAGGATAATCCATGTACTTTGGATGAATAGGGTTGTTTAACAATGGTCTAGGCTGATTATTACTTGGTTTAGAATTAATAGAGATGGTATTAATGCTACCCCCTATAATATGACCTATAACTCTATTGTAGTCATGTGAAACTACATGGTAGGTTTATTGGTTGTTACCATTATAACCTTGGTTTTGTCCATTTTTCTATCATTGTGGGTTTTACTATTGATTTTGTTGATTTGGCCTTTGATTTTGATAATATTGATTTTGATGCTGCACTAGCCATCTTTGTTGTTGCTAATTATTTTGATGCTACTAATTGTTATGTCAGGGAAAGGGGTTTTGATAAATCCAAAGAGTTTGATTGGAAGTGGAAGCACCATTATCTAATGTTATCTCCCCATTTTCCAACATGTTCTCAATTAAATGATTAATTTGAAAACATCTTCATAGATTATGCTCATTGACCTAATGAAAATCATAGAAATTGTTTTCACTGTACTAATTAGGATTAGGAATGCCTTGTGGATGATGATTTGGTATAGGCAAAATAATTAGATTAGTGGCAGCAAGCTTTCAAAATATAGACTCAATAGGTTCTCCTAGGTCACTAAAGACATGACGTGTAGGCATGATTCTTCTAGGAGGAGGGGTTTGCAATGGTAATGACTGCTATATTTATTATGTAGGTTTTGGTTGTTACACTTGTAGCATTAGTTGAGTAAAAGTAAGATAAAATGGTGGTGTAGATGATGTTTTCACCATTTGAACATGATGAGAATTGGTTACTCTATTTCCCACAACATTCCTATTATGGTTGAATTACTTCAGTCTGTTATGGTTATTGGCCTGGGCCGGTTGTGATGTTAGCACTTGAATGGGATGCTATCCGTTTCCCTAATTGGTACATTGATTTTGATTATTTAAATTAAGCTTGATGACTCCTTTATTGATGAGTGCTCACTCAATCAAAAATCCTTTGTCAATGATTTACTTGAAAGTATGCACACATTGTAGTTCTAAATGATAAACTATCTCACTATGCAAATTTTTGGTAAACACATCAGCTAATTATTTATTTGGTAAAATATGGGTGAAATGACTTGAAAAGGCTCTCCATCACTGTAAATAACTTGAAAAACTCTCACCAATTTTTTCTTTGCTTGCATTATGTTTATTAATGAAATATCATACTTGAGATTATAGGAAAAGTGCTGCATAAACTTATCAGAAAGATCATCAAAATTTATTATTAAATTTTTAGGAAACTTCAAAAACCACTCCAAGGATTGTCCAACCAAGCTCCTTGGAAACAAAAACAAAATGTATATGTCACTATATGCCACTGGTTGACATGCAACAAAGAATTCAATCAAATAAGACTTAGGGTCACCTTTCCCTTTATATTTATTAAATTTTGGTGGTTTGTATCCTAGAGGAAATGGTATCTATAAATACTCCATATTGAATGGATAGGAACATAAGTCATCCAATTTGAACTTTTTAGTTTTTTTACTAACTTGAATGGTAACAATTACATCTTTTATCTATTAAAATTCTTGGGACAATAAACTGGAAGGAATATTGGTTTGAGGGAGAATTTGGGTAGATGGTTGGGAGGTCACAAGTGGGACACTTTTACCAAGGTAGGATTGAGATACCTATTGGGGTATATTAGTTTGGTTGGGAAATGGACCAAGAATACACATACATGGATTAGGATGTATTTGAAATTGCACATTTAGTTGTGTGATATTCTAGTTTGGATTGGCGATAAAGGTTTAACTTGGAGGATTTTGTGGTTGGGATGGAGGGATATAACTATATTGTGCCTATTGTGATTGAAAAGGGACATGCTGTGAACTTATCAAACCTTGCTATTGAGTGGGAACTTGAGGACCAAGATCTTATCTCTAGATTTATGGCACATTTTGAACCAATGGTTGTCTATTAGGTACTGGAGAAACATGGGGACCTCCTTGTTACATGAATCATTATGAGGAAGTGAAAGCAAGTTGTAGATTCAACAATTGTCATTGATCGATATTTGAACATTGTTGACTGGTCATTGCTTGGTTTTAAATTAACATATTAGTCTATGACTGAAGAGGTATTTTTGTCATTACCTGGTGAGGTAGAACATTGACTGTTCCTAATTAAGGTGGCAATGTATTTGTCCTTTGTTATGTTGATACACTAAATTGTGGCTATGATTGTGGAATACTGTAGACACCTCAAACGTGAACACCTCATCCTTTTTCTGGGGCAACCAACTCCTATTTTTGTCTTGCAGTTCGTCTAGAACAACCAACAAGACAAAAAGGGGCAAATGTAGACACCGCAAACGTGTCTGCACCTTGGTTCTCCCCCTCGTCCACCTCAAACCCCTAATCCTAACCCTTGGCCTCCATTTGATTAAAATAACCTAAGTATTTTAATCAAGTGGCCCCCTTTCCACCCTACCCTTGCCACCTTGGATCCTCCCTTGAATCCCTCCACCTTCCCCCTAGCATTTATTAGGCCAAATCTCTCCATTATATCCCCCCACGCCCATTTTGGCATCCTCGTGACCGTTCCTCCCATGACCCCTCGCCCGGCAGCGTACAAGAATGGGCAGAGGCTATTTTTAGCCTCTGTGCTCATCCTGCGACCGCCGACGTCGGTGACCCTTCGGCCGATGTCGGCGAAACTGCCAGCGTCGGCAGCCTTCATTATCCCTTTCTGCATCCGTTGCAGCCCCTGGACTCTTGAGCTCGCAAACAGACTTCTCTCGGCACTTTGGCTTTCGTCTCTCCTCTGTCTTGACCTCGTGCAACAGTAGCAACAGGTGAAAAGGCTCTGGATCAGGTATTCTCTTCTTGCAACAAGTCTTCCGTGGCTCCGGCAACAGCTTCTCCTCTCTTCATTCAGCAAGCTAAAAGGTAAGCAAGTCTGGTGTTTTATTTCATTTATTTAGTTTTCAATAATCTATCCTCTATTGTCTTCAGCTCTTCTACCCCCCAGACTATTAACCAAACCAGGAAGACCCAGATTCCTATCTCCTTGATTGTCCTCCTCTACCCTTCTGCCCATTTGACTCTTTTACACCTCTGCCTAAGACCATTCACAGACCCATCCATTAGACTTAGACCCGTCCAAAGACAGACCACAGACCAAGACTCGACCAAACCTGCACCTGACCCGTCTAGAGGCCATTGCCCCGACCGACGCCGGTCATTACCCCCACCGACGCCGGTCATTACCCCCACCGACGTCGGCAGACCCGACAATCGACGCCGGTAGAGACCACCGACGCCGGCGACTGTGACCAGTTTGACAGCTTCTTCCAGGTAAGCTTTTGCTTTCTTTTCTTCTTTTCAGTTTGCTATCATTTCAGTCCTTTTTAGCATTCTGTCTTTTATCAGACTTATCTTATCAAAATAGTGGGTTGACCTCCCTTAAGGAAGTTCTCATACTTCTGGGAACAGGCTTTTGCTTGGCAACCCACCGCCTATCTATCTAACGCCTTTTCATCCAAGTTTTCTTCTTTGCAGGTGTCATTCCTCCACAGCCAAAGAGGAGTGCTCACAAGCGTCTGGATTTACGGTGTGCAATCTTTAGTCCAGGTACTTCCCAAGCCTTGTCCATTTCTTTTTAGTTTCTTCTTTATCTTACATCTGAAAAGCGAATTTTGAGGTAGAAACATCTCTGGCACGCCCGGTGGGACCCTAGGTTCCTCCTGGGTTCCTTTTCCTTTTCATTCATTTAGGTGCATTTAGGCTCCTTCCTTCTTGTCTCTTTCTTCTATTCTAAATGACACTATAAGCAGGACTAAAACGAATCTTTCTTCCTTGCATTCTAGACTAGTCTAAATATCATACTCTCAACCCTTTCTCAATCTTGTCTTCATAACAATATCACATTTTGACTTGGGCATTAAAACATATTGCACTTTCATTTCTGCTTGTGCTTGCATTAGTCCACATCTAGTAACTTAGGCGCATATTGAATAAACCGTAGACACTTGATGTTACACTACCTGACCACATGCACTAAAACACACATAAAACTTACCTGAGACAAAGCCCGACTGGGATTTCATCACCCAGGGGATACCTTACCCGTCCTGGTGACCCCACTTGGATTTCATCACCAAGGGGGAAGCCCACTCCGTTCTCTGGCGGAGTCTAAACTCTAGGCGAGGTATATCTTGGCTAAGCGAGACTAGCTAACCACTGGAATCGTGAAGTGAAGGGAGCTTGCTCCTTAGCACCAGGCCACGTACCAGACCCTAACACAGATCTTTGAGCACCTAAAACAACACCTGAAACCATCTTTAGACTGCCTTCTTCTAGGACCCATTTTTCAGCCAATCTCCCTAAACATTCATCTAAGGCATAAGCCACAATTTCTAAGGTTAATTCCTAGGATTTATCGCTTAGGCTTGTCTGTCTCTCTCTGTTTTCCTCTTCTCATCTGTTTGTTTGAGTGTGTGAGGATGCTTTCTTCTTTGTTTTTCCAAGAACCTTTTGGTTCTCTGGAAAACACAGTCACCGGCATCGGTTCTTCAACCGACGTCGGCTTTTCCTGTCACCGACATCGGTTCTGCTACCGACGTCGGCCATCTTCCTCACCGGCATCGGTTATCTGACCGACGTCGGCTATCTTTCCCACCGACATCGGTTTTTAAACCGACGTCGGTCTCTGTCACTGTCCTTTTTTCAAAACCAGCAGCCTGAAATCTGTCCATTCTCTGTCAAAGACCACATTCTAAGTTTTTAAGACTGCAAGAACATAGTTTATAGAACCAGGACTCTCTTCTTAACCACTTTAGCCAACAACCGCTTCCGTCTACCTCATCCCTAACCAAGTCTTATCATGGAGTTCCACTCGGAGACTGAAAGAACTCCTACAGGACTGACCCCAACCTCGACCCCGACCCTGACTCAAATTCCCATCATCACTGAAGGGGACCAGGATTTTGCGAGATTCTTGGACCTCAATACCACAACCCTCCAAAACTATCTCGCGAGAAACCCAATGCGAGACCCTTCGGGTGACGTGGTGACGACATCCACACCATTCGCCACCCAACCCTTTATGACTCAGCCTTTCACCTCAACTATTAACCCAACCATGGCCAATACGCAAAGTTTGGCCTCCCCGTCTATTTTTAGACCGACCTCCATCGGGGTGTCATTACCCCCTCAACCACCTGCAATTCAACCAAATTCTACATCATATCAGAACTTGACTCCTCATACTCTTGCGCCCACAAATGTAGGCATGCCAACCTGTCTTTCTACCAGTGCCGCCATTCAACCACCTTTGGCGGTGCCTAGTCAACCTATACCTTCGACCTTCTTAACGCAACCACCTTTAGCCTCGACTTCTGCCCTTGCAACTAGTCATCCGTACATTGTACAACCGACTATGTCGCACGCCTCCTCTAACCTCTTCCAAGTGCCTTACAACCTAGGGGGCGCTCAACCCGCCAATCCATCAGCAGATCTTATCAAGATGCTGATGGATAAAATGTCTAGTCTCAAAGCCTCCATTTCCGGTTCAAGCAATACTTTGTCATATGAGCAAATTTGCAACGAGCCCATCCATCCTTCCGTCCCCATTCGACCATACCCTAACCATTGGGAGCTTCCTAAATTCACTCACTTTCAGAGTAAGGAAGACCCTCAACAACATCTACGGGCATTTAGACATGCCTGTTATCTTATTGCCCACGACGATGCGTTACTTTTACGCACGTTTCTTATGTCACTTTCTGGCCCTACCCTTGACTGGTATAGTTCTCTTGCCAGACATTCTATCTTTTCATTCATCCAACTCGCCCAACTATTTCTTGACCATTTCTCAATCAACATCACCAAACAAGTCTCAATCACAGACCTTTACTCCATCAGGCAATTTGACGATGAATCTGTCATCGACTTTGTCGCTCGTTGGAGAGGCCTGATCAACCAGCTCTCCTTCTCTTTGCCTCAACCCGAGCTCATCGAGCTCTTTTCTCGAGCATGTGCCAGACACATCTCTTCTACCTTGCAAATTCAGACATTTCGCACTTTTGACGAAGCTTTCATCATGGCTCGAAAGCTTGAACTCCGTGCCCTTGAAGAAGATAAGGTCAAATTGCGTAATACCAACGCAAAAACCAATGGCCATTCTTCTTCCAGACCTTCTTCTTCTGCCAATTCTGAATCTAAAGGAGTGGCCAACACTATGGTCGTTAGATCACCATCCTCGACGTCAACTAATCAATCTCAACCTTTGACATCTCCAAGTATCACCAAACAATTCCAACAACGGTACATTCAGCGTTCTTACACTCCACTTGGAGAACCATACGCTTCTGTTTTGGAAAAACTTCTCAAGCAGGGGGTCCTCAATCTCCCTCCAATCCGACCACCTCAATTCGACCCTTCAAAAGCCATCCCTACATGGTATAGGGAGGCCGACTTCTGTCCCTTTCATCGCGTCCAAGGCCATGACATCGACAACTGCCGAACCTTCAAAAACATCGTCCAAGACATGATTGACAAGGGGGATCTTATTTTAGATAACCCGAACGCCCCACCTAACCAACATATCGACATCTTCAAACAACCATTCCCTAATCATCTGCCTACTCAAAACAACATCCAGACTTCAACCAATGACCCTCAAGACTATGACATTCACACCATTAGCACTATCTTGCCTCTTGTCCTTGACCAACCTCTTCCATTAAAGGATGAGGAACCTTTTTCTCCTACTAGTCCTCCATCTACCTCTCTTGTATTGGAGGACGCTTTGACCACATCAACGCCATCAAGCCCACCTCCATCCGAAGACCCTACCTTGCCTACTCCTCAACTACAAGTAGAAGGCACGATCATCCACGCCCTCTGCCCACTTGAGGAGCCGCTCTCTCTTATTTCTTCTCCACCAAGAGAAGAACCAGTCTCTCCACCCATTTCAAACGAGGAAGACCCAGTCACGGTTTCCTCTTGCCCTTTGCATGAGATTTCTACATCTCACTCTCCTCCGTCCACATCTACATGCAAACCCAAGCCTACATCTAACCTCGCCTCGCACAACGGTGGCTCTCGACCCAGACACACAAAGACCACTAGACCACATCGGAGAACTCCTCCTCCACCTTCGTCATTACCTTCAATCTTGGGCCCGCATCCGTCCACTTTAATAGGAGTGCTTCCCACTCCCATCCTTCACAGAGGCACATCGCCTCCATTACTCTCTCATCCCATCAGACATACTTCTCATCCAAACCCTCGACCTATGCCTCTTTCACCTCCCAAACCAACGTCATCAACCCCCACTGCAATAAAACGTCCCGACCCGTTAGCAGGTTCATATGCCTTGCTCTTACGGCAGTTGTTGCAGTCCTCTCGCCTCCACCTCCCGCCTCTTAGACAATATCAATCTCTCGGACCAAAACCACCTTGGTTCGACCACACTTGCATTTGTGCGTATCATCGCACGCCTGGACACGACACGGAGCATTGTCATGCCCTCAAGGTCGTCATTCACCAATGTCTTGGGAATGACACCCTTCTTCTCAACCACGTCATCAGTAATCCATCAACACCGCCTCACTCATCAACTCTTGGATCAAGGCCATCTTGGTTCGACAACTCTACATTCTGCCACTATCATCACACTCTGGGACATGACACTAAGCGTTGTTGCGCTCTTAAAGCTGTCATTCGTCAACACCGGAAAAAGGACACCCTTCTCACCAGGGATCCTCTTGACCACCTCTTCAACAAAACATCAACCCCGACCCACGCCTCTCCAACCTCATCACCTAAATCACGATCTCCACGCCAGACTGTGGTCCCTTTGCCGCCTTTGACCCCCTTATTCGACATTAACACCGTCCATCTGACCACTAAACCTCAACCGACCTTAACTAATCTTTCAAACATTCTCCCTACCCGCTGGGGAAACTCATCCTTCATCCAAACCTCGACCAACTCTTCAACCTAGTCTCTACCACATATCAATCACTCATTTAATCTTACATCTCGACCAAGTGTCCATCGACCCAATCCCCGACCAATTATTCGACTAGTCTCAACCAAACTTCAACCCAATATCGATCAACCAGACCTCTCGACCAAACATTCAACCTTTTTCAACCAATCAACGACAATGTCAACCAACTTCACATCCATCAATCAACACCTGACCAATCTGGAAAGAGGCAATTGGGGCATGTTTGCTCCTAATTGACTTAGACCTTAACGCACTAGCATGGCCCAGGGTCTTATTAGACCTTGAACCCCTTCTTTCTGTCTTGCGTCTTCGACCATTCTTCTGCTAGTCGAGTACTCGTCTGCTTGACACGTAACTTGAGCTCGTCCCTTGAGCAATCCTCGTCCTCTTAATCCTCATCCCTTTCAACCCTATTCCTCTTAACAAGTCCTCTACAACCCTTTTAGGATGCAGTGATGCTTTGTCCTAATAAAAGGGGCATCCTTGAACTTCTACAGTCTTGTCCATGACTCTAACTCCTAACAAATCCAAATCAAGATGTCAAAACATATCCATGGTCACTAAATCAAGTCAAATCAAAAAGACAGACTGATCCCTCGAAGGACAGCTGTACTATCATTGCTGTATTACTAGACTGATCCCTTGAAGGACAGCTAGGCCAACTTATCAAACATATTTCAAGAAAAAATATAGACCACTCCCTCGAAGGATGGCTATGACTAATCTGGCAATAAACAGCACTTTTCTTAGAAGCTTCCCGCATCGATCAGCTTCACAACATGACCATACATCAAATGACATCTCTATGCAGGCTTCCCGCATTGATCAGTCTGCGCCCCAAAAAAAAAAAAAAAAAAAAAAAAAATGAGTCACGGACATTGGCTTGTAGTTGTCTCAGGGTCTCCTATAAAAGGGGCAAGGTTATTCCTGCTCTTAAACGGGTTACCCTATCCTCCTCCTATCACCTGCTCAAGGGACTTCGAGCTCACTTTAATGTCAAAGTGATTCGATTACCGTTCTAACACCATACTGGTCAACGACGTAATGCATGAATGGGGCTTTTGTTCTTATAACCCCTATCTATGCTTCCTTTCTGGTCCTTGTCAATGAAAGAGCAATTTGCCTTTCACCTTTTCTCTACACTTTGGTCACGCTTTGGCCACGTCAATTGTCGACTCATCCTTAAACCAAACCAACTTCAACATTTTTCAAGCCATTTTCATCATTTTCAACATGACATCAGGCATCATCCTTGTCCATTTCACATAGTTTCTATGGATACCAATACGCATGGAAACTACTGACCAGACCCAATTTATGTTAAGCATAAACCAATACTTGCTGAAGCATAAATAGACCTTCATTCATTTTTAGCATACATCCATCGCGACTATGGAAACTTGCTAGGGATGAAAGACTCTCGACCACTTCTACAGAATACACCATCTGTAGCATCTTTTTATCCTCATCTTAGCCTCATCATTTCGACGCTTGACCACATCTCATCATCAACCAATCTTCTCAATTAGTCCGAACTACATTGGTCTGAGGCCCTATGACCAGGGCTCTGTAGGCAGCACTCAGATACCACATCTTCTGAGGTTAGCTCGACCACCCCCGTTTGTTCGTCTCTATGATGGACAAACCTTCTCTTATCACGCCCAACTTCGTAACCTTTGACCAAGACCTTTGACCAAGACCTTTGACCAATACCTTTGACCAAGACCAATCAATCCCTCTGACCCTTCCTCCCTTTTAGGGAGAACTACATCGGCCTGAGGCCCTGTCACCAGGGCTATGTAGGCAGCACTCAGTTGACATGGGGTCTTCTGGGGTTAGCTCAGCCGCATCCTTTCGTCCATCCATCCTCTTGACCAATGACCATTGGAGATCATGCCTATCTCCTTCGACCCTCGACCACTTCCAAGACAGCGTGTTGCCTTGGTTGTTTTTGCGTGTATGCTATTCCACGGCTGGTTAGCAGAATTATCTGCAGACTATTTTTGACCCTTCACAAGTATAGGATCGCGAGCCAGTTGATCCCTACTACTTGTGGCTTTTTCATGTTTCTGGGAGCACTTCCTGAGCCCTGGATACCTAGGACACGATGACTATTTGGAGCTTCAGGTTAGATTGAGTGACCCGATCAATAGACGACTAAATGCTGGGGCCCGGTTACTTCAATTTTGGCACTCCTTGACCCTTGACCATGCGACAATTTGACCTGACCAACTTGTGCAGTGGTATGCGCGCAATCATGACTTTTGCAGCGTTTTCTCTCACTTTTCATCTTTCTCATCCACCTTTTGTCAAATCGACACTCGATCTTCAGTTCCCTTCTCTCGACTATCGCTTTGAGGGGGGAACACCTCATCCTTTTTCTGGGGCAACCAACTCCTGTTTTTGTCTTGCAGTTCGTCTAGAACAACCAACAAGACAAACAGGGGCAAATGTAGACACCGCAAACGTGTCTGCACCTTGGTTCTCCCCCTCGTCCACCTCAAACCCCTAATCCTAACCCTTGGCCTCCATTTGATTAAAATAACCTAAGTATTTTAATCAAGTGGCCCCCTTTCCACCCTACCCTTGCCACCTTAGATCCTCCCTTGAATCCCTCCACCTTCCCCCTAGCATTTATTAGGCCAAATCTCTCCATTATATCCCCCCATGCCCATTTTGGCATCCTCGTGATCGTTCCTCCCATGACCCCTCGCCCGGTGGCGTACAAGAATGGGCAGAGGCTATTTTTAGCCTCTGTGCTCATCCTGCGACCGCCGACATCGGCGACCCTTTGGCTGACGTCGGCAAAACTGCCGGCGTCGGCAGCCTTCATTATCCCTTTCTGCATCCGTTGTAACCCCTGGACTCTTGAGCTCGCAAACAGACTTCTCTCAGCGCTTTGGCTTTCGTCTCTCCTCTGTCTTGACCTCGTGCAACAGCAGCAACAGGTGAAAAGGCTCTGGATCAGGTATTCTCTTCTTGCAACAAGTCTTCCGTGGCTCCGGCAACAACTTCTCCTCTCTTCATTCAGCAAGCTAAAAGGTAAGCAAGTCTGGTGTTTTATTTCATTTATTTAGTTTTCAGTAATCTATCCTCTATTGTCTTCAGATCTTCTACCCCCCAGACTGTTAACCAAACCAGGAAGACCCAGATTCCTATCTCCTTGATTGTCCTCCTCTACCCTTTTGCCCATTTGACTCTTTTGCACCTCTGCCTAAGACCATTCACAGACCCGTCCATTAGACTCAGACCCGTCCACAGACAGACCACAGACCAAGACTCGACCAAACCTGCACCTGACCCGTCTAGAGGCCATTGCCCCGACCGACGCCGGTCATTACCCCCACCGACGCCGGCAGACTAACCGACGTCGGCAGACCCCACAACCGACGCCGGTAGAGACCACCGACGCCGGCGACTGTGACTAGTTTGACAGCTTCTTCCAGGTAAGCTTTTGCTTTCTTTTCTTCTTTTCAGTTTGCTATCATTTCAGTCCTTTTTAGCATTCTGTCTTTTTATCAGACTTATCTTATCAAAATAGTGGGTTGACCTCCCTTAAGGAAGTTCTCATACTTCTGGGAACAGGATTTTGCTTGGCAACCCACCGCCTATCTATCTAACGCCTTTTCGTCCAAGTTTTCTTCTTTGCAGGTGTCATTCCTCTACAGCCAAAGAGGAGTGCTCACAAGCGTCTGGATTTACGGTGCGCAATCTTTAGTCTAGGTACTTCCCAAGCCTTGTCCATTTCTTTTTAGTTTCTTCTTTATCTTACATCTGAAAAGCGAATTTTGAGGTAGAAACATCTCTGGCACGCCCGGTGGGACCCTAGGTTCCTCCTGGGTTCCTTTTCCTTTTCATTCATTTAGGTGCATTTAGGCTCCTTCCTTCTTGTCTCTTTCTTCTATTCCAAATGACACTATAAGCAGGACTAAAATGAATCTTTCTTCCTTGCATTCTAGACTAGTCTAAATATCATACTCTCAACCCTTTCTCAATCTTGTCTTCATAACAATATCACATTTCAACTTGGGCATTAAAACATATTGCACTTTCATTTCTGCTTGTGCTTGCATTAGTCCACATCTAGTAACTTAGGCGCATATTGAATAAACCGTAGACACTTGATGTTACACTACCTGACCACATGCACTAAAACACACATAAAACTTACCTGAGACAAGGCCCGACTGGGATTTCATCACCCAGCGGATACCTTACCTGTCCCGGTGACCCCACTTGGATTTCATCACCAAGGGGGAAGCCCACTCCGTTCTCTGACGGAGTCTAAACTCTAGGCGAGGTATATCTTGGCTAAGCGAGACCAGCTAACCACTAGAATCGTGAAGTGAGGGGAGCTTGCTCCTTAGCACCAGGCCACGTACCAGACCCTAACACAGATCTTTGAGCACCTAAAACAACACCTGAAACCATCTTTAGACTGCCTTCTTCTAGGACCCATTTTTCAGCCAATCTCCCTAAACATTCATCTAAGGCATAAGCCACAATTTCTAAGGTTAATTCCTAGGATTTATCGCTTAGGCTTGTCTGTCTCTCTCTGTTTTCCTCTTCTCATCTGTTTGTTTGAGTGTGTGAGGATGCTTTCTTCTTTGTTTTTCCAAGAACCTTTTGGTTCTCTTGAAAACATAGTCACCGGCATCGGTTCTTCAACCGACGTCGGCTTTTCCTGTCACTGGCATCGGTTCTGCTACCGACGTCGGCCATCTTCCTCACCGGCATCGGTTATCTGACCGACGTCGGCTATCTTTCCCACCGACATCGGTTTTTAAACCGACGTCGGTCTCTGTCACTGTCCTTTTTTCAAAACTAGCAGCCTAAAATCTGTCCATTCTCTGTCAAAGACCACATTCTAAGTTTTTGAGACTGCAAGAACACAGTTTATAGAACCAGGACTCTCTTCTTAACCACTTTAGCCAACAACCGCTTCCGTCTACCTCATCCCTAACCAAGTCCTATCATGGAGTTCCACTCAGAGACTGAAAGAACTCCTATAGGACCGACCCCGACCTCGACCCCGACCCTGACTCAAATTCCCATCATCACTGAAGGGGATCAGGATTTCACGAGATTCTTGGACCTCAATACCGCAGCCCTCCAAAACTATCTCGCGAGAAACCCAACGCGAGACCCTTCGGGTGACGTGGTGACGACATCCACACCATTCGCCACCCAACCCTTTATGACTCAGCCTTTCGCCTCAACTATTAACCCAACCATGGCCAATACGCAAAGTTTGGCCTCCCCGTCTATTTTTAGACCGACCTCCATCGGGGTGTCATTACCCCCTCAACCACCTGCAATTCAACCAAATTCTACATCATATCAGAACTTGACTCCTCATACTCTTGCGCCCACAAATGTAGGTGTGCCAACCTATCTTTCTACCAGTGCCGCCATTCAACCACCTTTGGCGGTGCCCAGTCAACCTATACCTTCGACCTTCTTAATGCAACCACCTTTAGCCTCGACTTCTGCCCCTGCGACTAGTCATCCGTACATTGTACAACCGACTATGTCGCACGCCTCCTCTAACCTCTTCCAAGCACCTTACAACTTAGGGGGCGCTCAACCCGCCAATCCGTCAACAGATCTTATCAAGATGCTGATGGATAAAATGTCTAGTCTCGAAGCCTCCATTTCCGGTTCAAGCAATACTTTGTCATATGAGCAAATTTGCAACGAGCCCATCCATCCTTCCGTCCCCATTCGACCATACCCTAACCATTGGGAGCTTCCTAAATTCACTCGCTTTCAGAGTAAGGAAGACCCTCAACAACATCTACGGGCATTTAGACATGCCTGTTATCTTATTGCCCACGACGATGCGTTACTTTTACGCACGTTTCCTATGTCGCTTTCTGGCCCTGCCCTTGACTGGTATAGTTCTCTTGCCAGACATTCTATCTTTTCATTCATCCAACTCGCCCAACTATTTCTTGACTATTTCTCAATCAACATCACCAAACAAGTCTCAATCACAGACCTTTACTCCATCAGGCAATTTGACGACGAATCTATCGTCGACTTTGTCGCTCGTTGGAGAGGCCTGATCAACCAGCTCTCCTTCTCTTTGCCTCAACCCGAGCTCATCGAGCTCTTTTCTCGAGCATGTGCCAGACACATCTCTTCTACCTTGCAAATTCAGACATTCCACACTTTTGACGAAGCTTTCATCATGGCTCGAAAGCTCGAACTCTGTGCCCTTGAAGAAGATAAGGTCAAATTGCGTAATACCAACGCAAAAACCAATGGCCATTCTTCTTCCAGACCTTCTTCTTCTGCCAATTCCGAATCTAAAGGAGTGGCCAACACTGTGGTCGTTAGATCACCATCCTCGACGTCAACTAATCAATCTCAACCTTTGACATCTCCAAGTATCACCAAACATTTCCAACAACGGTACATTCAGCGTTCTTACACTCCACTTGGAGAACCATACGCTTCCGTTTTGGAAAAACTTCTCAAGCAGGGGGTCCTCAATCTCCCTCCAATCCGACCACCTCAATTCGACCCTTCAAAAGCCATCCCTACATGGTATAGGGAGGCCGACTTCTGTCCCTTTCATCGCGTCCAAGGCCATGACATCGACAACTGCCGAACCTTCAAAAACATCGTCCAAGACATGATCGACAAGGGGGATCTTATTTTAGATAACCCGAACGCCCCACCTAACCAACATATCGACATCTTCAAACAACCATTCCCTAATCATCCGCCTACTCAAAACAACGTCCAGACTTCAACCAATGACCCTCAAGACTATGACATTCACACCATTAGCACTATCTTGCCTCTTGTCCTTGACCAACCTCTTCCATTAAAGGATGAGGAACCTTTTTCTCCTACTAGTCCTCCATCTACCTCTCTTGTATTGGAGGACACTTTGACCACATCAACGCCATCAAGCCCACCTCCATCCGAAGACCCTACCTTGCCTACTCCTCAACTACAAGTAGAAGGCACAATCATCCACGCCCTCTGCCCACTTGAGGAGCCGCTCTCTCTTATTTCTTCTCCACCAAGAGAAGAACCAGTCTCTCCACCCATTTCAAACGAGGAAGACCCAGTCACGGTTTCCTCTTGCCCTTTGCGTGAGATTTCTACATCTCACTCACCTCCGTCAACATCTACATCCAAACCCAAGCCTACATCTAACCTCGCCTCGCACAACGGTGGCTCTCGACCCAGACACACGAAGACCACTAGACCACATTGGAGAACTCCTCCTCCACCTTCGTCATTACCTTCAGTCTTGGGCCCGCATCCGTCCACTTTAATAGGAGTGCTTCCCACTCCCATCCTTCATAGAGGCACATCGCCTCCATTACTCTCTCATCCCATCAGACATACTTCTCATCCAAACCCTCGACCTATGCCTCTTTCACCTCCCAAACCAACGTCATCAACCCCCACTGCAATAAAACGTCCCGACCTGTTAGCAGGTTCATATGCCTTGCTCTTACGGCAGTTGTTGCAGTCCTCTCACCTCGACCTCCCGCCTCTTAGACAATATCAATCTCTCGGACCAAAACCACCTTGGTTCGACCACACTTGCATTTGTGCGTATCATCGCATGCCTGGACACGACACGGAGCATTGTCATGCCCTCAAGGTCGCCATTCGCCAATGTCTTGGGAATGACACCCTTCTTCTCAACCACGTCATCAGTAAACTGTCAACACCGCCTCACTCATCAACTCTCAGATCAAGGCCATCTTGGTTTGACAACTCTACATTCTGCCACTATCATCACACTCTGGGACATGACACTGAGCGTTGTTGCGCTCTTAAAGCTGTCATTCGTCAACACCGGAAAAAGGACACCCTTCTCACCAGGGATCCTCTTGACCACCTCTTCAACAAAACATCAACCCCGACCCACGCCTCTCCAACCTCATCACCTAAATCACGATCTCCACGCCAGACTGTGGTCCCTTTGCCGCCTTTGACCCCCTTATTCGACATTAACACCGTCCATCTGACCACTAAACCTCAACCGACCTTAACCAATCTTTTAAACATTCTCCCTACCCGCTGGGGGAACTCATCCTTCATCCAAACCTCGACCAACTCTTCAACCCAGTCTCTACCACATATCAATCACTCATTTAATCTTACATCTCGACCAAGTGTCCATCGACCCAACCCCCGACCAATTATTCGACTAGTCTCAACCAAACTTCAACCCAATATCGATCAACCAGACCTCTCGACCAAACATTCAACCTTTTTCAACCAATCAACGACAATGTCAACCAACTTCACATCCATCAATCAACACCTGACCAATCTGGAAAGAGGCAATTGGGGCATGTTTGCTCCTAATTGACTTAGACCTTAACGCACTAGCATGGCCCAGGGTCTTATTAGACCTTGAACCCCTTCTTTCTATCTTGCGTCTTCGACCATTCTTCTGCTAGTCGAGTACTCGTCTGCTTGACACGTAACTTGAGCTCGTCCCTTGAGCAATCCTCGTCCTCTTAATCCTCATCCCTTTCAACCCTATTCCTCTTAACAAGTCCTCTACAACCCTTTTAGGATGCAGTGATGCTTTGTCCTAATAAAAGGGGCGTCCTTGAACTTCTACAGTCTTGTCCATGACTCTAACTCCTAACAAATCCAAATCAAGATGTCAAAACATATCCATGGTCACTAAATCAAGTCAAATCAAAAAGACAGACTGATCCCTCGAAGGACAGCTGTACTATCATTGCTGTATTACTAGACTGATCCCTTGAAGGACAGCTAGGCCAACTTATCAAACATATTTCAAGCAAAAATATAGACTACTCCCTCGAAGGATGGCTATGACTAATCTGGCAATAAACAGCACTTTTCTTAGAAGCTTCCCGCATCGATCAGCTTCACAACATGACCATACATCAAATGACATCTCTATGCAGGCTTCCCGCATTGATCAGTCTGCGCCCAAAAAAAAAAAAAAAAAAAAAAAAAAAAAAAAAAAAAACGAGTCACGGACATTGGCTTGTAGTTGTCTCAGGGTCTCCTATAAAAGGGGCAAGGTTATTCCTGCTCTTAAACGGGTTACCCTATCCTCCTCCTATCACCTGCTCAAGGGACTTCGAGCTCACTTTAATGTCAAAGTGATTCGATTACCGTTCTAACACCATACTGGTCAACGACGTAATGCATGAATGGGGCTTTTGTTCTTATAACCCCTATCTATGCTTCCTTTCTGGTCCTTGTCAATGAAAGAGCAATTTGCCTTTCACCTTTTCTCTACACTTTGGTCACGCTTTGGCCACGTCAATTGTCGACTCATCCTTAAACCAAACCAACTTCAACATTTTTCAAGCCATTTTCATCATTTTCAACATGACATCAGGCATCATCCTTGTCCATTTCACATAGTTTCTATGGATACCAATACACATGGAAACTACCGACCAGACCCAATTTATGTTAAGCATAAACCAATACTTGCTGAAGCATAAATAGACCTTCATTCATTTTTAGCATACATCCATCGCGACTATGGAAACTTGCTAGGGATGAAAGACTCTCGACCACTTCTACAGAATACACCATCTGTAGCATCTTTTTATCCTCATCTTAGCCTCATCATTTCGACGCTTGACCACATCTCATCATCAACCAATCTTCTCAATTAGTCTGAACTACATTGGTCTGAGGCCCTATGACCAGGGCTATGTAGGCAGCACTCAGATACCACATCTTTTGAGGTTAGCTCGACCACCCCCGTTTGTTCGTCTCTATGATGGACAAACCTTCTCTTATCACGCCCAACTTCGTAACCTTTGACCAAGACCTTTGACCAAGACCTTTGACCAATACCTTTGACCAAGACCAATCAATCCCTCTGACCCTTCCTCCCTTTTAGGGAGAACTACATCGGCCTGAGGCCCTGTCACCAGGGCTATGTAGGCAGCACTCAGTTGACATGGGGTCTTCTGGGGTTAGCTCGGCCGTATCATTTCGTCCATCCATCCTCTTGACCAATGACCATTGGAGATCATGCCTATCTCCTTCAACCCTCGACCACTTCCAAGAGAGCGTGTTGCCTTGGTTGTTTTTGCGTGTATGCTATTCCACGGCTGGTTAGCAGAATTGTCCGCAGACTATTTTTGACCCTTCACAAGTATAGGATCGCGAGCCAGTTGATCCCTACTACTTGTGGCTTTTTCGTGTTTTTGGGAGCACTTCCTGAGCCCTGGATACCTGGGACACGACGACTATTTGGAGCTTCAGCTTAGATTGAGTGACCCGATCAGCAGACGACTAAATGCTGGGGCCCGGTTACTTTAATTTTGGCACTCCTTGACCCTTGACCATGCGACAATTTGACCTGACCATCTTGTGCAGTGGTATGCCCGCAATCATGACTTTTGCAGCATTTTCACTCACTTTTCATCTTTCTCATCCACCTTTTGTCAAATCGACACTCGATCTTCGGTTCCCTTCTCTCGACTATCGCTTTGAGGGGGGAACACCTCATCCTTTTTCTGGGGCAACCAACTCCTGTTTTTGTCTTGCAGTTCGTCTAGAACAACCAATAAGACAAAAAGGGGCAAATGTAGACACCGCAAACGTGTCTGCACCTTGGTTCTCCCCCTCGTCCACCTCAAACCCCTAATCCTAACCCTTGGCCTCCATTTGATTAAAATAACCTAAGTATTTTAATCAAGTGGCCCCCTTTCCACCCTACCCTTGCCACCTTGGATCCTCCCTTGAATCCCTCCACCTTTCCCCTAGCATTTATTAGGCCAAATCTCTCCATTATATCCCCCCACGCCCATTTTGGCATCCTCGTGACCGTTCCTCCCATGACCCCTCGCCCAGCGGCGTACAAGAATGGGCAGAGGCTATTTTTAGCCTCTGTGCTCATCCTGTGACCGCCTGGCGGCGTACAAGAATGGGCAGAGGCTATTTTTAGCCTCTGTGCTCATCCTGCGACCGCCGACGTCGGCGACCCTTCGGCTGACGTCGGTGAAACTGCCGGCGTCGGCAGCCTTCATTATCCCTTTCTGCATCCGTTGCAGCCCCTGGACTCTTGAGCTCGCAAACAGACTTCTCTTGGCGCTTTGGCTTTCGTCTCTCCTCTGTCTTGACCTCGTGCAACAGTAGCAATAGGTGAAAAGGCTCTGGATCAGGTATTCTCTTCTTGCAACAAGTCTTCCGTGGCTCCGGCAACAGCTTCTCCTCTCTTCATTCAGCAAGCTAAAAGCTAAGCAAGTCTGGTGTTTTATTTCATTTATTTAGTTTTCAGTAATCTATCCTCTATTGTCTTCAGCTCTTCTACCCCCCAGACTGTTAACCAAACCAGGAAGACCCGGATTCCTATCTCCTTGATTGTCCTCCTCTACCCTTCTGCCCATTTGACTCTTTTGCACCTCTGCCTAAGACCATTCACAGACCCGTCCATTAGACTCAGACCCGTCCACAGACAGACCACAGACCAAGACTCGACCAAACCTGCACCTGACCCGTCTAGAGGCCATTGCCCCGACCGACGCCGGTCATTACCCCCACCGACGTCGGCAGACCCGACAACCGACGCCGGTAGAGACCACCGACGCCGGCGACTGTGACCAGTTTGACAGCTTCTTCCAGGTAAGCTTTTGCTTTCTTTTCTTCTTTTCAGTTTGCTATCATTTTAGTCCTTTTTAGCATTCTGTCTTTTTATCAGACTTATCTTATCAAAATAGTGGGTTGACCTCCCTTAAGGAAGTTCTCATACTTCTGGGAACAGGCTTTTGCTTGGCAACCCACCGCCTATCTATCTAACGCCTTTTCATCTAAGTTTTCTTCTTTGCAGGTGTCATTCCTCCACAGCCAAAGAGGAGTGCTCACAAGCGTCTGGATTTACGGTGCGCAATCTTTAGTCCAGGTACTTCCCAAGCCTTGTCCATTTCTTTTTAATTTCTTCTTTATCTTACATCTGAAAAGCGAATTTTGAGGTAGAAACATCTCTGGCACGCCCGGTGGGACCCTAGGTTCCTCCTGGGTTCCTTTTCCTTTTCATTCATTTA
Organism: Torreya grandis; assembly: GCA_037957365.1. Lineage (NCBI taxonomy): Eukaryota > Viridiplantae > Streptophyta > Pinopsida > Cupressales > Taxaceae > Torreya > Torreya grandis. The sequence goes on from JARHVA010002184.1 coordinate 1,548,276, forward strand.
GGTGCATTTAGGCTCCTTCCTTCTTGTCTCTTTCTTCTATTCCAAATGACACTATAAGCAGGATTAAAACGAATCTTTCTTCCTTGCATTCTAGACTAGTCTAAATATCATACTCTCAACCCTTTCTCAATCTTGTCTTCATAACAATATCAAATTTCGACTTGGGCATTAAAACATATTGCACTTTCATTTCTGCTTGTGCTTGCATTAGTCCACATCTAGTAACTTAGGCGCATATTGAATAAACCGTAGACACTTGATGTTACACTACCTGACCACATGCACTAAAACACACATAAAACTTACCTGAGACAAGGCCCGACTGGGATTTCATCACCCAGCGGATACCTTACCCGTCCCGGTGACCCCACTTGGATTTCATCACCAAGGGGGAAGCCCACTCCGTTCTCTGGCGGAGTCTAAACTCTAGGCGAGGTATATCTTGGCTAAGCGAGACCAGCTAACCACTGGAATCGTGAAGTGAGGGGAGCTTGCTCCTTAGCACCAGGCCACGTACCAGACCCTAACACAGATCTTTGAGCACCTAAAACAACACCTGAAACCATCTTTAGACCGCCTTCTTCTAGGACCCATTTTTCAGCCAATCTCCCTAAACATTCATCTAAGGCATAAGCCACAATTTCTAAGGTTAATTTCTAGGATTTATCGCTTAGACTTGTCTGTCTCTCTCTGTTTTCCTCTTCTCATCTGTTTGTTTGAGTGTGTGAGGACGCTTTCTTCTTTGTTTTTCCAAGAACCTTTTGGTTCTCTGGAAAACACAGTCACCGGCATCGGTTCTTCAACCGACGTCGGCTTTTCCTGTCACCGGCATCGGTTCTGCTACCGACGTCGGCCATCTTCCTCACCGACATCAGTTATCTAATTGACGTCGGCTATCTTTCCCACCGACATCAGTTTTTAAACCGACGTCGGTCTCTGTCACTGTCCTTTTTTCAAAACTAGCAGCTTGAAATCTGTCCATTCTCTATCAAAGACCACATTCTAAGTTTCTGAGACTGCAAGAACACAGTTTATAGAACCAGGACTCTCTTCTTAACCACTTTAGCCAACAATTGCTTCCGTCTACCTCGTCCCTAACCAAGTCCTATCATGGAGTTCCACTCGGAGACTGAAAGAACTCCTACAGGACCGACCCCGACCTCGAACCTGACCCTGACTCAAATTCCCATCATCATTGAAGGGGACCAGGATTTCGCGAGATTCTTGGACCTCAATACTGCAGCCCTCCAAAACTATCTCGTGAGAAACCCAACACGAGACCCTTCGGGTGACGTGGTGACGACATCCACACCATTCGCCACCCAACCCTTTATGACTCAGCCTTTCCCCTCAACTATTAACCCAACCATGGCCAATACGCAAAGTTTGGCCTCCCCGTCTATTTTTAGACCGACCTCCATCAGGGTGTCATTACCCCCTCACCCACCTGCAATTCAACCAAATTCTACATCATATCAGAACTTGACTCCTCATACTCTTACGCCCACAAATGTAGGCGTGCCAACCTGTCTTTCTACCAGTGCCGCCATTCAACCACCTTTGGCGGTGCCCAGTCAACCTATACCTTCGACCTTCTTAACGCAACCACCTTTAGCCTCGACTTTTGCCCCTGCGACTAGTCATCCGTACATTGTACAACCGACTATGTCGCACGCCTCCTCTAACCTCTTCCAAGCGCCTTACAACCTATGGGGCGCTCAACCCGCCAATCCGTCAGCAGATCTTATCAAGATGCTGATGGATAAAATGTCTAGTCTCGAAGCCTCCATTTCCAGTTCAAGCAATACTTTGTCATATGAGCAAATTTGCAACGAGCCCATCCATCCTTTCATCCCCATTCGACCATACCCTAACCATTGGGAGCTTCCTAAATTCACTCACTTTCAGAGTAAGGAAGACCCTCAACAACATCTACGGGCATTTAGACATGCCTGTTATCTTATTGCCCACGACGATGCGTTACTTTTACGCACGTTTCTTATGTCACTTTCTGGCCCTACCCTTGACTGGTATAGTTCTCTTGCCAGACATTCTATCTTTTCATTCATCCAACTCGCCCAACTATTTCTTGACCATTTCTCAATCAACATCACCAAACAAGTCTCAATCACAGACCTTTACTCCATCAGGCAATTTGACGATGAATCTGTCGTCAACTTTGTCGCTCGTTGGAGAGGCCTGATCAACCAGCTCTCCTTCTCTTTGCCTCAACCCGAGCTCATCGAGCTCTTTTCTCGAGCATGTGCCAGACACATCTCTTCTACCTTGCGAATTCAGACATTCCGCACTTTTGACGAAGCTTTCATCATGGCTCGAAAGCTTGAACTCCGTGCCCTTGAAGAAGATAAGGTCAAATTGCGTAATACCAACGCAAAAACCAATGGCCATTCTTCTTCCAGACCTTCTTCTGCCAATTCCGAATCTAAAGGAGTGGCCAACACTATGGTCGTTAGATCACCATCCTCGACGTCAACTAATCAATCTCAACCTTCGACATCTCCAAGTATCACCAAACAATTCCAACAACGGTACATTCAGCATTCTTACACTCCACTTGGAGAACCATACGCTTCCGTTTTGGAAAAACTTCTCAAGCAGGGGGTCCTCAATCTCCCTCCAATCTGACCACCTCAATTCGACCCTTCAAAAGCCATCCCTACATGGTATAGGGAGGCCGACTTCTGTCCCTTTCATCGCGTCCAAGGCCATGACATCGACAACTGCCGAACCTTCAAAAACATCGTCCAAGACATGATCGACAAGGGGGATCTTATTTTAGATAACCCGAACGCCCCACCTAACCAACATATCGACATCTTCAAACAACCATTCCCTAATCATCCACCTACTCAAAACAACGTCCAGACTTCAACCAATGACCCTCAAGACTATGACATTCACACCATTAGCACTATCTTGCCTCTTGTCCTTGACCAACCTCTTCCATTAAAGGATGAGGAACCTTTTTCTCCTACTAGTCCTCCATCTACCTCTCTTGTATTGGAGGACACTTTGACCACATCAACGCCATCAAGCCCACCTCCATCCGAAGACCCTACCTTGCCTACTCCTCAACTACAAGTAGAAGGCACGATCATCCACGCCCTCTGCCCACTTGAGGAGCCGCTCTCTCTTATTTCTTCTCCACCAAGAGAAGAACCAGTCTCTCCACCCATTTCAAACGAGGAAGACCCAGTCACGGTTTCCTCTTGACCTTTGCATGAGATTTCTACATCTCACTCACCTCCGTCCACATCTACATCCAAACCCAAGCTTACATCTAACCTCGCCTCGCACAACGGTGGCTCTCGACCCAGACACACGAAGACCACTAGACCACATCGGAGAACTCCTCCTCCACCTTCGTCATTACCTTCAATCTTGGGCCCGCATCCGTCCACTTTAATAGGAGTGCTTCCCACTCCCATCCTTCACAGAGGCACATCGCCTCCATTACTCTCTCATCCCATTAGACATACTTCTCATCCAAACCCTCGACCTATGCCTCTTTCACCTCCCAAACCAACGTCATCAACCCCCACTGCAATAAAACGTCCCGACCCATTAGCAGGTTCATATGCCTTGCTCTTACGGCAGTTGTTGCAGTCCTCTCGCCTCGACCTCCCGCCTCTTAGACAATATCAATCTCTTGGACCAAAACCACCTTGGTTCGACCACACTTGCATTTGTGCATATCATCACACGCCTGGACACGACACGGAGCATTGTCATGCCCTCAAGGTCGCCATTCGCCAATGTCTTGGGAATGACACCCTTCTTCTCAACCACGTCATCAGTAAACCGTCAACACCGCCTCACTCATCAACTCTCAGATCAAGGCCATCTTGGTTCGACAACTCTACATTCTGCCACTATCATCACACTCTGGGACATGACACTGAGCGTTGTTGCGCTCTTAAAGCTGTCATTCGTCAACACCGGAAAAAGGATACCCTTCTCACACCGGATCCTCTTGACCACCTCTTCAACAAAACATCAACCCCGACCCACGCCTCTCCAACCTCATCACCTAAATCACGATCTCCACGCCAAACTGTGGTCCCTTTGCCGCCTTTGACCCCCTTATTCGACATTAACACCGTCCATCTGACCACTAAACCTCAACCAACCTTAACCAATCTTTCAAACATTCTCCCTACCCACTGGGGGAACTCATCCTTCATCCAAACCTCGACCAACTCTTCAACCCAGTCTCTACCACATATCAATCACTCATTTAATCTTACATCTCGACCAAGTGTCCATCGACCCAACCCCCGACCAATTATTCGACTAGTCTCAACCAAACTTCAACCCAATATCGATCAACCAGACCTCTCGACCAAACATTCAACCTTTTTCAACCAATCAACGACAATGTCAACCAACTTCACATCCATCAATCAACACCTGACCAATCTGGAAAGAGGCAATTGGGGCATGTTTGCTCCTAATTGACTTAGACCTTAACGCACTAGCATGGCCCAGGGTCTTATTAGACCTTGAACCCCTTCTTTCTGTCTTGCGTCTTTGACCATTCTTCTGCTAGTCGAGTACTCGTCTGCTTGACACATAACTTGAGCTCGTCCCTTGAGCAATCCTCGTCCTCTTAATCCTCATCCCTTTCAACCCTATTCCTCTTAACAAGTCCTCTACAACCCTTTTAGGATGCAGTGATGCTTTGTCCTAATAAAAGGGGCGTCCTTGAACTTCTACAGTCTTGTCCATGACTCTAACTCCTAACAAATCCAAATCAAGATGTCAAAACATATCCATGGTCACTAAATCAAGTCAAATCAAAAAGATAGACTGATCCCTCGAAGGACAGCTATACTATCATTGCTGTATTACTAGACTGATCCCTTGAAGGACAGCTAGGCCAACTTATCAAACATATTTCAAGCAAAAATATAGACCACTCCCTCGAAGGATGGCTATGACTAATCTGGCAATAAACAGCACTTTTCTTAGAAGCTTCCCGCATCGATCAGCTTCACAACATGACCATACATCAAATGACATCTCTATGCAGGCTTCCCGCATTGATCAGTCTGCGCCCAAAAAAAAAAAAAAAAAAAAAAAAAAAAAAAAAAAAAAAAAAAAAAAACGAGTCACGGACATTGGCTTGTAGTTGTCTCAGGGTCTCCTATAAAAGGGGCAAGGTTATTCCTGCTCTTAAACGGGTTACCCTATCCTCCTCCTATCACCTGCTCAAGCGACTTCGAGCTCACTTTAATGTCAAAGTGATTCGATTACCGTTCTAACACCATACTGGTCAACGACGTAATGCATGAATGGGGCTTTTGTTCTTATAACCCCTATCTATGCTTCCTTTCTGGTCCTTGTCAATGAAAGAGCAATTTGCCTTTCACCTTTTCTCTACACTTTGGTCACGCTTTGGCCACGTCAATTGTCGACTCATCCTTAAACCAAACCAACTTCAACATTTTTCAAGCCATTTTCATCATTTTCAACATGACATCAGGCATCATCCTTGTCCATTTCACATAGTTTCTATGGATACCAATACGCATGGAAACTACCAACCAGACCCAATTTATGTTAAGCATAAACCAATACTTGCTAAAGCATAAATAGACCTTCATTCATTTTTAGCATACATCCATCGCGACTATGGAAACTTGCTAGGGATGAAAGACTCTCGACCACTTCTACAGAATACACCATCTGTAGCATCTTTTTATCCTCATCTTAGCCTCATCATTTCGACGCTTGACCACATCTCATCATCAACCAATCTTCTCAATTAGTCCGAACTACATTGGTCTGAGGCCCTATGACCAGGGCTATGTAGGCAGCACTCAGATACCACATCTTCTGAGGTTAGCTCGACCACCCCCGTTTGTTCGTCTCTATGATGGACAAACCTTCTCTTATCACGCCCAACTTCGTAACCTTTGACCAAGACCTTTGACCAAGACCTTTGACCAATACCTTTGACCAAGACCAATCAATCCCTCTGACCCTTCCTCCCTTTTAGGGAGAACTACATCGGCCTGAGGCCCTGTCACCAGGGCTATGTAGGCAGCACTCAGTTGACATGGGGTCTTCTGGGGTTAGCTCGGCCGCATCCTTTCGTCCATCCATCCTCTTGACCAATGACCATTGGAGATCATGCCTATCTCCTTCGACCCTCGACCACTTCCAAGACAGCGTGTTGCCTTGGTTGTTTTTGCGTGTATGCTATTCCACAGCTGGTTAGCAGAATTGTCCGCAGACTATTTTTGACCCTTCACAAGTATAGGATCGCGAGCCAGTTGATCCCTACTACTTGTGGCTTTTTCGTGTTTCTGGGAGCACTTCCTGAGCCCTGGATACCTGGGACACGATGACTATTTGGAGCTTCAACTTAGATTGAGTGACCCGATCAGCAGACGACTAAATGCTGGGGCCCGGTTACTTCAATTTTGGCACTCCTTGACCCTTGACCATGCGACAATTTGACCTGACCATCTTGTGCAGTGGTATGCGTGCAATCATGACTTTTGCAGCGTTTTCACTCACTTTTCATCTTTCTCATCCACCTTTTGTCAAATCGACACTCGATCTTCGGTTCCCTTCTCTCGACTATCGCTTTGAGGGGGGAACACCTCATCCTTTTTTTGGGGCAACCAACTCCTGTTTTTGTCTTGCAGTTTATCTAGAACAACCAACAAGACAAAAAGGGGCAAATGTAGACACCGCAAACGTGTCTGCACCTTGGTTCTCCCCCTCGTCCACCTCAAACCCCTAATCCTAACCCTTGGCCTCCATTTGATTAAAATAACCTAAGTATTTTAATCAAGTGGCCCCCTTTCCACCCTACCCTTGCCACCTTGGATCCTCCCTTGAATCCCTCCACCTTCCCCCTAGCATTTATTAGGCCAAATCTCTCCATTATATCCCCCCACGCCCATTTTGGCATCCTCGTGACCGTTCCTCCCATGACCCCTCGCCCGACGGCATACAAGAATGGGCAGAGGCTATTTTTAGCCTCTGTGCTCATCCTACGACCGCCGACGTCGGCGACCCTTCGGCCGACATCGGTGAAACTGCCGGCGTCGGCAGCCTTCATTATCCCTTTCTACATCCGTTGCAGCCCCTGGACTCTTGAGCTCGCAAACAGACTTCTCTCGGTGCTTTAGCTTTCGTCTCTCCTCTGTCTTGACCTCGTGCAACAGCAGCAACAGGTGAAAAGGCTCTGGATCAGGTATTCTCTTCTTGCAACAAGTCTTTCGTGGCTCCGGCAACAGATTCTCCTCTCTTCATTCAGCAAGCTAAAAGCTAAGCAAGTCTGGTGTTTTATTTCATTTATTTAGTTTTCAGTAATCTATCCTCTATTGTCTTCAGCTCTTCTACCCCCCAGACTGTTAACCAAACCAGGAAGACCCGGATTCCTATCTCCTTGATTGTCCTCCTCTACCCTTCTGCCCATTTGACTCTTTTGCACCTCTGCCTAAGACCATTCACAGACCCATCCATTAGACTCAGACCCGTCCACAGACAGACCATAGACCAAGACTCGACCAAACCTGCACCTGACCCGTCTAGAGGCCATTGCCCCGACCGACGCCGGTCATTACCCCCACCGACGCCGGCAAACTAACCGACGTCGGCAGACCCAACAACCGACACCGGTAGAGACCACCGACGCCGGTGACTGTGACCAGTTTGACAGCTTCTTCTAGGTAAGCTTTTGCTTTCTTTTCTTCTTTTCAGTTTGCTATCATTTCAGTCCTTTTTAGCATTCTATCTTTTTATCAGACTTATCTTATCAAAACAGTGGGTTGACCTCCCTTAAGGAAGTTCTCATACTTCTGGGAACAGGCTTTTGCTTGGCAACCCACCGCCTATCTATCTAACGCCTTTTCGTCCAAGTTTTCTTCTTTGCAGGTGTCATTCCTCCACAGCCAAAGAGGAGTGCTCACAAGCGTCTGGATTTACGGTGCGCAATCTTTAGTCCAGGTACTTCCCAAGCCTTGTCCATTTCTTTTTAGTTTCTTCTTTATCTTACATCTGAAAAGCGAATTTTGAGGTAGAAACAAATACTACTCATTACTTATTGAGGAGGAGTAGGGTTCATCACATACAATCATTGAGGTATGACATTAGCCATTATTTGATTACCTAATCCTATAGGTTGCACACTTGAGGAAGTAATTGATTAAAGTTGGGGTGTAGAAAATCCTACTCCTTGGTATGATGACCTATTCATAGGATTAACTATAGGCACATTTTGTTGGCTAATTATTTGCATGTTAGTACCACTTTGATCAAGACTGGACATTGTTTGCACATTATCTACTATGTTTGGCTCACTATTTTATGTATAGGCCGAAGACACTTCTTCAATAATGGGCATATGCATCAAGTTATCTATCAAAGTAGTTTGTATGGGTGGGTCAGAATTTAGATTTTTTTGTCCAGTTAGCTCTATCAACACTCCTATTGAAGGATCTAGGTCAATAAGAGGCTTACTTACCATATTCATTTTATTGAAATCATGTGATCGATTCAAGTAGGTTTGATATGCCGTCTGCATTTGGTTAAAGTGATCTTCTATGATGTTTTTTGCTCGATCAAATATATTAGGATCTTGGTATGTTGTTTGGACTAGAGCCATAGGATTTCTAGAAGAAACTTGTTGATCATAAATGATATTGTGGGGCACTCTTACTAAACTTGGTAAATTTTCATGGGGGAAGTCTATTGGAAACTTAGCCCCTACCTCTATGGCTCTAACTAAAATATCATATTTTTTCTCTAACAAATGTTTCTCAAACAAAAATGGATCATATGTGGAGCCGTATTAGTAGAATATGACTATTGAAGTACTAGCTTGTCCACTATAGGTATTATAGCTAGGTATTACATGGTTTGTTCCTGGTCTTATTCTGAATAAGGTTGTGTGTTAACCAGATAGTTATCCAATGGATCTTGGCTTTGTGTCCATGATTGAGTATTATAAGAGGGATAAGAATTCATCTCATAAGCAATATTATTTACATAGGGTTCTTACGCCATTTTTTCTTATGTAACTACATTAATAATCCCTGGATTATACATGAGTCCACTATAAGTGTAGGAATACATGTTGGTATCCATAATCAATGCTGTGTGATAATAGGTCAAAGAGTTATTCAAATTCTAAAAAGGACAAAATCTCAAATATATGATGTTTCAACTTGGTCTAGATTCATCAAAAGGATCAAAAGGTTTATGCAAATATTTGTGAGGAAACAAGCTAGCGTGAAGTATCTAACATTTCACTATTCACACAAAGATTAACAAGTAAATGGACCTAAAATCAAAATGCCAAACTCTAAGGTTGAAGTGTTTCAAACTAGTCGAATCTAGAAATTTAAAAATTATTAGGTCTTTTAGTTAAACACATCATCAAAAGCTATCCTCAAACAAGGCATGTGCTAGGACTTTTTCCCAAATGACGTCAAAATCTAGACTTTAAAAATAGATGAAAGTTTTAATCTATTGGATTCGAAACAATTCTAACAAACACTAGGCATCTAATTCTTGGACATGAACTTGATCAAATAAGTATAAGGTATGAAATAAAAGTCACTTTAGAAATAGTTTATTTTCTCACAAAAAATGGTATAAAACTTGGTTCTTTTGACACACAAGCTAGACAAAGGTTATCAGTATAACTATGCTTTAGACAAAGTATCACAAAAGTATACTCAAATTAGTTTGAAAATGTAGGAACAAATTTGAAACTATATGTAAGAAGGTCTATGAAACAATATTCAAAATGTTTTAGGTAGCATAACTATGTTATACTACCCAAAAGGTGTGATAAAAAAGTTTGCTTCAAAAAATCTCTAAGTTAAAGATGTTTTCCTACAATTTTGACAACACAAAACTACTTTTCTTGATTCAAAATGTTGTGGTGCATACAATCAAAGTGTAAGTGTTTAGAAAAAATAACTTAAGTCTATCAAGTGATGACAATGATTATGAGTCTTAAACAACCTTCAACCCAAATTGGAAATTAAACCTAAGCTCCCTCAAGTTTAGTGCAAATGGCAAACCCACTTAACACATCAACCCTATAAAATTGTAAAGGTGCCATTCCAATTTTAGATTATAAGTGAAGGACTTACACAACTTTGGCAAAGGTCAAGACTCAATTGGGAAATGTAACTACACAAAAGTAGATGATATGACTCTTAAGATTTTGATGAACTTTGAACAAGGAAAATTGATAATATCTCACAGGCAACATAACGCCTCTTTGTTCAAAGGAAAATTTGGACTATGTGTTTAGTTTGGATTGTTTGTTTACACCAAGTTTTGACTCCAAAAAAGACTTTGAACTAGGATAAGACCAACTAATTAATCATTCTTAGACCCTAAACTGACAAGGTTTCTTGGTACTATTAGAATCCATCAATATATGCATTTGAGAGGATTTTAAGTGTTCATCTAAAAGTAAATGCATATTATATAATAGGGTTTTTACACCCCCTCTTCTCTCAAATGATAGTACTATGACATGGAACTTGAGGAACACCTTGCACCAAGAATACTTTTACAGCAAGTGGGGATTTGTCTAAGATCTAAAAAGTTTTTGAACGATCTAGGGGAATCATTTTAAAAATGACTTTCACACCAAAAAATGCAAAAGAAAAGCATGGATTTTGGGTCCATATCACTTGACTTATTAAAAAAAGGTCTAGTCCTTTTTGCAACCACTACATCCTACTATTCACTCAGTGTAGTGCGATGTCCAAAATGCCACTACTTCTCGTGTGAAACTCTAAAGGATCCAAATGAAGTCAATGTCAAGAGATAAAAACTTGGGTCAAAGCTTCCCTAAAGAAATTTTGGGAGGTGATGAAGTCCCCCTCACAAGCCAAGTTTGCATAAAAATAAATAAATCATGAAATAGAAAAACTTTAGGGTCATTTTTAAGGTCACCCAAACTTTGATGGGTTTTTAGGGGTTTAGATGATTTTCTTTGTAAGCCTTGGACTAGGCTACTTGCAATAGGAATGGTGCTTTTGATTCCAAGGTTTCCCTATAGGGGATAAATTGAAGATCATACACACAACATTTCTCTTTTTACCAAACAATGATTTAATCCAAACAACTATTATAAACAAGAATTTACAAGTGTGTTTAATTTTAAGTCCAAAATGAAAGATTTGGTGGTGTTCATTTGACCCACTGGTCTTTGTTGCAAACTTTGAGAACATTCACCAAAACATCTAAATTATTTTTTAAACACCCAAAACAAGAGTTTTAATTGATTTTTAATCATTCAAAGGTGATTTAAACATGTTTTGATCTAATATCAATCTTGGTATTGTTGTAAAAATGCTAGCATGTCCTTTAGATTTGAAGCTTTTTTTAGTTTGAAATAATGAACTTTGGAAAAATAGCTCTCAGGTCTGTGTTTCTAGAAAAACACAGTAATCAATTTCAGTTATATACAACCAATGATAGTTACCTTGGCTAAACAAAATCTAACCGATGTCGATTAAGCCATGTAACTGATGTCAGTCTTACTTGCCGATGTTGGTTACTGTGTAAAACTATGGCAAATAAAAATGGTAAAATAAAGTTAGAAAATTAATTTGAAAGAGTTTTAAGGGTCCAAATATATATTTTAGAGTTTTCATTATGATCTTATTCAAGTGTGAGTTGCATCTAGTCCCACCAAGCATGCCATTATGTGATTTAGGAATTTGACTCAAGAGAGGATGGTTAATATGGTGTTAGTTTCAAAATGAAAACAAAATGAAAGAAACTCTCTAACTAGCATAACATTTCTGGGCCTAGACACTAGGGAGAACTTATTTAACAAACTTGAATAAAACACATAACTAAACTGTAAAAAAAACCTCTTTTACCTTCTTTGGATGCTCCAAAATGCTTGTTGTAGTGGCTTGCTCAGCTTGTGTTCATGAAGTCTTTAGCAATGGAAGCTTGGTTACCTTCATCTCTCCTTGGCACCTTGTGTCTTTGGCTTGGCTCAGATTGGAAGCAATTTGGCATGGTAAAACTAATTGAAATGGATTTTGGAATCATATATGCATTATAACTTTGCATTATCATATCTTAAAAATGATGTTCATGGCCTCTCTATTTATAGATTTTTAAGAACATTTAGAATGAAATTGAACCGTCCATCTTGAGATTGAGATGTGTGGTTAAATATTAATTCAATTTTTGGAATTATGTTTATAATTATCCTCATCATGAAATTAGAAAATCAACAATTAAGAGGCATGGAGGGCATCATGGAAGGCATTGATGAGGCATGGAGGGCATGAATCTTGATATTTGTGGCATTTATGGCCTAAGGATGTCTCTCCAAAGAAATGAGGTCACTTATGATGTAAATATTGAATATTCATTTGCAAAAGAAATTATTTAATAAGTTTTCATGGAATTATTAATTATGCCTTGATTTAAGTTAATTAGCTCTTAAGCATGATTAAGCACTTTATGCACAAATTACTCAAATTGATTAGAATGCCTTGTTATTGGTCTAAAATTTGACTGGATTAGAATTAGAAGGCAATGTGAAATGTGTTGGAACCATATTACCATTTAGGATGTTACCAATAGAAAATAAAAAAGGCACATATCTTGTGCATAATATTTGATAGGAAAGAGTAATCCAAAGTACCCAAGTGCAAAATTGGCATTTTGACTCAGAATGATCTGATCAAAGTTAGTTAGCCCATCAATTGCATTTCCCCATTTAGGGATACCCTAGTCAAAATTGACACTTTAATATGTCAGTTTCACATCATTTAGCATGCTTTAGTGTTTTAGGTCAAATTGTGCATTTTAGGTGGAAATTGGACAAAAGCTTGATTAGGGGTTATTGGTGGTCAGATTTAGTTGTCTACAAGGTACACCAAAAATGATATCTAAATAGATATGATCATAATCAAGGCTTATGACAAATAATAACATGAATCATAAGGCACCATCAACTTACCAGTTATCATTGGGCCTTTGACCCATGATACACTATGCCATGTGCTATACCTCTATTTGTCATATAATATGATTTTGGGTAAACTTTGGATACATGTTATTTGTATGATCCCATCAACATTTCACTGGTGTATCAAGTTCTCCCATTTAGGTATCAAGGTTACTATCCATGGAAATTTATAGCCATATGGATATTATAAGCATTTGAAAGCTGAGTACCAAAGTTATAACTACCATTTTTTCTTGATTTTGGTTATTAAGAAGGATAAAGGAAAAGAAATACTTGTTGATTCCCTAGAGGAAAATTATATTGACTCAAATACCCTTGATTTATTGTCCCATATGTCACCTCTTGAAATTTTTAATCATTATACCATCTTGGCTAATGGCCCAAGAGAATATTTGACCCATTATACATTCCATATTGCTAAAATTCCATAAAACCCCAAGTCCTATGGAATAACTAAAGCCAAACCACTTTGCATGGAATGGAAAAGAAAGGGAAAATGAAAAGTACATAGTCAATTACCTATCATTTTCATATCAGCCACTAGCCAAGAATAGGATCTGCGTGCTGATGATGAATCTTAGTTGTATATTGACAACCTAGCTAACTACTACCTAAATGCCAAGTATCCCATTTCAAAAAAAATTCATGGAGAAGAATTACTATAAAGGAGGAGGCCTTGGGATAAATCAATATGGTTTACTTGAGCCTATTTATACCACTCGGTATAAAGGAACACATGGTATTAGATTTAAACCACCTGGGGGTAACACCATGTACCTTATTCATGTTCTAATGCTAATGACTAGTGATGATGATGCCGACAATGAATCAGAGTCTTATCATAGCCATTTTTATGAATTGGTCAATACTAATTTATTTGATACCAATGTCATTTTTATCCTTAGGCTAATTATTTTCCATAATCTAATTCTTTTATATTATCCTCAATTTATAGACTGTGACAAAAAAGAATCAATAGTGCCAATTGATGAGTTTTAGAATGATGATGCCTGTGATATTTAGGCCTAAGGGACAATGTTACATTAGAAGACCACAAGCAGGGGTTCTCAATCATGTTGGATCTTATAACCTATTTTGGAGAATAGGTGAACACCCTTAGCCACAAACAATTAAATAAAACATTGTCCCAAAGTGAAAACCTTTTTGAGGAACATTTGGAATAGGAAAATAGTAAAAAGAAAGGCCAATCTAGTGATGAGAACCTATTTCGGTGCCATTAGATAGGGGTTTTCAACCTTACTAAAACATAGCTCATGAGACCACTAATGATAAACTTGCCTATGGGTTCAATTTCAATTTTGTAAAATATAATTCTTTTGATTGAATCATCTAGGATTTCCTAATAGTGTTTTTTATATGGCCATCCCTACCATTAGGAGGTTTTGATTCTTCATACCTCATAGAACTTGAAGAGCCAAACCTAATAGAGGACTCTGACATGATAGGCTAGTTAAAATCATTGCTAACCATTTTATAATATGGTTTAACACTTATTATGGATGATAATTTAGGACTCTAGATGACCCAAAATGGATCAAATTAGGTGCATCCCTCATTGAGGAGGAATGTGAAGTATTTACATCCATTTTGAGGGAATTTATTAATATATTTTCTTGGGCCTACTTTGATATGCTAGGTTTAGAACCTACCTTAGTTGTGCATCACCTTATGGTATATCTTGATGCCAAACTTGTAAAACAAAAATTTCACAAGATGCATCCTCACATTATTGTATTAGTAAATGAAGAGTTGGAAAAACTCTTAGAATCAAGATGTATTCGATCGATCGACTAATCAGATTAGATCTTGAATGTTGTACCATTTAGTAAAAAGATATAAGGAATCAAAATATAAATTTATTTTAGAGACTTAAACAAGTCTTACCCAAAGCATGAATTTCTTCTATCAAACATTGACATGATAGTTGACTCCATAGTGGGTTAGGAAATTCTTTCACTGATGAATAAATTTTCAAGGTACAACTAGATCTAGATTGCACTAGAAGACCAACATAAAATTACATTCACTATACCATGGGGAACATTCTATTATTAGGTAATGCCATTTGGTCTCAAAAATGTTGGGGCCACATACCAAAGAGCCATGAACATCATATTTCATTATATGATGCATGCCATTATTTAAGACTATGTTGATGACATCTTAGGTAAATAAAATACCAGGGTCGATCATCTAATAGTACTATAAAGGATTTTTGAAAGATTACATGAATATAAATTTAGGTTCAATCCCAAGAAGTGTGTTTTTAGAGTTACTTTATGTAAATTTCTTGGCTTAATTATCTCTCACCAAGGCATTGAATTCAATCTAACCAAAGTACAAGCCATAAATCAGATGCCACCACTGACCACTTTGAAGTAACTCTATTATTTGCAAGGAAAGATCTAGTTTTTTAGATGCTTCATATCTTAGTTGGCTAAAAATTTCCATCCTTTTACATACCTCCTAAATAAGGGTGTTACATTTTATTAGGATGACCAATGCTAGAAAGCTTTTCAACGACTGAAGGACTATCTAGTAAATCCACATGTCTTATTACCACCAATGCCAGAAAAGTTATTCTTACTATACCTATCAACTATTGATAAAGCCTTAAGAGAAATTATATCTCAACATGATGATAATTTAAAGGATCATGCCATGTAATATCTAAGCTATACATTAGTCACATATGAGCATAATTATACACCTATTAAAAAATATTGTTAAATAACATTACATGTTAAATAACAAGACCATGGTTATTTCAAAAGTATATTTGCTCAAGTATATGCTATCCAAAATGGCTTTATAAGGTTTTATGGCCAAATGGATCATGATTTTTAGCAAGTTTGAGATAGAATAAATCAATCAATAAGCCATCAAGGGACAAGTACTTACAGATCAACTTAGTGAAACACCCCTTCTAGATACAAACCTACTAACATTCCAATTCCCATACGAGTCCATTATGATCATCATTGAAACACCTCTTGAGGAAAAACACTAGAATATATATTTTTATGGATCATTCACATCACATAGATTGGGGGTAGGCCTTTTGTATATTACATCATAGGGGGATCTAATCCCTAAGTCATGCCAGATCACTTTCCTTATACTAACAATATGGCCGAGTATGAATCACTCATTTTAGGGCTTTAATAGGTAGTATAATGGAATATATAACATCTCAAGGTTTATGGTGATTCTTAATTAATCATTAATTAGGTTACAGACCATTTTTAGACCAAGGATGACAAGCTGGTATTATATAAGGCCATGGTCGACACTCTCAAACAAAAAATTACCGATGTACAGTTTAAACATATACCAAGGTCTAGTAATAGAATAATGGATGTCATGGCCACCATTGGAGTTTTGATTAAACATATAGATACAACCAAAGAATACCAATTCCTCATTGAAAATATGCTAGAACTAGCTTATGAGCCTTCAACCATTGCAATGATCTGTGATATTAATGGTCCCATCTCTATATGGTATTCTAACCCTTATGCCTAAATTCATGACCAAATAATGCCACTAGACTTATCCTGCAAACAATCCAAATATTTTATCCATCATGCCATATGTTATACCTTATTCTAACCAACCCTATACCACCATAGTTTTTATGGAACTTTAATTCATTATTTAACTTCAATTGAATCTCCATTATCATTATGGGAAGTTTATGAAGAAGTATGTGGATCCCACATAAGTAGGGACATATTATCCAAAAATATCTTATAAATTAGGTACTATTGGCTAATGATGGATGCAGATGTAAATACATATGTCAAAAAGTTTAATAAATGTCAATAACATACCAATCTGATTCATGCCCTGGCCAAGAATCTGAAACTAATGCTTACACCATGGTCATTTGATACATGGGGCCTCAATCTCATTAAGAAGATAAACCCACCTCATCTGATGACCACAACCATATCCTTACCTCCACCAAATACTTCACTAAGTGGGTTGAAGCTATACCCCTTACATGACTAGAAATAAAAATTCCAAAATCATGTTTAACCATCTCATTTTTTGTTATGGTATCCCTTCTAATATTATATCTGATAATGGTGGACCATTCAAAAATAGGTATGTGAAATCGCTATGTGATAAGTACAAAATTACTCAATATTTTTCCATGACATATTACCCATAAGGTAATGGCCAATTTAAAGCATATAATAAAACCATTGCCAACATCCTTAAAAATATTATCAATGATCCTAGCCATGATTAAAACCTCCAAATATTCTATGTCCTCTAGGTATACTATACCAATCACCGTACTCTAATAGGAGCCACTCCATATTTAGTTATTTATGGCACTAAAGCCATTCTTCCCATTGAGTTCAAGTTACTTCATTTATGCATATCTTTGAAACATGTCCTAGATGATAAGGACTATCATATAACTCACCTTCAAGAGATGGAGTTACTTGATGAGAAATGCATGGCCATAGTTAACAACCTACAAACATACCATAATTGACTTCATGGACACTACAATTAGCACATCAAACATAGATAATTTGAGCTTGGTCATCTTGTACTTAAAGAAAACCAATAGAATATCATGGTTGAGAAGAAACATAAAGGTAAGTTAAA
Organism: Torreya grandis; assembly: GCA_037957365.1. Lineage (NCBI taxonomy): Eukaryota > Viridiplantae > Streptophyta > Pinopsida > Cupressales > Taxaceae > Torreya > Torreya grandis. The sequence continues at coordinate 1,565,926 of JARHVA010002184.1, forward strand.
ATGTAAATAGATAGGCCCTTTTATCATTTTTGTAAACAATGATGCTGGAGCATATAAGCTTGCTACACTAGGTGGAGATGAACTTGATGAGACAATAAACATTATAAACCTCAAGAATTACTTTGCTTGGTAGACTTGGTATATTATCTATGAGGCCTATTTCTATTCTACCATAATATCGACTTTATTCCTTATACCATACCATCCTCCCATACCATTCTCTCATTCTCTCATATCATTCCTTTCGATCGAGTTATTTTCACCCTCCTTACCCGACCCATTGACCTTGGTTCTGTTCCATTGGTACCATGGCCACTTTTATCATGAAGATTTAGATCAATTTTCAACAATTATTTCAGCATTCAAGATAGAGGTCCTATTTTAAAGTAGAATCACAAAGGTTTGGTAGTTGCATCCTTCATTTCTTATCTTGTTTTGTACCAAGTGTTCTTGATTATAACCACCTTTGGGAAAATTATTGTTTCACCATTGTGCTACTAATTATAATCTCATATGGGAAAATTAGTATCATTTAACTATGCCATTATTTCTTAATTATAACCACCAATGGGAAAATTAGGGGCAATACTTATTTATCATGCCTTAAAGAAACACCTTGCTATGCCTATGTCATACTGATCCATTTGCCTATTATGCCTATTTTTTTTGAAGTGGATGATACCTAGTCATATTCTTCCACTATAAGGTGTAACTATAATGACCTAAGGTCCCATCTTGAAACTATGTAGGTAGTGCTCGATTCATGTTGAGGTCAGCTCAGTCACTCTCCTTCCATGCTCTCACCATTTTGTGAATAAACTAAGCCATACTTTCACCATTTTATGGGAAATTTTTAGTTGAAACACTCTCACCATTTTTAGAGAATCAACCATTTAGTATCTTGTAATTCTCCATCAAGTTGAGATACATAGAAAATTTAAAAAACATTTACAATCGACCTAGAAAATCCATAAATATTCAACATTGACCACTTATTTGCTTTATAGATTCTAGGATCCCTAGATAATTTATAAGAAACCACTTGTAATTTAGTTTTTCCATGTTTATTGGCTTGACATATCATGCTGTCTCCATTTTGTGATCCCATTTTCCTCATTTCATCTATAACATTAATCAAGTTTTCTTATCATCACTTTTCTTCTATCCCATTTCTTAGGAAAACTACTTTTGGCCTACATTTTTTGTTAGATATTATGTCCAGGGAACTATGTAGGCAATGCCTACTTACCTAGTACATATAGTGATAGTTCAACCACCCCTTCCTATTCTTCTATTCCCCCATTTTGTTTGTTTATCTTTTTTCCTTCTATTCTCTATGGACAATGTTCATCATCTTATTTGTGTCATATTATTTATGCTAACATTATGAATAACCATCATTTGTGTTTTATATTCTTTTGGTTGTTTATTATTTTGTCTTTTTGTTTGTTTATTTGTTTCTTGTTGTGCCTTGATGTAGTCTATGTGTGTTTATTAGGTGATTCCTTACACATTATTCTTGAATCCATCTATATTCATACATCAACATTATCATCATGGTCTTTATCATTGGTGCATTATTTTTAATTATTTATTGGATCATGTGTCAGTCCTTATGCATGTTTTAGACAAGTTATCATGGTGTTCTATCATGATTCCTACCATTTAGTGATATAACAAAAATCAAATCTGAGAGTCTACACAACAATGTGATAATGATATATCTCCTTGGCACCAAATAATTCTTGATCTATTCCAAATCATACCCTTCATAGAGTAATTAAAAAATGAAAGAATTTTCTCCCTACTAGCAAGTTGCCTAAATTCATATTTATCCTTTGTACTAATTTTCCATCATATTCCATATCATGTTTTCCATAATTGAGATACAACAATTATAACTGCCTCTAGGTAAATCATTGTAGACTGCCCCACTTACATTAACAATAATTCTAACTGCCTTTGGGAAACTCATTGTGTTTCCATATAATTTAATGTTAATAATTATAACCACCTTTAGGATAATCATTCTCTTTATTCTACCCAAATGGGGCACATTTCCTTTATGATAATGCTTATAACTGCCTTTGGGCAAACCATGATCTCTATTCATTCACCTGAGGCATGTCTTTATCCTACCAATGATTTTAACTGCCTATGGGTAAATCATTATTTTCTCTTTCATGATTATAATTTCCTCTAGGTAAATCATTATCTTGTTACCCTAATCATTTTTCAATGATTATAACCACCTTTGGGAAAATCATTACCTTTTTTGTCCTATCTATGCTGATGATTATAACCCCCTATGGGCAAATCATCCTATTTGTCTGCCCAACGTCATAAGATCCATATGCCACTAATTTTAACTACCTATGGGTAAATCAATATTTTAAACCCCATTTCATCTTTTTAGTCCCATTGATTCCTCCTTTCGATGGATCGATCACTAACCCCTTTGCCTATGGTTCCTTCAAGGGGGCACCTAAAATTCATCCATTATCATTGAAGTTATATGCATATAGGACCTTTTCATTCTTTGAGAATTTACTATTCCTATACCTTTAAACTCCTTCCCAAATAGGGGAAAACTATAGACACCTAAAATTGGCCACAATTGGACTTTAACTAGACATCAGATTAATTCTTACCAATCATTACAAATTAAGCCTAAGAATCACTAAACATCCTAAATTTTCTTGTGAATTATTTACCAAAGCTCATAATCACATTGAGACATCCCTAATTGAAGTATCCTACCTTATTAAATCATAACCTCTCATGGATTCATCTCTAAGCATCTTATGACATCATAACAGTCAATTTGGCCTATGGACCTATTAAGTGGGGCACATAAACAAATATCAAATCTTGAAAGAATTAAAAGGCTAAATAGAATTAATTAATAAGATAAATCAAATTAAATGCCTAGTTGAATTATCCATGAGTAATTAATGAATAAATATAAAAGGAAATTTAAAGATATGAAATATCCTAGAGTTTCATGATTACCTTTATGAGTTGTCAAGCCTTTTGTAAATATTCTAAAATATCTCATTTTGGAGACCCATTCTTTTTCATTGAAAATCATTATCACTCGATAATTATTAACTCTATTGGGGTCATATTTAACTCACTTAGGTTAGGTTTGATCCTATTCCAAGACTTAATCTACCTTGACTCACCTTGGGTTGAGGTTAGTTCCTAAGCCTATAAATACAAGCCATCACCTATTGAATCCTAAGCTTAGATATTGTAGAGTTATAATGCAATTTTTATTCCATGAGATTCATATCAATAGTGTTATAATGATATAATATTGAGCCAAACCACACTAATCCACCATAAGACAATGGTGCCAAGGAGAGAGGGAGCTACACAAACTCCATTACCAAAGACACTTTGAGCTCAAACCAAGCAAGCCACTGAAAAAATCATTTGGAGCTCTCAAGGAAGGTAAGACATTATGTGTCTTTTATATTTTAGTTATGATTTTCATTTGGTTTTGTTCATTAAACTCACCCCTAAGATCTAGGATTTTAATTGTTAGTATTAGTGTTTTTTGTTTACTTGAACTAATACTCTACTAACCTTCCTTATTAGATTCCTATGATCACAAAAATAGTTCATTCTCAGCTTTAACTTATTTAACTGGTTTGTATAAACCTATAGATGTATCCATCTTATGCATGAGGTATGTGAGCTGAAATTAGAACATCTAGTCTGTTTGAAACATCTTGTTGATGGTATTAGATAATGAAAATCATATGAATGCATGAGTAAGTGTGTTATGTCCTTCTACAAGCAAATGACATCTTTAAACTATTCTCATAGTTCGTACAAATCTATTGAAGAAAGAGACAACTATGATCTTATTGGAGAGTGTGAATATTGGCTCCCATATTGACTTTTCTCATGCTTTTAATAGTCCAATATAATATAAAGATACTACATCATGATAAATCATTGTAATTTGAGATAAAATTATCAATCAAAACTCTAGTAGACTATGCAAACCTTGATGATGTCTTAAAGAGAAAACACATTTGAAGAAAATAGACTAAAGACCATCTTAGATAAAAGAACATGAACTCCATGAAATTGAGGGATATCCTATGAGTGAAAAAGAATTATAAACCTCTGATAATGACAACCATGAATAAAAAATAAATACTAGCATTAGGATCAACTAAAATAGCTTGTATAACAAGATACTCCTCTTCCAAATGAAAGTACCTCATAGAGATGAGTTGACTGATGAAACTGTCATCTAAGAATTTAACTCAAGAGAGGAGGTTAATATAATGTTAGTTCCAAAAATAATGAAATCAACACACTAGAAAGCTAACATCCCTAGGTCTAGATCATGGGGGAGCTTAGTGAACAAACCAATTAAAAACACAACTAAAATGTAAAGAAAGGATAAATTTCCTTACCTTCCTTGATTGCTCCAAGAGATTTCTTCATTGGCTTACTCATATTGTGATAAAAAAGTATTCATCAATAGGGCTTGGCTATCTCCATCTCCTCTTGGCACCATGCTTGGCTTGATTTTGACATTATAACACTATGCATTTACTTTAAGAATCAAATCCAATATTATAACTCTACTATGTTTTCAATATCTCCAAATTAAGAGATCTAGGGTTATTTTTACAGGTTTTGAAATGACTTGGAATGGGTTGAATCCTAACCTTGGTTGGCTTAGTTAACCATAGTAGGGTTAAGACATGTCCAAAATATCATGATTGGCATGGAATAGGTGTGCTTTGAGAAATTTTCATTTGGACAACTCACAAAAGGTAATGATTAGCTTTTTAGGATATTTGTGGATATTTGAATTTTCCTTTTTGGTAATTGATTTATTGCTCATGGATGAATTCAATTATGATTAGGACTAAAATTTTCAAGTTAATTAACCTTTGTTAGGGATTTGAACATTTGTGCAAGATTTTGATTTATTCAATGTGTATTTATTCAATGTAATTGATTTATTTGCATGGTTATGAAGCCAAATTTGACACTCTTATAAATTTTTAGCTAGATGTGAAATGGTTGGTAATAATTGATCTAAAGTTAGGTATAAATCCATTGGTGGCCAATTTTAGATGTCTATAGTTTTCCCTTATTTGGGAAGATGTTGCAAACCATAGGCATAAAAATGTCTTCTCAAATAATGAGAAAAGGCCTGTATGCCTAAAAGAAGATGATGTTTGAATAAAAATCTCCAAATGGTGTTTGAAAAGCTTATAATGATTCCCCCTTGAGGGAGTGGTTATCACATGTTTGATGGATGGTCCCTTGAAAATAATTAGGAAGAAAGGTGAAATTAACCTATGGGTGAGATTAATCCAAATGAGAAAATGATTGCATGTATTGATGCGTTAAAAAATTATTGATTTTCCCAAAGGCAATTATAATCAGTAATAAAAGTCAAAATATTGATTTTTCCATAGGTAGTTATAAGCATTAAGATGACCTGGATTGGATAAAGATGATTGATTGATTGATTGAAAATATGTGTGATTGATTGTGCCCCAGTAGGGTGGATTGGTAAGAATAACTCATGGATATAACCTATTTCACAAATTAAATATGAGTAGGCACAAACATAAATGTATTGGTTTAATGATTGAAGAAGCCATAAATAACCAAGCATATGAGGATTCAAATTGATGAAAGAGATGAATATAAGAATAAAGGTTGATGAATATAAATTATTTGGTTGTACCTACAAATGAGGAAATACTCATCTTGATTAGCATTGATATAACAAGAATGGTCAATGGGTTGATTTGATCAAGATGGATGGAAGGATTTTCAAAGGTACCAAGGAGAAACTTCTACAACTTTATTATTTGTACAACCTCCTAAGCTGATTTTTTCTATAGCACATGATGGTAGGCATCATGGTAGAACACCATGAGGACTTGGCCTAAATATGCATAAGGATTGAATCCTGATCCAATAAACAATTGAAAATAATGTACTAATGATAAAAACCATGATGATAATGTTAAGATATGAATATGGATAGACTCAAGAATAATACACAAGGAATCACCCAATGAACACATATAAACTAAGTTGAGGCAATAATGCTTAAAGCAAATAAATAGGTAAGCAAGCAAAAAAACAAACAAATAGAAAACATAAAGACAAATATAAATCCTAAACATAAAAGCAATAGAAAGCATCTTAACATTAGATTTGCCCCAGTAGGGTGGTTCAAGGATGACTAACTACGCTTAGATAAGATAATTTTTTTTTATATTTTTGAAACTATTATGAATGTTCTTAGAATTTTGAGCATCTCAAATTGATTGAGAATAATGAGACACTAAATGGTTCAAGATCAAAAAATGATGAGAGCATTGCTTAAGTTGCTTGTAAAATGCTGAGAGCATGGTTAACTTGAATGGATGCTTATAAAATGGTGAGAGTGTGATGGAAATGGGGACTGAGTTAACCTCAATGTGAATCAAACACAACCCACATAGTCCCTAAATATCCTTATTTCATAGTAATTCCACCTTACAATAGAAGACTATGACTAGTCTAGTATCCAATTCAAACAAAATAGGCATAGTTAGTATAGTGGCATAGTATGACATATGATTGACTAGTTGATATATCAAGGCACAATAAATAAATGTTGCCCCTAGTTTTCCCATAGGTGATTATAACTAGGATGCAACTGATCATATCAATGATACTAATTTTCACACATGCAGTTATAATTAGTAGCAAGACTAGTGAGATAATGATTCACCCCTATAAGTGGATATAATTAGGCTCACATAAAGAAACTTGATTAGAAAGGAATAAAAAATGAAGGATGAAACTGCCAAACATATTTCATACTACTCCAAATTACTATCTATATCTAGATTGCTTGAAATAACTACTAAAACTAATCTAATTCTTTGTGGAAAAAATGTGAAACTAATGGATAAACCAAGGTCAAATGAGATAAGTGGGAGTGATCAAAACATGTTCAGGTTGATAGGTCTAAATGGTAGGATGGATAAGTGATAGGAAAAGTTATAGGCTAATATATTGATAAAATGATTAGAGAAAATGGTAAAAGGGTTGCCCCGAAGTGATAGGGTGAATGGTAAGGTATGTGAGAATGGAAAAAGGAATTGAAATGATATGGTACATGTTTTTGGCTAATGATGGTGACTGGTTTTGGATGTGTTTATCCTGGGTGAATGTTTATAGTGTTCCTAATGATGGGGAGATGAACATCCTAATAAAAAAATGATACAACCAAAATAGTCAATCATGTTAATTGCTAGCTAACACCTCATCTAAATAATTGCTCTATCAATAACTGGCTACAAATTTAGATGCCAAAATTTTGTTATGATCTTTGTTAGTCATTGATGTTATTTATTTCAAACATCAATACAACATATATTTGTATCCTTTGTAAAGGAAAGTGTAGCCATATATGGTAAATAGGGATAAACATTGGTTGATAGGTTTGATTAGGAAATATAATGGTGAAGGATAATGGAATATATGATTATTAGGAAAAAAAATTCATATCAAGATGTTCAGGCACACATAATGTTGCTAATTTCATATTTGACATGACTTTAGAAGTGATGGGGCTTAAGACTTCTACATATTCTCTCCATAGGGACATACAATTTTTCTATTGTTTGGGCTTGAGAGTAGCTACCATCTAATTATGATATAGATGGGAATCTATTTTGATTTGAAATTTGATTTTGTCTTAATCAAGTAGTGAATAACTTTTGTGCTCAACTATTGGTGCCTCAAAGAGGTTTCTACCAAAGAAATTGTCTTGATTGTCCCATAGTGCCTCTACGAAGGTTTTACTAAGGAATATTGACTTTTTACTTTGATTTTATTCTAGCACCTCTAAAAAGGTTTCACTAGAAGATGTTGAGTTTTTAATTTGATTTCCCCTTAGAGCCTTTGAAAAGGTTTCACTAGGAGAGTTTTATTATTCTACATGAATGTGGTCTTAGCCTCCTTACTATTCTTCATCTGATATATTTCCATGGATGCAGTTCAATAAGGTTTGATTCTATCAGTCCTAACCAACATTTATGGGAGATAGAATGTTAATGAAATGACTAGATTGGTTGGTGGTATTAGCATGTGGAATGGGAATGGGATGGGAGTTTGTAGGACAATCATCATAGAATATACTAGGAGAACTTGTGTCGATGCTGAAGTAATCATCCTCAAAAACCATAGAATAATCATAAATATATTCAAATTCATCTGCAAGGCATGCATAACCAATGGTAAGATTGATGTTAATTCTACTACTGATGTTAAATATGATGTTAGTTCAAAAATAGAACCTAAATCCAATGTTGATTCTTCATCTAGTATGAATGCTGCTATAATGATGTATTGTTAAATGTTTGGTTTTGGATAAGTAATGGCCTGTGATGGCATAAAAGGCTCCACTAAGACTTGTTTGTCAAATTGTGATGCCATAATGGTAGGAAAAAGGTTAAGATACAATTCCTCAGAGATTGGATTGTCAATAAGAGGCTCTTGAAAAATAAGCATAGGGATAAAAGGATTGAAAGGTGATTTATCACAAATTGACTTATCAAAACTAGTTGGTTCAATAAAATTAACTTGGATTGGTTGGTTTTCTTGGCCTTAGTTCCCAATGAGTTAGAAAATACCAGTGTTGAATAGAGATTGTTCTTTGAATGATTAGCTTAATTGAGGGACTAATTAGATCAGTTGAGGTACTCATTGGATTGGATAAGGTTTTGATTGGATTGGTTGGGATATTAATTAATTTAGTTAGGGTTTTGATAAGATTGGCCGAGGTGGTGATTGGTTCAATTGAGGTTTGGCTAGGATTGGTTGAGGTATTGATTGGATTGGTTGGATAATGATAGGGATTGGTTGAGGTTGTGATTAGATTGGTTAAGGTTTTAGATGGATTGGTAATGATTGGATTAGTTGAAGTTGGATAGGTAATAATTGGATTGGATGAATTTGGATAGGTAATGATTAGATTGGTTGAGGTTTGGATAAGATTAGCTGAGGTTGGGATAAGATTGGTGGAGGTTGGGATTGGATTGGTTGAGGTTGGGTTTTTCTAAAGTGGGGAGTGAATGGCAATAGTTCATTAATGATCAATAGTTGGATAATGATAGGGCATTATGGAGTTTGATTACATGTATAATCCAAAGGATGGAGTCCTTTAATGGTATGGATAGGGTGTTATGAAGCTTGATAGATTAAAGAAGCCAAAGGAAAAGGTCTTATAATAGAAATGGTTAGGTGTTGTGGATCCTGGTTGGTTGTACAAGCCAAAGGACTAGGTCTTGGAATGGTAATGGTATTCCTTGGATGTTGTGGAGGTTGGTAACTCATGTAATCCAAATGAGGGTTAATGATAGCAGATGATTGGATAAAAAAAGGGCATCATAAAACTTGATTTCTCACACAAGACAAAGGATGAGTTCCTAATATATAAATAGTATCCCTTGGCTACAATCCTGGAATAGAAATGGTATGGCATTATGGAGCTTGGTTGCTTACACAAGCCAAAGGATGAGGTTATGGTATAGAAATGGCATGACCTTGTAGAGCCTGGTCAATCGCATAAGCCAAAGCATCCAATTCCTCCTCATAAACCATATCATCTTAGTCGATTATGCTTGAAGGATTTTGACTTTCCCCAAAGATGTCTTGAATAAATACATCAAAATAAAAGTCATTTTGTGTGGCCATTCTATCATAACTTGGATTGTACATAGATCCACCATAAGTTTAGCTAGACATATCCAAATTAATTAAGAAACCTCTAAAAACAAAATGGATTAGAGTTATACAAACTCTAGAAAAAAATGTCCAAAGGACAAATGGTTCAAACGTGATCTAGTTTGGTTGAAGGTAGAGTTGTATCTCCAAAATGGTTTGGAAGTGGAGCTATATCTCCAAAATGGTTTGTGATAAGAATTGTCATAAAATAATTTAACATTAAATGTCTAACATCAAATTTCATACACACAAAAGGTCAAGCATCTGAATAAAAATTGGTATGTCAAAAGTCTAGGCCAAAGTGTTCCAAGTAAGGTCTGAAATAGGAAAGGGAATAGAGTCGCTAGGTCTTTTATCTAAACAGAGAGTCAAAATATAGGATCAAATAGGCTATGATAAGACTTTTGGCTAAACAATTTCAAAATCTAGGTGTGAAATAAAGGATGATGATAATGTGATTTAGTCTAACAAGTTTGGAACAACTTTGACATAAACCTGACACATGAAATCAAACATAAACATGCTCACTTGGTATAATCCATAAGGAAAAAGGCACCTAGATAAAGGATGTGATATCCCATATAAAAACACAAATAATGATGAGGATAAAATCTAAACAAACAAGCAATAGTTTTCAAATTTGGGTAAGCAATTAACCTAAGTTATGTAGCCCAAAAGTTAAAGATCTATGTATCAAATCATGGGAAGTGAGGCCTCAATAGAATCAATCAATCTTTGGATCAAAACTTGTAAAATTTAACTGAAAACTCAAGTGTTGAAGACTATGATTTTGATGACAAACAAGCTAGAAAAGATTGCATGGCATGACTATGCTAATTAGAGATCCAAACAAGGCTCAAATGATTGGTTTGACTATGTTATTTTATACAAAATAAGTCAAGTCTTTTGAAACAATTTAGGTAGTGTAAGGATGTTATCACTCCCAAAAAATGTGAAAATGTTTAAATTTCAAAGATTTCAAAGGCACAAGCTTGATAATGATTTGGGTATCATAACATTACCCATTTCAGTCAAGTGACACACACACAAACATGTTAATAAAAATTTCAAGGCACAAGTATGGTGTAAAATGGCTAGTATAATGCCTCCTTAAATAAAGGAGTGACATATAAATAAATGAATATTGATGTATTATAAACAAACATATAAGTTTTAGTTTCAAAACATCAATAAATAAAGAATAAATGACCAAAATACAACTAAGTATAATCATCCTAGATCCTATCAAGGTATGGCAAAGTGGTATTGACTAAAACTAATTTATTTTCAATCATCTAGTTTGATCTTATATGTACACACTTTCAAATATGCACAAAAGAGAAGCAATATGTCAATTGAGTCCATGCCAATTGGCTTGTTATGAAAAGATCTTGTCTTTTTCATAACCACTACATCTATCACTTACTCAATGTAGTGCAATGTCTATATTGATCATATGTCTCAAGATTAACCAACCACTAACAGAGATGGTTTAACCACTTAAACAACCATCCTAGTGGGGTGATCCAAATTTGTATACCCCATGGAGAGGGGTTGAAACACCATTGGGAGATGAAGCCTTGGGTCAATGCTTCCATAAAGAACTCATGAGAGATAATGACACCCCCTTCACAAGCCAAAATGCATGAAAATAAAAGATGAGTAGAAATAATTTAGAGTTTATTTTAGATCATCCAATACCATATGGGCTTTGGGGAGAGAATACAAAATTTTATTTCTACGCCTTGGACTAGGCACTAAAATGCAATGGAAAGGTGATTTTGATCACATGAGTTCCCTATAGGGGATGGGGGGAGAGCATACACGTGATATAATTTTTTCAAAATAAATAATCAAAAAACAAACATGGCATAAAATTAAACATGCCTAAAGGCATGAAAATTACATGTTGTTGATGTTCATTTTAAGGCACCAAAATTGAAATGTGTTGTGAAGTTTGGCCCTTGGCATTGATAAAAACTTTCTAAAACATTGAAAAACATCTAAGGAATAAAATATGAATTAATTTATCTTTAAATACCTAAAATATGATTGAACAAGACTGATAACATGTTCATATGTGATTAGGTTCATTGTTATGCACCGATTAGAAATGTTCAAGACTTAGGATTCATTTTAAGCACTAAAAAATATGTTTCTAAGACTTAACCAATCCTACATTATTTTTATATACCAACATTCAAATGTGTGAGATTAAACATGTTCATTTTAGACCCAAATTCAAATGTACATGATTGGAATAAGTTCCTTTTAGAACCTAAATTGAAATGTGTGATTATTATAAAACATGTAATTTTACCTTCAAACCAATCCTTCAACCTATAAATGTTAGATTATAACCCCTTGTTTAGAAGCACTTTCTTGATTGGGTAAATGAGGTTTTAACTTTTTCTCTTAGGTTTTGATTTAATTTCACACAATGACAGTTGATAGTCACAGATGACTGCTAATAGTTTTGAGACAATCATGATGGTCAGTTAACAAGTAACCACCATTGGTCGAGCAAAATTGCCACTGATTGATAAAGACTATTGATGATGACCTATGAACCTAAAGGTAAAACTAGAAAAAAAACACATTAGGTTAGGCAATTATTAGGTGAAATTTGATTAAAAATTGCAAGACAAAGTTTAGTTAATGGATTTAGATGATCTTAAAACCTAAAAATCAAGGAATGAAATGACAAAAGAATCAAAATGCAATATTTAGGTCATTTCTTCCCTATAACCTGACCATCAATGGTTACACATAATCAATAGTGGTTGGGCAAAATAATCAGTGGTTAAGGCCTAACTTTTGGTGATTGTACCTAACCATCAATGGTCACTGTGTAAACCCAAAAATTTAACAAAAATGAAATCTGGCCAAAACAAGTTTAGAAAATCAAATTTAGAGAGATTCAAACATCAAAATGAAGATCTAAAAGCTAAATAATGATCTCCTTGCTATGTGGGATGCATTGGGTCCCATCAGGCATGCCATTTATGATTAAGGAATTTGACTCAAGAGAGGAGGTTAGTATAGTGTTGGTTTTGAAAATAATGAAATCAACACACTAGCAAGCTAAGATCTCTAGGCTTAGATCATGGGGGGAGCTTAGTGAACAAATTAATTAAAAACATAACTAAAATGCAAAGAAATGACAACTTTCCTTACCTTCCTTGATTGTTCCAAGATATTTATTCATCAGATTGCTCAAATTATGCTCAATAAGTATTCATCAATGGGGCTTGGCTATCTCCATCTCCTCTTTTCACCATGCTTGGATTGATTTTGACATTATAACACTATGCATTTTCTTTACGAATCAAATCCAACACTATAAATCTACTATGTTTTCAAGGTCTCCAAATGAAGAGCTCTAGGATTGCTTTTATAGGCTTTAAAATGACTTAAAATGGGTTAAATCCTAACCTTGGCTAGCTTAGTTAACCCCATTAGGGTTAAAAGTGTCCAAAATCTCATGATTAGCATGTAATAGGTGTGTTTTGAGATATTTTACATTTGGAAAACTCATAAAAGGTAATGATTAGGTTTTTAGGATATTTGAATTTTCCTTTTTGGTAATTGATTTATTTCTCATGAATGAATTCAATTAGGATTAGTATTAATATTTTCAAGTTATTTAACCTTTCTTATGGATTTGAATATTTGTGAAAGATTTTGATTTATTCAATGTGCATTTGTTCAATTTAATTGATTTATGGGATAAATTGATTTATTTGCATGGTTATGAAGACAAATTTAATACTCTTATAAATTCTTAGGCTAGATGTGTAATGGCTAGTAAGAATTGATCTAAATTTGGGTATAAAGCCATTGGTAGCCAACTTTAAATGTCTATAGTTTGCCCTTATTTGGGAAGATGTTGCAAACTATAGGCACAAAAATGTCTTCTCAAATAATGAGAAAAGACTTGTATGTCTAAAATAAGATGATGATTGAATAAAAATATCCAAATGGTGTTTGGAAAGCCTATATTGATGCCCCCTTGAGGGAGCGGTTGTCACATGTTTGATGATGGTCCCTAAAAAAGAATCAATAAGAAAGGTGGAATTAACCCATGGGTGAGATTAATCCAAATGAGAAAATTCTTATAAAATAAGCTCCCTAACCTCAATAAAATACCCCAAAAGAATTACCTTACATATAATTCTAATGTTAATAAATAGGTACAATAATAGTGTTGTAGAAAAGTTCACTAAATAACTTTTGTTCTTGGTCATGCACTTAGCTATAAAACCAAGTTGGTTCTAGAATTGATGTGGTTAGGCATGAGAATACTAGGGTATAGTGCACAAAATTCAACACACTACTGCATTGGCATCAGTTTCACACAAGGCACAAGCCTTGTGTTCTCACCTAAAGTGTAATAAAAAAGGTACTGGGCCCATGTTGGGCTAGTCGCAACATGACATAACTTAGGTTTCAATGGATGTTATTCATTGTTAGGATAAGCTCAAGTGGCCTATTGGCATTAGGCTATTTATGGGATGTTTAATAGGCACAACCCTTATTATGGGCACAATTCCTAAGGTATAGTTCATACTAGCCAATCTAAGCTCTCAACAGTATAAGATATGGGAATAACTAGTATGAGGTCATTCAGTTGCTTAGATAAGTCATGGGGAGGGCTTAGGTTTAAGTGTTCATTATTATAGGTATCACTCTAAGCATGGGTATTAGAGTCTCAACACATTTAGTTTATAACACTTAGTCTATTTATAGGTAAGCCAAAGTTTCTACATGGGACAAAAATGCCATTAACGACTAGGGATAAACCTCCATATCACAATACATTCAAGTAAAGAACTATATCATTGTTATTATAAAATAAGTCATAAATATAATTTTTCACTATCTATACCACAAAAATGAATACTTTAATGTTTCAAAAACATTATTCATTAACTTCCCAATTTAACATATGTAGTTTAAGATATAAAATAGAGCATATGCTTTTCCCTATCAATACTCATGCCTAAAGGCTCACATGTGAGATTGGGCTATACATTCTAATAACTTAACATATTTCATACAAAACATAAATTCTTAATGGTGGCTCTTTATTTTAGTAGAGCTTTTCTATGTTAATTTCCTCTTTTTTTATTCAAATGCAAGCCTTATTTTATAGGTAATTGTGCATCTCCTTACCAGGTCAAATGGGCATGTGCCAAGTGATGAGCTATCACTGGGAGTCATGAGTCCACTAGATCCACTATGATACCTAGGTTGGAAAAATGTAGGCCATATGCTGAGTTATCATTAAGGGGTCATTATCTCACTTGCTCCACTCTTTTGACATCCATACTTTTAGAGCTGCCACATACAAGTTTTTATAGGGATGTCCTTTGAAGGTCAATGTCATGCAACTGCCTACCAGTTGGTATAGGATCCTCGTAAACTCCTATAGATGGCACAAAATGGTAAAAAAAGGGAGAAACCACTCTAAATATTTCCTTGCACTAAGATAGGTCTAGTTGGTGCAGTCCACATAGTTGGTACAAAAGGAGGCCCAATATTACCCCATATAAAATTACTAGTCTACCCTGAACTAGTATTTAAGTGCCTTTGGTGCGTAAAAATGGGGTGTACCCTATTCCAAATCTACCTTGAAATTATTAAAACCCTGGATAGTGCTATGGATTTATTCAATAATGCTATTTGCTTTAGTTAAGGTAACTTCAAGGGAGATCATGTCCATGTTTTCTAGTTCTTTCCTAAAGGCTTCAAACCTTTATTTTGTGCACTTTACCCCACCATCTAAGATTTCCCCTTGATCACTAGCCTTTGTTTGGAAGGTGTGGAAGATCACTTCTAGGTCTTGCTCTTGGGTCTTAATTTGGGTCCTTAGGGAGTTGACCTTTTCCATTACTTGAATGTGCTTGGTATTACTTACCATGAAGGAGCATTGGAACAAAGCATATTTTTACTCCTTTGCCTTCTTAAGGCACACATCAATGAATTTTGCCTAGTTAGCAAAGTTGTAAATTATAACATCTACTTCCTCTACACCCTCTTTAAATTTAGTGAAGAGGTATTTCACTGCATTTAGATTCCTATTCAATTCTCCTCTTAAGGCCTCATAGGGGTGCATTTTCTCCTCCAACACTAGATTCATCCTAAGGAGCATCTAATGTATCCACACCATCCAAGAGGGATGGCTTTACCTCTTATATGCACTCAAATAGCTATTTAAGATTGATCTTGGTTGCCTCAAGTTCTTTCTCAATTTCTTTTTCCATCTTCTTATAGCTATTTGCACGAACATCATTGATGATATTCTTGTGTGTTATGGAGGAGGCCATCTTAGTCAAGGCATTGCATGAGTACATAGGGTTCATGTCATGAGGATTGAGGAGTTGGTAGTCATGCCCTTCCTCTAGTTTCTTGGTGCTCTGAATTGCTTTTGTTATAGCCTCAAATTTGGGATCATCCATGTAGCAATCTAATGCCTAGGAAACCTAGTGGTGCATTTTGGTCATGGCATTATTTGGTGGTATGCACTCCATTATGTAGAAGTTCTCATCCTCATTAAACTCCCACTATACCCTTTCCCTATTTATTGTCTCATATTCCTTGTCTTGGCCCAACTTTTCTTCCTCATTAGCACTAGTGCCTATGTTAGTTCCTTCTTCTTCACCTTTTTCTTCTTTTCTTTCTTGGAGTTAGTCATCATAATTTTCCCCTATGTCCACTTTTTCTCTTTCTTTGATGCTCAAATCATTATCATGTTCTTATTATCATGGGGGTTCTTTAGTGGATGTTTCCCCCTCATCCATTTATTTTCATAATGGCTCTTTGGCATGAGCTTTTGTTTCACCAAACTTCTGCTCTTCTTGCCCTAATGGGGGCTCTGTCTCCTTCTCTATCTATTTCTCCAAGGCACTAGTATTGCCTTATTTATCTCTAAGTGCCCATTTAGAGCTAGGGCATGCCTACTATGTATCTTTTTCTACTTTTTATTGGGGTTTCTCAATACTTTTTATAGTATTCTTTCCTTCATTCCATGCTCATGATAACATTTTTCTCTTTTCACTCTTTTAACATCCCGGCCTTTTCTACCTAGGTCACCTCTTCCTCTCTTTCCTTTCTCCTAGCCTTATCTTCCTTGGCCTTTCTTTCTGCCTCCTCTTTCTTAGCCTTTTCCTTTTTTTCCTTCCTCTATGCAATTTGGGATTCACACTTCTTTTCTCTTGCTCTTATTTCCTTGACCTCTAGTCGATTGATCTCAACTTAGGACATACCTTTGGCCTTAATTTCCTCATGCCTGTAGTGAAACCTTAGTACCACATTAATATACCCTTGGTTTAGGCTCATGTCTTTCCACTAGCATTAAAATATTCTTCCATCGACGTACCTAAATGGGTTTCCTCCTTAAGCTCTTTTCCCATTTCTCCTTCCTTATTTCCTTCTCTCATTTGTGCCTTGTACTCCTATTTTTTTCTCTTCAGCCTCCACCATCTTAATGACCTCTTTTATCACTCTTGTCTTTGTCATTTCTTCCTTTTGTTTAGGAAATTCCTATACCCTCTATATTTTATCTTCACTAAAGCCAAGTTTCCTCAATATCTACCTTTGCTTATCCATCTCAGTCTAAGGTGGTAGAGAGGGGGCTCATTCAGTTGATGAGGACTCTTCATCCTTGGGTACAATATATGTTCCCCTCTCACTCTCTTCTTCCTCAAACTCCTCTTCCTCCTCTTCCTTGATTATGATTATCCATTGCACCATAATAAGAGCCTTCTTCTTCTTCTTTTTCCCTATGCTAGGGGAAGTATTCAACGTGAAGTGCACATACTTAGATATGGAGGTTGAAGGAGATGCTTCTAATTCTAAAGTGATATTCAACCTTAGCTACTCATCTATTTCCTCCAAATTATCCCTTTTCTTTTTCTTTAGAGAATTCTTCTTTTCAATTGGCACTAGAGTTCCTTCATCCCTAATTTGAACTGGGGGGTCTTCCTTCTAGTTAACACTTTGATTGACACTAGAATCCTTCTTTCATGGATTTATATCATAGTATAGTCTATGGATGAAGCCAAAACTTCTTGGATGGGGTCAATTTTTGATAAATTTTAAGCATCCTCTTTACCCTTAGTGGATATTCCATTTATGTGAGGGAATAAGTGCCTCATCCTATGCCTTTCAACATCCAATTTATTCACTAAGATGTCCATCTATTGTAAATTTGAGATCCTTTATAGCATGTCCTTAAAGTATCTTATCGAGATGGAGAAAGGGAGATTCAATCATCCTAACCTATTCCCATCCCTCAATACCAAATTCACTACGTAGTGGTGCTACATTATGGTGAAAGTTGTCATCTTGAACATGCTTTAAAGAAGCCCTTGGGGAATGTACCATTACAATCTAAGGGATTTTATGTAATTTTCACACTAGTGCATTATATACATCTTATACTTGGGGCTAAAGGTGGTGGGGTAGGTGTATTCTATGTACTTTTGAGTTAGAGATTTATGGTGTTCTAGGAAAACCCATATATTATCCTCACTCCCATTCGAGATATTGATTTCCTCCATCATGATCAAGATAATGATAGACCCCCACCTAAAGGTCCCCTTAACACTATAGCATTATAGGGCATTCTTGACCAGCTCTTCTATGATGAACTTCTTGAAATTTAATTGTATGCCTTATACCATGTGATAGGCAATGTAAAATTACATCTTTGAAACATCCATCTATCAACCACTTAGACACAACTTGGAACTTACGAGACATGCCACCACCCTCATGTCAAGGTACTCAAACTTATTTATGGGGAATGTGAAACCCTCCTTGAAGTAATTAAGGAGCTTAGTGATGTGCTCCACCTCTTTAACATCATCCACTTGTCTATCATCTGCTAGCCCAATTATCTTCTTGATTAGCTATGATGATATCTTCATGTACCATACTCTAAAAAAGAAGTGGTATTTGTAGATGCACAAGAGTAGGAACTAGATGAGTTCCTCTAGCTTCTTGATGTAGGGAAACTCATAGATCTGAGTTAGATCAAAATATTTTAACTTATCTCAAATTAAGACATCAAATAGGGTGTCACTTTCTGGTGTCTTATGTCTTGTGTCTATCATCCAATCCTACACCAAGTCTTGGAAGTGAATTTATGTTCAATGGATATATTCCTTGAGTTGGTAATTATGTGTAAATGAGCACCAACTTTACCCCACCTAAACTTCTAGGGGAAACTACATATATTGGTATGACATCTTTGTTAGCACCTTGGTGTCTATCTCAGTAATGTTAATAGCTTCAATCAGTTGTGCCTTAGTCTTGGTGGTCATCATCTCCTCTACAATATTCACCCACTTGGGTTCTTACTATAGACACCTAAAAATAACCATCGATAACCTCCAATCAGGCTTTTGACCAATTTCTACCCAAAATGCACAATTTGGCCTAAAAAAATTAAAGCACATTAAAATATTTGAAAATGACATATTCAAGTGATGATTTTGGGTAAAGTATCCCTAAATAGGGAAATTCAATATATGGACTAGCTAACTTTGATCAGATAATTCTGAGTCAAAACACCAATTTTGCACTTAGGTGCTCTAGATTGCTCTTTTATATCAAATCTTTTGCATGAGACACATGCCTTAATTATTTAGTATTGGTAACTTCCTAAATGGGATAATGGATCTAATACATCTGACATCACCTTCCAATTCTAATATAGTTGAATTGTAAACCAATAACAAGTTATTCTGATCAATTTGAGTAATTTGTGCACAAAGTGCTTAAACATGCTTAAGAGATAATTAAATGAAATTAGAGCCTAATAAAAAATTCCATGGAAACTTGTTAAATAATTTTTTTTAGAAATGAATGTTGAATATCTGCATCATTAGGTGACCTCATTTCTTGGGAAGACATCCCTAGGCCATAAATGCCACAAATATCAAGATTCATACTCTCTATGCCTCATCAATGCCTTCCATGATGCCATCCATGCCTCTTTATTTCCCCTTATTACAATGCCATGATGAGGATAATTATAAACTTAATTAAAAAAATTGAATTAATCCTCAACCACACATCTCAATCTCAATATCGATGGTTTCGGTTGATTCTAGACATTCTCACAAATCTATAAATAGAGAGGCCATGAAAATCATTTATAAGTTTTAATAATGAAAAGTTATAATACAAAAATGATTCAAAAATCTATTTAAATTAGTGTTACCATGCCAAATTGATTCCAAGCCAAGCCAAGCCACAAGCCAAAGGTGCCAAAGAAAGATGGAGGTAGCCAAGCTTCCATTGCTAAGGACTTCTTGAGCACAAGCTGAGCAAGCCACTACAACAAGAATTTTTGAGCATTCAAGGAAGGTAAAAGAGGATTTATTTTGAATTTTAGTTTTGTGTTTTATTCATATTTTTTAACTAATATTCCTTTAGTGTCTAGGCCTATAGATGTTATGCTAGTTAGTGTGTTTCTTTCATTTTGTGTTTATTTTAGAACTAACACCATACTAACCATCATCTCTTGATTCAAATTACTAGATCACATATGACACATCCAATGGGATTAGATGCATCCCACACATGAATAAGATCATTTTTCAACTTTAAAATCTTTATTTGGATCATTAAAACTCTTACAAATTGATTTTCTAACTTTGTTTTGCCATTTTTGTTTGCCACAAGTTTACACAGTAACTGACATCGATAAGTAAAACTGACATTTGTTGGATAGCTATCATCGATCACATTAGTATAATTGATTTCATTTAGATAACCATAATTAGTTAGAAAATGTAACCATCATCAATTATATAACTGACATTGGTCACTGTGTTTTTCTTAGAATACAGACCTGAGATCTCTTTTTCTAAAGTTCATTATTTTAAACCCAAAAGAGATTCAAGGCTAAAGGACATGATGAAATTGTTGTTGTAGGACCAAGCTTGAAATTTGCTAAAAACATGTTTTATATCAACTTTTGCATGTTTAAAAATTAATTAAGAACCTTGTTTTGGTGTTTAACAAAAAATTTAAATGTTATGGTGAATGTTTTCAAAGTTATAACTAATAACAAGGGATCAAATTAACACCACCTCATTTTCTATTTGGGCTTAAAAAATAACTCACCTTTCAAAGTTTTTGTATTTACTTAGTTTTTTAAGTTAAATCTTTGTTTGGTAAAAAGAGGGGTGTTGCATGTATGCTCTTCCATTTGTCTCCTTTAGGGAACCCTTGGAATCAAAAGTACCATTCCTATTGCAAGTAGCCTAGTCCAAGGATTATAAATAAAGTCATCTAAATAACTACCCAAAAACTCATCAATTTTTGGGTGACCTTTAAAATGACCCTAAAGTCTTTCTATTTTCATGGTTTCTTTATTTTTATGCAAAATTGGCTTGAGAGGGGGACTTCATCACCTCCCATGAGTTATTTAAGGAAGATTTAACCTGGGGTTTCATCTCCTCACATTAAATTAACTTACTTCTTTAGAGTTACACACATGAGGTATTTGCATTTGGACAGCGCACTACACTAAGCAAATAACATGATGTAGTGGTTGTAAAAAGGACTAGACATTTTTAAAACTAGCCAATGACGTAATCACGTAATTTATATACTTGTCTTTTGCATTATTTGATGTGAAATTCATTATGAAATTGATTCCCCTAGAAACATTTCAAAGCTTATTAGTTTATTCAACCCCACATTGCAATACCCTTGTTAGGATTTGGATGATTATACTTAGTGTATTTTGGTTATTTATCTTACTTGATGTTCTTGAGACTAAAAACTGTTTATTTGTTTATAAATCCATGTCAAAACCAATATGTCTATACATCACTCTTTTGTCTAAATAAGTGTTATGCTATCCATTTTACATGAAACTTGTGCCTTTAAATGTTTGCTAAACTCGTTTGTGTGTGTGTGTCATTTGAGTTGAGGAGGGTAGTGTTATGTTGCCCAAATCAAGTCAAAACATTTTGAGCCTTTTAGGTCTTTGAAAAATAACATTGACCACATTATTAGAGTATGATTATGCAGTTAGGCTGCTCAATTTGTTTCAAGACTTGATTACCATTATATCAAAACCATTTGTTTCAAACCATGTCATGTCTACCATTTGGACCTTTGTCTTATGACATCATGCTGTCCAATCTTATCTAACTTGTTTGGTCAAATCTTAGTTTTCATTATTGAGTTTTCAATTATCCTTGTCAAGTTTGGATCCAAACATTGATTGATTTTTGTTTAAGCCTCAATTCATGGGGTTGATACATAGATCTTTCTCTTTTGGGTTTCATAACTTCAGTTAATTGATTACCCAAAATTTGAAAACTATTGATGGTTATTTTTTTAATGCATATCCTCATCATTATTTGTGCCTTTATTTGGGAAAACATAGTATTTATTCAAAAGAGCCTTTTGTCTTATTCCTTATGCCAACTGATCATGTTTATGTTTGATTTCGTGTGCTGGGTTTATGTCAAAGTTATTTCCAAACTTGTTAGATTAAATCAAATCACATCAACCTTTATTTCAAGTCTAGCTTTTGATGCTATTTTGACCAAAAGTCCTAATGTATGCCTATTTATTTAAGCCTAGCTTTTGACTCCATGTTTGGACAAAATACCTAGTAATTCAACTTTTCCCTTTCCTAGTTTAGACCTTGTTTGGAATAATTTGACCTAGAGCTTTGACATGCAAGTTTTTATTCAGATGCTTGACCTTTTATGTGTATGACATTTGATGTTAGACATTTGGATTTAAGATATTTTATGATAAGTCTTATAACAAACTATTTTAGAGATATAACTCCACTTTCAAACCACATTGGAGATACAACTCCACCCCTTTGACCAAGTTGGACCAAGTTTGAACCATTTGTCTTTTGGATCATTTTTCAAAGTTTGTAGAACTCTAAGAATTTTTGTTTTTAGAGATTTCATAATTTATGTGGATATGTCTAACTACACTTATTGTGTATTCATGTACAATCTAGCTTATGATATAATGGCCACACAAAATCCCACTAGGAACTCCTATAGAGAAAGATTTTTAAGGAGTTTTATTGTTCTCCCTACAATACTCCATATGGGGGACATAGTCAAAATCCAAAAAATCCAAATCAAAACCTTGATTGCCATGAATAGGTTTGTGATGAGAACTTTGAAGACTCAAATATAGATAATTTTATTTAGTATATGGATCCATACCCTTTTTAGAATAATCAGTACATGGAACACAGTCAGGAACTAGCTTATGAGCCAACTCATTATTGGGATGATATAGTTTATGAGGAAGACTTGGATGCTTTTTATTATGTGAGCAATCAAGTTTCATGATGTCCTTTTGTTATCCAATCATCAAATACCCCTAACCCTCATTTAGATTATATGAGCTATAAATCTCTGAAATATCTAAGGAATACCATGACCATTCTTAGACTTGGTCCTTTAGCTTGTGAGAGAAACCAAGCTCCATAATGCCCCTTCATCATTCCAGGGCCTAGTTCTTTGGATTGTATAGGAAATCAAGATCCACAACACCCTATCATTACCATCTCAGGACTTTATATTTTGGCTCATGTGAGAAATCATGATCCCCAAGGCCCTACCATTATCCAACCACAAGTCATTCCTCATCTAGTACTAATCCCATCCAAACCTCAAACCATCTAATCATTTGAAGACTAAGCTGTATTCACAACTAGTATTTTCCAACTCATTGGAAACCAAGGCCAAAATAACCAACCAATCCAAGATGTTTTTATTGAACCAACTATTTGTGATAAGTCAACCTATGATGAATTGCCTATTGATCCTATACCAGTTGTTGAGGAGTCTCACTCTAACAAGCTAGTCTTTGCTGAGTCAATTTTTAATGATTATAACTACCTTTGGGAAAATCATTACCTTAACTAGGTGCTTATTTTTCAAGAGAATCCTATTGACAAGCCAATCTCTAAGGAGTTGTCTCTTAACCTATTTCCCATCCTAGAGGAGTCTCACTTTGAAAAACCAATTTTTGTGGAGCCCATTATGCTGTTATAGGTTATTGCTTATCCAATACCAAACATTAAATAAGACATCATTATAATAGAGTAGCCATCAGATGAAAAATTAGAATTAGATTCAGGTTTTATTCTTGAATCGACATCATACTTAGCATCATAATCAAAATCAACATTAGTATCAACATTAACTTCAGAGTCACTTGAGTTAGAATCAGATTCAAAAGAAGAATATGTTCATGGATGTTACAATATTGGTTATGCATGCCTCATAGATTATTTTGAATACATTTATGATCCTTTTATAATTTTTGAGGATGAGTACTTTAGCTTCCACACAAGTTATCCTAGTATCTTTTATGAATATTGTGTAGCCAACACCCATTCCATTACCATTCCACATGCCATTCCATCCTATCATTACATTCCTATCTAGACCAAAGCCTATTTTTAGTCATCCTACCCATTCCTATTTTGATCTTGGTTCATTTGATTCTTCCCACACTTTTTGTGAGGGGATTTTGATCAAGTTTCAATAATTAATCAAGTCTGTGTTTAAATGATAGTCTATGAAAGTAGTGTGATAATTGATTTGGCAAGATATCTTTCATTTTTCATCCTATATCAAGCTTGTTTATGTGAGCCTAATTATAACCACCTATGGGCAAATCAATGGTTCACTAGTCTTGCTACTAATTATAACCACCTATGGGCAATTTAGTATCATTGACCTATGCCATTGTATCCTAGTTATAACCTTTTATGGCTAAACTAGGTACAACACTTGTTTATCATGCATTGCCATATCACCTTGCCATTACTATTTTCATTTGACTAGTTATTTGCCAGTTTTGAGAACTTGTTGGGACCTAGTTGGTTTTTTCTTACCTTTTATGTGGACAAAATTACTATGACTTGAGGTCATTTTAGGACTATGTAGGTCATGCTTAATTCATGTTGAGGTCACCTCAGTCCCCCTTTCCATATATTCTCACCATTTTGTAAGCAACGTAAGCCAAATGCTCTCACCATTTTGCAAACAGGTTTCTTGTCATTCTCTAATGAGTTAAGATACATCAAAATGCCAAAAATATTCATAACATTTCAAAAAATCCATAAATATTTGTCTTGTCTAAGCCTAGTCAGTTATCCTCGATCTACCTTACTAGGGCATGATCACTGTTAGGATGCTTTCTTTTGCTTTTATTTTCAAGCTTTCTATTTGTTTGTTTATTTTAGGTTGTTTATTTATTTATTTATTCACTTGCCTATTTGTTTGCTTTCATCACTATTACCTTAACTCAGTCTATATGTGTTCATTGGGTGATTCCTTGAAACATTATTCTTGAGTCCATTCATATTTATCTATTAAGATTTCATTATGGTTTTTATCATTGGTGGATTATTTTAGAGTGTTTATTGGATTGAGAGTCATTCCTTATGTATATTTTGTCCAAGTCTTCATGGTTTTCTATCATGAAACCTACCATTACATGCTATAGCATAAATTAGCTTCAATAAGGTCTATAATCAATGGAGCCATAGAAGTTTCACCTTGGCACCTTGGTAA
Organism: Torreya grandis; assembly: GCA_037957365.1. NCBI lineage: Eukaryota > Viridiplantae > Streptophyta > Pinopsida > Cupressales > Taxaceae > Torreya > Torreya grandis. The sequence continues at coordinate 1,591,293 of JARHVA010002184.1, forward strand.
ATTCTCCCATCCCACCCTTGATCAAATCAACCCATAACCATTCTAGTTGTATCATTGTTAATTAGGATGAGCATCTCCTCATTAGTAGTTACAACTGAATCATTCACATTGATCAATCTTATTCTTCTATCCATCTCTTTTATCACTTTGTGCCCACTCATATTTAATCTATATTATAGGTTATATCCTTGAGTTATGCTTGCTAATCAGCCCTAACTGGGGCATAATCATCTTTATCCAATCTAGGTCCTCTTAATGATTATAAGTACCTATGGGAAAATCATTATTTTGACTTTTATTCTTTATTATAACCACCTTTGGGCAAATCAACATCCTTTTTACATCAATGTATGCAAGCATTTTATTTTTTGGATTAATCTCAACCATGGATTAATTTCACCTTTCTTCTTGTTTCTTTAAATGAGGGACCATCCATCAACAAATGTGATGGTCACTCCCTTGAGGGGGCATCATCATAGGCTTCCCAAAACCATTTGGAGCTTTGTTCTTTAGCCATCATCTTCTTTTTAGGATATAGGCCATTTCTCATTATTTGAGAAGACGTTACTATGCTTATATCTTGTAATTCCTTTCCTAATAGGGGCAAACTATAGACACCTAAAATTGGCCACCAATAACCTCCAATCAAGCTTTTGACCAATTTCTACCCAAAATGCACAATTTGGCCTAAAAGCACTAAAGCACATTAAAAGACTTGAAATTGACATATTCAAGTGCTGATTTTGGCTAAAGTATCCCTAAATGGGGTAATATAATTTATGGACCAACTAACTTTGATCAGATCATTCTGAGTCAAAATGCTAATTTTGCATGTGGGTGCTATGGATTGCTCTTTCCTATCAAATATATTGCATGAGACATGTGCCTTTATTAGTTGATATTGGTAAATTCCTAAATGAGATAATGGATCCAATGCATCTGACATCACCTTTCAATTCTAATCTAATAGAATTTTGTACCAATAGCAAGGTATTCTGATCAATTTAAGTAATTTGTGCACAAAGTGCTTAAACAGGCTTAAGAGCTAATTGAACAAAATTAGAGCCTAATCAAGAATTTCATGGAAACTTGTTGAATAATTTGTTTTGTAAATGAATGTTGAATATCTACATAATCAAGTGACCTCATTTCTTGGGAAGACATCCCTAGGCCATAAATGCCACAAATATCAAGATTCATGCCCTCCATGCCTTATTAATGCCTTCCATGATTCCCTCCATGCCTCTTAATTTCCCCTTCTTCCAATGTCATGATGAGGATAATTATAAAATTAATTAAAAAAATTGAATTAATCCTCGACCACACATCTCAATCTCAGGATGGATGGTTCAGGTTGATTCTAGACATTTTAAAAAATCTATAAATAGAGAGGCCATAAACATCATTTCTAAGTCTTGATAATGCAAAGTTATAATTCATAAATGATTCCAAAAGACATTTAAATTGGTGCTACCATGCCAACCTAAGCCATAATCTAAAGGTGCCAAGGAGAGATGGAGGTAGCCAAGATTGCATTGCTAAGGACTTAATGAGCGCAAACAGATCAATCCACTACAATAAGAATTTTAGAGCATTCAAGGAAGGTAAAATAGGATTTATTTTGCATTTTAGTTGTGTTTTTTAGTCATGTTTGTTAAATAAACTCTCTCTAGTGTCTAGGCCTATAGATGTTATGCTAGTTAGTGTGTGTCTTTCATTTTGTTTTCATTTTGAAACTAACCCCATACTAATTATCCTCTCTTGAGTCAAATTATTAGATCACACTTGCTATGCCTATATAGAGCTTACTTCCTTTTTCTTCTTCAACAGCCTAAAATGGCTTGTGTTTAACCTTGGGAGGTGTGGTTTACTGAAGATTCAAATGGTGTTTGATGCTTCTTTAATCATGGCTCTAAACTTTGTTGGCCATTAATGGTAGCTTGGGAAACAACTTGTTCTAAATTTATTTTTTTCACCAATATCTTTCTCTAACCCTTTAATTAGGTCTTGCTATGAATTTCTCAAGTTTATACTATGACAAGGTTCTTTCTTTTCAACTCTCTGGATCTTGCTTAGGTTTTCTCTAATTCAGAGTTAGTTTAAATTTTGTAACCTAAGCTAGTTTACCACTTGCTATTTTATAGCCTTATTATCATCTACCATAATTAATGTAGTCTTAATGGTTTAGGCACATTGATTTATTGGAAACCACATAATTTTGTAAAATCCTAAAAAATCTCTTATTTTATATGTATTAAATGTGTATCTTTATGCCACCACTATTGCCTCTTTGAATACTCCTAATGGATTGTTAGATAAGGTGACGTGTGGTTCAAATGGTAACTTCCTACTCATTTATAGGTGGATACTAGTTATCTTAGATGTTTTCTTTTTTCACATGTATACTTGACATGACCTTCACCTTTCCTTATGATAACCTAGTTGTAGTGCCTCACATGTATGTGATTCAGCCTCCTTGGTTCTACTTTTTCTTCTAGTTGTGATCTTATTTCAAGCATGCTTCACTACCTTTGTTGATTTATTGCATGTCATATTGATTTGGCCTATCCTACCACATACCAATCCTTTATGCTGGCCCTTCAACACTTTATTTCTCTTGTGCACTTTTAGAGTGTGTGTCTTTAGTGTCTACCTTGGCCTCAACCATGTTTAACATCTTCAATTACCTCTTAGGTCTCTGGCACCAGATCAATGGATACACCCTCTTTCAACTTTAGTGTAAAGGTAGCACCAGAGTGGTTCATTCTTGGGCATCTAAGTGCCCTACACTATTCATTTTTCACACATGTATCTTCTACTTGTGCCTAGTAATCTTCACACACCCACCACTTAGATGTCTATCCTCATGCACTGAGAGGGCATAAGTGCTTAGCTCACCTAATTGTAATTATGCATGAATTACTAATAGATAAGTTCTTGCAACTGCTACACATCACTCACTACCTCTATACACTACACATAGGGTGAATAAAATAATTATAAGAATGGTTTGGCTTGCACCAAATGGTATCCTATTCAACTTAGTCCCAACTAACTTGTAACCAAGAAGTTTGCATTTCCATGGTGCAAGTGCCATCTTACTACTTATATGTATTCAATTAGTTGCCATTGAAATTCTTAGGGAACATTTTGTTGGATAATGTTTGCAACTTGCATGCACTCATTTCTAATATGTTGTAGATGATGTAGGGGCCCATCCATCATATTTACAATTTTCTTGGGTGCTTAAAGTACTTGGAATCATAGAGAAACACCAATTCTCCTTCAATTAGCTCCTTATGTTTGATATTATTGTCATGCCAACACTTCTAGTGTACTTTCTTGATCTATTAACTCCATTTGGCTTGGGTGAATTTCTCATCTAGGATCTCTAATTCTTCCAACCTTGTGTTTAAATATTCTTGATCATCTAAGTGACCAATCCATGAAATATATAAGGAGGGCACCATGAATTCCATGGGTAGAACTATTTTAGTGCTAAACACTAGTTAAAATGGTGTAGCCTTGTTCAGTGGCTTATATGTTGTATGGTACACCCATAGTACTGATGATACATGATCATCCAAATCTTTATGACTAATGTCACATATCTTTGTCAGGAAAATTCCCAAGATATTTTTTAATGCTTTAGCTATGTCTTTGGCCTAGGGTTTATAGGATGTGGTTTTATGATATGCCATGATGTATTTAGTCAGAAGGATGTGCACCATGTCATTGATGAAATGAGTGCCCCTATCACTAGTTAGATTTAATGGGCACCATATTGTCTTATGATTTTATCCCATATTAAGTGCATGGTTGTTATGACTATGAAATATTTTATTAGTGTGGATTTGACCCACTTGGTTAAGTAGTTAGTGGTCACTAGAATATATCATGCATGTATGCACCATGCTATGAGAGTAATTGGTCCAATGAAGTCAATGGTCCATTTCTTGAATGGTGCTTGGGAAAAAATGGGAATAAGAGGCATCTCATCTTAGTGGTTGGGTTTTTTGGTGCACTAGCATATGTCACATGCCTTAGCATAATCCTTGGTGTCTTGAAATAGGCTTAGCCACCACAAACTTGATTGAAATACCTTGTGCACCATTACATCTATAGTAAAATGGCCTCCCACAATTCCATCATATGCTTCCTATAATATGGATCCCCTTTCATGTTATAATACACACCAACATAAGACTTCATCTCTACTCAATTTTTATAGCTCCCCTTCAATGAGACAGAAGGGGGTGTTGCAAACTACAAGTTTTTTCTTCTCCTTAGTTGATAAGGTTTGGGGCACAAACCTAGACATTAAAAAATAAAAAATATCTACTAAATCTTTAGGGACATGATGGATTCTATATATCTTTATGTCTAGTATGTCATTCTCAATTAGTATTACCACATCACTAGAATTGATGTGAGACAAATGGTGGTCCTAATTTTTGCTTTCTAGGTTTAATAAAAATGGATAACTAAAATGCTTAGAATAGAAAAATCCATCTATATATGTGCCCATGTAAATCATGCTTATTCATGAGGTACTTAATCACATCATGATCCATGAAAAAGGTGAATGTGGTTACAATAGGTATTGCCTAAAGTTTTGTAAGGTATATACCATTACCAACACCTCAAGCTTGGTGGTGGTGTAATTCTACTCTACTTGAATCAAATTCCTACATGCAAAAGAGATGAGGTGGCCCATTTTGCCCTCACTTAGTTATGCCAATATAGTGCTAGTTATAGATATTGAAGCCTCAAAATGAACATGGAAAGGAGTAGTCTAATCTAGAAATTGTAAAATTGGTGCACTAGCCAACTTCAACTTTAATGTTTCAAAGGTATCCTCTTGCACCTCACCACAATATAATAGGCCATCTTTGCATAAGAGCTCCTCTAAAAGCACTGCAATCTTTGAATAGCTCTATATAAACTTTTGGTAGTAACCATAATATCCTAGAAAGGTATAAACATATTTCTACATTAAAGGTCTTTGGATCTGAATGATGATGGATATCTTCAGAGGATCAACAAGCAAACCATCCTTGCAGATGATGTACCTAAGAAATGTTCCAAAAGGGGTCACAAAGATGCATTTATTCAAGTTTAATGAGATCTATAGATGTCTACACCTCTCAAACATGAGGCACATATTATCAAAGTGGTATTTTATAAGACCATACATAGTCCAATCATCAAGATACACTTGGAGGAACTTATGGATAAATTCCTTGAAAGCAGTGATCATTACCTTGGAGAATATGACTGGTGCATTCTTGAGTCTAAAGGGCATCACATTGTAACTGAAACAACCCCATAAAGTCATAAAGGTTTTTTTGGGATTATCCTCCTCCTTGATCTATACCTGATGGTAGCCCAAAAAACCATTAGTGAAAGTATATATTTTGTAACCTATGACTCCATTCAAGACCTCATCAGTAAACAAGTCAAGAATGGATCATTGATATAGGCAATGTTTAAAGGCCTATAGTTGATGTAGATCTGAATGCACCCATCCTTATTGATGTTGATGACCATTGGGCTCACCCATTCAAAATTTTTCATAGGGTAGATGATGCTGGTGGTAATCATTCCATCAATCTCCATTTTCACCTTGGCATAGAGATTGGGATTCATTCAGTACAGGTACTTCTTGACTAGCCTCATGCCATCTACTAGTTTGATGCTCATTTTTCTAATGGAAGGGTGAGTTCCCTTCATATCTTGGTAGCTATGTAGAAATAAGTCTTGAAATTCCTTCAAGAGGTCTATGATTCATGCCATTTCTATCTCAAAGTAGTAATCACCTTATAGTGGCAATCTTCATCTCACATTCTGTATTGATGTCTACTTTAGTTCTCTTAAGTGGCACTTGGTAGGGCTCATTATTATTTTGATGAGATTATTCAACCTGTTAGGTATCCTTAGTTATTTGAATTTGAAGATGTGATATATCATCTTTGTCTGGGGTGATATCATCAACAAGGTGCACAAGCTTTTTCCTTCCTATTAGAGCCTTCTAATTACACTCTTTCCAAGTCCCATCATCTTCCTCATTAGAGTCACTATTGAGTGCTTGCTCTTGACATAATATTGAGAGTGATAGTCCTTTTTCCTCAAATATTTCACTAAGGTGCTCTTCTAGGATGATGATGTCCTCAAAGACTACACTACAAATGACTTACTGTGTCTCTAATAGCTCTAAATTTTTGGGAAGAAAAGGAGAAGGTGTACACAAACCTTTTCTTAAGTACCTCTTAGTTCCCTATCTCATGATTCATCTCATTTACTATGTAACATGAATGTGCCCATGTCTTTAAGGTCCTATAAAAGGCATAAACTCATTTACCCCTTGGCATATGATCATTGTAAATAATCTAGGTTTCTTCACACAAATGCACATGCATGATGGGTTAGAATCACTTGAGTATGTGGGTATGTCCAAGTTCTCATTGCTCTTACCAAACCTAGTGCATATTTATACCTTGATATCTTTCCATATTGGAAATTTAAGTATCTACACTTCTCAACAATGAATAGCAGTGCACTTCAAGGTATGCACTAGTACACCCATTCTATCTAATTCTTTAGGGATGCAAGTTTAATGTCAAGGACATACCTCTCTATAGGATGGATCCCTTCATATTTTGGGAGTGCTGCAAGCTTCCCTTTACTTAGCTAGAACACCTTTTTTTGGCCTTTCTAGTGTGGGGAACCCATCTCTTCTATTTGTACTCAATCTTAACCAGTCCCATTCTGGTTGGCCTTGGCTCAGCTATAAATACCAGGAAACACCTTCAACTTGTGACCTCATAAGCCTATTATACCCATCATTCATAGGCTATGTTAGTTATATCAGAGGTTGATTATCCATATTCCCTTTTGAGCATGCCTTGGTCATTATGGTTGAGCTTCTCAATGCCCTGCACCATGATGTTGTAAATGTGGTTGATCTCATCTTTAAAATTAACACATTCCACATATGGGGGACCTTGGTCACTTGATAGAGGGATCAACACCCTCTCCTTTCCATTTTTAAATTTCATGTATCACTTCTTTAAGTGCATGTTTGAATTATTCATGTAGTACTATGGCTTACCCAAGAGCATTGGATAGTTGTCCTACTCTACCAACTTGATGACCTTGAAGTCAGCTTAGAACTTAGCAACCATGATATCTACAATGGCACCCTTCAAGATCTTGATAGGTTACATTCAGTTTTTTTTCACCATGAACAACATGTGAGGTGAGGGTCTTAAGGGTGGCCATCCTATCTTCTCTTAAGTGGTTTTGGATAGAATATTAACCTTAACACTCATTTCTACAAGTACTTCACAAACCAACCATTCATTGATGTTGGCATTGGTTAATAACTCTTGGTCATACTCTACATTCTAATTATGCCTTACTTCATGCACCTATTCCATATGTGGCACAACAACTTCAATCATTTAAGGTGCAACCTATTCTTCTAGTTTCTTCCCTACGTGCTTCAATAACAAATATTTCAATAGGGGAAACATCCCTTTAATTTATAAGAGGCATAATATCTCAGTCAACTCTTATACTTTAGCCTCATGGTTATCTTTTCTTTTATGTGATGTAGTGGCTGTGCCTCTAGATCCTTGGCTAATTGGAGTTTGCCATAAAAATTATGTATCACACTCATTTCTTTTTATAGGACATCCTTCTATCATGTAGGGTCAAGATAGGGCACAAAATTTGGCTTAGGTCATGCTATGTACTTAGTGTGACTTGATTCATCATACTCCAATAATAGTTCTTAGGTTGACACAATGGTTAATTGAATGGTGAACCCACTATAGGTTTTTGCCTACACTTTTGGTATCTCTTTGTGATTTTTTGGTGGCTTAGGATCCCATATTTATTATTTGGATTCATGCCTAACCATCATGACACCCTTGTTAGGTTGGCCTTGAGGTAGATTATTGTATAAGTCTGGGCATTTCTTGACCATATGTGTTCCTCAATAATACCCACATGTTAGGTGTATGGGGTAGTTGTACTAATAGTACTCAGTTAACCCACACTTATAACATAATCATGGTGGGAATCTTCCTCCACCACATCCTCATCCTTATCTACATGCACCTCATTAGTTTCCATAACCCATATTATGTTGGCCATAGCCCTCATTTCTTTGACCTGCTTAATCATTAAATGATGTTATTGCCTACCTTTTGCATCTTTCCATGTTTTACCACATCTCATTGATGATTTAATAGTCCACTATGGAGTGCATATAGGCATCACACATATTGTAGTAAATGGTAATGTTCAATTGACTCATGTACTATAGCAAAGGATAGTTTTGAGAGTCATGCGGCCCATGTCTGACCTCATAGTTAAGAATTATAGAATGAACATTTCTTCAAAGGAAATTATTTATGTTATGCCCCTCCATCTCATAGTTAGTACACCAAACTTCCTGTGAGTGTCATGTGATAAACCAAAAGTTAGCTTCTATAGTTGGGAGGTTATTAATGTGATCTATGCTTCCATGAATGGGCTAATCTTGATATCAATGCTACCTACTGCCTCATCCTGGAGTGCAACTTCAAATGCTTCATGGGGGTCTATGAATGTCTTCATGGATAATAATCTTCTAAAAGGTAATAACACACCCCAAACAAACCACTATACATGATAGAAAGGGTGAATTTCATATGAAACCTTAGAGAGAAGAGTTTTAAATCATGCATCATATAGGTGCATGCTCTTGGATAATCCTTGATTGATTTCTTTGAGCATTATGATGCTCTACTACTAAAATTCAAGGTTATCAAACTCTTTCAAGAAGGCTTCCTTTAATATATTATATTCAACCATAGCCTAGTTTAGATCAAATTTACAATACCAGATATGGGCATGATCTAGTAAGGTGGTCACAAATTGGGTCACCTTGTACCCAAATTGAGTGATGCCTTGAGTGTGCCATTGTATCTCACATTTAAGCACATGTTCTAAAACATTCTCTATGCCATGATACTTGGGAAAGTGCATCACCATCTCATAGTAGACTTGTTGAAGGGGTGGTGCTAGGTTATGAGTTGCCTATCCCTCTTGTAGCTATCTTAGAGGTGGTCCTCTAGCAACTCCAATTGTATGTTAGGTCATTGATCCTTTCATTAGTAGATGTGCTATCAAATTTATCACTGTAGTGCCACTCACCTATGGTGCTATGCCACTTCTTATGGGATATTTCCCAGTTAGTGTAGTTGATATCCTCTACATGACAATTATCATACTTATGTTTATGGTTCCTAGATTAGCTCTTATTAGGTTCACTATATCATCACTCAATTATTCATAGTGAATCACTTGCTCAATAATAAACTCTTGATCTAAATGTTTAATCCTATGAAATTTGATGTAGATAACAAGTTTAGTTATCATTCTTCTATCTTTTGATGGAGAATACTTTGCATGAGCTTGTGCCTTAGGTTTAATGGGGGTAGGTGCTTCTAGTGCATCCTCTATTACCACATTTTGTAAGAACCCACTACATCCTACACCCAACTACTAAGCCTAATTTCTTACTTCCTCCTCTCTCTCTTTGCACTAATAAAATTCAAGGGATCCTTCCCCATGCCCTTCTTACTTGCTATGGGTTTTCTCAGCACTTCCAAGTTCTAGATCCTCTATTAGCCAACACCTTCTCTTATTATAGCTCAAACTTTTGATCTCTCAGGTGTCAGGTTGCTCATCCTCTACCATCGCATCTCACCTACACTTCCCCTTCTCACCTTCTATGCTTTCTCATTTGTGTAAGGATTTTATCCTTCCATTCTTATAGTTTCAATACCATAATCCAAAATAAGCTTCTTCAATTCAATGTCAATCCCTCTTATGAATGTTGGGAGAAAAGTAAAACCGGAAGCACACAATTGATTACCAATACCAAGCAACTTAATATATGGAAATTAACCAGATTCACCAAGTAACTAGAATTCAGAATAACACAAGATATGAGAGACAATACACAAATTGTATTAACACTTTATACAGAAAAGAATACAATAAAGAAGATGCCACTTCTTCTCCACCACCTTACAGAGGTTTCCCACACCTCAAGTGAACAGTAATTCTTCTCCCCAAAGCTCTCCCTCTCAGGTCCCAACACCCAACTCAAATACAGAGTTGGTGTTCACCTCCCATGCTCCACGCACACCACAAGTTCTCCACACACTCAAACAAGTACTCCACGTACTTCAAGTAGATCTCCCATGAACCTGCAACAACCTGCAGTTCAACAGACCATACTTATGGAAGGAACTCCCTTGCCTTCCTCTCTTGCTCTATCCGAGTACACACCTGTACTCCAAGTAGATCCTGCCTGATACTGCTCCCTGTTGTGTTGCTGTCTATATGACCTTGCACACCTGCAAATCAAACAACGGTTCTGCTCACCTGTGAACCTTGACCTTGCACACACATACACCTATAGATCAATGATCTTACTTACCATGTAGATCACTCTACACCCTGAAGAACCCTTGTCCTTGCCTTACCAAGTCCTTATGATTCTCCAACCAGTACCAAGCTTGGCACTGATAGGGAACTAGGAGGAGCACCCTTACTCACTTCACACACAGAAGGAGCAAACTTTGCTCAAATCAAACTAGAACACTTTTCCAATACAACCATGAGTCTATTATATAGATCTCATCCAAACAATGATTAGACATCTAATTACAATAATTAGATCCACAGCTCTTAGTCTAAAAATAGATCTCTTCATGCAAACACATGGTTCGTTAGCTAACTGCTCGTAATAAATGCAGTCCGAACCACACAGGTGACCGACGTCGGTCCTTGTCCGCCTGGGGGTCACTGACGCCAGCCGATCCATGACCGACGTCGGTTGCCTTCCTGTCTTACCCTGTCGACGCCGGTTGGCCAGACCAATGCCAAACACTTTTGACACTTCTGCAACTCTCCTGCAACCTCCTCCATGCCTGCATCAGTGAAGATTTTAGCTCCACAACCTAACAATCTCCCACTTGGAGATAAACAGTTGCACTGTACCTGTACCTGTACTCCATCTAATCTGTTTCCTGGTTTGTATCCCTCTTCAAGATCAATCCTGAAGACAACCCACCACACAATCTGTGATGTACCACCTGTCATCCGAGTACCCTGCCACATCCGAACCTACAAACACATGTAGTGAAGTCCTGACCTTGCATAGCATGAATCCCTGCTGCCGGTCCCTCTCAAGTACCTGAGAACCCACTTCCCCGAATTGGCTCCTAACTCTCTGACAGCTCCCACTGCATGGAAATACTCAGGTCTATACCAGACCTCATGTGATTTCGGACACTGTACCTGTCCAGCCCTTAGTGTGCTCTGGCTCTGCAACCTGAACCTCGCCAACACCTGATTCACATCAGCTCCCACTCGAGACAAAATCAACCTGTGATCTCCATGTCTCCCATGTCAAAGAATTCCGCTACTTCAAACTCCTCCTGACATGCCACTGAACTAATCTTACCCTTAGCTCAGCAAAACCCTGTATGTACAAAACTGCTATAGCAAAACATACCATCCACATACAGCAATAGAATGATGTCATGACTCATCATCCACCTGGTAAGACAAACCACAGTAGTTACCTGACACTGACTGAAGCCATGCTTTGTCCTCCCCCTGTCAAAACCTGTACCACTGTCCTGCAGCTCCTCAAGACCATATACATGATCTTCCGTCTCACGTATCCATTCTCTCTATTCTTCTACTAAGGTATCCATTCGTCTCTATGCTTTCATACCTGCTGGCAACCCTACCAAAACACACCTGTCTGGTTCTCCTCCAAGGAATCACATCCTCATCCATGCCAAGCTCACACCTGTTTCCTGGATCCTTCCTGCTCTACAATCAGCAACATGTATAAAGAAGAGGAACAATGAATTTGAGGGCCTACTTACGTCTTCAGTCCTCTATATGGGTGTTTGAGACTCCTTGACAGCGTGCTGTCCACCCAAGATCCGTTACAGTGACCGACCTCGGTCACCCCACAGTCTGCATCCGACCGATGTCGGTTCCCATGTGTCTGTCCCTGACTACCAACCTGCCAGTGCTGGTGTCCCTGATACCGACATCGGTCCTCCTGATCGACATCGGTCTTACATACTGCCGACGTCAGTTTCATGACCGACGTCGGTCTTACTCTGCCTGACATCGCCGGCTTTGGTCTGCACATGACCGACATCGGCACCTGTCTGTTCGACGCTGGTTCCTCCTGACCGACGCCGGTATCTGTGTTCGCCTGTGAGTGATGAATTTTTACCTGTGAGCTCCTTTGAATCAATACCCATGTCCAAACTACCCTGCTCAGAAGTATCCAGCCACATCCACTGGGTTCTGTCCACCATCTCCTCCATAAACACCAAGGCTTTCCAGTTCTTAAGCCTATCAAATATATCTATCTTCCACTTAAGAACATGCATCTCCTTCCTGCTCATGTGACCAAGCCTACAAAGCCACGTCTTCGCAACAGAAGAAGAATCAGTAATATAAACAAGTAGATAAAGGGTACCTATTTTCTTACCACCAGCTAATTCAAGTGCATCCGCTGTGAGAGTTCTTGTGCATCTCTCATCACCCAATCTTTCTGAAGAAATTAGCCATATCTCCAAATCTGGGACCTGCATGACCTTCATCAACACCTGTGTGTTGGCCGCCTAAAATTTCAGCTTCACTTCCCCTTTGCCAATTCTTTGGCAAGGCTCACCAGCTCCTCTACCTGGAACTACATGGAAAGAGGCAACCGAATCTTTTATCCAAGATTCAACTTTATCCAAGAAACCTCTAAGAACATCCTATGCAATAACACCTACAACATCTGCTTCTTCAGTTCCTTCATGCTGATCTGCTACCAACCAACAATAGTCTTTTACCTACTCTTTCTTTCCATAGGACCGTGAGTGACCATCTGTGCTTTTCAACTCCTCCATTCTTAGCTTACTTTGATCTGCTGTTGCTCTACTCCCACTCAATCAGAAACCCCTGAGAGTGCCCTATAACCAAACACAAAACCTGCTTCCTGCAACCTTAGCTCTGATACCACTTGTTGGGAGAAAAGTAAAACCGGAAGCACACAATTGATTACCAATACCAAGCAACTTAATATGCGGAAATTAACCAGATTCACCAAGTAACTAGAATTCAGAATAACACAAGATATGAGAGACAATACACAAATTGTATTAACACTTTATACAAAAAAGAATACAATAAAGAAGATGCCACTTCTTCTCCACCACCTTACAGAGGTTTCCCACACCTCAAGTGAACAGTAATTCTTCTCCCCAAAGCTCTCCCTCTCAGGTCCCAACACCCAACTCAAATACAGAGTTGGTGTTCACCTCCCGTGCTCCACACACACCACAAGTGCTCCACACACTCAAACAAGTACTCCACGTACTTCAAGTAGATCTCCCATGAACCTGCAACAACCTACAGTTCAATAGACCATACTTATGAAAGGAACTCCCTTGCCTTCCTCTCTTGCTCTATCCGAGTACACACTTGTACTCCAAGTAGATCCTGCCTGATACTGCTCCCTGTTGTGTTGCTGTCTATATGACCTTGCACACCTGCAAATCAAACAACAGTTCTGCTCACCTGTGAACCTTGACCTTGCACACACATACACCTGCAGATCAACGATCTTACTTACCATGTAGATCACTCTACACCCTGAAGAACCCTTGTCCTTGCCTTACCAAGTCCTTATGATTCTCCAACCAGTACCAAGCTTGGCACTGATAGGGAACTAGGAGGAGCACCCTTAATCACTTCACACACAGAAGGAGCAAACTTTGCTCAACTCAAACTAGAACACTTTTCCAATACAACCATGAATCTATTATATAGATCTCATCCAAACAATGATTAGACATCTAATTACAATAATTAGATCCGCAGCTCTCAGTCTAAAAATATATCTCTTCATGCAAACACATGGTTCGTTAGCTAACTGCCCGTAATAAACGCAGTCCGAACCACACAGGTGACCGACGTCGGTCCCTGTCCGCCTGGGGGTCGCCGACGCCGGCCGATCCATGACCGACGTCGGTTGCCTTCCTGTCTTACCCTGCCGACGCCGGTTGGCCAGACCAACGCCAAACACTTCTGACACTTCTGCAACCTCCTCCATGCCTGCATCAGTGAAGCTTTTAGCTCCACAACCTAACAATGAATGTGCCCCTTGGCTCTTGAATAAACTCATATTATACTTCTTCACGGCATGAGAAGGTTGACACTATGAACTCAAACACATAATTATTCAATGCACTACTCCACCATTTATCCAAAATGCATGTCCAAACTTCATCCAAGCTCTTAAGCCTTTCTATGTGCTTTGTAGTCCATTTGAGGCACTGCCCATAGCTTTACCTTTTAAAAGTAGTGTAGGTAAACAACCACTAGTATACATGCCTAGGTAGCTCACAAAATAATACCTCATATAGAGCATCATATAGGTTAGCTTGTATCCATTTCCTCAGCTCCTATCCTTTGCATGTGGGATGCTTATGCATAAAACTATCTTTCACTTACTATGTCTAGTGCTTAATATTATCAAGCAATAGTCAGAGAATCACACTATTACACCATTATAGCTAAAAAATTGAACATGTTTCCCAACAATGAAATTAAAATATTGTAGAAAATTTCACTAGAATAAATTTTGTGCTTGGTCATACACTTAGCTGTCAAACCAAGTTGGTTCTAGACTTGATGTGACTAGGCATGAGCATAATAGGGTCTAACACATAAAATTTAACACAATACTATTCTAGAATTAGTTTCATATAAGGCACAAGCCTTGTGTGCTCACCTGAAGTGCAATAGTGAAGGGATCAAAATTGCATTAGGCTAGTCACAACATGACACAACTTGGTTTTTAATGGAAGTTAGTCATTGGTGAGACAAGATCAAGTAGCCTATCAACACTAGGCTATTCAGGGGAAGTTTAATAGGTGAATGCCTTATTAAGGGCATAAGTTATAAGGTACAATTTCGTACTAGTTAGTCTGAGCTCTTAATGGTGTAAGCTATGGGAATAACTAGTATGAGGTCATTTAGTTACTTATACAAGTCATACAAAAGGCTTGGGTTCAAGTGTTCATTCTTTTAAGTAGCACTCTAGGTACATGTCTTAGAGTCTTAGTGCATTTAGGTTCCAATACTTAGTCTATTTATAGGTATGCTGAAGTTGCTATATGGAACAAGGATGTCATTAGTGACCAAGGATAAACCTCACATATCACAATACATATAGGTAAAAAACTATATCATTGCTATTATAAACCAAGTCATAAATATAACATTATGCTATTTATACTACAAAAATTAACACTTTAATGTTTTAACAACATACTTCATTAACTTCATATTTCAACATATATATTTGAAGATATAAAATAGAGCATATGATCTTCCCTATCACTACTCATGCCCAAAGACTCATAGGCGAGCTTGGGCTATACATTTTGATAACTTAACCTATTTCATTTAGAATCTAAATACTTAATGGTGGTTCTTTATTTTAGTATAGCTTCACTATGTTAATTACCTCTTCTTTCCTTCAAATACAAGCCTTATTTTATAGACAATTGGGCATCTCCTTTTCAAGTTACATGGGCACATGCTAAGTGATGAGCTATTGCTAAGAGTCACGAGTCTACTAGCTCCAATATGGTACCCAAGTTAGATGAGTGCATATAATATGATGAGATATCACTAGGGGGTATCTATCTCAACTTCTTCACTCTTTTGACATCCATTATTCTCAAGCCACCACATAAAAGTTTTTGTGGGGATGTCCTTTGAAGGTTAATGCCATACAACTACCTACCAGCTGGTGCAAGATCCTCATAGAATCCTCTAACTGGTACCAAATGGTAAAAAAAATGAGTAACCACTATAAATATTGCTTTTCACCAAGATAGGTCCAATTGGTGTGGTCCACATAGTTGGTAGAAAAGGAGGCCCAACAAATAGACCCCTTTTAGATGAATATGCCACAGTGACCTACTGTCACTCTTAGTGATTATTAATAAATAAGAGGTCACAAATGTTCAAAACAATACCAATAATTTCAATATTACTTGGACCCATAACAATATCCAAATTAAAATCTCCTAAATATCTCTCCTCTATCCATACCAAACACTTGAAAACTGCCCTTCTAGAGATTCCAAGGAATTCAATATAGGAGATAAAATGGTTTTTTTCATTTTAAGACCTAAAAATTACTCAAAAAAACTTGTTTGACATTTTAATGGACAAATAATGTCTTTAATATTCATAAATCTTAATTTTACCCTGAGAATTATACATATGGCCTCAAAATAGGCCTTTTTAGCATTAAAACTGCCATTATCTCTTGAGAAGCTTGTTAAAAATTCTAAAAAATGTATCCATTGGATATTTTCATGCCATTATAAGTACATAATGTCCTAACAAGTAAAGTTTTTGGTTTTAGGGGTGAGCATTTAGCCTTGGGAGGCCAAATTACCAATATTTTTAAGTGACTCACAAGGGTTGACTAACCTGCTGGTCGAGAGAATCCAAAATCTTTTGCAGTGATAAATCAACATGGATCATGACTATTCCTAGAATGATAAAGATATTATCACATTTTAAACCTATAAGACTTAAATAAACTAACATGACTCAATAAATATAACTCAATAAACACACTTAAATCTAAGAAACACACCTAAACCTAAAAACAAACAAGGCAAAGCACTAAAGCAACAAAATAACAAACTAAACTTGTGCTAATCACTTATTGGAATAATAAAAAACATTATAAATAAATAAATTGATATGAACTTATTTCTTTTATGATCAAATGGAAAACTTTATTGATCACTATGGCACTATGAGGTCTGATTTCCACATCATGATTTGAGTCCAACGAAACATTGTCCAATATATGAAAATTCCTACTTGTAGCTGAAGCTATTGGCATGTTCATGGCCTCTTGAAAAATAAATTTAACCTTATTATTCCATATATATATATGCATGGGTTGTATATGTGAGTCCAACACCCAATTATACTCCTTTGATATCCTTCTACTTTACAAGAACAATGCTAATTTTACCTTAGTCATGGGATGCCAAAGGTATGTAATGTCTTGGTTGATGCTTTCACTCTGCTCTATTTATAATGGTGACATGTCAAGACCTTCATGATGGACATATTTAACTTCATTAGGAATGCTAAAGGATAAGATATCCTCACTTGTTTTATATTTAGGAGTATCAACTTGAGATACTACTTCAACAAACCCTTCATCAGTACTTCTATCATCTTGGGATTACTCTTATTATGGACAACACTTGACATTATCAATAGCCAATTGGTATTCAACATGTTACATAGGAAGTGTGAGTCCTTAAATAGATTCATATTCATTGTAAATGCTCATATATTACTACCAAAGGTCATCCTTATCACCTTGACACTCCATATAATCATGATCATACTTCAAACTCTCATCAACCATTGGGGTCTCATGCTCATCAACAAACTGATCTTGGTGGATAATAATTGGTCATTTATCCTCAATGAAACTAGAGTTTTATTGAACATATACCTTTTATTTCATGCTTTGAGACTTTAAAAGGTTATCACCTTGCCTTATATCTACTTCAAGTTGAATAGATGCCTCACTTTCACACTCATTAGAGCTATCATGATAAAGAGTGGTTTCCATATCATTGATTAGCTCTTGGGAATCATCTTATTTTTAAATTAGATTCTCTTATTCATGAAACTTATCTTATACCCAAACAATCTCTTGGATTTCATCTTATTTTACATCATGGAATACTGATTCATACTTATCCTTACCAAGGGGTGTCCCAATGATGATTTCCTCTTCTTGTTCACTCAAATCACTCTCATCTTTTATCACTACAACTTTTTCTTCTTCATTTATCTCACAAATGAGAGGTTTCTTCTCAAGGAATGGCATGGTATATCCTTGTAAAAATTCAAGAAGATGAGTCAAATTTAAAGGTGTTTCCATGGATGCTTCTTTCTCCTTAATCAACTATTCATCTTTGAAAACCATCACTTCCTCTCTTAGTTGCATATTTTCTTAAATATAATTCCATGAAGGGAAGGCCTTGGGATGGAGGATGGAGGGATGGGGGATGAATGATCTCATGCTTTCTTTCTAATTTGAGACTTGGGTTTATGATTGATTGTTCTTATTATGCCCTTAACCATTGGTGTGTCTAGGGATATGTGTGGCCAACTTGGGCTTATATACCTCTTTTATTTACTTTTTACATTTCTCTATGTTCTTAGATAGGTCATCCTATGGAATAAACTTGGATAAGTAGAAATATATAAGAGGTAATTGTTAGTATTAAGCATCATGTGTGAAGTATTCTGCTAATAGTGCATTGTTTTGGAGGTTACCCCCTCTAAGTGGCTTTGCTATATTATCTAGTATTCTATTATACTATCAATGATCGATGTGTAATATCTCATATTTTATTATTCTATGGAATATAATATCATTCTATGTGAATATCTAAGTAATTTCATTACAAGTGGTATCAGATCTTTGATTTGGGCAAGTTTCCTGTGGATTTTTTTGGGTCTGGTGAGGCGTGGATTTCAGGAGCAGTGAAAGAGAAAAGACAACCTATAATCTAGGAAGAAATAATTTTTTTCATTAGCATAGTATTTCTTGAAACACTATTTTGAAAAAAAATTAAAAAAAAACCTTTGGATTTTTTTCCCCTTACACACTTGCAGTCATTGGATTCATCTTGAAGAGATGATCACAATGATGTATTTTGTCAATACACATTTTTGTCGGGGTCAAAACCCTCCTAGGGTTTGTTTATGGTAGGTCATTCAACTCAAGGAAGAAAAGGGGCACTAGAAACTCCTAAGACTCTTACCAATGACATGGAATATGAAACTTCAAATTCAATGTTTTGTTGGCTTCAAGAGGACATAAAAAACTTGGTGAGGCATGATCACTTTGTTGCATTCCAAGCTGATGTTTTAGGGATGCATGGAGAGATTAATGGATTTCATAGTGATTTCTTAGTTTTAGCCTAACAATCCTCCATTTTAGTATTCAAACCCTCCTCTCAACAACTCCCATACTAGTATGAAATTGATGTTGCCAAAAGTGGACATGCAGAAGTTTGATGGTAAGGATCCTCTCACTTGGATTAACCAAATTAAGAGTTTATTTGAGCTAAATCAAACCCTTAGTTCTGATAGGGTGATGGTGACATCCTTTTATATGGAACATGAGCAATTCGTTTGGTATCACTGGTTATGTGCTCAAAATAAAAAGAATGGTGCTCCTATTACATAGAATATTTTTATTGAAGAGTTGACAACTCATTATCAAAATAATGTATTTGAAAACTATTTCATCCAATTATCCAAACTAAGACAAATAGGACCTGTGAGGGATTATATTCATCAATTTCAGAATCTCTCTTTAAGGGTGGAAAATATCACTAAAATAAATTTGATAGATCTATTTTTGGGTTGCCTCAAAGATAACATCCAATACAAAGTTAAAATGTTTGACCCAAAATCTATATCAAAAGCTATCCTTAAGGCATGTGTGATAGAAGAAAAAGAGATGGTCAAAAGGAAAACTTTCACTACTAGTCATGATCACAACTTTATAGCACCATCATTTCCACAACCCACTAGATTAACACAATGACAAATTGAGGAGAAGTGAGCCAAAGGGTTGTGTTGTGGTTGTGACATTAAATGGAGAAAAGACCATCATTTTGCTGAGAAGAAGCTATTTTATATTGAAGGTGCCATGATGATGAAGAGGATGTAGAAGTACATGATGCAGATGCAAAAGTTTTTGAGGAAGAATCTGAAGAATCTCAACTTACTATTTCATGCCATGCCCTATCAGGTATTAATACTCCTCTAAACTCTTAAGGTGATGGGTTCCTTAAGAAGTAAAAGGTCACTATCTTGATTGATTCTAGGAGCACACATAACTTCATCCATAGTAAGTTGGTTGCTCATTTGAACTATTTCATTTATCCAACTCTAGAGGTTTAGGTTATGATTATAGATGGTGGTACTGTCAGTTGTTCAGGAAAATGTCTTAGTATTAAATTGGCCATGGGAGATTTCTTATTGGATTCTCTTATGTTTGCTATTTTGATAGGTGACACTGATATTATTGTGGGAGTCTAGTGGCTAACCACTTTGGGCACTATTAAGATGAATTTTCAAGAATTATTCATGCATTTTCATTTAGAAGAAAGGACATTTGAGCTAAGAGGATTAAAATCTAAATCTCCCTAACTTATTAGCTCCCATAAAATGATAAATATTACTCATAAGGGTGCTAAGGGATTTGTAGCCCACTTGTTTTCTATGAAAGTACAACCAACTCAACCATCTCCACCTCTTGATCTGCAACAAATAATTGATGCTCATTCTATTATTTTTGGAGACATGCCAAAAGGACTTCCACCTAGCTACATGCATGATCATGGTATCACACTTGTTCTTGGTAGTACACCACCCAACATCAGGCCATACAAATATCCCTATGCCCAAAAAAGTGAAATTAGAAAGATGGTATAAGAGATGTTGGACGAATGAATCATTCACCATAGCCAAAGTTAATACTCATCACCAATTGTCATTGAGAAAGAAAGATGATACTTGGAGGATGTACCTTGACTATAGAGAAATCAATAAGCACACTATTAAATATAAGTTTCCAATTCTTGTCATTGATGATTTGCTAAATGAATTGAATGGTGCTCTTTATTTTACCAAGTTAGATTTGTGGTTTGGGTGTCATCAAATTAGGATCTATGATGAAAACCTACCCAAAACTACTTTTAGGACTCATGAGGGCCATTATGAGTTTTTGGGTATGCCTTTTGGCCTAATAAATGCACCATATACTTTTTAGAGTTTGATAAATACTATTTTAAAGCCATTTTTTAGGAATTTGTTTTTGGTATTCTTTGATGATATCCTCGTTTATATTTAAAATTGGGTAGACCATTTGCAACATGTGAAACAAGTACTCTCTATTTTGGAGCAAAATAAATTATATGCCAAACCTTCAAAATGTAATTTTTGGGTTGTTGAGGTTGAATATTTGGGTCATTTGGTATCTTATGAAGGAGTGAAAGTGGATCCTAAAAAAATCTAAGCAATGGTAGACTAGCCAATTCCTAAGACACTCAAATAACTTTGGGGATTTTTTGGACTTACTAGTTATTACCATGGATTTGTCAAAAATTATGGTAGTATTACAACCCCACTTACCTCTTTTTTAAATAAAGACTCCTTTTAGTGGACTGATGTAGCTACTCAAGCATTTGAACAATTGAAATTGGCTATGTGCACTACTCTAGTATTGGCCACTCCTGATTTTTCTAAGACTTTTGTGGTTGCATGTGATGCATCTGGGTATGGTATGGGTGTTATAATCATGAAATAAGGTTTACCACTATAATTTTAAAGTCATCAAATCAAGGGTAAAAATTAGCACAAGCTCATTTATGAGAAGGAAATGATGGCCATTTTGCATTCAGTCAAACAATGGAGACCTTATTTTATGGGTCATCACTTTTAGGTAAAAATTGATCATGATAGTCTTAAATATTTTTTAAAACAGAGGTTGCCATCTGAAGAACAACATAAATGGGTAACTAAGATGATAGGCTATGATTTTGAAATAGTCTAAAAAAAATGCAAAGATAATGTGGTGGGAGATGCGATATCCAAAAAAGATGAACCAGTTGAGGCATTTCTATGTGTCATAACCATTTTGTAGGTAAATTGGCTAGAGGAAGCATAATCAAAATGGGAACATGATAGTACTACTCATGATTTGATTCAAAATATTCAATAGGGTTTAGATGGTTTTGAAAAATTCACATGGAAAGGGAATGCATTATGGTATAAAAATAGATTGTACCTATGTAAGAATTCTCTTCTTAAACAAAAAATCCTTCAAAAACTTCATGCAACTCTAATTGGAGGTCATTCAAGATTTTTGAAAACCTATCACAGGATCAAGCAAATTTTTTTTTGGGAAGGTCTCAAGGGGGATGTCTAGAAATATGTGGCTAAATGTATGATCTGTCCATAAAACAAAGGCAAAATCATCAAAACTCTAGGTCTTTTACAATGTTTATCTATCCATAGCCAACATTGGGAAGAGGTATATATGGATTTCATTATAGGGTTAATGAGATTTGATGGTAAAAATGTTATCATGGTTGTTATAGATCATCTCAGTAAGTATGTTCATTTTTGTTTAGTATCCCAACCATTTATTGCTAGTATAGTAGCTTTTACTTTTCTCAATATAGTTCAAAAACTGCATGGAACTCCTAAGATCATTGTCAGTGATAGAGATCCCATTTTTACTAATAATTTTTGGACTAAGTTATTTACATGTTTAGGAACTCAATTGGCTCATAGTTCATCCTATCATCCTAAATATAATGGAAAATCTAAGGTAGTCAACAAATGTCTAGAAGGATATCTCTATTGTTTTGTTTCTGATAAATAGGATAAATGGGTTCATTGGCTACCACTTGCTGAATGGTGGTTAAAAACTTTTGTTCATAGTTGTTTCAAAATGTATCCTTTTGTGGCACTATATGGATACCATCCTCCATCCATCACTTCCACCTTGAAGGTCCATCCTAATGTTCATGTATTTGAAGAACATATTCACCATTAATAAGAGGTCCTTGCAAGTTTGCATGAAAATTTAGCTATGACCCATAATCGCATGAAGTAACAAGCATATCAATATAGAAGTGAGAGGCATTTTGACATTGGTGATTGGGTTTTTATTCATTTAAAACCATATAAAAATATGTCATTGAAGCAACAAAAAAAGGATAAAAATTTGTCCCATAAGTATTATGGGCCTTATCATATATTTCAAAAAATTGGCAGTGTGGCCTATAAGTTAGATTTTCCTTCATCCACTCACATACATCCAATATGTCATGTATCATGCCTAAAGAAAGTCATTGGACATAGATTTATCATTCAAATAGAATAAAAAAATTTTATGAGGAAGGTAAAGTTATTATTGATCCTGAGGTGATCCTTCAATGATGCACCAAATAGCTACATTCTAGAGCAATTACAAAATACATGATCAAATGGAAGAATTTTCCATGTGAAGATGCCACTTGGGAGGATGAAGCATTTGTATAGCAGCATCCAAATTTTATAAAATGTTGAGGACAATGTTGTTTTAAAGGGGAAAGGCTTGTTATGCCTTTAACTATTAGTGTGTCTAGGGATATGTGTGGCCGACTTGGGCTTACATACCTCTTTTAGTTACTTGTTACATTTCTCTAAGTTTTTAGACAGGTCAGCCTATGTAATAACCTTGGCTAAGTAGACTATATATAGGAGGTAGTGGCTAGTCTTTAAGCATCATGTGTGAAGTATTCTACTAATAGTGCATTGTTTTGGAGGTTTCCCCCTCGAAGTGGCATTGCTATATTATCTAGTATTCTATTTTTCTATCAATTATCATTGCGTAATCTCTCATATTTTCTTATTCTAAAAAATATAAAATCATTCTATGAGAATATATAAGTAATTTCATTACAGCTCTTCTATCTCCCTTGAATATTTCATTTGTTTCCATGTTCAAAACTTGGGTTTAGGAGCCTCTTTCATTATAGGTATTACAATCATGGGTATGAATGGAAAAACTTCGTGCTAAGATGAAATTGTTTTTGTAGCTACCACTGATTGGTATAGGAGTTGATTTACAATTTCAAATTATTTAGCAAGTTGAACCTCAAATTCAAGCACCATTTCATTAGATATCTCTTCTTTCTAGTCAGAAGATGAAGGCCCTTGCATAATCTTCCATGAAATATGTAACTCAAACTTCTCAAGACATACTTCTCCTTCCCTTTGAACTCTCTCTTGGATAGACCTCCAAGTAGGAAAAGTTAGTAAGGATTGAGAGTTACTTTGAGGGTTGTGACACACATTGGTTTTACATTATTGATAGGGGAAATGTATTGCAATAGAGGATTGATGTGGAATGAAGGAGGGAACATGCTGCTAATTATGGTGAACC
Source organism: Torreya grandis (assembly GCA_037957365.1). Classification (NCBI taxonomy): domain Eukaryota; kingdom Viridiplantae; phylum Streptophyta; class Pinopsida; order Cupressales; family Taxaceae; genus Torreya; species Torreya grandis. Next base: position 1,615,450 of record JARHVA010002184.1, read on the forward strand.
TGTTGCTCCTCATATACTACTAAACTATCCTCAATCTTTGAAATAAAACCCCTTATATCAAACATGTCACTACTAACCTTTGAATGACCTTATGTTATGAAAAATTCCCACTCTTCTTTAGCCTCATATAGTAAATTACTCATGTTTTCAATTTCATTCCTATGAATTTCTTGTCCATACCTTCTCAAGGTGTCAATGCTCACTATGTGATATTCATATCCCAATAAGGTATTTTTGAGGCTTGATATGGATTGTTTTGGGACATGAATATGTTTCTATGGATGATTAGGTTGATAATCAAGCTACTACAGAGGTGAATGAGGTTCACAAGGAGGATGGTAATCTTGGTTTTGAAAAGGATCATAGGCCTGATAAGAGCTATCATATTATTGACAAGGGTGAATTTAGGGCTAATAGGTTTCATAATAAGCTTGATATGAGTCATATGGATATTGATAAAGAGGTATGTGATATAATTCTACCCCATATGTATCCATAATTCACCATAATGCACGTGAATACCAATAAACTTATGAATAAGAACTGCTCATACCTTTGAAATGATGACCAAGATGAGTTTTTGAAACTACTTATGAAGACCAAAATACTGATATGAATGTTCCAAAGCTTGAATCTATCCCAATAGGCGTGCCATAATTATTAGCAACCTAGGTTTCACCTTGTTGAAGGAGAGTGTTAAATTATTCAAGCCTCAACCAATATTGGAATGGTTTAAAGGTTGTGGGTGACCTTGTAACTAGACTAGACCTCTAGATTATGGGGCTAGCTCCCCTGGTACATCAATTTGGCTCAATTTAATAAGACCTATTAATTTTTGGGTGAAAAGAGTTATAAAGTATAGAAAATAAACCTACTCTAAGGGATGACGATGTACCTATATTGCTTTTCCACTCACTCAACTTGAATAGTGTACTAACAAATAACTAAAGGAACATCTTCATGAGTTCCTATGGAAAAATGTTTCATGTGAAAGTTGTAATAAGTAACTAGAGTAAAATTTCATGATAATAAGGTATGATATGAAACTCTTACTAGTCATATCACACTTCAAAATCCACCACCCACAATTCTACACACCACATAACCTACTTAAGACACCTTGATATCTAGGTGAATAAAGACCTACAAAGGAGGAAAATCCATCACATTTACAAATCTAAACAAGTACAAACACACTAGATATCATCATGAAAGAGATAAAATAGTTTATTTCTTATTATAATTATCTCATCAAGTATAAAATATGTAGAGTTTCCTCATACTTAGAAGATGGATCTTTCAAACGCCAAAAAATGGCTTACATATAGATAATTTAAAGAGATGAGATAGAAGGAGATAAGAGCCCCAAAAACTAGGAAATAAAACCTTCACTTTCTCTTCTTAAAATTCCAACATAGCATTCTTTCACTAATCTCTTTTCTTATCCTTTGGAAAATGGCATAGCAATTCATGCTTCATTAGTTTCAAAAGCTTGAAGAAGTCTTTCTCCTTTATTGATGGTATTTGACCCACATAGGTGCCTAAATCCTTGAGCCAAAGTTCTATATTCTTGGTGAAGAAGTCACCCCCTTTTAAAGTAGGTATTTAATGCATAGAAAAATTCCTATTTAACTCCTATACTTATGTAACTTAATATTCCATCTTGATAGGCTCTTAGAAGATTTCCAAATGCAAGTTTGACTCATTCTTGAAGCTTGGTTTAGGAAGGATGAAAGAATATTTTTAGAGAGTGGAGAGATTATCAAAATTTATCACCTCTTTGAAATCAAATTATGACTTATTCCAACCTCTATCATGGTGTATAATATATATTATTAGCTTTCCAAGGCTTATTTGAAACCATTATGCATTGATTTGGTCTTTTCACTCCTTGAATTGCTCCTCCTTCACTAAGGTGTAGAAGAGAAAAGTTGGGTTTTTTATTCCAAGATTAAAAAATTCTTCATGGATAGTCTTAAAATAACATATAAAACTTGGAACAATTCCTTTTAATATATGAAGCATTCATAAATAGTTAATTTTGAACTAAAACCATGAATTTCTTCTCAAAAACTTATAGCCCTAAAACATCTAAAGATCCTTTCATAGAAGAATGAATATTGAAAAGTGGGGGTATTTTTAGATATATCTTATCCATTTACATCTCCACACAAGATTTGGTGATAAGATATTGAGTGTAGATATACTTTCTAGCTCATTTTCTCTTCTAAATTAGGCCTAATTAGCCCTTGTATGCCTAGAAAGAGAAATCTTGCTACTGAGATCCCCCACACATGTGAAACTCCAAAAAAAATATTTATTAAATTTACCTATGATTTCAACATGCTCCATGTCAAATTTGGTGGTTTGAAACATTGTGGACATATGAAAATTTTGAAATGGCCATTGGCAAGCTTGCCTTTTGAAGCATTTTTAGACTAGCCTAAAACATTTGAATGGTTTAGGAATTTATGAGAAAGTTTTTATATATTTTTGAGTCTTTATATGTAAAATAAGTTTTGAAACATCTCTCCAATTTATTGGCATCAAATAATTCTCTCTAAAACCCTATTTTAGGCCAAAAACCTTGAAGATGTATAGTTTTATGTAAATCCATACAAGTGAAGGTATAACCAAATTACATGTACAAGATGCTTAGAGATTATAAAAAAATATATAGTAGGTTTTATGTCCAAATTGTGAAATTTGATGTGATTTTTAGGTCCATATCTACAAACTAGTCACTACTAGGGTTTAAGACCTATTTGGGGTCTTAACGATTGTTCATAAAGAAAAAACCCTCTTTTTATATCTTAATGCCACAAGATTGTTGTTAGGGGACCCATATAACACCTTAAATCACAATTTATGCACATGCATGTTTTCAAGAAATATATGACTAACATAAATTGACCCTCAGGTTGAGAAAGAAGTAATTTGAGTGGTCTGAGAGGGAAATGAGTTAGTGAGAGTTTTCCTGAGTTGGTTTTGAACTACTATAACCTCAATAGAGTCTAAAAAATTCCACTTGACACTTTAAAATAGTTTTCAAACCTTATTATTTCATCAAATATATCTATTTCTTAATGATTTTGGCTTAGGGTTTATAGGCTTAACTACCTTCTTAACCCCAATTCATAGTTTTCCCATATTTCTACTCTTTTTTTGGGTTTGAGCCCATAGAAGTGCTTGAATATGCTCCTCACCATCATATCAAATTCATAAAATGCATCCTTCTTCAATTATCTTGCTTCAATCTTCCCTCATTCAACCTAGCTACCTTGAGAAGGTAGTAAGCCTATAGGCCTAATGGCTGTGTTCACTTAGTTTTGACCCCAAAAAAGGATTGTATGAGACTTTTAGCTACCTATGAGTGGAGAGAATAAATTACCTAAGACCTATTAGTCACTTGTATTATCTCAAGAAGGCCAATTGTCTCCTCCACCACTTTTAAATCAATCCACTAGTCAAATGTTTATGTGCAACAATAAGTAGTCAACTTGCTTCTTGATTGTAGATTAAAGGATAAGTTTTGTCCAACTAAACCTTTAGTTTATTTAAGATCTTCAAAAAGTGTTGAGAAACCCTCCAAGATATTATTAACTTCCCAATGATATTTTTTTCACTAAATATTTCACCCTAGAAGAGGGTGTTCATGCCTTTTCCAAATTTGGGCAACATGGGAACACTTCCAAGTATGTGCATGTACCTATGGTGGAAGTGAGCCTCTAGATTTAAGGGCTAGCTCTCTGAATTTATCTTGAAATGCTTTCACCTATGCTAACTAGTTGTTTATGGGGAAAAGAGTTATAAATTGCATGAAATGAACATATTCTAGGGGGTGATACACCAAGATGTTTTCATATGACCATCATACTTTCCTTCACTAGGAAACAAGACACACAAACTAACTTCCAAGTCCTATAGATTTGAACACGAGTATTTCAACATGGATGTGAGATGCATGAGATCTATCTAAGGTAAGTAAACCATAGGTTAATTTCAAAAACTAAGGCTCATTGTACACTTAAAATACAGGCTCATACACTTGATAACACTCCATATGACCTATTAGAACATGAACTCTTACATAAACATGAAAGGATAAGGGAATAAAGGATAGAAAAATATCACTTAGCATCACCATACATCACTTGCACACTTAGACAATTGTTCAAGAACTAAAAATTAAAATTGTATTAATGTTCAAAGGCAAAGTATGAAATCATTTCAATAGGGCTTCACCATACATAGAGTGGAACTGTTTTAGAATATCTCAAGAGCTATATTTATAAAAGAAAGGAAACAAGATAAAGGGGGACTTGACACCCAAAAGTGGAATCAATATGAGTCCAAATTAATTTTAACCATAGTTACAATTGCTTCTACAAATATGCTCATTCTAGCCTTTAGATTGATCCAAGTCACCTTGAGTGGTTACAACGACAAGATCAAGTTATTCTGAGCTGGGTCCTAGAATAAATGCCATTACTATCCTTAGATAAATCTATTAGGGTTTTATCCTGGGGTTCACTTCTCCAAATTGGTTTATCATGGCATGTATAGTGGAGAGAAGGGGTCATTTTCATGCAATTGGTTGTGCTAGTGAAACTATTGGGGTATATATGTATGCCTTCATGACATACCTTAAAAGGTGGATCTTGATCTAAATGGATGAAGCTCAAACTTGTCCCCATGTTCATAGGTCTACTATAGATGGAAAACCAATCTTGGACTTTTGGTTTTCCTATTAGGTCCAAATAGATTGTGTACATGTCCTTATTATAATAATGGTGAACATAGTCACAAAATGAACCCTACATGACACAAAAATTTGAACCAAAGGTCCACATTAAGCTCCAATGGTTGTATTTTATATCCTTTGTTCTTGACTGCATAATTATGTCATTTTCATGGCATTTGAATGAGCTTTCAAGGTGGAAAATACCCTTTCAAAAACTTTCCCTAGATTGACCTCAGTCATGTGTTTAACCCCCAAGAAGCCCCTTTAATTTTATTGGTAATTGATACCTGACTCAACTCATTGACATATTAACCTTTGCTCGCTTCATTGATCTTGATTTGTATGATCAAACATTATCCATCGATCTTGCCCCATGACTTGCCAAATTTATCTAAGCTTATGCCACATGTCAAATGCATGTTAGTTCTCAATATTCACTTTCATTCCATAGTCTCATGTGCTTATGCCGTGTGTTAGCCCATTGAGTTCCTTGATTGTTTGAACCATCTCACACTATTGGATCAAGATGTATGATGTAATGTGGACAATTAGATAAATTAGGACCCACTATTTGAAACCCAAAAACTACTTCATCATCTTAAAATTGATGTCCTCACTCCCATAATTTGATGTTTGCATGACCATATTTGATGTCCCATAGACCATCAAATTTAAGCTCTAATGGATTTCCTTTACTCTGTCTAAAACTTGACATCTACACGATTGTCATTTGATGTCCTTACAGACATAGTTGATGCTTAAAAAACCATCAAATTTAGGATTGTATGGATTTCTACAGTGGTTTAAACTTGATGTCTACATGAATGTATCATATTATTTGACTAGTTTTGAGGATTTATATCTTGAAGTGCATAAATCATGGAGGAACCAAATTTGTTGGAGATGTTCCTAAGACCAAAAACATTGTGCCCAATTAATCTACTAGCTCTAGGATCTTTATAAGTGAATTTAAAAAATGTTTAAGTGGGCTCACCTGTATGATTATGCATGACACTTTGATGATGGTTTGGTTCAAAATGGTTAATTATGGAAATTTAGTGAATTATGTCTAAGGAACCAACTTTACTTATGCATAAATTTTGTCTTGCTTCATCATATGACTTGAAACTTAGCACATATAAACTTGGTACAAGGATGAATAGGCCCATATGATCATCTACTCCTGAAACTACTACATGCATGAGATATAACATCATCAATCTACCCACTTGGCTCTCTTTGAGCTCCTTTACAAATTGGCTAAGTATGGAAACTTAATGAGAAATGTTTGAGAGGCCAAATTTGAGTGCTAATATTTTTTTTTGCATTTATATGCATGTACTTAAATTTGGCACATAATAACTTGGGACTAATATGTTCACAATCATATGACTAATTCTCCCTGACTCATCCATATGTGGAAATGATAACATCAACAAACTACCTACTTAAAATTTCTACCATTAGACCCAAATGTCTAGATGAACATAATGAATAAATAGATGAATACCATATACTTCCATACTCATTATAATCACTCTTGACACCCCATAGGGTCTATGAAACTCTTGAATTATCCTTAGAAATTGACAAATTACACTTTAAGTGAACTTAAAGTGTTTCAAAAGCCTTGTAAGCTGCATGATCCTTTTGGTGTACTCATTACATCTATAATATTTGCTCATCTACTCATCCATTAGCAACCAAATCGATCTGAGCACAAGCTTGGTATATGGGCCAAATTTATCCAATAGACCCCTAAGGCATTTAAATGACATATGGACTAAATTGGATCATGACAAAGCTAGAAACATATGAAATGACATGAAATGAACTATACTCATAACCTATGAAATTTTAATCAAACCCTACTTAAGATTTTGACTATAGGGGGTTGACTCATTTTAGCTTGTGGGGAAAAATGGTCAACATATAGTTTTGGCATGCATGATGGGACTAGGTTCAAAAGGGTGGAAAGAATGTTGGTATGTTTTTCCTCTATCATATTTTGGAAGCAAGTAATCTATCACCAATGGCAACTCCAAATGATAAATTCTAGTTATAAGTAGTCTAGGTATCTTTAGTTAAAGTTTTGATCAATTTTTAACATTTCCTTTGATACAAGAGGTTGACATGAAAAACTATGGTGAATATCCATACCATGGACCTCCTTATTAGCCTTGTTATAAACCAAACTATACTCCATAATATTATTATCAAAATGGCTATCATTCCCATGTGCTATGACAACCCTATAATCCTCCATTTACCCCATACAAACACTAGGTTATTGGACACCCCTATGAGGAAGGCTACCAAGATACCTATCAAGAATTTCCTCACTATCAATCCCAATATGAGCCCTATCAACCATACCATGATTCCTATTGAATTCTTATCCTATGAGTCTTTCCATAAGGAATTCGATGTTTACATGAATTATACACAAATTTAGTACAAAACAAGATATATATTCTTATACATTAAAGAGCAACAAAATGAAATTGGTCTTGATCCCCATCATTACTCTCCTCTTCTTACACTTTTTCCATCCTATATCAAGTCCTTGTTGGCATCCATACCATAGTTAATATATCTTGAAGACTTGATGAGTACATGAGATGATGAGTATGATGTGCTCCCTGATATTCTCATGGAATGGTTGAGAAGTACTACTCAAGGTTACATGTAAAAGTTATGGACATTTGAAGAGATATAAAGAACTTAATATTAAATCAAAGAACAAATGGACTTGGAAAAGAAGTTCCTTCAATTCTTAATAGATAGGCTATGTATGTAAGAGGATAAAGAGACAAAAAATGAACATGATACTATTGAATAATTTCAATAAAACTATTGGTAAGATGCAACGCCTATTTATGTAGATGCTTATTCTTCTAACTAGCCTAAGAAGTCACTTCTCTATGAGCTTAATAGTGCTTTTATCTTTCTTAAATCCAGTGATAAGCCTTATCCTTCACCTCACACTCCATCCCCAATTCATCATCCCTTATCACATCTCATCCTTTCATTACATCTCATATTATAGCTCCTTCATATGAGCCCATATTAAGGGAAATAAATGAAGAGGAGTAAATCCAACCTAAGGATAACCAAGAGGATGTCATGAGCGACTATGAGGAAGAAAACACCATAGGGAATCCCCTTAGTAACCACAATCACAAATCTACCTTATTAGATGAAAAAAATCACATTGAAGATCCTACCATAGCTAGTGGTGTAAAGTTTGATATGGAAGAGGAACATATTAAAGACTCTTTTATAGCTGTATATGAAGAATGTGGCCAAGATTTGAAGAGTGAGGAATCTCAAGAAGACTCCATGTCTAATCATGATTTTATGTGTGACCATCTCAAGCATGAAGTGGAGTGTACTATTGAGGAAAAATATCAAGTCACTTCTCAAGAATTTGTAGTCCTAAGAGAGTCTCATGAGACTAAGATAGATGGAGTGGATCTTGAAGATGAGACTCATGATATGGATGAAAATGACTTGTGGTAAAATATCCATGCCATATTCAAATATTTTGGTAGGTTGGGGAAGTATTTTATTTCTCTAAGAGATTATATATCTAATGATAAGGTTTCTAATGATATTAATGACCATGTTGAAAAGTATTCCAAGCATAAAGATGAAGGTCTTTCTACTAATCAAGAACCCACTACCATGAAGTCCTTGGATGATCTTTCTACCTAAGAAATTATGAACATGGATGATGAAATAAAGGTAGAGGTTCCTTAAGAATAGTTAAGAGACCCACCTAATATTGAGCCACATTCGAAGATATGGGAACATGAAGAATAGAAGCTTGATGCTCCCAAACATCAAGTACAATATATCATGGAGGAAAAGTTTTCCATTTAGGAAAAATATGATTAGCATCTACAAATGAATCTCTTTCAAGAGCTTGAATATATTTTTTAAGTTGGGGGTCAAGTACTTGAGAAGGTGGATAAATTTTTTTCCATGGAATACAATGAACAAGATTAGGTGGACTTTTCAGAGCTCCTAGATGATCTTGAAGAACTTGTAGCTAAAAATAAACCCAATATTATTGAGGATACTATGGAAACCAAAATGGAAATCCTTGTTCAATCACCATTAGAGGTCATAGCTAAGGATCCATATGAGAAAATTGAGGTCGTTTAAATGCAAGAAGAGTTTATTTCCATAGCTATCCTATATGGAGCTACTTGGTTCTCATTGAACGTCATGAAAATAAAATTGGCAAACACCATAAAAAAGATGGAGGCATCAATGACAAGGATCAAATGACAACATGTATTATTCAACCCTTCATATCATAAAGCAACAGAGGTTTCAAGCTTCCCTTTTGATCCTAGAGGAAGTTTTCATCTCAGGTTAGTTTATTTAGGTGTGTGTTTCCTTTCTTGTTGTGTTGTGTCCTAATAAGTGCTCTTGAATCACATATGTATTTTTTTCTTGGTTCTTATCTTGTGTGTTGATTCATCTTTATCTTTCCTTATGTTTTATGTGTTCTTCACGACATTTTGTATTCTAAACCTGATGTATATGTGACTCTATAGCCCAATGGATAGGATTACACAATTGGTCATGGCATAACAAGCTTGCCACCCCTAGAAAATCACCAAGAATTATGACCATATTTTACCATAGGCAAAAATGGGTCAACCCTCTATAGTTAAAATATTAGGTAGGGTCTAATTATAATGTCATAGGGTATGATTGTAGTTCATTTGATGTCATTTCATATGTTTCTAGATTTGGTCATGATCTAGTTTAGTCCTTATGTCATTTGAATACCTTAGGGATCTATTGGCCAAATTTGGCCCACATACAAAGCTTGTGCTCATATGGATCTGGTTGCTAATGGATGATCAGATGAACATATGGTCTAGATGCAATGAGTGGACCAAAAGGATCATGTAACTTGTAAGGATTTTGAAACAATTTAAGTTCACTTAAAGTGTAATTTTTCAATTTCTAAGGATAGGTCAAGAGTTATAGATACCTTATGGGGTGTTAAGAGTGCTTAGATTGAGTATGGAAGTGCATGTTATTCATCTATTTCTTCATTGTGTTCATCTAGACATTTGGGTATAATGGTAGAAATTTTGAGTAGGTAGTTTGCTGACATCATCATTACCACGTGTGGATAAGTTGAGGAGAATTGGTCATATGGTTATGATAAGATTAGTCCCAAATTTCTAAAAACCAAATTTAAAGACATGCATCTATATGTAAGAAAGATATTTGGGTTCAAATTTAGCCTCTCAAACATTTCTTGCTAAGTTTCCATACTCAGCCAATTTGCAAAGGAGCTCAAATAGAGCCAAGTGGGTGGTTTGATGATGTTATATCTCATACATGTGGAAGTTTTAAGAGTATATGATAATTTGGGTTTGTTCATCCTTTTACTAAGTTGATATGTGCTAATTTTCAATTCATTCGATGAAGTGAGACAAAAGTTATGCATAAGCAAAGTTGGTTCCTTAGACAAAATTCACTAAATTTCCATACTTAGTGATTTAGATTTTTTAGGAATATTGGGGTTTTATTCCTGATTTAGTTAAAGGTTATAGATTGATAAATTATGAAATAATATGTAATAAATAAGCTATTTATTTTTTAAATTTATTTGTAATTAGATCTTTTCTAAAAATAGTAATAAGAGGGAGAAAATAAGACTTAGCTTAAACTATGCTAATTCAATTGAGGCAAGGTCTAATGTTCACTGTGTAGGCTTGGGACACTATTGTAAATAGTATTTGGCTTTCATTTTCTAATTATATAGGAGTGTAAAAATTAGATAGGAGTGGCACTGATGCTATAGTCTTTGTTCGATGTTGTTGTCCTAAGGAGATAAGCTTTTTAGGTTTTGTTCAGTAGGTTTGTGTGACACTGTCTCTAAATTTTTGAAGCCTCGATGTTAGTAGTGATCCCTATAAATCTAACTTTATTCAATTCTATTTCTTTGATGGACTTGAATAAAACTTTTTCAAATAGGGAAAAGGGGATAGTATGTGTAATATGCACTAGATGTGATTCACACCCCATGTGTAGGCATACTGCCTACATACCAATACTCTGAAGAGAGATCAAGCCATATGTAGTTCTTCCTTTGAAAGTTCTTGGTGAAATTATGATATGAGAATTCAAGAAATTCTAGTCTAGATGTACTTGAGGATGGCTAAGGACTGATGCAAAGATTTAGATGTGCTTAGGATGGTACTGGATGGCTATATGCAGAGAATAGGAAAGATTGCCTAAATAGTTTCACTTGTATTCTTGCTTGCTTTGTGATATTTGCCAACATTTTGTTCAAGTGCATCAAAGACATAAAAACAAATAAAATCAGCTCTATAGGGAGCATTACTGACAATGAGGCTTTAAAAATTCAAAGATAATGTCACACAGACCTATCAAACAAAACCCAAAAAGCATATCTCCTTAGGAAAATAGCACTAGACAAGGACTGTAATGCCAGTGCCACTCTTGTCCACTTTCGATGCTCCTATCCAATCAAAAAATGAATGCTAGAATCTTATTTTTGATAGTGTCCTAGGCTTACACAGTGAATATCAGACCCTATCTCAGTTAAGTTAGCATAGTTTAAGCTAAGTCTTATTTTCTCCTTTTTATTAATATTTTTAGAAAAGATCTAATTACAAATAAATTTCATAAATTATTAGCTTATTTATTGTAGATTATTTACTAATTTATCAATCTAGACCCTTTAACTAAATTAGGAATAAAAATCTAATATTTCTAAAATTGTTAAACCATTTGGTGAACCTAACTTAATTTATTTGTGCATAAAAACCATGGAAACCCTAGGGTAAAATTCCTATTGATTTTTTCTAATAAATTTCTAAATTTTTACTTGAATATTAAAATCAAAAATTCATTTCAAAATTTGAAATTTAGTAGTAAATTTTAAAATAATTTTCTTTAAAACTCTAGTTTCCCATACTAGGTCTTAGTATTTCTCTAGCAATTTTCCAACAATTTTTTGAATTTTTACTAGCATATTAAAATCATAAAATACCTTCAAAATATAAAAATGCAATAGTTATTTCAAAAAAATTATTTTTCTCAAAACCCTAGTTACACATATTAGGTCTTATTCAATCAAGCATTTTCAATAATTTTCTGATGTTTTAGTTACATTTTTAACTCAAAAATCAAATTTCATTTTCAAAATCCCATAGTATTTTTCCAAAATATCATCATCAAAACCCTAGTTACATGTACTAGCTCGTATTTGCTTCTTGAGGTCTCACCTTACATTTATAATCAAATTGCAAAAATGGATCTCACTTATTTACAAATTCTAATTACATTTTTTACAAATAACAAGGAGACCATAATTGGTCCTATAATGTACATGAACGATTACATCTATCATATGTTAGTACAAAGCTTCATTCTTTTCCTCTGATGCTTACTTTTCATAATAAGAGATGATATTACAAACCTCATTGCCAAACATGCACAAGATTGCAATATTCTTTTTACATATTCCCTTTTGCTCATAGGGAATAATTTCCAACTCCATTTTTCTAAACGCATTAAGAATATTATGTTACATGTCAAAATTTTCCATGCCTTCGTGCAAAAATTCATGTTCTCTATCCTTTGTTTTCTATTTCTCACGTGGATTTTTTTTCAAGTTTATCATGTCAAACACATTAGAAGTGTCATAGCACATGTCAAAGTTTCTTATGCATTCATGCACAAATTCATGCTTTTGATCCATTACTTGCCATATATCATATGGAATGATTTTTATAAACATATTATGGCACAATTCAGTACTTTAGCTACATGCATTTCATTTCACATACATGGTTTCTACATAGATGCATATCACTCATTGGCTAATTTTGAGTATTTCCCTATCACTACTAGACACAAACAAACACTAGCAATTGTAGATATCCTTCATCCCTTCAAACTTGGTACATCTAGCTCTCCTCTTTCACTTGATACCAGCTCTATGCTTGTAGTAGATCATGTGGTCCACTCTATCACCCAAGTTTATGAAGATAGGCAAGTTGATTAGACCCATGGCTATAACTTTATCACTCAGGCTAGCACCCCTTCTGATATAGTTTCAATTATTGAGCTCCTTCAATGATAAGATGTTTATAGAGATATATTATATGCAACCCTTCACAATACTATAATTCCTATATCCACTGAACTAGCTTATGTTGCATCTATCCTCAACACAATGCAATGGATTGAAGAGCATATTTATTTTGAGAAAGAGGATTTACCCCTGCAACACATAATTGAACAATATCTACCTCTATATATTCAATTTAAAATTAATGATGTGGGGGTAAAGAGAGTATTAGTTGATATCAGCTCGGGACTCAACATTTACAACATTTATTTTCTTAACATCTTAATATACAACCTCATGATCTAGACCATTCTGATATGAACATCCAAGATTTTGACAACATCCCATGAAAATTCATGGTAAAATAACTCTCAATCTTACTTTGGGACCTAAGACATTACCAACTACTTGCCAAGTCATGCCAAATGACCTCAATTATAATCTATTACTTGGTAGGCCTTGGATTCATGATATGCATGATGTCCCTTCTACACTTCATGCTTGTAAAGAAAATTAGTCACAAAGGCTACATCTACACATGTCCAATAGATAACAAACCTTTTAAATAATACCAAGTTGTTGAAACTCCACAAAATCATATTCCACATTTTAACCTCAGGAGTTTACCTACACAACTTGGTTTTCACAATGTACCCTTGGACCATACAACACATCAACAAACTCTAAGTTCCATAATAAAACTGATAGAAAATCACAAATTTTCCTCTCCTTTCTCACTTAAATATCTTAATAAGATGGGATATCATGGTAAAGGTCTTGGAAAGCATGAAAAAGGAATCATCAATCCTGTCAAGGCATCCATACAACATGGAATGTAAGGGCTCATATATCAAGCCACCCATATTCATAATAATCCTTCTTCCACTACATCAAAACATATAAAGTTTTGTCCACCTAGTACACTGATAGATCACACTGTTAACCATACTTTAACCCTATCATTGATCTATTCTAATATTATTAATGACATAATTTCACTAGACATGTTTATACTAGATGAATTCTCTAATGATGAATCCCTCCTACAATTTGTTAGAGAATATGAGGATCTCCCATCCTACTATCATAAAAATAGATTTCCTCATCACATAAATGCCCATGCATATTTTGGAGAAAGTTTATATTCTCCCCAAGACATACCAGTTGATTCAAATGATACTATTCCTACTACTTCCTTCACACTTGATCGTTCCATATTGCATAATGAAGAAATAGTTAATTTCAAATTTAGAACTGACCAAGACCCCTGCATGGTATTTCTAGCCATTTCCCTATGAAAGGAAGAAGATATAGTTATTCATTGAACATTATTTAATTTCCTAAAACTCTTTTCTTGGTCTTAATCAAATATGCCAAGAATTGATACATCTAAGTATTCCATCAAATACCCTTATACCTAGATGCTAAACTAGTTAAGCAAAAAATTCACAAAATTCATCCTAAGGTGGTTCTCTTAGTCAAAGATGAGATCCAACACATCTTAGATGACAGTTTCATCTAACTAGTAGCACACCTTGAATGGGTCTCCAATATAGTCCCCATGGTCAAACCTAATAGAAAACTTTGGTGCTATTTAGATTCCCAAGATTTAAGTAAAGCATGCCCAAAAGATGATTTTCCTTTACCTAACATTGACATCATCATCAATTCCACAATCAGATGTGAAATGTTAGAATTTATGGATGGATTTTTAGGATACAACCAAATCAAAATTACTGAATAAGATTAAGATAAAACATCTTTTACAACATCATGGGGTATATTTTGTTACATTGTCATGCCTTTTGGATTAAAAAATGCTATATCTACATACTAGCATACCATGACAGATATATTTCATGATTTGATTCACCATAACATTGAAGATTATGTCAATGATATCTTAGCTAAATCTAAGTAATGACAACATCATGCTCTTGATTTGTGAATGATCTTTCAAAGAGTCAAACAATATAATGTCCGATTGAACCCAAAGAAGTGTGTGTTTGGAGTTACATTAGGAAAACTCTTAGGTTTCATTATCTCTCAACATAACATATAGGTTGACCCTAGTAAAGTTAAAACAATCATTGACATGTTGCCTCATATGAAATTGAAACAACTTTGATCCCTATAGGGCAAGATACAAAAAATATACCATTTTTTAACTCATCTTACAGATAAAATTTAGTCATGCACTCGATTACTAAAGAAAGATACAAATTTTTTTTGGGACCAAGCCTATCAAGAAAGCTTTGATACAATCAAACAATATCTTCTTAATCCACCTATCCTAATACCACCTATCTATAATAGGCCTTTCCTATTATATATCTCAACAATAGATCATACATTAGGATCACTTTTAACACAACATGATCAAAAAACTGAATGAGAAGTTTATTACATCAGTTGCACATTAGTTGATTACAAAAAAAAATTACTCCAAAATAGAAAAATTATGTTTAGCACTAGTTTTTGCCACACAAAAACTTTGACATTACATGGTAAATAATGAAACTCAGGTTATCACAAAAATATATCCCTTGAAGTTTCTCATGGAAAAACCACATCTCTCTAATCACATCACAAAATGGGTCATGTTATTAATAGAATTTGACTTAAAAATCATTCTCCAAAAATGAATAAAGGGCCAAATTATTGCAGACCATTTAGTAGTTGTACCACTACTAAACATTAATCCTATTAGTGACACATTTAGAGATGATTTCATTACTTATTCTATTCACTCTAATACTTAGACCATGTTCTTCGATGGTTCTTAATGTGCATTTGGTGTAGGCGTAGGTATTATCTTTATCAACCCTTTTGGTCACATAGTTCCTATTGCATAGGAATTAAGTTTCTCCTACACTAACAACACTATCGAATATGAAGCACTTATTTTAGGTCTATTTACCACCCAATCTCTCTAAATTAGATATATTCAAGTCTTTGGTGATTCTCAAATTGTGGTCAATCAATTCAATGATGTCTATTATGCCAAAAAAGAACATCTTATCACATACTAAAACATGGTATAATGTTTATCATCACAATTTGACTACTAAAACATGGTATAAAAGACAATCAACACATAGATGCAATGGCAAGTGCTGCATCTTTGATTCCTATTGATACTAATGACGATCATTCTATTTTCATAATTAAATGATTACAACCACCATAAATATGCAATGTGGATTTGATCTCACTATCCATCCTAGCCACTACACATAATTCCACACCTCCAAAATGGTTCTTTGATATTTATAACTTCCTAAACAAATATATTCCACTAGACAATTTTTCTCAACATGACAAATTTAAGTTACACAAATAAGTGTTCTATTGTGTAATAATTGGTAGAGACCTTTTTAAACAATCCTTTGATGGACATTTACTTTGATGTTTAACTTCAGTAGAAGCCAAAATTACTCTTACACAAATACATGATATTGAGTGTGGTGGTCACTTTAATGGAAAATCCATGTCACACAAATTGCTTTGACAGGGGTACTACTATCCCACCATGGAATTTGAATGTTTACAATATGGAAAATTATGTGATAAATGCCAATGACATAGAAATTTATAGCATGCACCATCACAACAATTACAACCTATAGTTTCTCCATGGCCATTCATGTTATGGGGATTTGATCTTATTGAAAACATTAACCCTAAATCTAAAAATAGATATGAATTAATAATCATAGCCATAGAATATTTTAAAAAATGGGTAGAATCCATTCCACTTCAATATACTACAGGTGAAGACATCTACAGCTTTCTCATGACTCACATTATTTCACACTTTGGCCTACCCACAACCATTATTTCTGATAATGGAACATCATTCAGGAACAAAAATGTCATGAAATTTTGCACAAAATATAATATTAAACATACATTCTCAAATCCATATTACCCACAAGGAAATGGTCAAGCAGAGGCTACTAATAAAACTATCAATAACATTTTATGTAAAATAGTGACCAAATTTGGAGATGATTAGCATAATCAACTTGTTTTTATATTATGGGCCTATCGCACAAGTATCTGCACACCCACAGGAGCTACTCCTTACTCCCTTGTTTATGGAACATAAGACATTTTACCACTAGAATTAAAAATCCCATTCCTTTGTCTCTAAAAAAGGCATTCTCACTAATGACCAGTATCATAAAAAGTATCTACACCAGCTCAAGCAGTTAGACCATACACACATTCAAGTAGCAAAACATCTCAGAATCTATCAAAAACATATACAATGATCCTAAAACAAATGAGTTCACACTATATAATTCAAAGTTAATGATCTTGTTTTTAAATAAAATATTTGTAATGTCAACACAAAAGAAGAAATCAAAGGAAAATTCAAACCAAACTGGTTAAGCCATACATTAGTACCAAAAAGCTTAGCCCTAAATTGTATCATCTAGCCTCACTTGAAGGAAAGAAACTCAAAAATCCAATGAACATCATACACCTACGTATATTCCATATCTAGAATTGTATTTCACACATCATATTATATATTAGTTTTCAAAATCACTTGTACATAGTTAATTTCAATTTCTTGTACATAGTCTTCCTATGATTGATTGTACATAGCTTCAAAATCTCAAAAATCCAAAAATAATATAACATTTCAAATAAAAAAACATTCAAATATATCAAAATACCAATTTTTTTTTGATTGTATGCAATATCCATGCTCTACATTTCTACTATTATGCTAGACTTACATTTTCTATGCTATTATTTGTCAACTTATCTACATTACCATGCTTCACTTGATCTTATTTCAGTGTGTGTAGTGGTAACCAAATATTTGATTGCTTCACTCTACCCATTGAGGGGGCATCTTACTTCTACATCAAGACACACATTGATATATTTACGTACTAGGGCATCTTCTACATGACTACACCATCTATGTTATGTCATTCCTACATCACACACTCTAGTTATCATGTCGATGTATATTATTTACTAGTTTACATAGATTATTATATCAACATTCACTAGTATTTAACACTTATGTATTTTTTTACATATACCTAGTCTTGTACTAACATGTCTTGCATACTTTCACTCTTGCTTTGATTAGTTAAATGTGCTTATATCTTCCAGTTCCTTACATGCTTTCTTTTCTTTCTTAGTGTAGATAGATTGTTTGTATTTTATTAGTTCCTTCTCATTTTTAGTATGTGCCTTAGGACATTTTCTAATGTCCTTTACTTTTATTCATGTGTATGCCTTAGGATATTTTCTAATGTCCTTTGCCTGTACTCCTCTATGTGATTATGGCTTCCACACCAACTTGCTTATTTCAACTGTATGTGTATGTGGTATTTTAACATGCCTTGTATTCTTGCTTTCTAGTGTGAGTAACATGTGCCCATGTCCATTATTTTCTTGCCCCCTTGACCAATATTGTATGATTTTTTATTCTTGCTTTGTGTGATTTTTGCTTGATTTCTTATTGATTGTGTGCAATGCCATGATCTATATCATGAATTATTCATGTTTTCTTGGATGCCATGATGGACATCATGCTCTCTCCCTCCAACTAAAAACTAACTAGACTTTAAATTCTAGTTTAGTACATTACACATGCTATTATATTTTTATATATATCTAGGCATACCCCTATTGATCTAATAATATCTCACTACAACCCATGCTATATCTTGAGATATCTTGTCGATTATCATGTATCTGTGTAGCATAACAACTTTATAGGGATATTTATTTTGAGGGATGTCATTAAAGGGTCTCTATTCTTAACCTTATAAGAGGGGGAAACAAATATGGGTTTTGTCATAGAGATCAGATCTCTTATCAACCAAAAAATCTAGTTTTAGAACACCTAGAACAATAATCAGACACCAAACTAGTCAAAACATACCAAGTAGACTGCCAAGAATCTAGAACAGTCATCAGATTTAACCCAAGACAACAACACTAAGACTAGACTATAATGGTAGTAGTGCTACTATCTATTTCTAACACTCCTATCTAAATAGTATAAAAATCAAATTTTCTAGAAATAGACATAAAGGTAAGTTCAGTTACAATTTTGTCATCTACAGTTTAGTCTAGAGTCAATAGTTTTAATAGATTTTTTCTCAAAAAATAAAAATATAGGGGGCATCATGCATGGCATGATGGATCTTGCTTCTAGTTTTAGATTAGGGTAGTTGGTACAACTTCTAGGTCAAAATCCATGTTTCAAACACTAGTGATTAGGGGTAATGTGTGTGGCACATTTGTTTTCTTTCTTTTTAAATTTAACATTACCAAAGAATTCTCATTAGTTGCATGCCTTACTCCACCTATAGGTGGTTGGCACCATTTTGTTTTGGATTTCATACAATCCTAAATTATGAGTTCTTAAGTTATTGAGTGGCTTCTACATAAGCTAGATTTTTAGTTTTAGAGAGTCTTTCATATAAGCCTAATCTCCATATTTTGAAATGGCCAAGAGTGGCCTAGTTTCTAGCATACATTCATCTATCCACACCAACATTGTTAGATCATAGTACATTCATGGGCCTCAGGATCCATCTCATATGACACACATTTCATGTCGGTATTAGTTTATAGCTTCACTTCATAGTGTAATGATGGAGCCAAAGGACTAGCTAGCCTTTTTATTCTTCAGTCACCTATTTAGAGGGATTGGACACATAGTCTAAACATTGATCAACACACGTATGACCACCTAGCTTTACTTAGTGGGAAATGATGGAGCCAAAGGGATAGACTTTGTATTTTTGAGCCACTTTTGGGGAATTAAGCACTCAAATCTATTCATGATATTACTCTTAGTTTAGTACACATCCAACATCACCTAGTATATCCAAAATTACTCAGTAGCACAATATGTTTTGTATTGGCTGATGTGCCTAGTGAGGTGTATTCATTATTTTTCTTCATCTCTCTCTTACCCAAATTTGTATGTTATTATTATAGATATAACATATCTAGTAATAACTGATCTACTCTTTATTTTCTCTTGTATATTTGCACTTGACAATGTTCTCTCTCTATGCACACACAACATGGATTCACCCTTGCAGGTAAGTTCAGATACACTTTCTATTTTTCCTTTATCCTAGTATTTTGATTTGCTAAATCACTAGAATAAAGGTGGGGGGGAAATGTAGTCATATAAAATGTAATAAATGGTAACTTGAGCATGGCTAATGACATCCAACCCATTAGGCTCCTCTTACTTACTATCATGACCCTCCTAGGCATCTTTCATTGATTCCCATTCATCCCTAGCCTTTTAAACTTGACCTTAGCTAAGCCATGACCCTCTTTTCATGACTAATATATCCCCCTAGGTCCCATTTACCAAGGACAATAACACCACACTAAGATAATAGAACCAATGACACTCCTATCCACTTTTGGTGCTATTGTCCAAGCTCATTTTTGGCCCCAATGGTCATTTCCTTCTAGTTTCCCATCCTTATTCTTATTGGCCTGACACGATAAAATTCAATCCATGACCAATAGATCCCTATAAAATCCCATTCAATGATCATTTATAAATGGGTTGGTAAATATTATCAAGTAAGCAAGAATACAAGTGAAACCACTCAGACAATCTTCCCTATTCTCTGCATACAAACATCTAGTACAGTCTTAAGCATATCTAAATCTTTGCATCGGTTCCTAACCATTTAAAGCACATCTAGTTTAAAATTTATTGCATTATATTATCATAATTTCACCAAGCACTTTCAAAGGGAGAACTACATATGACTTGATCCCTCTTTTGAGTATTGATATGTAGGCAGTGTACCTGCACATGGGGTGTGAAGCACATCCAGTGCATCTTACACACACTAACCCATTTTCCATTTTTGCCAAAGTTTTATTCAATTACATTAAAGGAATTAAAATGAGTCAACTTAGATCTATAAGGAGCACTAATAATAGTTAGTCTTAAAAATTTTAGAGATAGTGTCACATAGACATGTTGAACAAAACCCATAAAGCTTATCTCTTCAGGACAACAATACCAAACAAGGACTAAAACACTAGTGACACTCATGTACACTTTCAGTGCTCCTATCCAATTAAAAATGAAAGATATAATCCTATTTATGACTGTGTCCTAGGCCTACATAGTGAATATTAGACCCTGTCTTAATTGGATCAGCATAGTTTAAGATAAGTCTTATTTTCTCCCTTTTATTACTATTTTTAGAAAATCTCTAATTACTAATAAATTTCATAAATTATTAGCTTATTTATTGCATATTATTTACTAATTTATCAATCCATACCTTTTAACTAAATTAAGAATAAAACCTCAATATTCCAAAAATCATTAAATCACTTAGCCATTTTGAAACAAACCATCGTCAAAGTGTCATACAAAATTGCACAAGTGAGCTCACTTATACTTTTTTTAAATGCACTTAAAAATATCTCAAAGTTAAATGATTAAGTGGGCACAATGATTTTAGTCTTAGGAACATCTCTAACAAATTTGGCTCCTCCATGATTTTTGTGCTTCAAGATATAAATCCTCAAAGTTAGTCAAATAATGTGATATGTTCACACATATGTAAACTTTGAGCCACTAAAGAAATCAATAAGAGACTAAATTTGATAGTTTTCAAGGCATCAAATACATCCATGAGGATGTCAAATGATATTCATGAGGACATCAGGTTTTATATAGAGCAAAGGAAATCTATTGGAGATTAAATTTGATGGCCTGTAGGACATCAATGATGGTCACATAAACATCAAATGATGATAGTGAGGATGTCAATTTTAAGATCATGAAATAGCTACTGGGTTTAAAATAGTGGGTCCTAGTTGATCTAGTGGTCCATGTTGCATCATACATATTGATCCAATAGTGTGAGATGGGTCAAATAGTCAAAGAGCTCGAGGGGTTGACACATGGTGTAATCACATGAGGCTATAGACTAACAATGTATCCTAAAAACTAATGTGTGTTTAACACATGGAATAAGCTTGGATAAAGCTGACAAGTAGATGGGAAAGATCTATGGATGGAACTTGATCATATAGATCAATATCAATGGAGCAAACAAAGGTCAATATGTCAATGAGCTGAGTTAGGTATCAATGACCAATCAAATTAAATGGACTTCTTGGGGGTCAAACACATGATCAAGGTTGATCTGGGGAAATATTTTTCAAAGGGTATTTGTCACCATGAA
Source organism: Torreya grandis (assembly GCA_037957365.1). Taxonomy (NCBI): domain Eukaryota; kingdom Viridiplantae; phylum Streptophyta; class Pinopsida; order Cupressales; family Taxaceae; genus Torreya; species Torreya grandis. Next base: position 1,637,552 of record JARHVA010002184.1, read on the forward strand.
AGCTCATTTGAACACCATGAAAATTACATAGTGATGTAATCAAGAATAAAGGATATAAAGGACCACCATTAAAGCTTAATGTGGACCTCTGGTTCAACTTTTTTATGTCATACAGGGTTCATTCTATGACTGTGCTTGTCATTATTAGAAGAAAGACATGTGCATAGTATATTTAGACCTAATAAGAAAACCAATAGTCTGAGATTGGTTTTCCATCTATAGTAGACCTACGAAAATGGGTACAAGTTTGAGCTTGATCCAATTGGAGTAGGAGCTAGCTTTCAATGGATACCATAAAAACATACATGTAGACCCCAATGATTTCATCAACATGACCAACTACATGAAAATGACCCATTCTCTCCACTATACATGCCATGACAAACTAATTTGAAGTAGTGAGAACCTAGACAAAACCCTAATAGATTGATCCAAGGATTGCAATAGCATTGATTCTAGGACCTAACTCAAAACAACTTGATCTTGCCATTGTAACCACTCAAGGTGACCTAGATTAATCAGAAGGCTAGAATGAGCATATTTTTAGAAGTAGTTATAACTATGGTTGAAATGAATTTGGACTCATATTGATTCCCATTTTGGGTGCCAAGGCCTCTTTTCTCTTACTACCTTTCTTCTGTAAATATAGCTCTTGAGCTATTGTAAAAATTTTCCACTCCATGTATGGAAAATACCTACTAAAATGATGTCATACTTTACCTTTGAACATTAATGAAATTTTTATTTTTATTTATTGAATAATTTTTTAAGTGTGAAAATGATGTATGGTGATGCTAAGTGATAATTCTCTATCCTTTCTTCCCTTATCCTTTCATATTTGTGCAAGAGTTCCTATTATAATAGGTCATATGGAGTGTTGTCAAGTGTATGATCCTATCTTTTAAGTGTACAATGAGCCTTAGTGTTTTAAATTAGCCTATGGTTCACTTATCTTGGATAGATTTCATGCATCTCACCTCCATATTGAAATACTCATGTTAGAATCCCTAGGACATGCAAGTTAGTTTGTGTGTCTTATTTCTTAGTACAAGAAAATATGATGGTCATGTGGAAAACATCTTGGTGTATCACCCCCTAGAATAGGTTCATTTCATAAAATTTATAACTCTTTTCCATATAAACAACTAGATATCATAGGTGGAAGCATTTCAAGTTACATTCATGAAGCTAGCCCTTAAATCTAGAGGCTCACTTCCACCATAAGTACACCCACATACCTGAAAGTGATTCCATATTGCCCAAATATGGAAGAGGATTGAACACCATCTTTTATGGTGAAATATTTGGTGATAATAGATCTCTTCCTATCCTTACAACCCTGAAACCAACCTTTTTGTTATGGCTTCTATCTAAGTAGGCATATAGACTGACTTTCAAGTCTCTTGGTTGTAGTTTCCATTTATGGTGTTTAGTAGATTTTTTTAGTAGTTTTATGATTCATCATATTTTATCACACATTAATGAACTTTAACATCAAATTAAAGTTCAAAAATTCATCAAAACACAACCTATATTGACTTCATAATCAAGTTCTACCTCTAGGTGTTGATCTTCAAGGTCTTAAGCCTTATTTTGATGTTTGCCACTATTGTCATTGAATGCATTAGGGTGTTCATGCCTTTCCTTCAATTAAATGATATTATTTAGTGAAATTTAAAATTGTCTATAATCCTAATTAGTTAAAACATATTTTTAACACCCCTACATTCATTCCTTTAGGTCTAAGGATGATTTGAATTTCTTATAGCGTATAGGTGTATTGAGAGATAGGACTATATTTTGTGAGTTTAGACCTCACCTTTATCTTATGATATCCTTCATGATTCTCATGAAATTATCATCAATCCTTGTCCATTTACTTTATCATCAAAACTTATTATTTTGACTTACTTTTATCATTAGATGGATATAGGTCAATATTAACACCTGTACAAACTGTAGATGATTGTTAAGGTACTTTGACTTTGCATTAGGGTTTGAATCTACTCATTTCACTATGCATGATGCTCATATGATATAGTTGCTTATTAAAGGGCTTACACACTTGATTAAGGTCTTCATTTAGGTCTTGTAATCTCTCTTACACACTATAACCTCCTTATGCTTTATTGATATCATGCTGACTATATCACTCTACATTGACTATATGTGCATATAGGTTTGATGTAGGTGTCCTTTATGTTTTTTTTGACTATGTTTTTAAATTTAAACCTATTAATATCTATTAAAATCTTCTATAATCCATATGATATTAAACATCTTCTCAACTCAACATTCATATTTTTGATCCTAAAATAAGGCAACTAAGTACAGGTGTATTTACTGACTGTAGGGGGATTTAATAAATATTTTAATTGTGTTTTGAGTTTTAGGAGATCACCATTCATATTATGATCTATCAAAGTTATTGAAATTGTTTTAGGCCTTAAATTATGTTATCAACACTTTCAAAACACTACTCTACTTCCTATTCAAACTTAGAAATACTTAGTGTCTTGCAACCTATAGGTGGTTAGTAGAGTGTTTGACTATGTTTAGTGTTTTAGACTCTCATCAACCAATGATTAATGAAATTTATTAAATGAATGACAAAATTAAATATTACATTTGATTTCTAACCACCTCTATATTTCCTCTTTATGCTTACTAGGTCCAATTGGTCTTTAGCCACCTGTAGGTGCTCACGTAAAGAGCTCATGAATGTGTGTAGGCTTTGAAACAAAACCCTTGTCCATATATGCCAATAGATGATTTGAAAAGGTATAGAATAATAATAATTTATTACCATTATATAATAAGATCTATATCACATCTTGTAACCTTCTTAATTTACTTGCCTATTGCTATCAAATACACAGTTCATAAAAAGGGTTGTAGATGTTTCAAGACAGTCAATTCACACTCATGACCATATTGAATAATAAAGTGAGCTAATAGTATCTTAAAGGGTTATTAATGATAATTAAATTTTTAATGGAAATGAAAACCAATGTTTAAAGTGTTAGGTTGTGGAGCTAAAAGCTTCACCAGGTTGCGAATAGGAGGAGTTGCTGAAGTGTCATAGACATCAGCATCGATCAGGCCAACCGACGTCGGTCAAGGGAGAGACAAGAAGCTGCCAACATCAGTTAGGATCAGCTGATGTCAGTCACCTCTAGGCAGATAGGGACTGACGTCGGTCACCTGTGCGGTTCCAGAACTGCGAGTTGACAAATAGTTTGTTAACGAATCGGTTGTTTGCATGTTAAGAGGCTAATTATAGTCTTGAGTTGCATGTCTAATTATTGTAATTAGGGTCTAATTATTGTAATTAGGGTCTAATTATTATATGCATGAGATCTATATAATAGACTCATGGGCTGTACTATAAAGTGTACTAGAGAGTAAGAGAGCAAATATTAGCTCCTTCAGAGGGAAGAGAGCAATGTGTGTTCCTCCTAGTTCCAAAGGGGTGCTGAGTGTGTATGATCAGGGAGAGTTGTAGGTTGTGCAAGTTCTACTAGGAGATCCACCAGGGTACTGGTTACAGAATCATGAGGACTTGGTGAGGCAAGGACAAGGGTTTTTCAGGGTGTAGAGATATCTACATGGTAAGTAAGGTCTGGTGATTTACAGGTGGCAGCAAGGAAAGGGAGATCTACTTGGAGTACGGTTGTGTACTTGGTGTACTGGCAACATTGTTACTAACTGGTGGAGGTGAACAACAACTTTGTGTGTGAGTTGATTATTGTGACTGTGATGAGAGAGTGAAGTGTTGAAGGAGAATTATAGGTGAACCCTAGAAGTGTGGGAGCTCTAAAGGTGTGGGAAGAAGTGTGGCATCTTCTTTATTGTATTTTCTTCTGATTGAGTATTAATACAATTGGGTATTGTCTCTCATATCCTATGTTGTTTCATATTTCTAGTTACTTATTCATTCTGGTTAATTTCCATGTTTAGTTGCTTATACAGAGGTAATCATATTGTGCTCTAATTGAGGAGCAAGATCCTGAAAGTTGGTATCAGAGCATGTTTGTTGTTCTAGGTGCCTGAAAAGTGGTATCAAAGCTTTTAGTTGGGTTGACTAACAGGTGGTTCAGATCTGGTTAGTGTTTGTTGATTATAGGTTACTCACAGGGGCTTTTGATTGAGTGGGAGTATAGCAATGGCAGAAGAAAGTAAGCTACGAATGGAGAAACTGAATAACATGAATGGTCAGATTGATGGAAAGAAAGAGTAGGTAAAGGAAGATTGTTGGTTGGTAGAAGATCAACGTGTAGAAGTAGATGTTGTAGGGGTTGTTGCACAGGTTGCTCTAGATAAAGTAGAATCTTGGTTTATAGATTCTATTTCCTCTTTCCATGCAGCCCAAAATAGAGCATCTTTTCATGGGTATGTCTTTGGAGACTTTGGAGAGATTTATTTAGGGGTTGGTGAGCCTTGTTAGATTGTTGGAAAAGGGGAAGTGAAGCTAAAATTATAGACAGATAAAACACGGGTGTTGAATGAGGTCATGCAGGTTCCAGTCTTGGAGATGAGTCTACCTTCTTCAAGAAAGTTGGGTGATGAGAAATGCACAGTAACTCTCACAGCGGATGCACTTGAATTAGACAGTGGTAAGAAAGTAGGTATCCTTTATCTATCTACTTATATTACTGATTCACCTTTTATTGCAGAGATGTGGCTTTGTAGGCTTGGTCACATGTGTAAGAAGGGAATGCATGTTCTTAAGCGGAAGATAGATATCTTTGACAAACTTAAGAACTGGAAAGCCTTGGTGTTCATGGAGGAGATGACGGACAAAGATCAGCTAAGGGGACTGAATTATTTTGAGCAGGGCTGTGTTGATATGGATAAGGGTTTGATCCCAAAGGAGCTCACGGATAAAAAGTCATCACTCACAAGTGAACATAGGTACTAACATCAGTCAAGAGGAACCAACATCAAACAAATAGGCACCGACGTCGGTCATGTGCAGATCAGTAGAGTCAATGGTGTCAGGTAGCAAGAATTGATGTCAGTCATACAAGAACTGATGTTGGTAAAAGGTACACTGGCATCGGTCAGGGAACCGAAGTTGGTAGACAAGGTTAGTTGTAGGGAATCGACGTCGGTCAGGTGTAGATTGGGAGATGGCTGAGATCGGTCACTAGAACAGATGTTGGGCAGATAGCAAGCTATCAAGGAGTCTCAAATGCCCATATGGAGGGTAAGTGGACCTCATATTCATTTTTCACCTTCTTTATATTACTTGTTGCTTACTAATGGTCAAGAACCAGGAAGATGTGAAGAGGCAATGTAGGTAGAATCTAGGAAACAGTGGGAGCATGGCATGAATTCTTTGAAAGGGAACCAAGCAGGAGATTTGGTAGAGTTGCCAACACTAATAGATGGATGGATTCCCATGTTAGAGAAGAGAGTTGATGGATACGTGAGATGGAAGGCCAAGATATATGGTCTTGAGGAAGTTGCAGGACAGTGGTACAGGTTTGACAGGTGTATGACAAAGCATGGTTTTGGTCAAGGTCAATGTAACCATTGTGTTTTCTTTACCAGGTTGAATAATAGTCACAACATTATCCTATTACTGTATGTGGTGTGGTTGCTTGTTGTAGGGTACCACATGTAGGGAGTTTCTGAGCTAAAGGTAAAGTTAGTTCAGAGGTATGTCATGAAGAATTTGGGAGCAATGAAATTCTTTGGCATAAGAGACATGGAGATTTTTTGTCTCCAATGGGAGCTAATGTGAAGGAGGTGTTGGAAAGGTTTAAGATGAAAGATGCAGAATCGGTAAGCACACCAAGGGCTGGACAGTTCAAGCTGAGCTTAGAATAGTGTTTGAAATCACATAAGGTCTAGTGTAGACCTAAGTTTTCCCAAGCAGTGGGAGTTGTTAGAGAGTTTGGAGCCAATTCAGGGAATGTGTATTCTCAAGTATTTGAGAGGGACCAACAATAGGGATTCATGTTATGCAGGGTCAAGGACTTCACTACATGGGTTTGTAGGTTCAGATGTGGCAGGTTACGTGGATGATAGGGGGTGCACCACAGGTTGTGTGGTGGTTGGTCTTCAGGATTGAACTTGAAGAGGGATACAAGCTAGGAAATGAATTAGATGAAGGTATAGGTATAAGTATAAGTGCAACTATTTATCTCCAAGTGGGATATTGTTAGGTTGTGGAGCTAAAAGCTTCACCAGGTTGTGAATAGGAGTTGTTGAAGTGTCACAGACACCAGTGTCATTCAGGCCAACCAACATCGGTCAGGGGAGAGACAGGAAGCTGCCGACATCGGTTAGGATCGGCCGACGTCGATCACCTCTAGGTAGATAGGGACCGATGTCAGTCGCTTGTGCGATTCTAGAACTGCGAGTTGATGAATAGTTTGTTAACAAACCAGTTGTTTGCATGTTAAGAGGCTAATTATAGTCTTTAGTTGCATGTCTAATTATTGTAATTAGGGTCTAATTATTGTATGCATGAGATCTATATAATAGACTCATGGGCTGTACTGTACAGTGTGCTAGAGAGTAAGAGAGCAAATATTAGCTCCTTCAGAGGGAAGAGAGCAAGGTGTGTTCTTCCTAGTTCCAAAGGGGTGCTGAGTGTGTATGATCAGGGAGAGTTGTAGGTTGTGTAAGTTCTACTAGGAGATTCATCAGGGTACTGGTTGAAGAATGATGAGGACTTGGTGAGGAAAGGACAAGGGTTCTTCAGCGTGTAGAGATATCTACATGGTAAGTAAGGTCTGTTGATTTGCAGGTGGCAACAAGGAAAGGGAGATCTACTTGGAGTACGGTTGTGTACTTGGTGCACTGGCAGCATTGTTACTGACTGGTGGAGGTGAACAACAACTCTGTGTGTGAGTCGATTATTGTGACCATGATGAGAGAGTGAAGTGTTGAAGGAGAATTATAGGTGAACCCTAGAAGTGTGGGAGCTCTAGAGGTGTGGGAAGAAGAAGTGTGGCATCTTCTTTATTGTATTTTCTTCTGATTGAGTATTAATACAATTGGGTATTGTCTCTCATATCATGTGTTGTTTCATATTTCTAGTTACTTATTCATTCTGGTTAAATTTCATGTTTAGTTGCTTATACAGAGGTAATCATATTGTGCTCTAATTGAGGAGCAAGATCCTGACAAGTTGGTATCAGATCATGTTTGTTGTTGTAGGTGCCTTACATGAAGCTTTGGCTTTAGGTTGTAAAGGTCATTGGTTAGGTCCAAAAAGTAGACCTACAGGCCCTAAGCATGTAGGTCTCTACTTGACTATCCTAGGGCTACACAAAGCCATTCTAAAGTTAATTAACCTTTAAACTTATAAAAATATCACACCTCATTATGTCACTATTTTAATGTATCACCAAGGCTTATCAAAGTGTATTATCATCTTCAACCTATTTAACTAATCTGTGCAAACCTGTGGATGTAGCCATCTTCTGTATGAGGTATGTGAGTTGAAATTAGAATCTCTAGTCTATTTAAAACATCTTGGTAATGGTAGTAGACAATGAAAATCATATGAATTCATGATTAAGTGTGTTATGTACTTCTATGAGAAAAAGACATCTTCAAATTATTCTCACAATTCATATAACTCTATTGAAGAAAGAAACACCTATGATCTTATTGGAGAGTGTGCATATTAGATCCTATCTTGAGTTTTTTCATGACTAAAATAATATAATATGATTTAAATATCCTACATCATGATAAATCACTATAATTTGAGCCAAAATTATTAATCAAAATTCTAGTGTACTGTGCAAACCTTGATAATGTCTCAAAGAGCAAGCACATTTGAAGAAAATGGACCAAAGACCATCTCTAAAAAAAGAACATGAACTCCATGAAATTGAGGGACATAATATGAGTGAAAAATAACTACAAACATATGATAATGACCACCATGAAGACAAAATAGATACTTGCATTAGGATCCACTAAAATAATTTGTATACCAAGACACTCCTCTTCCAAATGAAGTCACCTCATAGAGATGAGTTACATGATGAAAATATGATCCATAACCTATATTAAAAAAACCCTAAAAATAATTACCTTCCATAAAATTTTGATCTTGAGAACTAGGTGCAAGAATAGACCCCTCTCAGATGAATAGGCCATAGTCACCTATTGTCACTCTTAGTGATTATTCATAAATAAGAGGTAAACAATATAAAAACCAATTCAATTGATTTAAATATTACTTATACTCATAAAAATGGACAAATTTTTATATCTTAACTCTCTCTCCTTTATCTATACCAAGAACTTGAAAACTACCCTTCTAGAGTTGCCAAGGAGGTCAATATAGGAGATAAAATGATTTTCATAATTTTTATAATTAAAACCTCCTAAAAATAAAATTTTCAACCTTATAATGGATAAATAATGTCTTGAAGATTCCTTAAGCTCAATTTCACCTTGAGAATTATAAAGATGGCCTCAAAATAGGCCTTTTTGATAGTAAAACTATTAGAATAACTTGAGAAGCCTGTTGAAAATGATGAAAAACATATTTATTGGATATTTTCATCCCATAAGAAGTGAATAATATCCTAAAAATTAATTTAAGGGTTAAAATTTGGCCTTGGGAGGCCAAATTTCCAATAACCCCCTCACTTCATAATCCTGCAGTGATAAGGGTCTTGGGTGCTTTGCCAATATATACCATTAAATAGATTCCCCCTTGGTGATGAAATCTAAGTAGGTATACCTTGTGAAGAAAAGTGTTTAAATGCATTTTTAATGTTATGTTATTTGGTAGTGTGTGCAAAAGAGTAAAATAATGTAACTAAAATGGTAATTTGAATTACTAGTAAGTAGATGTTAATTCCTTGATGAAGAATTATATAAAGTTAGTTTAGGTGACACTCTATGTAAACAATATAGAATAGAGTCAAATAGGTCAATACTATTCTATAAAATTAGAGTATTTAAGAATAGAGTCTAATAGGTTAACTATATCTCTTAGATAGAAGATAGGCTTTATAACTAAGTTGACTAGGTTGACTTAATTAATTGTAGGGTTATATTTTTAAAAGCTAATAACTTATATAAAACATAACTAAAAAAATATTGAAATGATAAAGAAAGGTAAGAGAGGAACCTTGGTGGGTTTGAACATAGTTAGGATTGCAAATTTTATGTTGATGTGATTTAAATTTTATTTTCAAATTTTGTAAACCAAGTTGACTAGTTCGACCCAATTTTGTAAAACCTTATGTGTTGAAGAATAATAAGATGACAAAGTCGACCTGTTCAACCTAAATTATTGACCTGTATTTTAGTAGATAGAATAAGATTACATATTCAACCTATTTGATTATATATGCTTATCTATAATTAAATAAGATTACTGTGTCGACTTGTTTGATCCAATAACTTGTATCTGATGAAGACTTGCATAGTTAGAATAAAATCATTTTGATGTAACTATGTGTTAAACCTATGCACAAAAAGTTATAACTATATCAAATATTGTGATATAGTACTTTATATTATAGAAAAACATAATAAGATGATAAAAAAATATATCATGAAGGAAAACCTGTAAGGGTTAGATTCATGTCAGGTTTACCAAAATGTATGCAATGAGAAATGTAGTAGATTTATAAATCAATCCTAACTCATATAAGATAAATCCTACTTACACTTCTGATTATGGAAACATTATATATTTGGGGTCATGACAAAGATGGATCTTCTAGACCTAGACAAGGGATCTCTTACCATAATAAATTCACTAGGGAGGGTTTCAAAACCTCCAATCAAGAAAAACTATGTAATAAACCTAACTAGGTCCTATGTTTTCATATTCATTAAAATAATAACAAGTAAAGCAAAATTATAATCTAGTGCTCACCATAGTTCGTGGCATAAAATGGGGGTTAGTAAGCATAAAATTAAGCATGCAAAAAAGAATCTTATTTAAGTTATGTATAGGTAAAACCCTAATGCATGGAGAGAGCAATATATTCAAAAGCCATTACTTATGCTACTTCTATCTACTAAAGAGAGGATAAAAGTTAGAGATATCATAAGAGGTTGTTGTGGTTTTTAAGGATCACTAAGAAAGGTTAGAGCATCCAAGACTTTTTCACAAGACAATATTCTTATCTAAGTAGAAACTCTAAGCTAAGACTCCTCAAGTAGGATGTCAAAAGAGTAGATTGTAAATGAGTGAAAATGAATAATTAACTTTTGTTATCTCCCTAAGAATGACAAAATATATTTGTTTATATAGGTGGATCTAACCCTAGCCCTTTTATAAAGTTTAGGCCAACAAGGTCGACCTCAACAACCTAGTATCATTATTGACAAAAACAAATTAGGTCATGGATTAGGTTATCTAAGGGCCAACATAGACCCTAATAAGTTTATAAATTAGAGTATAAGGTTGATAGGGCTGACTATGTAATGTAAACTATCAAAAAGTGTTTTAGGTTAGGGAAGGGCTAATGAATGTGGTAAATTACTAGGGAGGATGTAAAATAGGAGGCAAAGCTTAGGGGAATGATTTTAGGATCTAGTTGGATTGATAGTGAGTGGTAATAAGGGACAATAATCCTATAAAACACTAATGGTCTGCCATCCATTTCTCAATGCACCTTTTAAGGTGTACACTCATAGAGATTGAGACTTGACAGGTTCTTACTAGATAGAAAGCATCAATAATTGATAAAGTTTGAAAATATTATGTGTATACACTACTAAGAAAAGATACCAAATTTTAATGGACATTAGAATGTCAAACAACATTCATTTAGTTAAAGATAATATTGGTAACAATATCAATCTTAGTATTTATTAATTGGAAGAAGCCATTCTATGTACATGTGATGCTTATGGAACCATAATAGGAGTTATCATAACCAGGTGAAGGTGGGTTAGACCACCCAATACATTCTACTTGTAGGAAACTATCAACTTTGGAAAATAATTACATGACCACAAAGAGAGAAACTCTAGCCATGGTGTTTGCATTATGAAATTTTAGGCATTACTTATTAGATACTCCTTTTGAGTTTTTAATATAACACCAAGCATTATGATACCTAGTTAGTAAAACAATTCTAAGATGATGTATATCAAGGTGGTTGATGCTATTTAAAGAATTTTAATTCTAGATTAATGTTAAGATAGGATGGGAGAGTGTGGGACTAGATCATCTTAGCTGATTTTGTAATGGAGAGGATCCAAAGGAACTCAAAGATGAATCTCCTGATGTGTGTTTATTTAAAACTTATATAGTTTATGATAACATGGATAAAATTTCAAATTTTTTGAAAAAGGAACTTTTACTACACACTACACTGAGTGGGATAAGAAATAGATGGTTACCTGAGCCATAATGTATAGTCTCATTAATATATTCTTATATAAGCTTAGCAAAGATGATGTAATGTGCAAGGTAGCTCTAGGGCATGAACAACCATAAATTCTTCAAGAGGCTCACCAAGGGATTATAGGAAGTGACTTCATAGGAGAATCCACTACAAAGAAAATACTTCAAAGTGGTCTGTGGTGGTCTACGCTATTTCAAGATGTGCACAAAGTTGATAAACACTGTGATGTATATAAAATAATGGGAAAGCCAAACCAACAAGATGAAATTCCTTTGGTACATATTCTTGAAAAATAACTTTTGAGAAATGGGGAATTTATTTTTTTGGACCTATAACTCACCAAATTAAGTGTAATCATGCAAGATACATTTTCACTATGACTGACTATTTCACAAAATTGGTGGAAGCTGCTACCACTCCAATCTGTGAAATGAATGATGCTACCAAATTTTTATATGAAAACATCATCATGAGGTTTGGATATCCAATTAAGTTGGTATGTGATATATGTATGTACTTTCTCAATAATAGTATCAAGACTATCACTAAAGATTTAATGATATCATATCAAAAAATTTAAGGCTTACCACCCATAGGCCAATGGATAGGTAGAAGCATCTAATAATGTTTTGGGGAAGATGTTGACAATTTTTTTTAATTTTCAAAGAGATGACTGGGAGGATAAAATTCCTACAATTCTATGGGCCTATTGAAAACATTATAAGAGAGCTATTGGGTTCACTCCATTCTAATTGGTATACGGCCTTGAGGACATAATACCTATGGAATATAATGTGCCTAGTCTTTGTATTGTGATGATCATGAAATGAGGAGATCAGGATTCCCTAAAAGCAAGGTTGATGGATTTCACTAGGATGGAAGAAAATAGATTAAGAGCATAATGGACACAACAAATCAACAAACGAATTCAAAAGGCATGGTATGATTTCTACTTATGATCTAATTAATTTTACCCAGATCAAATAGTTTTATTTTATAAGATTTAAAACATTCCTTAAAAATTTGTGCATAAGATGGGAAGGGCCCTACATCATTCATTAAGTATTACCATAGGGTACCATAGTGCTAAAATATTTGCAAGGAACCATATTATTAGGATGAATAAATGGTTGTAAGCTTAAGTCATATCATCTTTAATCTATATCATTCTACTAAATAAAATGAGTGGGTGTTGAGTAGCACTATGTAGTTAGTATTTCATTTAATGTTATTTTTTTGGTATTGTTTTCTTAGGCTAGAATGTTTGTATAGCATTTTCATTACTGTGCAACACATTATAACCAATAGGAACTAATTATCATTGTAGGATGTGATCATATTCTAGAGATAAATCATCAAAGACAATTGGATGTAACTACACCAAGCATTGTATTTTAGTCCATGAAGGTGGTAGAAAGATAGGTATAATGAGTGGAAGGCCAATGGTTAGGTCAAATTTTTAATGACACGGTGTTTTAAAAGATTTCTTTAGTTTTGAAGTAGATTTGGTAATAAAAGGACAAGTGGATACATAAAATAAATTGATTAACTAAAAGGACAAATACTCACCTATAATAACTACTAAATATGTAAATTAAATATCTTAATCACCAAATGTGCCTGTTAAGGTCAATTTTAGTAACTAATATTAATTGAAAGGGGAACATTCATGCACACATAGTCAATGTATTCAAAGGAGGTGGTGCAATGAAATCAGCCACCAAAAACTATAAAAGAGAAGGGTATGGAAAATGATAAAACATTACAACCTTCAAATCATAAGAGACTTCTATGATCTACCTTTTGAATACCTAATCACAAATGGATTTCAAACCCAAGTGCAACTACTTAGAGTAATAATTTATCCTAGACTATTGATCATGCCATAGAAAGAGGCCAGTTATTAATTCCACTAATAGATTCAAAAAAAAGGAAATGGGAATCGGGATAGGTCTATAACATACTAAATACAATGATCTAGAACTATGTAACTTCATAGACATAATAGAAACTATAATGTTTGACCAAGATGCTCAAGGGATAGTACAAGCACAAGCCCTAACACTAAAACATTCACTCTAAGGCTTTGATAATGAATGATTACTTAAGATACCTTCATTTGGGTAGTTAGATGAGGTTATGATGACTTTATTAAGATATTATAAATAGGGAGTTATCTATTTAGCTTAAAATGTTATAATATGGATTTTTGTGCACACTATGGCATGAGCAAATGGTATACCTAATCATAGAAAATATATCATGCCTTATAAGTCTAAAATGACACAAATCCACTCAGATATTAGATAAAAATATAAAATTAGGGTAGGGTAAGGAAATCCTATTGATTCAATTGAGGATGCTTCACTACGTATCATGGTGCAATGTATCACCAAAAGAAACTGACAAACCACAAAGCAAGAAAAATAAGAAATAAGAGGCCTCATTGACATTACTTATTGAATGATGAAGCTATACGAGGATTTAAATTGGATTGAGTTTTTGGTAACTGATCTTACCATGAATATTGATAAGGTACTTATGGGAAGCACACATACCTTTCAATATTATTTTTTGGTCTTTTTATTGTGTTTCACACAGTGGAAGTTGCCACTAGGGCAAGTTAATGTAGCTCCAAATTTTTATCCCAATAATGCCTTTACAAATATTATATGGACTAAAATAGGCCAATATTATGAGGAATTAGAGTGATTCAACAAATGGTGGCTAAAATCCCTTGCCTTGATCTGAACACACCCCAAGATTTCATATTATGTAATGTAGTATTTGGGACAACATGCTTCAGTTACCAAATTGTATAATTCCATATAAATTAAGGTTCATGAGTTGACTACCCCAACTATCACTCAAATGTAATTTTTCATTTTGATGATTGAAACAAAGGTTGAAGTCTACTGGCAAAAAAGCCTAGCTACGAGGTTGGTACCTTTATTATAAGTCATCCCTTTGTAGGTAAAATAAACATAAATAGAGTAAGTACCTTCAAAACAACCCAAAAAAACATAAACCCAACCAATATAGCTAGCACAACCATAAGATCTAGTGAAACAAGAGAAACTTGAGAGGAAAGCACCTACACATAACTCCTCACCACCTCTACTAAAGAAAAAAACCTAATAAATGAATTCATGGCTCAAGTATCCCATGGTTCAATGAATATTTTTTGAGGGAAACCTACCTGAGTTAGGGGTAGAATAACAATAAGTTCTCTAATTGATATTGGAAGACATCAAAATAGAGGTGTATGATGTAGAAGAGGGAAAGAGTTCTTTTTTTGGGAAGCAACACACTTACCAAGTGCAAAATTAGGTAAGATAAGATCTTTGGGTTAATATTACTCAAACACATTATTTTATCCTTATTGATATTATAGGAAAAGAAAAAACTCAACATAATTTAGAGGGCAAAATATTTTCAATGGAACCAACTGAAAGATCATCCATAGAACTACACACACACCCATCTATTAAGCCATTAAAAATGGTGCATGAAAAAATGGTCTTTTTTGGAAAAATTGCAAAAAAAATTAGTGTGTAATAGTCTTAAGAAGCAAAAAAATAACCTCAGCCTCAAGGTGTGAAGAAATGAAATCAGACCCTTAAACCTATAGAAAAATCTAAGAGAAATAAATTGGTACAAAAAAGTTAATTGGGAAAAGCAAAATCAACCAAACATATTGAATCTAACACTGAACTCAAAGGGGATGTGGAACCTATGGATGCAATCATGAATAAGGAAGTAGATGAATAATAAATTTCATAGGGTGCATTTGAACTTGAGAATATGGATTAGGAATAAAGGACAAAAGAAACATAAGAACAAAAAATAGTTACACAAGCAACACGAAAAGAATTTATGTAGAGTCAACAATAGAAGCATTAAGATATAAACACTAAAAAATGAAAAAAATCTCAAGAAATGAAGTTTACGTGGAAGCAAGTCAAAGAATTTGTAGTGATAAATAAGAATTTGTAGTGATAAATAAGATGAAGAACCATAGGAAAATAAAAAACAAGAAGTCTAACAAAAAAAATAAGAGGTATAAGATGCACGATAAAAATAGAGGGAGAAAAAATCTCAAGCTAAGGATAAAGTTGAAGCCAAAGATAAGGCTGAGGTATATGTTAAAGCTAAAGTCCAAGATGATACTCAAGTAAGGCCAAAAATGAAGCTAAAGCATAAGCTGAAGCTAACACCAAGGCCAAGCTAGAAGTAGTAACCTAGGCCAAAGAACTCAAAGATGTGAAAAAACAAGCATAGGTAAGAATCAAAACTCACATTAAGGGTACTAAATAAGTAACAAAAATATCTATCCAATGATGCCCATGCTACGTCAACATGATAAAATACTTTCCTACTTCCAATGGTGCAATTCACACCTGCTCCTATGACATTTAAAATGACATCTATGACACTTTACACCATTATGATGGAAACATCATTTGATGTGACCTAACTACTGCTCTCTAAGTAGATTAAAAGAGCAATTAGCTTTCAATAATCCATTATGTAGAAGGCCTCAAATATGGAATAGGAATTCCTAAGGTTGTGGGATGAAAAATCTGAAGTAGAAGAAAATTTATAAAATATGAGGTAATTGACCAATAATACTTGTCCTGCCTTATTTACACAAGTACTAGGTGATCAAGTCATGTCAAAAGACAATTCACTATTTCATTATTAGAACTCACAAAGAGTTGGGGAGTTGCACATAAATTTTTGGCATTAGGCACACAAGTAAAAGCTCTCAGGATAGAAACATAGGTCATATGTCAACTTTTGGATGAGTATGAGTAGGCCATAAACATTGATACAGAGCAAGCTAAGTAGATAGCCCAAGATATGCTAAAATAGAGATAACATTTGAATAAATATTTAGCTATTGAAAATCATGAATTTTCCATTACCAACAAAGCTAAATATTTATTGGAGGATCAAATGGAAACTATAGAGAAAATGAGTGGAATACTCAAGCAATTTATAGATTATAGGGATGCTTCCATATAGAAGCTACAAGTATGGCATAATGAAATAATGCACAACACTTTTGTAGTCATCCAAGCCCATTAGCCAACAAATATATTGGATGAGATCATATTGAACATTCAACATAAATAATTTAATGCCAAGCTGTTGCTTATAATTGCATCCGATGAGGATCTACAAAACATGATGATGATATAGGTACCATTATGCATTCTTCTTTCCATGGTATGCGAAGTACTCCCTGACTAAAAAATGCTCAAGTAAGATCTCGCTCAAGTTAATTTGACCATTTTTTAGATAAAAAAGGAGCCCTAATTCATTACTCTACAATAGCTTAGACAATCATATAAGAGAGGAAGATAGATGTAAAGGTGCAATCTTCATAACGACCTTTGGTAGTGGATACATCAGAAGCCAGTAGGTCGGTAGTGACCCAACTATAAAAACCTCCATAGACACCTAGCCAAACACCTTCTCAGCTATAGTATTAAGGTTTTCACACTTCCTTTTTGTGACTTCTAGCTTATTTAATTTTTTTTAAGATAGTATAAAAATTAGGAGTATGGCCAGAATGGTTGAAAACATGTGAAGGCTAGACACCTAGTTATGCTAATCTATTGAAAACTTAAAAGGGTGGTAGGCTAGTATGCTACTTATTTGAAAACTTGAAAGGGAAAATAAAAAGTGTGTAATGGTTTAAAATTGGTAAACAACACTTGGAGAAGTAACTATAAATTTTGTTTACGACTTATCTTTTCAGCTCATTTCAGATTAGATTACAACTTTGTCTCAAGGTGAGATAGATATTTAAGTCCAAAAAAGTGTTGGATGAATAATGAATCTTGGTAAAACCATGAATTATATGAGATGGATACATGTGTAAAGTATATAATTTTGTATTTTGTATGTATTCAGCCTTGTAAGCCTAATCAAGTAATTGAAGAAATCAAATAGTCTCTCTTTTTGTATCTTGAAAGGCTAGAATGTCAAGAGACAACATGATTGTAAAAGAATATATATATATATATATATATATATATATATCACTTTGATGTAATAGAATCAAGTTTGATGTGTTGATAGAGACTGCTAGAATCATTTTTTTATGGTTTTACTCATCTTCTTTTATGTATGGTTTGTGCGTAGTGAGTATTTTATTTTACTTTAATCTATTGTCTGATATGGTACTAGTTATGGTTCAACTTCTATTTTTATCTATTTCATCTTGCTCTTAGTTTATTATTGTACATATTATATGGTTTACAATATTTTTGTCTCTTTTATACCTGTTGGTATTCTCCACTGTGCAACCTATCCTTATAATTAGCATGTTTTAGATTATTTTTAAGAACTTCTGCTAATAAAAAATAAATCAAAATAATATTGTAGTGGCAAAAAAATCAAATTATTCCTAGATTGTAAGTTTTATTTTTCAATCACTCAGCTTTCTTGATTACTAAAACACCAGATCTGCAAAGAAGCACCACCAAAAATTGCCCAAATTGATGCTTTGATACCGCTTGTAATGAAATTACTTAAATGTTTCATAATAATGAGATAATATATCATAAAATTAAGATAAAAGTAACCACATCCACACAATAATTGAGAAAAGAGCTAAATACTTGATAATTATGATATAGCTACTTCAAGGAGGAAACCTTTATAATAATGTAATAAGAACAAATGAAGCTAAAGACTACCTAGTAACTAATATATATACTCTACTTATCCATGGTTATTACATAGGCTGACCATAATAAGAACATAGAGAAATTTAATAAGATATTGTGAAAGGTATGTAAGACACAATTCAACCACACATATCCCTAGACACACTAAATGTTAAGGGTGTAATATTTTTTTTACATGAGAATATCAAAATCTTATTTTTTTGGTGTTGACTCGCATTCAGACCTTTATAAACAAGAAGATCATAATCTTAGTAGTGGGGAGGAATGATAAATTTTATCAATTGTTTTGGGTTTCACACCCTCTAACATATTTTCCTATTGGTATGTCTAGGTGAGTATTCTTATTCTAGGTGTTATTGTCATTGTCTTGTGGTGATCTGTTATTTAATTAAAATTTTATTTGACTCTTAACTCAAAATGGTTATGTTTGGTTATATTGGTGTATCTAAAAATATTATGACTCTACGTTATCCATGATTGGTTTCTCATCAATAATTTTTTTAATTATTTTTTACTTTCCTCTCCTCAAAAATGATTATACAATCCACAACTTTGTCATTACATTTTATGTCAAAGGGAGTTGATCCAAAACTTAACTATGAGCTGGTTATGCTTTAGGAAACAATACTTAAAATTATAAGCTATAAAATGTATTGAGCATCTACCCATTATATGTATATAATAAATACATTATATTACTATCCAAAGATAACTAAAATAAGATTATGGCACTTAAAAGTACAACTAGTATAAATAGTAGGTGTAGTCATGTAAAATGCAAAATTTGGTTACTCTAGTGTGGCTAATGACACCCAATCCATAGGTCCTCCTACTTGCTTGCACAACCCTTATTGGATTTTCTTTCACTGATTCCCAGTCATCCACAACCTTCTAAAAAAAACCCTTACAGACTTAGGTAGCTCTTCCAAGCCTAGATACATCCCCCCAAGTCTCATTCCCTCTAGATAACAATGCCCACCTTGGATAAGAGTGTTAAAACCCAAGGTGTTCTATTTATAGCATTGTTGTCCAAGTGCAAATTTGGTTCAAATGGTCATTTTATCCTAGATATTTATCCTAATTCATGTCAACCTAGTATGAATTAATTTAACCCATGATCATTAAATCCCCTATAAAAGGCCATTTAAAGTCCATTTAGAAGGGTTGACACTTATTTACAAAAGAGAAGCAAGAATATAAGCAAGTACACTCAAACACTTTTCCCTATTCTCTACATACAACCTTATAATATTATTCCAACCCTATTCAAACCCTAACACTAGTCCCTAGTCATCTAAAGTACACCCAGTTTTGCATTTATCTGTGTTTTCATACATAATTACACCAAACACTTCAATGGGAGAACTACATTAGCTTGATCCCTCCTTGGAGTATTGGTATGTAGGTAGCATTCCCACATATGGGGTGTGAAGTGCATCCAACATATCCTTTACACACTAACCCCTTCTCTCTCTTTCTCAAATTGTCCTTTCAAGTTCAAGTATAAAGATATCCTAGGGATTTGAAGATTAAAAAAGACATACAACAAGCTTTTTAGACTTCTAAGCTTTGATATTTCACTAACAGGGTGACACAGACCTGTCAAGTAGAACCCAAAAAACTCAAATCACATAGACAATAGCCCTAGAAAAGGAATACAACACTAAAAAATAGGGTGTCCCACTTTAGACGCTCCTATCCAATCATAAAACAAAGTGTAGGGACCTATTTTCAACACTATCTCAGTCTTATAATTGAATTATTAGACTGTATCTTAGACTGAACAATAAATAATAAACTAAGTTACATTTCTTCCTACTTTCTTACTATTTTTAGAAAGGCCAAATTGAAATTAAATTTCACAAATTGGTATCCATAATTATGAATATTATTTACTAATTTTCCTTACTTAGACTTGTTTATTAAATAGGAATAAAACTCCATTATTCCAAAAAATAATAAAACATTTGGTGAACCTAACTTACTTCAAATTTTGCACAAAAACCCTAGAAACTCTAGGGTAAATTATTTTTGTTTTTTTCCATAATTTCTTGATTTTTCATACATTTGAAAATAAAAAATCTATAAATTAATTACAAAATTATCATATATTTTTTTAAATCCCTAGTTTGCACATACTAGGTCCTTTTTGCATACAAACACATACCAAACACTAGGAAAAATATTTTGCTAATTTTAGAAATATTTTTTGATTTTTCCTAATTTTTTCAAGCAAAATTATACAAATTTTCTATAAATTCATATCAAAATTTTAAAATTATCATACTAATTTAAAAAAAAAAATCTATTCAATAATGCCTAGTTGCATGTACTAGCTCCTATTTTACTTCTTACAATATCACCTTACATCCATAATTAAATTATAAAAATGTTGTTCATTTATTTACAAACTCTTCTTACATTTCTCACAAATAATAAGGAAACCATAATAGGCCCTATCATGTACATGAATGATGAAGTTTATCATATGTCAGTTCAAAATTTCATCCTTTGCATTTCATATTTATGTTTAATTATATGGGATGATATTACAAAATTCATCGCCAACACATGCACAAGATTCTAAAATTCTTTTTGCATATTCTCTTTCAATAATATGGAAAATTGTTCAAATTTATCTTTCCAAATGCATTCAAAATGTCATGTTGCATATCAAAAGTTTCTATGCCTTTATGTAAAAATTCATGTTCTCTATCCCTTGCTTCATATTCCTTATATGAAAAATTGTTCAAATTTATCTTTCTAAATGAATTCAAAATGTCATGTTGTATATCAAAAGTTTCTCTGCCTTTATGAAAAAATTCATGCTTTCTATCTCTTGCTCACTAAGGATTGTTCTTTATAAACATATTATTACACAAATCACAACTCAAAATTTATGCATTTCACTTCACATTCATGCTTTTTGCCAACATGCATATAACTCATTAACAACTTTTAAGTATCTTCTTATCACTACTAGACACAAGCAAAGACTAACAATTGTATCTATCCCTCCTCCTTCTAAACTTGGTACATCCAGCTCTTATCTCGTAGCTACTACTAGATTTATGCCTATAGTAGATCAAGTGGTCCATGTTATCACCCAAGTTTATGAAGATATGTAGGTTGATTACACCCAGGGCTATAGATTTACCAATCAAGCTATCACCCCTTCAGATACAATTTTTGTTCTCAAGCTTCTTCAGTGATCAAATATTTATAAAAATGTATTATATGCAACCCTTCATAACACTAGAATTCCTATTTTAGCTGAACTAGCCTATGTTGCATCTATTCTCAACATAATGCAATGGACTAAAGAGCATATCTCTTTTGAAAAAGAGGATTTACCCCCACAACACATCATTAAAAAACATCTACCTTGTATATTCAATTGAGAATTAATGATGTGGGACTCAAAAGAGTGTTAGTTAATAATGGTTTAGGACTTAACATTTGCATCATATCCTTTCTTAAATGTCTTAACATACAACCTCAAGATCTAGACAATTTTGATATGAATGCCAGAGGTTTTGAAAATAATCCACATAAAGTAATGGGTCAAATAACACTCAATATTACCTTAGGGCCTAAAATACTACCAACAACCTACCAAGTCATACCCAATGATCTTAATTATAATTTATTACTTGGTTGGCCTTGGATTTATGATATGTATGTAGTCCCTTCCACACTCCATGACTGTATAAAATTTAGTCACAAAGGTTACATATACACATTCCCAATAGATAATTAACCTTTTAAGTATTGTCAAGTTATTGAATCTCTATAGAATTATATCCTACACTTTAATCTAGGTAGTATACCTACATTACCCATCACTCAAAATGCACCCTCAGACCATACACAAAACTAGACACCTCCAAATTCTATCATAACACCAACACCAAATCACCAAATCACTTCACCTTTTATACTTTATTAATTAGATGGGATATCAGGTCAAAGGACTTGGAAAGCATGAACAAGGAATCATCAATTCTATTAAAACATCCACACAACATAAAATGTAAGGGCTTAGATATAAGTTTAGCATTACTCATGATAAATATTCTCCCATCTTTTCAAAACACATAAATTTTTGTCTACCCATTGTACGTACTATCAATATAGTTAATCATGCTTCTACATTATCATTGGTCTACCCTGATCTTATTGACAACATAACTTCACCCTATATGTTTACATTAGATGAATTATATAACGATGAATCTCTCCTACAATTTCTTAGAGCATATGAGGACCTCCCATATTGTTATCATAAAAATAGATTTACAAATCACACAAATGCCCACATGTATTTTGGAGAAAATATAGATTCCTTCCCCAATATATGAGTTGACTTAGATGATACTACTCCTACATATCCATATACACTCGATCATTCCACATTACTTAATGAAGAAATAGTAAATTTAAATTTTAGAATTGACAAGGATCCTTGCATTGTCTTATTAACAACTTCCCTCAGGAAAGAAGAGGATGATGATATTCATCAAACTTCAACAAATTTTCTATAACTCTTTGC
Organism: Torreya grandis; assembly: GCA_037957365.1. Classification (NCBI taxonomy): domain Eukaryota; kingdom Viridiplantae; phylum Streptophyta; class Pinopsida; order Cupressales; family Taxaceae; genus Torreya; species Torreya grandis. Next base: position 1,660,156 of record JARHVA010002184.1, read on the forward strand.
TTGGTTATATTCAGATATGCTAGGAATTGATACATCTATAGTAGTCCATCAAATTCCTTTATACCTCGATGCTAAACTAGTTGAACAAAAAATTTGGAAAATACATCTTAAGATGGCCCTTTTAGTCAAAGATGAAATCCAATGCCTCTTAGATGCTGGTCTCATTTTCCTAGTAACACATCCTAAATGGATTTCTAATATAGTTCATGTAGTAAAACCTAATAGACAAATTCTTTATTGCTCTGATTATATAGATTTAAATAAAGCATGCCCCAAAAATGATTTCCCCTTACCAAATATTGATATGATAGTAGACTCCATAATTGAATATGAAATGCTATCATTTATGGATGGTTTTACTGGTTATAATTAAATCAAAATTATTGAAGAAGATCAATAAAAAATATCTTTTACAACACCTTGAGGTAAATTTTATTACATTATCATGCCTTTTGGATTAAATAACACCAGAGCCACATATCAACTTACTATGATGCACATTTTTGATGACTTGATTCACCATACTATCAAGGATTGCATTGATGATATACTAGCTAAATCTAAACAATGACAACATCATGCTATTGATTTACAAAAGATTTTTAAATGACTCAAGCAATATAATGTTTGATTAAACCCAAAGAAATGTATATTCAGATTTACATCAAGAAAACTCCTAGGTTTCATTATCACTCAGCGTGGTATAGAAGTCGCTCTTAAAAAATTCAAAGTAATTATAGATATGCCACCTCCTAACAACTTAAAACAACTTTGATCCATCCAAGTCAAGTTCCAAGTAATCTACTATTTTATAGTTTAGCTTGTTGATAAAACTCAGTCATTCACAAAATTGCTAAAGAAAGATATAAAGTGTATTTGGGATAAAATTTGTCAAGACAACTTTGACACAATCAAGCAATATCTCTTTAATCCACCTATTTTATTACCACCTATCCCATACAATCCTTTCCTTATCTATATATTAGCAATAGATCATGCATTAGGAAAACACTTAACACAACACAACAATCAAAATATTAAATGAGTAGTTTATTACATTAGTCTTACATTGGTTGATTATGAAACAAATTACTCCCCAATAGAAAAATTATGTCTAGCATTATTTTTTACCACACAAAAACTTTGACATTACATGGTCAATAATAAGACTCAAGTTATCAAAAAATTAGATCCCATAAAATTCTTACTGGCCAAACCACATCTTTCTGGTCGCATCATAATAATAGGTTATGTTATTGATAGAATTTGACTTATAAATAGTCCTCCAAAAATTAATAAAGGGCCAAATCATTATAGACCATTTGGCAATAGAACCACTGTTAGATACCAACCCTTTAAGGGACACATTCAAAGATGATTTCACTACCTATTCTACTCATTCAGATACCTAGACCATGTTTTTCGATGGCTCCTAATGCACATCGGGTGTAGTGGTTGGCATTATCTTTATCAATCCTTCTAGTCACATAGTTCTTATAACATAATGATTAATCTTCTCCTACACCAACAACATAGAAGAATATGAAGTACTTATCTTAGGATTGGTCACTGCACAATCCCTTTAAATCAAATCCATTTAAGTCTTTAGTGATTCGAAACTTATGGTCAATCAATCCAATAATGTTTATCAAACAAAATAAGAACACCTTATCTCATACTAAAACATGGTATAATGTTTATCATCATAGTTCAAATATTTTTCTATTGAGAGCATTCCCCAAAAAGATAAAAGACATCCTAATGCAATGGCCAGTGAGGCATCTCTAATTCCCATTGACATCAATGATGATCAAGTAATTTTTACAATAAAATTATTATAATCACCATCAATATCTAATGTAGATTTGATCATTCTTTCTATCTTAGCTACTACAGTAAAGCTCTATAACCCCAAAATGGTTATATGATATTTATAACTTTCTTAACAAATCTATTACACCAGATACTTTCTCCCAAAATGACAAACATAAGTTACAAAAGCAATCACTCCATTATGTACTCATTGGTGGAGACATTTTTAAATGATCTTTCAATGGAAAGTTACTACGATGCTTAACCTTAGTAGAATCTAAAATTCCTCTAGCTCTGCATACATGATAGTGAGTGTGGTGGTTATTTTAGTGGAAAATCAATGTTATACAAACTCCTCTGATAGGTGTACAACTAGCCTACCATGGAAGATGAATGTTTAAAATGTGTGAAACTATGTGATAAATGTCAATAACATAATAAATAAAAACATGCACCATCACAACAATTACAACCTATCATCTCTCCATGACCATTCATGTTATGGGGATTTGATCTCATTGGAAAAATTAACCCTAAATCCATCAATGGACATAAGTTCATAATCATAGCTACAAAATACTTTACCAAATGGGTGGAAGAAGTTCCACTTTAATCTACCATAGATGAATACATTTGAAATTTTATCATGACTCATATTATTTCATGCTTTGTCCTACCATCAACCATCATTTTTGATAATGAAACATCATTCAAGAATAAAAATATCAATTTTTTTTGTACCAAATATAAAATTAAACACACATTCTCCACTCCATACTACCCACAAGGAAATGGTCAAGCAGAAGCCACTAATAAAACAATCAACAAAATTTTGAGCAAAATAGTAAATAAATTTAGTGATGATTAGCATAATCAAGTAGTTTTTGCATTATGGGCATATCACACAAGTATTCGTACACCCACAGTAGCTACTCCTTATTCACTCATTTATGGCATAGAAGCAGTTCTACCATTGGAATTAAAAATCCCATCTCATCATGTCAAAGGTATTCTCAATAATGACCAGTATCATGAAAAACATCTACACTAGCTCTTATAGTTAGACAATACACATATTCAAGCTATAGAACACCTAAGAATCTACCAACAACATATACAATGATCTTACAATAAGTGAGTTTACATCAGAGAATTCAAATTTAATGATTTGGTTCTCAAAGAAAACCTTCACAATGTCAATTCTAAAGAAGAAATCAAAGGAAAATTCAAACCAAATTTGCTAGGTCCTTACATCATTACCAAAAATATTAGCCCTAACGTATACCATCTAGACTCACTCAAAGGAAAAAAACTTAAAAATCCAATGAACATTATGCATCTACGTAGATTCCATGTATAGTATGTTATTCTTATAGATGATTGTAGATAATTTTCCTTTCAACATTGATTGTACATAATCTCTTTTTCTTGATTGCACATAACTTATATCAAAAAAATAAAAACAATACAAAAAAAATATAAAAACAATACAAAATTAAAAAATATCAAAAACATTTTGATTGTATGTATCATCCATGCTTTACATTACTACTATCATGCTAGGACTTACATTTTCTATTTCATGCTATTGTTTGTCAATTATCTACATTACCATGCTTCACTTGATCTTCTTTGATTGTGTGTAGTGACATCCAACTACTTGATTGCTTCATTCTACCCATTGAGGGGACATTCCTACTTCTAAATTTGAGACACACATCGATATGCATACATAATGGGGGCATCTTCTACATGAATACACCATCTAGTCTATGTCATTCCTACACTACACACTCCAAGTTATCATGATGATGTGCATTACTTACTAAATTACATAGATTACTATATTGGCATTTCACTAGTATCTCTTTAACATATACCCAATCTTGTACTAAACATGTATTGCTTACTTTCACTCTTTCTTTGATTAGTTATATGTGATTTTACCTTTATAATTTTTACATGCTTTCCTTTCTTGCTTTGTGGAGCTATATGTGATTACATTTCTAGTTCTAGTTTTGTTTCTTATGTGTACCTTAAGACATCTGCCAATGTCCTTTGCTTCTATTCATGTGTGTATACCTTTGGAAATTTTCCAATTTACCTTTCTTTTACTCTTATATGTACCTATGGCCCTCATGCCAATCATAATTTGTTTCTAAGTGTATGTGTATATGGCATTTGAACATGCCTTATATGCTTACTTTCCAATTTGAGTGACAGTGCCCATGCCCCTTATTTGCATGGCCCCTTGGCCAACCTTGTATGCTTCTTGATTTGTATGTTGATATCTTGATTGCTTATCATTGTTTTCAATGTCATGATCCATATCATGCATTTATCTTACTTTCTTGGAAGCCATGATGGACATCATGCTTCATCTTTCCTTAACAACTAACAACTAACATCTAACCTTTCCAATTCTAATTTAGTACATTACACATGATTTTACATTATATATATATATATATATATATATATATATATGCATACTCATATTGATCTAAAAATATATCAATATAAACATTTATATATCTAGAGATATCTTGTCAAATTTCATTGCTATATCATGTATCTATATAGAATAACACACTTGTAGGACTCTTTTTTTCTAAGGGTAGTCATTGTAGGTTAAATCATTCTTACCCTTAGAAGAGTGGATAATAAACATGGGTTTTTTAATAGAGATCAAAGATTTTAACAATTAAAATAACAACATTTGATCGCCTAGTTCAAAATCTAGAGGTCAGAACAATAGCATTTAAATCACTAGTTTAGAATCTAGTTTCAAACCAGTTAGAGTACAATAGAAAAATAATGATAATTTCATATCAATAGCCAATTTTAGCATAGGATAATAGTGTTATAAATGGAAAATAGTGCCAAACATAGGGGTATCCTCATTTTATCACTCTTGTCTAGGCAAAAACACCCAAGTTTATCAATAATAGGTAAAAAGTTTAGCTCAACTATAATTTTTGCACATCTAGATCAGTCAAAATCAATAGTTTTAGTAAAATTTTCTTAAGAAATCTAGATATAGGGGGTATCATGTATGACATGATGACTCTCACTTCTAATTTTAGATTAGGCAATTGACATAACTTCTAGATCAAAATCCATGTTTCAAACACCAGTGATTTGGGGCAATGTGCACATCATATTAGTCTTCTTTATTTTTGAGTTTAGTTTATTACCTAGGCATTCTCAATAATTGCATTCCTTACTCCTATATATGGTTGACAACATTTATCAAGTTAAAATTTCATATAAGTTTAACTTCCTGAATACCCAAGTTGGTTTTTACATAAGCATATTGCATTAGTTTTGGAGTGGCTTTCAAACAAGCCTAACCTACATCCTTAAAAATGGCCAAAAGTGGCCTAGTTTCTAGCATAAATTTAACCATCCATGCCACATTGTTAGACTTTTAGAGCATCCATGGGCTCCATGAGACATCTCATATGACATCTATTTTATATTGGTATCACTTCATAGCTTCACTTCACAGGGCAACAATGGAGCCAAAGGTCTAACTATCCTTTGCATTTTTGAGCAACCTATTTAGAGGGATTGGACACATAGTCTAGATAATGATTATCACATTCATGATTATCTAGCTTCACTCAGTAGGTGACAATGGAGCCAAAGGGCCTACCTTTGCATTCTTGAGCTACTTTTTAGGGAATTGAGCACTTAGCTCCATTCATGATATAAATTTTGGTACAAAATCATCCAATACAATCCAACATTACTCAACCTACTTAGGATCACAATAGATTCACACTTACACAATGTGCCCTCTATGCACTATCCAACATTACTTAGCATCACACAAGCTTCATGGGATTCACCTTTGTAGGTAAGTTCAGGTACGCTTTTTATTTTTTCCTTTATCCTAATATTTAGCTTTACTATATCACTAAAAATAAAGAGGGGAAAATTTAGCCATGTAAAATGCATAATTTGGCTACTTTAGTGTGGCTAAAGACACCCAATCCATAGGTCCTCCTACTTGCTTGCACAACCCTTATAGGCTTTTTTTTCATGGATTTCTAATCATCCACTAGCTTTTGGACTCAACCCTTATAGACCCAGGCAGCTCTTTCAAGCCTAGATCCATCCCCCTAGGTCTCATGCCCTTTGAAAAATAGTGCCCAACTTGGATAAGAGCACTAAAACCTAGGGTGTCCTATTTTTGGCACTGTTGTCTAAGAGCAAATTTAGTTCAAATGATCATTTTCACTTAGATCCTTATCCTAATTCATGTTGGCCTAATGCAAATTCATTTAACCCATGATCATTAAATTCCCTATAAAATGCCATTCAAAGTCCATTTATAAGGGTTGACACTCATTTACAAGAGAGAAATAAGAATACAAGAAAGTTCACTCAAGTAATTTTACCTATTCTCTACATATAGCCTTCGAATATTATTCCAAGCTTGTTCAAACCCTTACACCAATCCCTAGTCATTTAAATTACACCCAATTTCACATCTAGCTAAATTTACATACACAATTTCACCAAGAAATTCAATGGGATAACTACATTAGCTTGATCCCTCCTTAGAATATTGGTATGTAGACAACATGCCCACACATGGGGTGTGAAGTGTGTCCAATGTATCCTTTACACACTAACCCCTTCTCTCTCTTTCTCAATTTATCCTTTCAAGTTCAACCATAAAGAGATCCTAAGGATTTAAAGATTAAAATAGATGTACAATGAGCTGTATAGACTTTTGAGCTTTGATATTTCACTAACAGGGTGACATAGACCTACTACATAGAACCTAGGAAACTCAGATCACCTGGATAATAGTGTCAAAAAAGGACTACAATGTTGAACAGTAAGGTGTCACACTTTCAATTCTCCTATCTAATCATAAAATGAAGTGAAAAAACCTATTTTTGACACTTAGTCCTATACCTAAATTCTTAGACCCTATCTTAGATTGGACAACACAAAATAAACTAAGTTATATTTCTCCTTGCTCTCTTACTATTTTAGAAAGGTCAAATTGTAATTAAATTTCATCAATTAGTATCCATAATTAGGAATATTATTTACTAATTTTCCCTACTTAGACTTGTTTATTAAATAGGAATAAAATTCCATTATTCCCAAAAATAACAAAACAGTAGGAAGGAGGTAAAAATAATAATTGGAAGGTAAAGTTTCTATTCAACAACTAATGATGGTTTTTTTTCATTCATCATAATGTACCTATATATTATTTATTTAGGTGGTATTTTGGAACAATATTTTAGACACAATACTAAAAATACTAGTATATTACTAGTACAACACCTTGTCAAAGCCATAACTCTTTAACAATAGCTAAAAATTCTAACTTTTTATGTGTATTAAAAATAGCATGGAGGGAATTACTTTTTATTTCCATAAAGGCCTTAAATTTATGTTAAGTCATCCTTTTTATGGAATATTGAGGCCAAAACATGCTTTGAATGGTCTGAAAAATGCAAAATACAAAAACCAAGAAAAATATGTAAAAATAGAAAAAAATGAATTTTATATTTTTATAAGATACTCATCATGACATAACCTCTTACATATGTGAATAAAAAGTGGCAGCTCCACATCTCTTCTTAGATATCCTTACCTTCTTTTTCTACTAACATGGGAAAAATGACTTGAATTTCTGATCAAAAGGGTTGTAGTCCATTTGATGTAGATGATGATAAAGTACATTGTCACACAATTCACCATGGTACAAAGCCTAAGGGATACCAAAAAATGTATTGAGTCATAAATGAATTTGATAGAATGGATACCCTTAAATCATTATAAAGCATAAGAAAATATTCCACAACTAAGAGACAAGTAGCCCTTAGTGAAAATAATTCAAGAAAGAGAGAGGAAAGCCATAGACTAGTTACTTGTACCACCACCTATAAACCCAAAAAGTCCAAAAATATACCCTTTCAAGGATATTCATCATAAAAATCCATTTCTTTATCTGCCACAAGCCTGCATTTCATCACCAAAACATTTTTAGCAAAAGTTAATCAACTTCTATAGCTAATGTAAATGATCTTCTATAACCATTAAAAAAAATCCCATCCCAAAGGGGATAACCCTAATTTTTACATATATAAAATTTTAAAAAGAGATATCCACAACAAAATAGAAAAAATTATACAAGACCTTGACTTCCATGATAAGAAAAGTAAAATAAACCATCACTAGCCAACTTCCCAACTAAACACTAGATTAAATTGTCATAAATTTAAATTGCTTCTGCCAATAATTCATTACATTTTTGTAATGCAATATGTTTTCCAACATGTTATTAATCTAAGTTGAATCAATTATATAAAAGTAGGAAAATAAATCCATATATTTTTTAGGAATTTTTCAAAATTATGGGAAAATAAGGCATGAGAAAATGACAAGAAGAACAAATCTAATACATGGATGTATTTTTGACACCATAAAATGAGAATGGGTCATTATTTTAAGAAAATTGATGTTTAAAGGATGAAAAAAAAGTAATAGAAGACCAACCTTAGCTTCATCATGAAGCATATGGTATAATTTTTGAGGAATATTTCCCAATTTTAAAACACTATCATGGAAGGATTACTCCAAGTAGAGGAAAGGTCCAATTAAGCTATGGACAAATTTCAACAAGAACTTAAAAATAATTTTTTTGTAATGCAATTCAAAATCAATTAGACATCATATTGTAGACACATATATTTGGTCACATTTACTTGACAATGTTAATTCTTGACACATATCAAACCACATGAGTTACACATAATTTCATGACTCTTATTCACCATTCATCTAAGGCATTTTTCTATTTGTAGCCTCAACCCTTTAATTTATTTTATAACTACATAAAAATTTCAATAAAAAATGCTTAAGATAATTAATATTACCTTTATATTGTTTTCTAAAAAAGATAGTTATCTCTAATATTCATAGATAGGTTCGTTTTAAGTAGACATTGTCAACATGCATCCCTATCCACTTGGACCGACCATGTCCTACACCAAATAGTGCCTTGTTTATAAATATAAAATAATATTTTGGATATTCCTACATGTTTCATAAGGTTTGATAAAATAAAATTTCAAATTTTTAGCCCTATAAATACATGTCAATGGTCATTTATTCACCCCACTTTATATTCACTTCGTATAAACATATACACTTCTACACATTGAGAAAAATTTCTCTATTTTGCCTAAATTTTGAATCATTCTTAAGAAACAACCCTAAACCAAGTCAAGATTCCTCTAAATCAAGTCAAGATCTATCATTATCAAGTATCAAATCCATCTTATATTTACATACACATAGTTAAAGGAACATAATTACACATTCACTCTAGGTGGGAGAACTGCATGGCTCAATTTCCCTTCTTGAAGTATTGGATATGTCACCAGGATATGATTAATCATCAAGGAGGTGATTAAGGTCTGTCAGTCCATTATACTCCCTCTTTTTATTATAGGTTTTCAAGCTATGAAAGTTCCTTAAGGGTTTCAAATAAAAGAGAAGATAATCAATGATTTCTACATAACCAAATCCCAAGTGTGATATATCATATTACTCAACATTCATAGGTATACCAAGAATAATGATAAGTTCTTACACATAGAAAACTGAGATAAGTCTGTGGTTAATGGACTAGGGCACATTGTTCTACTATTCATTTAATGTGATTATTTCCATATTTATCACCTAATTCTACCTCTAATATGCCATTTTTAGAATTTTTATTTCTCTATCTTTTTCTATATACCGTCTATCATAGTCAATTGAGACAAACTTGTGGTCCACATAATAGAGTGCACTACATCATCATCCACCTACAACTCACCTATCCAAATTTTGTTTTTGATTTTGTGCTTGATACTAAGTCTATAAAATCATCTCTTCTTTTGATTTTCATAACCAAATTGTCAAATAGTCAACATAGATCATTATGAAAGATAAGTATATTTCTTCTTAGCACTTTCCCAAAATAACAACTTTTGATATTTAACATTTTTTCAAATTAGAATAGTTAATTATTATACATATTTAACATTTTGATGTTTTTAGTTTCACACTTATATATAATCAACATAATACACTTACTATTTTATATAAAATATGGTAAAACATATTCGTGAACCCAACACCTTTATTTTCAAGTCTTTGGTTTATGATTTCATTTTTCTTTTTACATTATTTTGCTGGAAACTATGTTTTAGTAGTTTTAAAACTCCTATGAGCTGTGGTTTTGGGCAAAGTAGTTGTTAGTTTTACTTTTGATGTCGTAGGAGAGGCACTACTCAAGCCATTATACAACACTATTCACACATTTTAGTTTCCACGTACCTCATGATATATAAAAAATGCCTAAGATTATGTTTTTATCCATATTAGTAAGTGGTTAGATCTAGGAAGTTACTCTTAACGTACTCCAAGAGAAGAGATAACATGGCTAAAATAATGGTGTAATCCTTTGTAGTTAGTGTATTCACTATTGTATTCACTATTTATGACTGGGATAGTATATCTAAGAGTCTACAAAGCAAACACACCCTTGACTAGTTTTCCCATTTCTCTTTGTTGTAAAATCTTGAAATTTTCAAATCTCAATAATAATGAATTTATCTAGTTCAAATTTGTTGAAGTTGAGTATTACATGTTATCTTAAGTTTTAATTTGTTGTTCTTTATCTATATGCATTAATCAAATCCAAAAATCATAATAGGCTCAAAGCATTATTATACAATATCAATCCCTCCTAAACTCATATTGTTTCAATATCCAATCTGATTTATTACCTTCCACTACTATATTCCAAAGGTAATGTATGACTTAGTTTGTTCCACACACTCCTATACCTCAAGGTTATCTCAATCCTCACCTTGCTTATTTTATTCACCCAAGGCTCATATTAGATTCCAATGTCTATGATATAAACACCTGATGATGGCATATTCATCATATATTAAGGTAGAAAGGTGGTCAACATGTTCCTCCATAACCCCCACCACCTCCCAATAGACAAGAAAAAAAATCTAAGGATTATGGCATCCTTGATCAACTCAGAAATATCCATGATAAAAATCTCCATTTTAGATCTTTTAAAAATATCAATAATTTGCAAGGATATCTTGTATGATTATTTGCATGATACAACTCATCCTAATGATATACAACCAACATAATTTTGTTATATCATGAATACAATTAAGGATGTCAACTAGGTCATCACATTCAATAACAAAGAGTTACCTCTTAAACACATCATAAAATAAGATATTACACTATTTATTTAGGGTAAAACACATGGAAAAGGCATCAAGAGTGTTTTAGTGGTTGATGGATTAAGAGTAATATTTTTAGCTCTACGGTTTTACAACAATTAGATATTGATATGAACAAAATTAAAAAATAAAAATAAAATATTAAAGGCTTTGATAACACCCCTCATCAAACACTTAGAGATAATGTTGACTACTTTCTAGCCTCAAGACTAGAAAGGAGTCAACCTAAGTCTTGAGTACCCTAGTCCACCTATAAATTCATAGTTTTCATATCTCTTGATGATTCAAGGTAGCCTAAACGAAGTCACTAGTTTTCATGTCAAGGACAATAGGTCTAGTATTGTGTCATATCAAGAAAATGTCATGGTGGCCATCCTTACTCCCTACTTCAACTTGTTTTAAGTGCCTTACTAGTGTTTAGACATGTGTGATGGTCCATAGTAGGCCTTGAAGTGGTCTCACCAGTCCAAGCATGCCATGGTGGAGATGTCCAAATGTTGTAGCTAATAACTCATCATGAATCTATCTAGTGTGTTAGGAATATGTAAGGTATGGATTGATAATAAGTTTTATGAATGTTATATAGGTAAATGTGAGCCTAATTGAAGTCTTTATCATGTTCTAAGACCTTTTAATAAGTATTAAAATGCTATTTATTTGAAGCCTTCACTTGAAACCATAACATATTGTCTTAAAATGGAGTATTTAACCTTTAAGTGATGATATTTGACCTCAAAAAGCCAATAAATCCATCAAACATGCCTTAAAGGACCCCTATTATCACCACATTTCCATAACCAAGTGTTTCATATGATAATGTTGACCTTTTCAAAATTCAACACATTTAATTACCACTAAATGGGCCCCACACATGTGAAAACATGTCTCTTCAACCTCCTAAACTATACCATGAAATTTTAGACATTATCTAACCCTATTTTCCCTCCTCCTACCTACCAATAATGATCTATGGTTTGAAATATGAGAAAACATAGTAAATTTGCATGTTATAAGAGTTTTTAGAGTGGTACAAATTTATACAATATGGATTTTCTTAGATGGAGTCAAGTATCTATAAGGGGAGTTTAACATAGACATATGATGAATAAATCCAAGTTTTTTTGGGTCCAAAGAGATAAAAACCTATTCAATTCCTCCACTAAGCTCTTTGGCAGACATGGAGAGCACTTTAGGTTTGTGCTCAGTCTATATATGGGAGAGAGGGTGAGGGCCTAGGATCTTGGCTAAAAAAATAGATTTTATGACCTTAAAATAATTGGAATTGGTTTCATTATTAGTCTTATATGTTTTATGAAAAAATTATAAGAAATTTAGTAACCTAGTTACCATCTTCACTTGCACATGACAAAAGAAAGGGGATGGTTTCAAGGCATTATTAGCTTATCTGATGGAACTAGTGATTATTAATGTTCTCTCAAATCTTATAGTGTCCTTACATGGTATAATAAACATTTGGTTCACATTTATAGGCCTATAAGAGTGATAAATATCCAAGCTATAACTATCTGAAGGTTACAAACAAGGTTTCATTAGTGAGAAAGGGGTATCCAATGCATATGTCTGAAAGTGAATAGTGTATAAAAATACAATGATGGTTTCTTAAGGTTATTCACATTTACTTAGTTCAAATTTAATGCTCAGATAGATCTCTAAACCTCTCAAATGTTTCTTTCAAGTGATTTTATCTCTAGATTTGGGTTTCACTACCTATAAAGGTAGTATGTTGCATAATAGTAATTTAGAAGTTATCAAGACATTGTAAAGGACAACTAAGAAGTATTGTATTCACACCTAAATATCCTTCTCTCAAGAGTTTCAAACTACATCATAGTCCTCATAGGCCAAGAAATCACCATTTATCCATCAAACATATTCAAAATCTTGTTTTGCATAGACTAATGTTTTTTAGCAGAGTTTGTGGTTTTTGGAGGGTCCTAGATTTCTTTTTGTCACTGCATATGCCTCATTGATGACCTCAAAATGTTTTATTTTGTTATATATGTGTGTGGAGATGTCTAGGGTCCTTGAAGATTATTTTGGATATGAGTTCATAGTTCAACCCAATCCCTCAAAGAGACTCTACCATTTGACAACCTTATCATTGTCAACCTACCTCAATTCAAGCCCTATTTCCAAGTTTCAAACTCCATGTAACCTTACTAATCATTACTCATAGGTCTAGATCCTCTACCCAATCCAAAGTAATATGCACAAGGTCTAGATATTACATAATGATATTAAACATCATTAATACTATGAGGAAATGAACTTATATAGGTATGAGCCCTCTTGAGAGACCATGATCATCATCTATAATAAACAACCTAGATGCACCTTACAAATTCCTTCAAAGTATATATGATGAGCCTTGATCATAATATTGGGGTATGAATGAGAATATTAATGTATCAAGGATATGAATTAGAACATAAGAGAGTCATATATATCTCACGTATGCAATGGAGCCTCTCTTTTAGCTCAAAGGTCTATTCATCAGACCTGTTTATTTTTAGTACACATGAATCAATGCCTACAATACTGTTGATAATCTTAAGTTTTTATCATTCCCTATAAATGAGATTTATGTGCACATAAAGAGAGAAAAATCAAATTGATAAGGTTTGTAGGGCATGGAGATGATGGTACCATGGGCAAGAAATGTCAATAGATGCATAAACAAGATGGTCCAAAATACATAGTGAGCTAACCCTGCTCAGTCAAGCTAAACTGTATGACTAAACTAGATCATAATTTTAATAATATGAAAGAGGTAATATTAAGGTGATAAAAACACATGTTTGACTTGAGACTTCATATGATGCTGATACTAGTCTAGGGTGACTACCTGGTTTAAGTTGCATACTCAGTACATATAAGACTTATGTGGGACTATGTAAATGAACCTTGTTAGTAGAGTTAGAAAGGATAGACCTTAGTGATATGATCATGAATTGAAACATAATATTTTATCATTGATCCTAACCCTATGAAGAGATAAAAGAGGTTTTTTAGGATACCAACATAAACTGTTCCAAGCCCATACATAGGATAATGTAGCCAAGGTAGGCTTAAGAGAGAGTAGGGACGATGAGATGGTCTAGGAAGATGAGAGAATGTGAACAAGATAGATAATGGACTAAGGATATTTCCTTAAAAAAATTTAGGTTACAAATACATATACAAATGGGTGGAGGTTCTAAAGTCTATTTTGAGCACCTCAAGGCCTAAAGACACATTTAAGTCTTAAGACCCCAAATTCATTTTAGGGGTAGATCCTAAACCCCAGGTAAACTAAATGTAGTATGGGGATATATGAAGATGTTTTAGATCTTATAAGAGGTATTTGATGTAGATGAATGCAATGAGATAGTTCTTTTTGGTTTTTTTCCTCTCTCAAGCTTTGCAATCATGTTGAGTGGCACCTTCTAGCACTCATATCTCTCATCATAAAGGGACTCAGAATAAGGGCTCATAGGGGAATTTGGGCACCAATATGGTCTAAAAATCTATGGAATGAGTGGGATTTAGGTGCCTAAATCTATGCACAAATGTTAATGGAGTAACCTACACAAACTACCTAATAGAGAGCTCGAGACATAACATCTTTTTCTCATATCTCCAAACTCACTTTACATGGGATCCATAGATGTTTAGGAGAGATTAAAGGGTCCTTAGGATAAAAATTGGAAACAAAAAGTTTTAGTTTGGAAGTTCATACTATATGAACCATCACTAATATGGTAAACCTCCAAAACCCTTCCTAAAACTTGGATCATACTTGATGAAGGAAATACACCTCTAAATGCATCAAAATGAAGTAAGTGGGCTATGCAATAGTCCTAATGGTATACCTAGATATCCTAAGAACTTAAATGACCTACTGGTTAGAATGTGTAGCTGATATACTATATAGACCAGGCCTAAGAAATCCATTTTAAGTTTATGAACAAGGAGTTGAAAATGATCTACATGCTCTATAGGTTTATGAAGAGAGAGAGGGGTGTAAATATCTCAAATGATACCATGTTAATCACCTACAAGGGCTTCCATGACTAGCAAGTCTTGTAGATAAGCCTAGGTGTCTAAGTGAGACACTGTATGCATATAAAAGAAAGTAAATAGCTTGATCAAATGGATACAAATGATTTAAAGGCCCTTAGGGGTGATTTTATTGTTAATAAAAATGGCTAGATGACTCACAAACATAGCTTAGGGTCAAAATTCATTAACCTTTCACTCATACCTATTGATCTAATACCTTAATTAAGATAATTCCACTTGGAGGTTAAAGCATAGGTCAAAAGGAGATGAGAGGCATCTCAAACCTTCATGGAAATGATCATTAGGTTGTTTTATATGTATAAGTCATATTGGTTTATAGGAGATAAGTCATAGTTGGCCATTTTGAACTAGAAGCATCTCAGAACTACTCAGAATGCTCATTTCCCACTTGAGAGGAAACTTTAACATCTCGGGATATGATCACTTTAGGAGACGTGGGGGGGGGGGCTTTGTCCATAAGATATTAGTGGAATTGGTTCAGAGGTTAAGGCCCTAACCTCTATGAGCCATTGTTAAGAGTCTAAGACCCTATTAAGCCTTCTTAAAACCTTAATAAGGATGTGATTGAGAATATTTAAATAAAATGCATAAAAAAATCATTTAAATTACCTATTAAACACTTAGGTCATGTAGTCCACTCAGAGAATGCTTTTGCTATGGTATTAGTCTATATGGATAGTGTATGGATACCCTCATAAACTACAAATTTAAAAGTTTTTTAGCAAAAATGAGGTGTAAGACTTATTCAAAGATTTAAATTAATTGGAGAAGGTGATATTAATATTTTTTTAGCTCATCAAATCATGAAATGTTCACATTTTTACCTGGAAATACTTTTGTAAACCTTCACCAAATAACCAGTTTGTAGAAGCTAGTAAAGGTGGCCTAATCACCTAAGTGGAGTGAGATTGCAAGTGTAAAATGATTTTAAAGTCTAGAAAATAGTATATAAGGTTGGTTTAGATTTAAAAAAACTAATTTAGTTAGAGGTTTGATTTAGTTCTCTTACTCATTCAAATAGTGAATGATTAAAAGACTAGATTGCTTGTCTAGTAAGCCATTTAATCAAAAAAATAATGATGATTTTGGGTATATAAAAGTGATATAGATTTAATATGAAATAATAAAAAATATATAGATTAATCTTGAGATATGAAATCTCCATGTCCATGGTCATTATGGAGGAGTTAGATGGTTTCTTGAACATGGCCAATGTGTAAATAAGGGTAATTACTTAATGCTTCATGAAAGAGGGGTAATGAGGCATTTTCAATGCTTAGTAAATGATGAGAGGAGATGGAATTGACAAAATATGGCATGAATATACTCTTCATGGGTCAAAAATTTCTAAAAATAGGCTCTAACACCCTAAAGATGCCCATTCAAGGCACTAATCAACCCAAGCAACACTTGGTGGAGTGTGAAGGGCTATTGTAACTACTAAGTGAGTAAGTGATGACCTTTATGGCATATTCATGAAACTTATACAATATTACCTTCTCTTTTTGTCTCACATTTCTATATATTCAATCCTTGAGGCCTTTGTTTTTATCCCTCAACTGGGTGTAGCAAAACTCTACCAAATTGTATCTTGAACCTTGAGAATCAATAGATAAAAAGACTATTTGAAAACTTCTTTGTTGGAATTAGTGTGTTATTTTTGTTTAATTCTAGAAAGTGTTATGTTTTTTTATCTTTTATATGTCCTCCATTTCACCTAAATATTATATTTTCATCCTATGTAGGTCATGTGAAGTGTTAGAGTGTGGTATTTGTATTAAAGAGTGAATTGGTTGATAGTGCCTTAAACAAGCCTCTCTTTCCATTTACTTCAAGTTTCAGACCTTCCACATAGCCTCCACATGAAAAACTTATGTTTATGATTTCATCAAGAAGACTATTTAGTCATTAGTATTTAATCTATTCACAAAGTGTTGTTGAAGATTAGTCAGAGAGGATAAATGATTATTGGTGCATCACCATCCTAGAATAGGTTTCTTTTCATGTTTTCACTCTATCTCTTTTCATACCAACATCAATAGGTTTATGAAGATAGCATAAGTTGATGTACTAAGGGAGATAGTCCCATAAAATTGAGGTTTGATCTTCCTATATGTCACCCACAACCTTTAGGCCAATCTTATGTTACCCCAAGCTTGAAGAGAATTGAACTATCTCCTTCAAAGGGTACAACTTAGAGTGCTAACAACTATTAGAATGGATTTACTAGTAGGCCCTAATACACTACCCACTATTTTAAAAGTAATTCCAAACTAATTAAATTAAAAATTACTTTTAGGGAGACCTTGAATTTATACCATGGAGGTTGTACCTTATACATTCCACAAATGTATCAAATTTATAGACAATGGATATGATTATACTCTTCCAACATATCATTCACATTTTTAATATTATAAAGTGACTCAATCAAAGTTTGGAGATAACTATATTATAGCACCCACATAACCTATCATAATAGATCAAATACATATATACGAGTTAGGTGAGTCAAGTATAGACCATGATAAAGCACCAATCATAAGCATTCAAGAAGACACATAAAAAGTATTACTAGTTTCTATAAAACAAGAGGATAAAATATTAGATCTCCTTCTTTTGGCCAATTATGAATATCCTAATTTCATAATTAAAAATTGGTATGATAGTGATGCCAATGATATGAAAAATTAAATATATGATAAGTTACATCGACTCAATTTCAATCAATTAATCCCGAAGAATACTTATCACATACTCTATTCATACCTACAGGAGTGGGAACCTATCAAGAGGATATAATAAATAGAGGTCAATTATAAAATACTATGGAAGAAAAATCTTCAAAGAATAAGGGTAAAGCTATTTCCCAACATGACCAACATAATTAAAGTATTAACTTTCAACAAAAACAAGAGCAAATTTAAGCTTTATGTCTAAGGGTTGCATTGATTAAACACAAGATTGTAAATACTCTCACATTTTTAAAATAACACATATCTTCAATATATAATACAAGGTTAACAATTTAATCAAGTTTAACCACAAAAACTACAAATAAAACAATGTGAAAATATAAGTTTCTATAAGAAAAAATCCAAAAGGAACAATTACAATGAGATAAATAAAAACAAATTCTAATTATACAAGATGACATTCTCAAGAAAATATTTCTTATAAATGATTTAAAAAAAAGATAAATCAAATATGAATAATGAGGTTTCAAAAGAAGCAAGTAACAAACATTCATCATATCTAGAGCATTTTATTATTAGTCTTCAAATTGATGTCAAGCAATGTACTGAGGTTAAGGTTGATTCTCTTCATGAGGCCAATATATGTAGCATGAAACTTTTTAAATATTTAGGGTTTAATAAGAAACATTTGGGTAATTTTTGATGAGATGGGGATGTTTTGGTAAATTAACTTGGTTGTCACATGCACCACCCAAGTTTAAATCTAAGAGGTATTGGAGGCCAATTGTGGCTGATCATTGGTATTTGGCTAATTGTGGCCATTTCAATGGTATTCGCAGGTTATGGTGGTCTTGTATGGTATTTTTGGTATTCTTTGGTTGTGGTATTATTCTATGGTATTGTTGGTATTATCTAGTTTTGGCCATTGTATTGTAACTTATTATTGCTCTAGTCAAAATCTTCATAAATATATAGAATAAGAAACATTTGGGTAATATTATCAAAAAAAATGATTTATGGGATCCATTGAGCTACCTGTCATGCTTGTCCCAAAAACATGTTTAGTTTTATTTCAAATTAACCCTAACATATTTCAATATAATACAACATTAGTAAAATCATACATGAGAGTAATGGGGGAAATATTTGATAAAGATTGTGACTTTGTCACATTTGAGTATGAATCTATAATGGTCATAGTCTTATGTGTAGATGAGTCTATTGAGCAAGAGAAAATTAAATAAAAATTCCTATTTATATGTTATTAAAAGTAGATAACATACTCATAATATAATCACATGATATGATACATTATGAAGCACAAAATACATTAAAACTTTCACTAGCACACTGTGGTATAGTTAGATTTACATATACATATATAAACAATTACCAAAATAGCACCAAAAATTTATAAGACCAAGAAGATGATTATGATATTAATTTATAATATGCATAAAAATGGTATGACACTTATAATAATTCAATACCTATAAAATTCCATTCCATTGTTGTCCAGTCCAAACTCTGGGTCATGAAATACCCATAAGATTGGATACTCCCTAAAAGGGAAGATGGGAAAAATGATGAATTATCATCTTAAATTTTAGGACTAATATATGATCAATACAAAGCATGACTATGGGTATTTGACTTCATCATGGAGTCTACATGACTAGTCTCCAAGAGATCTACTGTCACCACTAAAATTTTAATATGAGGATCTTGCACACAGATCTAATTATCAAAGGTTGTTATTGGAGTTCATGTATTATGCTCCTATATTTATAAATACAAAGGGAGAGGGTAGTTTATTCCTATAAAATAAAAACAAAAAGAGAGGGGAGAGTAAGGCAGAAAAGAGAACCTCTAAGCCTAGAATGAACTTAATGTGTCAACCATTAAACCAAGTGACCTTGCAATAGTTATACCATAATAGACTCAGTTTCACTAAATTTATACCTCTAATAACACATAGTGGGAAGAGTCTAAGTAAATAGGGGAGTATGCCTCAAGTATAAACCCTCACTGACTATAAGTACTAGGAGTTTATAGTAAACTACACATAAACACCTAATGGTAACTGTAGATTAACACACAAATTAATAGTATTGTAATAGATAAATGAGAGAGATATTATAATATTCAAGCACATCATAACCATAACATAAAATTAATATCAAAGTATTAATTTGATTAATCCAGCATTGATAGGCATTCAGAATGGATATGAAAGATAATTGAGAGGTAGAGCAAGAATTTTATATAAAAATGAGAATTATATTCATTAAAAAGAAGCAAGTGTTATTAAAATAATCAATCATGTCCAACTCTATAGTCCAAAAATATGAAATAAAAAATAGATGAAATCTTGGCTATAATTTGACAACACTTTAGAGTAAGTTTTTGCTAACCTTTATATTAAAATATGGCTTTGCCTTATATAAATGAGGATGCGATTCACCTCCAAATAGAGTGAGATTCCATCCTAGGTCATGATGACCACTCATGATAGTTACAATTTTAATTTAAAATTTAAAATAAACAAAATCCCCTCAAGCCCATAAAAGATCCATGGGGGACCACTTGGTTGATATGTGGAGGTAGTTGTGTAGGTATGACTCCCAACTACTTCAATATCTCATACCTATATTATAATGTGGATGTTATGAGGTTGAATCAATTATATATCTTACCAAGGTTTATCATGAGTTCCTTGAATACCACCTTGAATTGAGTCACTAGCCTCTGGTAGACTTAGAAGGGATATTTCATTGACACCTAGACCCTAGATAGTTGGTTGATGCTCACTATGGATTGCATTGATAGCTTTATAATTACCTAGGCCCCTTCCTTGTTTGATTGGGTGAATTTATCCCTCATTATGTGGTTGAATTGACCTAGGTGGATTCCAAATTCTCCCCTATCTAGCAGGATGCCATTTGGGTGGAATACCATAAAGACATTAACCTCTTTAAAGCAAGCCAATATATTATTCCTACCCTCTTACAAGGGTATAATTATAGTATGATCCATATCTAACCATTAATCCATATCCACCTTCATGTTTTCAACATATGTCTAATATAACCCCAAGTTTGAGATGTGCATTAGTTTTAATTATGGGAACATGCATTTGTTAATTACCACTAGTAGCTTACTACACTTCCCATCTATCTCCATAATCCTCTCTAAATAAGCCTAAGTCTACTAGATAAGCACATTGGTCTCAGCCATAGTCTCTACCACCTTCCTTAAAATTGAGAAGAGCAATAAGAGGGAATCCTTAACTTGCTCAATCATCCTAATTGGGAAGGATCTCTTCATCTAGGATTCTAATGTCTGAACCTAGATTTAAATGTCCTTGAGGAACTTATCCAACATATCACGAGTTACCTAAAGAATAAAAAGTGGATCTTTAGCCATCTTTTATTCCCTAATATAAATCTCCACTTTGGTTAGGGAGAACAAATCCTGATGGGTTTGCAATACCATCAAGTTCCCTCCTAGATGAAACTATATGTTAGAGTATTTTTCATGATCTCTAAAGCTTGACAAAAGCTCCATTTTACATATAGATAACCCCAAATAGTCATATCTGATGATTTCAACCTTGAGACTATTCCTCAAGTTATGGGATGTGTAGGAAAGGTGATAAGATGGTAGTGAAGGGTGGAGGACAAGGTGGAGGGGAGATGGAGGAAGTGGAAGGGGTTAATGAGGAAAGCAATGGAAGAGGAGGGGGCATGAGAGTGAAGGGATGAAGCAAAAAAGGAGAGGTACTTGGGAATATATGCACCCATAACTTCTCTTGGGTCATGCCTACTTGAGGGGAAATGACTCTTGGGAGAGGATCATTCAACATAAGGGAAGAGATTAGCTAGTTGAAGCCAAGTCTATGGGCACTTAGGGTAATCAAAAATTGGGGGTTGGGGGGGAAATGCACCAAAGCACCATATTTAGGGCCAAATTAACCATTAAGGTCAATAGATGAGGTTGGATTAGAGTAGAATACCTCTTAATTAAATCTTTAGGGTGAGATACCTTCTACTTTTTCTTGGGTGTCTTACCTTGGTCAACTCCAGATGGTGCAGTAGAAGAACTAGATGGGATAGCAAGAGCTATAGGGGTAGATGATGGAGGAATATGAACTAATAGGGGAGGCACTGGGATGAATATAGGGTGGAACAAGAGAGTTCATAACATTAGAGATACACTCTTAATGATTACAACCATGCTTACTAATGAATATGTGCCCATAGGTACCTAGATTGAATCTATGCCCAATGAAGGCATCATGTTATGGAATGGATGGCAAAAGGTGAAAGAAGAGGTAAGGATGATTAAGAGGACTAAGGAATAATAAATTGGGTATAATGGGAAAATAAGAGGCACCACTTGGGGAGTTTGTTAGAGGGGAGGGGAGTGGAACTAGTGGGTGCTATGACTAGGAGCTAGAAGGTGTCAAAAGTGAGGGGTGGAAGGGAAATGGAGCAAATAGGAGGTGTAAGGGGTAGAACCTATATCAATACCTACTAAGATATTCATTTTGGGCTTGCCTTTAGGCTACTAGTGACATTGAACCTTAGGGTCTGTGCAGCCCAAGGTTGAGGTGCCAATGGTTAGTGTAGATGTCAAAATTTAGCACCCTTTACCTATTATACCATCTTTTAGGCTATTTATTTATCCCTAATTCACTAAAATAAAGTGTTGTGACTTATTGCAACTTTTCTTGTATAAATAAACCTTGAAATAAGCTAAGTCTAAAATGTGGTGAAAACCTCACAAAATCTATATTTTGCATCTTAACTCCTAGGGGTCCAAAACCACTCTCAAACACCCTAAAAATATATACATAAAATATAACTTAAAGTACAAGAAACTCAATATCCATAATTAAATGTCAACTTATAATTAAATGTTTATTTTATATATATACACCCTTTTTACCCATGGTAATTAATCTTATTAATTATTATTTACCATCCCTAACCACCCAAAATATTTTAGACAACCAAAAATCCTAAAAATAAAACCTATCCAATATACCAACAACCCTCCTAACAACTTACCCTCATTAAAAACCCATGCAAACAACTTAGTGTTACAAGTTTGGCACATGATTTGAAATAACCCAAGCTAACTTTTGACCAAATTAAGTTGATCAACATTGATCTTCCATGACTGATGTCGATTATTCATGATCAACTTCAATCCTCCATGATTAATTTTGATTCTCCTAAATCAATGTCGATTCATATATACACATCGATCCTCCATGGCACAGAAGGATGGTGACTCTAATTTTGGACCCTAAAACATTGACAAAATTTCTCTAGGAAACTCAAACAATTGTTAGACCCCTTGCTAGTGAATCTATGCCCAAATATAGATAAAATAATCTACAATATCAACCTCATGCCAAGATTGTTTAAAAGGTAAGTTTTGTACTTCAATCCATTTATATTTTGAATTTATAGTCTTTTGTGTCTATCTGTGTCTATTTTACATTTGGTTTTTATTATTTTATCAATAATAAAAGTCATTATTATAGTCTATTTTTAAATTTTATTGTCTTACATAAAATAGACATTGATCCATCTAAATCGACATTGATCCTACATAATTGACATTTATCCCTGCTAAACTTTCAAAAACATTCTTTCAATAGTCTAAAAAAATTGTCAAAACCTGATCCTAACAAATCTACCATATGCTAAAAGGCTTGGTGGTACTGTCCAACTTCAGAAAGGTCATATAGAGTCCATAGAAATACCTTCTAATTGGAAACTTGACTGGTTAAAAAATGTTTCCCCTAAGATGAAAGGTCAATCCACAGTACATAAAAGTGATGGTAAAACTTTGAATATTCTTCCTAGATCTTTGTTTGTAAATTCTTCTATTCTTTCTCCTTCTAGACCATCAACCTCTTCTTCTCACAAAGCTGTAAAAATAGGCCATATTTTGATTGAAGATGAAGAAATCAACCAAGGACTTGATCTAAAAGATCAATTACCTTGCACAATGATGAATCTTCCTAGAGAAGATAGTTTAGAATTTTGTACAGAAAATAAAGTAACTCTGTATAAAGGTGGAAGGTGGCCACCGCACAAAGGAATTCATAAGCAACCCACAGGAATAGTTTAATATTTTTTTGTTGCTTACCAAGGAGAAACTGAACCTTCTAATGAGTTTAAACATCAGAATTATACTTCAAGGTTCAATTATCATCTGTCAGATAATTTTGATGATCTCTACATAGATGTTTTGTACATTAAAGATAATATAGACAACACTAATACTCTCTGTAAAAATATACAAAGACAATTGTCTTCCATTGATTCTAAGCTAGTACCTTTAGATGAAAGTCTTAAATGGCTTTCTAAATAGGATCAACAAGCAAAATCATCTATTAGCCAATTAACTACTAGAGTAGATCTTGGTCCCAATTTTAAGCCCATCAAAAAGCACCCCAATACTACCCTCATGCAAAGGACACATATCTAATTACAGCCATGGTACCTCAATATTGATGATTTTCTAAATCCCTTGAATGAGATTTCAACATGGTGTAACTCTATGAGAGTAATCACCATTAATTCTCATTTAGACCTAGCAGGTACTACTAATTTTTCTTCTAGATTCTTTTGGGGTATTGTAAATTAATGGTGGGATTCCATGACTGAAGCAAAACAATTTGAAAGGGTACATAACTAGCCTGATCCTCTAGCCACTTTATTTCATTTACTCATTAATGAGTTTGCACCTCCAATTGCCAATCATGAATTGGAATCCAAAAAATGGCTTCTCAAAATGGAGCTTTGTGATCTAAAACAATTTGATGCTTTTGCCAAAAAATTTAGAGAATTGGCATATGAAAGTAAGATCTTTTCTTCCACTAAAATTAAGATCAAATTTTTGCATGCATTACCATATAATCTTATTGATAGGGTAATTGCTTATATTGATCTTAAAAACCTTACTATTGAATACCTCTCTCTCTCTCTGATGTCATTGATTTTGATAAGCAGCAAGCTATGTGCTTAGTTTTTGAGACTAAGTCTATTCAAAAGCTCACCAAGCATCAAGCATCCTAGATTGCTCCAGCATTCCTTGAAATAGCTCCCTTTGGCTATCAGCCATTTGTATAGCCTCAAAACAACAATAACATTGATGTAAAGCATCTTTCTTTCTAGTGTCACTCCTTTCCTTGCAAGCACTCCTATGCTCCTCCTCACCATTTCCTTAAAAGACGTCGCACTACTTGTCCTCCTTCCAAATAGCCCATTTGCTACATTTTTCACAAACTTGGTCATATTGCTCCCCAGTGCCACTACAAAATTCCTACAGTTAAAGCTATTTTGACTTCCAACATGGTAGGGTGGTGGGATATTGTTGATTTTGATGAAGATCTCTACCTATAGGATGACATCTATGAACCAATTCTAGATGATCTCCCCAAAGAGGATCTAGAAGACAATGAAGATGCAGATGCTCTCGAGTCATTAGTTGATGACTTGGAACAACCACTCACCAACATGCAACACTAATGGTACAGACCTTGACATCATGATCATTCATAGATATCATATGAAGCACATGGAACCTAGTCTTGACATCACCATGAAGTACCAAAACAAGAAGAAAGACCAAGGACATAAGGATACTCTAGAGGAGAAGGATCAACCAGAGGGAGACAACCCTCAATTCCTCAAATACCTCCATCATTGTAAAGGCATCAACATCCTCCTTTGCAATTTTAGAGCTCTTTTAAGCCAAGTGCCTCTTGGATCAAAAATAAATTCACCAGCATCAATTCTCCAAGAGAAATACCAGCACTAAAGATAGAGCCACAATGGGATATACTACTGCCCAGATAAGAAAAGGAAGAGGATGAAGAAGTAAAAAGTTCTTTCTACTTAGATCAAGATTATTGCCCAAGTGAATGCAGTAATCTCCAAGATGAAGAAGCAGAGCAAGAAGCAAGAGACACCTACCTTAAACAATCCCTTGTTCAGGATCTAGGGAGATAAAAATTGGTATGTACAAGCATTCCTCCCTTAGAAATTACACAACAAGCTTATCTAACATAGTGGATCAATGGAAAGTTTGCCCAGTTGATTACTCTAGAAATTAATGGTAGACTTGTAGATGCCCAAATAGATACGGGTTATTCTCTCTCTTTTGCTAAATCTCAACTCATCCATGACTGGAAGATATTGGATGATTCCATGGCTTACAAGAGCCTAGATGTCTAAGGGAATAGTTTCATTCGTAACAAATATAAACATCAACAAACCCTTCGGATACAAGATAAAATCTTTCATGCTGATTTCTTTGCCTTAAATAGGATGCTAGTTTATATCCTATTAGGTGGTGCCTTTATAGATAGATATTATCCTTATGGATCCACTACAAAGAGTATCATGTTTATTATAAATAATGAAAGGCTTAGGATTCCTCACCTTATTTATGCCACTGAACAATTTCCTAGTTCTATGACTCAAATACCTAAGATAATAAGCCCTGTTAAAATCCAAGAAATAGGGGAAATGATCAAAACCACTATTTGTTCTAATAACCCTCAGTAGTTCTGGTTAAAATCTATGCCTGAGATGGATATCAAAATCATCGAAGGTAAACATATGAAGATTGGGAAAAGAATCCCAATACCGCACAGGATTATAAAGATATGGAACTATAGATCAAAAAATTGGAAAGTAATGGTTTTATTGAAAAATCAACTTCTCCTTACTGCTATTATGCATTCATGGTTAACAAACATTCTGAGCAGAAGAGAGGAAACAAAAGAATGGTCATCAGTTATCGACCATTAAATGCCATTACCCAGCCATTTCCATATCCTATTCCAAATAAAAGCTATTTGTTGGAGAAGGTATCATCATGTAAATACTTCTCCCAGTTCAACTGTAAATTTGGCTTTTATCAAATCAGAGTCAAAGAAGCTGATAGAGAAAAGACAACATTCAGCTGCCCTTTTAGCCATTTCCAGTGGACAGTAATGCCTTTTGAGTTGATGAATGACCCCGCATTTTATCAAGTCCATATGGATAAAATATTTCAAGGCACTTCTAACTTTGTGTGTGTGTACACATATGACATTATAATTTTTAGTCATTCACTTACTGACCATTTTACTCATCTCTCCAAATTCTTTGAATTGGCACAAAATGCAGGAATTGTTTTATCAGAAACAAAAATTTAGTTATACAAGACTGAATGCAATTTTCTTGGAATGGTGATCCAAGATTAAAAACTGTAAGTTCAGCCTCATATCAAAGAAAATGTCACTAGTTCATTCTATTTTTTTAAAACCTATATTCTACATGTAGATATATTTGGCATTGTCTATTACATCTACTACATCTATTTATCTTATCTATATATATCTATTTATTTTAAATTTAATAAATGATTTGAATTTATCTAATCTTTATCAAATTATCTCTTACATCATTTATGTCTTGTATATCTTATGTGTTATATTGAATAATCCATAATCATTTATCTTTATCAAATTATCTTGTATTTATATCTTGTAATTTTTATATTTTTATCTTTATTATCTTTATTAATTGAAAATAGTGGGCTGACATCCATATGAGAAAGCGTGTAACTTCTCAAGACTGGTTTGTAACCAAGTAACCCACTTATATCTCTTTTAATCCATTATTTATGAGTTAGTGTGATTTATAGGTCATTATTCCCTAGCCAAAGGGGAGTTCTCATAATTGATACTGAACAATGGTGTAAAACCAACCATCCATATCTCTAGGTAATCTTAAAAATAATACATTTACTTTATTTTTAGTAGTTAATTAGTCCACCTTGAAAAAACATAAAAAATACTAAAACAATTAGGTTGTTTGCACTTGGGCTACCTATCATTGAGTAATGCAAGTCTAGCTCAGCTATGGACATACTATAATAGGTTTTAAAAGAGGCAGAGATAGAGCTGGGGCATGAAGAGCTATTAGAGGAGGTGAATATGGAGGCACAAGAGATATTAGAAGAGGTAGGGATAGAGCTAGAGCATGAAGTAGAGAAGGTGGAAGAATGCCCTATAAAATCCTCCTAAAGATAATGATAAGAGTCATAATTGGATCCTTCATGGAGCAAGAAATAGATGGAGGGGGAGCACAGGGCATGCTTGGACCTTCTTTCCTTTCTTTTTCTTCTGAGTAGTAATATGAGACAACACTTCTTGGTCATTTATAACATCCAAGTGAGGATCATCATCATCCTCTATTTGAAGACCATAGTTTATATTAAGGTGGGTTGAATACCTCACCATGTGAGCTATGATAATGCCATTAGGGTCCCAATATAGGAGTTTAGATATACCTAGGGTGGAGGAGTCCCACTTGACCTCCATTTTTTAGAGGGGAGGGAAGGCCTTATATGCATGGTGCCTAATGGATATCGAGATCAGTGGGCATGCATTTTATTGGTATCTTATGTAAAAGTCAAAGATACCTTCTACCAGTTGGTAGGTGATCTCTTGATTTATCAAGTGATCTAGGATGAAATATGTCAAGTAAAGGGGCTACTTGAGAATTCTTGAAATTCAAATCACAATGTCCCCTTTATAATATTAGTAGTCATCGATGGCAATAATGGAGTCCAAGATTAATTGTGATAAATAGGGCATTGAGGCCTTAGTGATCACATTGTAGACCACTAGGTAGAAGTGCTCACATATGTCTAAGATGTGGTTCTAGTATTAATGGACATATAGTTTATAGAAGACTAAAAGGACTATTGTTTCCTTAAGAACCCATGCAAGAAATGTTTAAGGTTTTAAGGCTAGTGTTCCATAGACCACATACACAAGGTAACTCATCATGTAAAAATATCCTCTAGATTGGGAATCCGCTATGGCATTAACCAAGTTAAAGTTGATCAATCCTCCTATGTTCAAAAATTTAGAGCATATGAGGATCATATGAAGGAGGGTCACCCATAATTCATTAATGTGTAAGTAGTCTTGGGCCTTAAATAATCAGTTTAGTAGAATCATGCCTACTTGAACCTCCTCTTGGAAGGTGTAGACTATGTATGCATTTATGTCTTTGTTGATGCATTTAGCATCTATTTTCTCAACCCAATATTTTAGGAAATCATATATCTATAAGGTCTCCATCTAATCCTTCACTATATCAACATCACAAGAGATGGTGAAATTCAAGAGGCAGTAATATGCCTTGTAGTCATTCCTATAAATATCGACAATTTGGTGCTGAGAGTTAGGTGAGTAACCTAGTCATGGACCCCATCCTACACCTAGATGGTAGTGAGAAGTAGGTTACCAAATAATTTAACACATGAAAACACCTTTGGTTTGGACATGACCTTATGAAGACCAAATTTCTTTTAGGCTTAAAGGACATCTTTAAAATTTACCTATTTATCATTATTAGAGCCTGAGTCTCTAGGTACCTATTTGACTATTTTGAACATGTCATTATAGTGCTTGAACCTCATCAAGACTTCTAAGAATAGGATATCCTAATACTTGGGCTCAAAATTAACATTTAAAGAGGATGGAACCATTATAACAAGATAAAGGGGAAATAGGAAGGCACTGAGCATAGGAGGCAAGACACGTAGGGGTATGTGATGAGAATTAGAAATTAGGGAGTTGAAGTGCTCTTGAAGGTATACAATGATAACCATTAGTGATATTTCCTTAGGATTTTATAAATACACATACTTATCTTCCTATATTAATGGTTTTTGGTGGTTTACTTGCTATAAATTCAAATTTGAGTTGGTGGTTGGATCTGCTCTATTTATTTCCCAATATAAAGTTAAATTCAAATCCCATAATCCTCTACCACTAACCAGATTTATCCATGGTAATGAGACATTTTAAAACTATCTAATCAAGCCTAGTTTTATATTTTTTTAATGCCTAATACATGGTAGGCATGTGGTCACATCTCTTTGAGGCTTCCTAGTTAACTCCCACTTTGTGCCACATGTCATTCACTCATAAATACTCTTATTAATGGTCAACACCTATGCATGGAATTTTAATCCAATTCATATGTTTAGGAAGGGTGAGGTGTCATTTTAAAGACATGTGGAAACCTTTGATTGGTCTTAAAGCTCCATACATACCCTATTCTAACCATTTTAGGGATTTAGGTGGTTTCCCATTCATATGCCTTATTGCACTATAAGGTTTCCTCTAAGTGGGATAGGATCTCTTGGGCTCTGACATCTCTAATAGGTCTGAGGGATTGGTTAATTTGATAATTAGTGACATGGTACCCTTTGAGTGGCCTAGGTTCTCTTAGGATATGAAATCTCTGATAGATCTATGGGACTGGCTGCTTTGACAACTAGCGATGTGGTACCCTTTGAGTGGGTCAGGCTCTCCTAGGCTTTGACATCTTTGACATGTTAAGAGGACTATCCAATCTAATAACTAGTGATGAAACACCCTCTAAGTGGATCGAGATCTCTTAGGATCTAACATATCTAACATGTCTATAAGATTGGCTTCTCTAACAACTAATGATGTGGTACCCTCTAAGTGGGTTGGGCTATCCTAGGATCTGACATATTTGATAGGTCTAGGGGACTGGATACTCTAATAACTAGAAATTTTCCACCATGTGAGTGGGTCAAGATATCTTAGACTCTGACATTTTTGATAGGACTAAGGGATTGGTTACTTTGACAACTGGTGATGTGGTACCCATTAAGTGGGTTAGGCTCTCCCAAGATATAACATCTTTAATAGGTCTGAGGGACTAGCTACTTTGATAACTAGTAATGTGGTGTCCTCTAAGTTGGTTAGGCTCTCCTAGGCTCTGAAAACTCTAGTAGGTCTTGGGGACTAGCCACTCTGACAATTGGTAATATGGCACCCTCTCTTAGGCTTTGACATCTTTTATAGGTCGAAGGGATTAGCTAATCTGATAAATGACGATATGGTTCCCTTTAAGTGGGCTAAACTCTCCCAATATCTAGCATTGATAGGTCTAGTGGATTGGACACTATGACAACTATTAATGTGGCACCCTCTAAGTGAGCTAGGCTCTCCCAGGCTTTGACATCTCTAACAAGTCTAAGGGACTTCCTACTTTAATAATTGGCAAAGTGGTGCCCTCTAAGTGGGCTAGAATCTCTTGGGATTTGACATCTCTATTAGGTCTAGGGGACTTACCACTCTGATAATTGGTGATATAACACCCTATGAGTTGTTTATTTCTCCTTGTGAAACCTACAAAAAAGACCAAGTAAGAAATCAAAAGACACACAAAACATTAATGACTTATCCGATTGTTATTAATATTTTGATTTGCCATGAAGGGTATTGGGTATGTTTTGGCTCAAAAATTTGTTAGGGGGAAAATTGGTGATTTTGAGTCAACAATGTGGTAATTAAGTCATTGCATTAGTCAAAAATGCAATACAAAGTCCCTCTCCTACTAGCAGGCATAGTTACCTTTATTTAAAGTCAAAAAGGGAAAATCAATGGAAAAGCATTTATAACTATTTACAACATTTTTTTTTCTATTATCGATTTCATACTTTTAACCTAAAAGTACATAAAGGAGATAGAAAGGAAATGAAGGGAAAGAAGGTAATAATGGAAATAAGGGAAGAATAAATAAAATAAATTAATAAGGGAGAACAAGGTTATTATAGTTCATTAAACACATAAACTACTATGATAGCCCTAGGAAAAATGAAAGACAACTCTAGGTACCTAAATGTAGAAATTTACCAGAATAGTCCAAGAGGGAAAACACTGTGTGCATGAAATATATCTCATTCAATCGGTGATAAATACATAATTACACACTTATGAGTGCAAAATATACACTGAGAAAATTTTCTAATACTGATAGTAGATCAAAGACAACCATCCCATATTTACTCATAAAAAATAATTAAAATATTAATTAAACCCCATCGAGATTTCATTCATAGAAATAACACAAGAAGATTTTAGAATAAATACTTAATGTGAAATTCCAATTTTATGACAATTTGGTAGTGATTATGAAAACAATTTAAATGTAAAGATATAGAGATAGATGAATCATACACAAATTTATAACTCAAATAAATCTTGAATACAAAATCTCCTTGCTTTAATGTTTATTGAGTTAAAAATACAATCTCATCGTTCAAAAGTTTTTACAGAGTTTCACTATCAAAATTACCTTTAGAATGAGCCTTAAACTCATATTTATAGCATGGAGAGGTCATTACAGTTCATAATCACCTTTTCTACATTTTATAAGCTATAAAAATGAGTTTACACAAAATGTACCACTTAAGTGGTGTAAAAGTGCATTGGTGCAATTACACTACGTGCAAAAATAAGATTACAAAATTATACCACTTGAATGGTGCAAAAATTCTTTGGTGCTTTTAAACAATTTATAATGTATAAATCAAAATTAATCAATTTGATATTTACAAAGTGACATTGTGCATTTACAAAAATTATATTTGTGAGTTTGTTCTTACAAAATTTTGCAATTATAAATTACAAAACAAGATTTAACATTTACATGAAAAGATCAGAAGCATTTGTTAGAGCCTCTATTTACATGAATGTCCATATTCTATTCCAAATCCCTTACTTTAACATAGGCTAGGATTATGATGGCAAAGTTGAAGTGATTGGGTTGGACACCTATTCAGTGCATTTGATGAAATAGTGCCAAAACTAGGTGAGGTCACCCATGTCTTCTGTAATCTACAATCATCACATTCCATGAGAAGTTATCTTGATATGTCATTTCATCAAATTCTTAATGAGAATTTTTAGAACCACCACACTTTATATACATGTTGATAATCTTGTTTTAAACATGAAGCTTCAAGAAATAATAAGTCTCACTTGCATGACTTGGGGAAATAATCACAGTAGTTGCACACGTATGGAGAGAGAAAATTGTAAATTTTTTGGCTATAAAAGTGGAAATCTTATTTGCATAGCTTTTAGAAACATAATTTTCATTTGCATGACTTGTGAAAATAGAATTTGGAATTGCATCAAAAGGGAAACTCAAAATGATTTTGAAATTTACACGAAGTTTTAAAACAATTTTGCAATTTTCATGGAAACCCAATTTTTTTTTAAAAATTTCATGAAAACCCAAAAAAAAATTCAATTTTCAGGGAAGTAGAAAAATATTTGTAAATTGCATAGAAGCTAAAAAAAGTTTTTGCAAATTACATGAAAGCTGAAAAAGTTTTTGCAAATTACACAAGCTAAAAAAGTTTTTTCAAATTACACATGAACTAAAAATGTTTTTACAAGTTACATGGAAACTAAAAAAGTTTTTATGAATTATACGAAGACCAAAAACAAATTTATAATTTTCATGAAAAAAAATTGATTTTACAATTTGCACAACTTTTGAAAAAATAACATGTGTTTGCACAACTTATGAAAAGCTAAACAGTTTTTGTAAATTATGGGAAATGATAATGATTTTTTGCATGGTAGGCTCAAATACATTTTTAAATAATTTGGGGTAAAAATAAACTTGGTTGTAAATTTTTAATTAATTAATTAAATATTTGAAAAAATTTAAAATTTTGATAGTTTCAGGCTCAGTTCAAATTTTTTTTAGTCATTTAGCAAAAATTAAATTTCCACCAAGTTTTTACCCATTTTCAAAAATCATGATAACAGTTGACTCTGATTAGGATTTCAACTACAAGAAATGAAAAGAACTTAGATTCTAAGGTTTACAAGCCAATATTTTATCCATTAGGCAATGGAGTTTTTAACAAAAAATTTGATAGATTTGAAAAAATATCTAATGTTCAATAAAAGGGATGGGTCTTCAATCCATCAAAGAGTTGTCACATGTTAAAAGACAGTGTATGTGAGGGTTAGGAACTCAATTTAATAGGTGCTTTCATATATCTAAAAAGGTTATTATATGTGAGGGCATTTTGATTATATGTGTTCTACATAAACTAAAATGAAAAGAGAAAAGTGTCTTTCTTTCATATACTCAAAAGTGATGAAGCTTGTGGCTTCAAAAAAATTCTATATCTCACATTTGCATATCCTGATCTAACCAACTTATAACTAGTTTTCCAATATCAATCATATGAGAGATGAACACGTGCTACTGGGATAGATCACCTATTCTAATTTTTTTCACATTTATCACCTATTCATTTAAAGAGATCAATGAAAAACCTATCCAATCTATCACTCTTACAAATCATGTGATTGCCCATGATATTTCCTAGATAGAGATCATTGGTATAAATATGTGTAGGTATAAAGACTAAAACATGGAGGAGGAATAATAGATAGATTTTTTCATTTATTTAAAAACCACAAACACACCCAAAAATAAAAATGGAAAAAGAAAACAAGCTAAAATTAGGAAAGAAAAACTATTTAAAAGGAGATGATGAAAATGATAAGATTATATAAAACCATTCACCATCTAGGATAAGTACCTACCATTTCAAAACAATGGATTTTACTTATAAACTCTAACCATATTTAATAGTAGTGACTAAGTAGGTGGGAAGATGAACTTAAAGTTATCATTCACGCAAGGATGATCATAAATGAACAAATCAAAAATGTTTCCCTATTTTAAAATGAAAACATTATGAATTCTCTAATTTTTTTTAGTACTTATAAGAAATACTAAACTTTTTCAATGTCATCTTGGATGACTTCAAATGCATCTATAACAAATATAATATCTGAATTGAAAAGAAGTATGTCACATATCTATTTTTGAGCTAGAACCACAACATGATTAACTTGTATAATGAATGAGGTGTTGATATTATTTTTGAATTGCTTACCATGGTATAAATGAGTTCATCATTGAATGAGTCATTATCATCATCTTCATCAATTTCCTTTGTCTTTATAGTTTCCATTTTCCTTTTAATAATTATTGGGCACCATTAATTTTTTTTGTATTGATGTCTTCTTTAACCTCAACCTTGGCATGATTATGGTTTTCAATTTGTTTAGGCTTGAATACTTTGGATTTAGATCATGTAGATAATTCTTCTATGGTAAACCTTAAAAATGAAATACCTGAGAAATCTTCTTTTTTGACTATTGAGTCATTCATTCTGATAGAAAAGGAACTGTTTGTTTTGTTAAAAGTTGGTTTTGTAATATCTTCTCATTCAAAAAGTATAACATCACACTTTATAATATTACTCCTTTGTATTTTTGATTTTATCCATTATTTTTTAGATAACCCATTTTATCCTAGGACCATGGGGTTTAAGTAATCTAAAAAAATAGGATAATATTTTTTCTTTTTGCCAAAGGGAATCCAAATTATTCATCTCTTATCTAATTAGTCATTAGTTCTTATAATTGCCCACCTTTTTCCATGATTTTGGAAATAAAATAATCATATGTGATAGGTATCATTTTATCTTTTTCTCTATTAGATTTCTAACATGTTTGATCAAGAAATTGCCTTCAAACTCTCTTTCTTGAATATTACAAACTCTTGATTATATCAAGTTTCACCATTTCTTCATAATAATTTACAACAATTATAATACCTTTTTAAACCTCCTTATTCAACATTTCATATATGATCAAATCATCTTCAATCTCAATGGCATCTTATTGTGTATCCACCAAGTCATTTACCTTGTTCCTCATTAAGATGAACTTCATCTTTGAGTAAAGAGAACCAATGAAAATGTATAAATGATTAGTGAGACTTGGATAATTTTCCTAAGGGATTAGTCTTAACAATTTTTAAAAATGTGCTATGAACTCTCTCATCTGCTCATCATCTCAATTTTTAATCTAGAAGAAGTCTAATAAAATTGCACATTATGTTCACAATTGATTTGAATCTATCTAGAAAATATTATTCAAAGATTCCTAATATATAACACATCCATCTTTTAAAATTCAGAACCACTTGGTAGTAGGTCCAATGAAGGTTTCAATGAAAATTATCACAACATCTTCATACATAACTCTCAAAATGGTATAAGACACTATGAAGGCATGTATATGTTTATCCTGTGTCTTGACCATTTTCTCCAAATAACTTTAGGAACCTCTTCCTTGAGCTTGATGGGAATTTATTGTAATGGGCCAAATCTAATGACCCAAAATATTTTCCCCATGGGACATAAGGAACATTGGGGTTGAGGTGAACCAATGCCATTTCTTCAATTAGGAATGTGTAGGCACTAGGTAATTTTTATCAATAGAGTTACCAATATCCATTCTAGGGGAGGTTTCTTGAAATGTCTAAAAATTACGTGTATAAAATACCTCGATCCCCAATGGATTCAATTAAAATTGTTGGCTTAAAAATGTGTCAGGGGGATAAACTGGTGACTTTGAATCAGTAATGTGGGATCTGAGTCCTTAGATTAGTTAGAAAAACAAAACAAAGTCCCTCTCCTATTATCATATTAAACTACCTTTATTGAAAGACAAAAAGGGAAAAGTAGGGTAAAAACATTCACAACTATTTATAGTAAAAATGTTTTCTATTGGGGGTTTCATACTTTTAACCTAAAAGTACATAAAAGAGATAGAAAGGAAATGAGGAGAAATAAAATAAGAATAAATAAAGGAAAAAATAAGTGAGATTAAGGTTATTATAGTTCATTAAACACATAAAATACTATGATAACCCTAAAAAAAATAAAAGACAACTTTGGATAGTTAAATGTAAAAACTTACCAAAATAGTCCAAGAAGGGGAAAACACTGTGTGCATGAAATATCTCTCATTCAATGGGTGGTAAAGACATATTTACACCATTATAAGTGAAAAAAATACACTAAGACAATTTTCTAATACTGATAGTAGACCAAATACAACCATCCCATATTTACTCATAAAAGACAATTAAAATATTGCTTAAGCCCCACTAAGATTTGATTCATAGAAATAACACGAGAAGATTCTAAAAGAAATACTTAATGTGAAATTCCCATTTTATGATAGTTTTTTAGTGATTATGAAAACAATTTCAAAGTAAATATATAGATATAGATGAATCATACATAAATTTATAACTCACAAATATTTCTTGAATATAAAGTCTACAAAATCTCCCTATTCTAATCTTTATTGAGTCAAAAATAAAATCTCATCCTTCAAATTTTTTTTACAAAGTTTCACTACCAAAATTCCATTTACAATGATCCTTACACTCATATTTATAGCATGGAGAGGTGGTTATGGTGCATAACCACATTTTTGGCATTTTAGAAGCAACAAAAATGAGTTTATAAGAAATGCACCACTTAAGTGGTGTAAAAGTGCATTGATGAAATTACAATGTGTGCAAAAATAAGATTACAAAATTGCACCACTTGAATGATGTAAATGTTTTTTGGTGATTTTACACCATTTGAAATGTGTAAACCAAAATTACACAATTTGAGATTTACAAAGTGACATTATACATTTGCACAAATTGCATTTGTGAGTTTATGCTTACAAAATATTACAATTAGAAATTGTTAAAAAAGATTTAATATTTACATGAAAAGACCAAAAGCATTTTTCAAAGCCTATATTTACATATATTTCCATATTTTATTCCAAAAATATTATTTTAGTACATGCTAGGAGTATGTTGGCAAATTTGAAGTGATCAGGTTGGACACCTATTCATTACATTTGATGAAATAGTACCAAAACCTGATGAGGTCACCCATGTATTTTGTAATCTGTAATCCTCATATTCTATGAAAAGTTGTCTTGCTATGTAATTTCATCAAATACTTCATGAGCATTTGTAAAACCACCACACTTGATATACATGTTGATAATCTTGTTTTGAACATGAAGTTTTAGAGAAGAATAAGTCTCACTTGCATGACTTGGGGAAATAATCATAGTAGTTGCACAAGAGTGGAGAGAGAAAATTGTAATGCTCATCCATAAAAGTGGAAAGCTTATTTACATGAATTTTGGAAATGTAATTTACATTTACATGACTTGGGGAAGCATGATTTGCATTTGCATGACTTGTGAAAATAGAATTTGGAATTACATGAAAAAGGGAAACTCAAAAAGATTTTGTAATTTATACAAAGTTTTAAATCTATTTTACAATTTTCATGGAAACCCAATTTTTTTAAAAATTTACATGAAAATGCAAAACAAATTTTTAATTTATAAAAAATTAGAAAAAGATTTTTAAAATTGCACATATGCTATTTTTTTTTTCAAATTTCATGAAAGATGAAAACATTTTTACAAATTGCACTGAAGCTAAAAAAGTTTTTACAAATTGCATGGGAACTGAAAAAGTGTTTACATATTGCATGTGAACTAAAAAAGTTTTTTCAAATCTCATGGAGACCAAAACAAATTTTAAATTTGCTCAGAAAAAAAAATTGATTTCATAATTTACACAACTTTTAAAAAAGTAATGTGTTTGCACAACTTATGAAAAAGTAAACAATTTTTGGAAATTATGGGAAATGATAATGACTTTTTGCATGGGAGGCTCTAATGCATTTTTAAACAATTCAAGGAAAAAAGTAACTTGGCCATAAATTTTTAATTAATTAATTAAAAATTTGGAATGTTTTAAAATTTTGGTGGTTTTGGGCTCATTTCAAAAATTTTAAGCCATTTATCAAAAACTGAATTTCCATTGGTTTTTAACCATTTCAAAAATCATGACAATAGTCTGTCACTCTGAGAAAGGAACAATACTTTGGGGACTTCTTTTAATAGCTAACCTATAATTTTAACACCCTAAATCCTTAAAAGAGTAAGTCTACCTTAGTCATATAAATAAATAAGGCTTATCATTTCTTGGGGAAATCGAGGTGATAAAATATTCCAAGGGTCTAGTTTGGAAAAGCTGATGGGAATAAAAAAAGGACTCGAGAGCTATAGTTTTGATAATTATTAATAGAAGGGTCCCCTATTTTAAGGAAAAGGGGGCATGTTGGCCATAATAAAAATTACATATGTTATGCAAGAACTCCATGGGAACATCTCATGGACTAAGTTATTGGTTAAGCAAACACATTCAAAATATATCAAAAATGTAAAAAGTCAAATATTTAAAAATCTAAAATAAATTTCAAATATTATAAAGATACAAAAACATTTAAAATATTTTCAAAAAAAAAAAACTTAGGTCCTGAGCATGACATGATATGCTAGTTTTCCTCTTTACATATGTCATTGATCATATATGTTAGTTGATATCATATTATTTTCTAATCACACATACATTTTAGGATGTATTTGAGTGTGATGTAGGACATACATTACATATGTATTCTTAGATACCAGAATCCATTCTACCTAGTGGCCATATCTATGCTAGGGCCATCTAAATTTACAATTTACACTATCACAGGTTATATCTATCTATGACCTTAAATGCAATGTCGAGCTATAGATCTCACAAGTGTCTTGTTAAATCACTCATATTTTACATTGTGATTCTAGATATGATACTTTGATAATAATATTAAATTTTCACACATGGATTGAATAGACCAATTTTTACTTATTATAATCTCCTTTGATGTTATTTACTTACATGATCGGCTTAACATTATTTTCTAATTGTGTGTGGCCATTGGCCCTTGTGTAAAATCTCTTCAGCATATCTATGAGATATTTGTTTGGTATGTGCGGCATTTAAACATATCCATTACTTATGATGCATGACCTTATGTGCATGTACTATTTTATTAGGTTACATTAGAACACATTCCTTGTATGTGGCCTTTGACATTACTGTAAGATATTGTGTGACATAGTTGTGTGTTTTGCTTGTGTGTTTGTTGAAATATGCTTCTAAGGCATAGTATACTTCAAATATTCTTAATTTACTTCATGTCTCAATGATATATCTATCTAGATATGACATTTGTGTGTCTAAAATTAAATATGTTACATATATTCTTCAATGATAATTACATTTTATATAATAAAAAACTCTCTAAAATGATGACATAATATTATATGAACATTTATTTATCATGATATAATTAAATATCCTTTTTAAATGAGTGTCTTGGAGGCTGTATCCCTCATCTCAAAAAGAAAGCATCATAGTGGGTTTATATTAGATATGCAAACCTTGTTGAACAACTTTGGGGACAAAATATAGGCTCAAAGATGAAAAATATAGTTACAAAAATAAAATATATGTTTTCAAATATTCAAAGTGATTTATAAAGCAAAAATATGACTTATATTAGTACATTCATATAGATTATGGGAGTATATGACATGCATATTTACTCACTTTTCAAAGATTTGAGGAAGAAAATTATACACACATGAATGCATGTGTATGGACAAATTCAAAACAAATACAAGATCAAAGTTGCAGGTTGCAAATACATTCATAATTGAGTATATAGATATAGAAAATTCTATATTATTAGAATATATTCAGAGGGGGCATGATACTCATTCATGTTCAAGATTTTTGAAAATGGAAAGATTCAAATTTTCATAGTATCAAAGTTACAAAGT
The DNA here is from genome assembly GCA_037957365.1 of Torreya grandis. Lineage (NCBI taxonomy): Eukaryota > Viridiplantae > Streptophyta > Pinopsida > Cupressales > Taxaceae > Torreya > Torreya grandis. The sequence goes on from JARHVA010002184.1 coordinate 1,700,547, forward strand.
GCAAAATAAAAATATTCATTTCAAAAGCACATTAATCATTTCAAAGAAACATTTATGAACAATGTGGTCATGAATATTCTTAATTCTCTTTTGGTCATGCAAAATTTAAAATCTAGATTAGTTTGTAGTGATGTGCTTCAAAATGTGTGGGTGATGTACATTTAAGTCTAGTGACACTCAATGACATTGGCATCATTTATAGAGAACCTATCATGGTTCCACATTTTTATATTAGTACATTGGGTATTATTCCATTTTCATTAGAGTTAGAATAATGCACATTTATAACTCAAGATATTGATTAGTTATTCACATTAGGACTTGATCACTCTCAATTCATCATATGTTCAAATTCTATAACTTCTTTAGTAAGGGGGGACAATTCTCCATTATCAATTACATATGACATAGAAAATTGATTTCACCTATATACAATATTACTCCCTTCCTCTCTTTTTAATTTTTTATTTTCAAAGTAAAGTTTTTTCAAATTTCAAATTATAGGCACATAATTTTAGTCATAGATACTTGAAAATGTTAATTATTGACACATTCTAAACCATATGACTTGTGCACAAATAGATGACTCTAATTCACTATTTATATATGCAGGCTTGGCCCTTTTTTGTCATCATTATTACATATAAATCTCAATGTTTTCAAAATTGAAGTCTTTATTTTTTTCCAAATTCTTAAAATAATGATCAAACCAAGTTAATACGATCAATTTTATTATAAAAACTTAGTATAAAATTGAATTTTTTAATCTCAAAACTTAGGTTATTGGTAGGGAAAAATACTTGATTTGGTCTTGGTGCTATAGGTATCATAGAGGCCCAATAAACCCAATTTGGTTTAAGGTTTCCAAGGTATCATAAAATGATAACAAACCTAATGGGGTATTAGAACCCAAGGTACCATGAAATACTGATAGACTTGATGGTGTATTGGTTCCCAAGGTACCGTGAATCATTGATAGGTCTAATAGGGTCTAGGTCCTTAGGTGCTTTAGGTGCCTAAAGTACTCGATTCACTTGATAACACAAATGGGGTATATATAAGTCAAAATGGTGTTTGAGGTGAAATAAGACATTTATGGACTCAATAGGGTCATAATTATACATGTACTATAGGTACCCAAATTTACCAATGGGCCCAATAGAAAATAAATTTAATCATGGTTGGTACCACATGTGCCTTCCAATGCTGATAGACCTGACCAAGATGAAGGATACAAAGTACCTGATGAACCCAATAAGGTCGATGGGGTTTACATGGCATGTAAAAAATGAAAAATTTGAAACATTTCACCTACCCTAGGTTATTAATGAGATTCATAAACCTAATAAGGTCTATCACAAGCTAGCAAGGAATTAAATTATTTTGTTTTACAAAAGTTTAAATGTCAAAAGTCACAATAGGAATACAAAGGGTTAGTCTATTACATATTATATCTATAAATAAGAGAAATGAAAATTGTATCAAGGCTATTTGATGATCATTTTAATTTTAATTTAAAGTAAAGGATAAATAAATTGTGTTTGTTCTTCAAATATAGAACACAAGGGAAATTCTAGAACCTTGTGTCTAGTTTTTTCTTTATGGATGTGTGTTTTTCCTATGTTAATACATATATCTAAATTAAAACAATAATTTTATTATTTTAAAACAATCATATTACTTTTATAACTTATTTTCATGCATAGGATGAAATTTGTGTTTACTCATTCATGCATAATCCTTCATCTTCATTTATTTTATTTTTATTTTTTGATTAAAAATAGTAAAACCCAATACTTCATTCAACCTAAAAATATTATGAATAGGTTTATTTCTATTTTTAATATTTTAAATAAAGGTAGCCTCCCATTTTAATAGAGAAGGTATTTTTAATCTCCTTCACTAATGTGAAATATCAAATTTATCAAAGTGTCAAATATTTACCAATAATTTT